>JBBGZY010000707.1:0-1200000 GCA_037952925.1 Lithobates clamitans
AATCGTATAGGAAGGAAAAGCACATGGAGCAGTATACAAGGTAATAAACACAAGAGAAAAACACGACAAGTACTTACTTTTTTTAAGAACTTTCCGGATACGTCGGTATTGATCCGGCTCCCTGAGTTTCAGGTCAGACCATCTTTTGCGCAATTGATCTTTGGAGCGCTGGACCCCAAATGATGCCTGCAAAGTCTCCACGACCTTCGCCATTATTTTGGCCTTGCGCAAATTTGGCCGTGCGTACGGCCCATAATTGCCATCATAGTCGTCTTTGTGAAGAATGGCCACCATCTCCACCATCTCTTTGAAACTCATATTAGAGGCCTTAAATCTAGGCCTCATAGATTTGGTTGACGTTCCAGACGTTCCAGCCTGCGGGCTGTCTCCACTACCTGAGGTCGTCAACATTTCAGGTGTCTCCGCCATTCTTTAACTCCACTACGCGCCGTAGCAAAAAAGGGGCGGAGAACATGAGTTCATTTCGAACGTCAGGGGCGGGCGACGCAGGCGGAGTTTCACACATGCGTAGTGTATAAAGGAGGGCCTTTCGCGCGTGTCGTACGTACGTTCTGTGCGTCAAATTAGGGGGCGGAGAACATGAGTTCATTTCGAACGTCAGGGGCGGGCGACGCAGGCGGAGTTTCACACATGCGTAGTGTATAAAGGAGGGCCTTTCGCGCGTGTCGTACGTACGTTCTGTGCGTCAAATTAGGGGGCGGAGAACATGAGTTCATTTCGAACGTCAGGGGCGGGCGACGCAGGCGGAGTTTCACACATGCGTAGTGTATAAAGGAGGGCCTTTCGCGCGTGTCGTACGTACGTTCTGTGCGTCAAATTAGGGGGCGGAGAACATGAGTTCATTTCGAACGTCAGGGGCGGGCGACGCAGGCGGAGTTTCACACATGCGTAGTGTATAAAGGAGGGCCTTTCGCGTGTGTCGTACGTACGTTCTGTGCGTAGGTGATAGTGGACCAGGACGTTCCAAAACGAAGGTAATTTGAGATATATATAATTTTTTTTGGGGGGGTTTATGGTCATGACTTTGTAGCAAGCGACCTATATGACTTGATAGATTGATGAGGCCTACATAGGGAGAAGATGATGAGGGGTTAGCAGAAACATATAATAAGTTTTTTTGGTCTTGTGACTTTCTCTTTTCCAGATATAATGAATCCCCTATTGAAGGATCCAGAGTTCCTTACTTCTTTTATTTCAAAGTATCGAGAGATGAGGAATTTGTGGGAGGTGAAACACCCTCAGTATTATGCCAAGCATGTGAGGAAGTCAACGCTGGAGAGACTTCTGTCCTTTGTCCAGGAGACCATCCCGGGAGCAACAATGGAGACAGTGCTCAAGAAAATTGGGGTCTTGAGGAACATGTATAAAAGGGAGCATAGGAAGATCCAGGAATCAAGGAGATCAGGAGCATCAGCAGATGATGTTTATGTACCCAGGCTGTGGTACTACAATCAACTCCGTTTTCTTGATGACCAGAATGAAGCCAGGGCATCACTTTCAACCCTTCCCTCCACCCTTCCCTCCACCCTTCCCTCCACCCCAGCAGAGGCTGATGAGGAGCAAGCTGGGTCTTCCATCCTGGATGAACCGGATATGACCATCTGGAGTCAGGTAAATTATTTTAACAAATATTTACTGTACTAATATTAATGATGTTAACTGGATGTTATAATTGTCTCAAATAATTTAGCACTCCAAATTGTGTATACATATCAAATGATAGTAGTGACTAAATATGTTTGGCACCTGCTTGAAATAATTAGGGTGTCTGATTAGACTCTTTTATTAAAGAGATGTATTCACATTGAATTTGCTAGTCATGAGAAGCAAACTGTGTGTCATTGATGAACCCAAAAAAAGAAACTAAAACTATTGTCCTTTTTTTATACACAGGATGAGTCCATCCAGGAGGAATGTGGGGAAAGTGGCAGGCAGGAGGAGACCGGGCCCATGGACAGCCTGGAGGAGGCCGGATTCACCATCATCCTGGAGGAGGCTGGGCCCAGTGTCAGGCAGGAGGTGGCTGCTCCCAGTGAGGTGGCTGGGCCAAGTGAGGTGGCTGGGCCAAGTGAGGTGGCTGGGCCAAGTGAGGTGGCTGGGCCCAGTAGGAGCCTCACCCAATCCCAAGTGCCTCCCCTCCACCTTCCCAAAAAAAGGGCCAGGAAGGGGATGGTCACACAGGACGCGTCCCTGCGCCTCATGCAACAGGCCACCCGTTTTTTAACAAGCCCCCCCGAAGCGGAAGAAGCCTATGGCTGCTACTTAGCCAGCAGGCTTCTTCAGATGGATTGGGAGCAGCGCCTCATTTGTGAGCGCCTATTTGGGGAAACAATCCATAAGGGGCTGCAGGGCACGCTAACCAAAAACACCCAACTACATGAGGCAGCCCCCCCCCTCCTCCTCCTCCTCCTCCTCCTCCTCCTCCTCCTCCTCCTCCTCCTGCCACAACTGAAACACCAGAGCCACAGCCTCAAAAGAAGGCTACAGGGAAGGCTACAGGGAAGGCTGCAGGGAAGGCTGCAGGGAAGGCTGCAGGGCAGCGTGGAGGAAAGGCTGCAGGGAAGAGAAGAAAGTGATGACCTGGGTTCAGTCTGGTCTGACAGAAGACGCAGGCTGTTGTAGGACCACAGTCTGGGGACATCTAGATCATCTGCTGGTGCTGTTGATCTCTGGGATTCTTGGACCAGATTGTGCTCCCTCTTATATGGACTCCTCAAGATCCCAATTTTCTTGTACACCGACTTTTTCCAGCGTTGACTTCCTCTTTATTTTATTTTGACCATGAATAAATGGATCTTTTTTGAGCTTAGCAAAAGACTTTATGTGTTTTCTTTTAAATCATTGATTTTACACACAATGTTAAATTAACAAGGGACAACAATCTCATTGAGTTTTAAAAAAACACACCAAAAATACATTACTAATGTTAAGAATGTTCAAGTGGTAAGTCTTGAAAAAAAAAAATATACATAAACAAAAACGGTGCTTTGGGTTAACTTTATCTAAAAATTAAAAAATAATCACTAGAAAAAACATAAAAAAGAATAATGGGTTCTTTGTGGTAACTTTACAAACCTAAAAAAAAAAAAAAAAAAAAATAAGGGAAAAAGTATTATTAGTATGGAAACATTGTTTATAAAAAGCATACTATATCATTCATGAGATCAAAGAGAAAAAGAATTCAGAAATCAGTTTGGGAGAACTCTGATTATGAACAGCAAAACACCTTCGTTCTTTAGAGCATTCGTAAAGAAGAAATAAAATGCGCTGCATTCAACGATCACAGATTTTGCAGCGTGATGAATGTGCTACCTACAATACGAACACTAGTTTTACTAGACCGAGTGCTTCCGTTTAGTTTTTGCTTATGAGCATGCGTCGTTTTTTTGTCCGTAGGACTAGCATACAGACGAGCGGACTTCGGGGTCCGTCGTAGTTACGACGTAAAGATTTGAAGCATGTTTCAAATCTAAAGTACGTCGGATTTGAGGCTAAAAAAGTACGTTGAAAGTCCGAAGAAGCCCACACACGATCGGATTACCAGCCAGCTTTAGTCCGTCAGCGTCCGTTGGACTTTTGTAGACGAAAAGTCCGACCGTGTGTACGCGGCATGAGCGCTGAATCCTGAACGTGACTCCCCTTCCTGGGTCTTTTGTTTGGAAGGCGGAGGGGAGGAACCTGCGATTCGGTCAGTCTCCGACTGGGCCCAGGCTTCTCCTGGCTGCCACTTAGCCCCGCCTCCTCCTGGCTACCACATTCCACAGCCTCCTCCTGGCTGCCACATTCCACAGCCTCATTCTCCTGGCTGAGGTCTTCCTGTGTATGAAAAAGGGACATAGTTTTAGTTTTTCTTCATCAATCACACACAATTTTCATCTCATGACTGTTGCAAATTGAATGTTAACAAATATAACAGACTATCATTCTGAGCCCAGCATTTTTCATTCTTGTCCCAATTAGTTTTGCCCACTACTGTCTATTGATATGTAAAAAACTTTATTAAATCAGCAATTAGTGATCAATAATAACATCTAGTAAACATCATTTATTTATTGACCAGAAATCTGTAGAAGAATGCTATACCTGACTCCATCTGGGCTCCTCCACTTCTTCCTGGCTGGAAGTCCCAGGTTGGACATCGGAAGCCTCAGCTGGGGTGGAAGAAGAGATGAAGGAAGAGTAGAGAGAGATTCCCTGATTTCAGTCAGGTCTGACAGAAAACAAAGTCTCTCATAGTACCAAAGCCTGAGGACATAAATGACATCTGCTGCAGCTCCGGACCTCTGGGAATCCGTGCCCTTCTTGCGCTCCCTAAGATAAGTGCTCCTCAGGCCACCAATTTTGGCTTTTAAATAGGGGATGGTTGCTGTGGAGACCACCGGCTTCACCAACTCCAGCAGTTTCTCCAGCGCTGTCTGCCTCTTTTGTTTATTATTGTAATGTGGATGTTTCACCTGCCACAGACAGGGCAGCTCCCTGTACTTGTCTATGAACAGGGGGAGGAAATTGTGGTCATTGAAGCCATCCATTTTATCTGCAAGACACAACACAAGACAAACCCTAAAGTCAGGCAAAACTCTGCTAATCTTGTTACAATATAAGCCTCAATCTAAAAGCAGTATAGGCCCAAGTTTAGATCTTACCTTCGTTATCATGATTGGCGCCTCCGATACTCCTTCCTCCGCTCACAGATCGTACATACTACGCACGCGTGTTACGCTTTTTAGACACTGCGCATGCAAGTAACTCCACCCGCCCCTGACGTTCTTTCTAGTCTATTCCCCGCCCCTTCTCATTCGGCGCAGTGGGGGAAGAGCACATGGCGGAGACACAGCAGGTGTGTGCTAATTACAGCAACGAGGAGGAGGGGGAGGAAAGCCCGGAGGCAGAAACGTCACGATCCAGAAGGAGACGATATAAGGCATCAAATATGTCCTTTGGGGAGATGTTGGAGATGGTCGACATCCTGAAGAGGACCGACTATGACGGGAAGTATGGACCTTACCCCAACCTCAATGTCAAAAAGGCCAAGATCATGGCGAAAGTGGTCAAAAGTCTGCACCGGAATTTCGGGGTCCGATGATCGAAAGATCAGCTAAGGAAGCGGTGGTCGGACCTGAAATTAAGAGAGCATGAGCAGTACAGAAAAATCCGGAGAGTGCTGCAAAAAAGTAAGTAGTTGTGCTGTGTTCCTATTCTTTTTATGTTTATTACATTCTTGCTGCTCCATGTGCTTTTCTTTTAACTGTTTATCTAGTTTAAAATGTCAACTTTCATGTTCATGGGCACATTGTTCGTTCGTATCAAACATTTTTCATGCGGCCTAGAAAACACCATTGTTTTGGTCATATGCATTTGCCAACATTTTTTAGGGCCTACTTGTCTGAAACTAATTTGGTTGTGTAGATGGGTTTGTTACTAGAATGAAATGCAAACTAGATTCTGTGTAAGGAGAGGACACTCAGCAGCTGTTTACACATCTGGACGCTGGAGGACTAGTGTGGGACACAAGAACACCCTTTTTATTAGGGGGCCCACACAGGTGCTCCAGTGTATACTATAGGGGTGTCTCCATCTGTGAAGCTTGGACAAAACAGGTAAAGTATTGAAGCTTGACAAAGGACAAGAAAAATGCAACATCTTGGAACTCTGCCCAAAAAGAAAATTGTACCCCACTTCCAAACAATGTTTCATATTTATAGTTCTACCATCAAATATCTGTGTGCTAAGTATACCTATTTTTTTGGACATAGGGGATAAAAGACTCGGAGGACACCCCTCATCCGAGGAGACCAGAGACCCCCCACCTCTGGAAGAAGGGGAAATCCACCCAAGCCAAGCAGAGCAGGAGGAGGAAGACATGGTGGAAATAGTCACCACAACAGGTGAGTGTCTGAGACCACAGGCTCAGGTAAGAGATGGATGCCAGCATATTTATAATACATGTTGTTTTTTGGTTTCTATCTTTTTAGGTGATTGCGATGTTGTGGATCCAGATCCTTTCACCTCGGAAAGTGCACAGATCCTGATCGGGGAAATCATGGGGTGTAATAGGGACTTGGAAAACATCCAGAAAAACATCAATGATGTTCAGCAAAAAATGAAGAACATCATTGATGTTTTAGGGAGAGTTTAAAAACCCTCCAAATCTCTTTAGTTTTTTGTGTGCTAAAAATAATTGACATTTTTTTGTTGACAAATTTGAGTAAAGCCAAATTTTGAAGAGGCACACAGTGTGTCAACATGTGCTATCTGCCATCACGGAAGATCAATGTAGGCGTTTTGGGGTTGCAACCCCTTCCTCAATAATAAAGTAGCTGTGAGTAAGGGGTTGCACCCCCAAAACACGTCCCTTGATCCCCCGTGATGGCAGGTCGCACATGTTGACATTCGTAAATTTGTGTGCATCTTCAAAATTTGGCTTTTCCTGGGGTGACTTCACCACATCTGAACGCAATATCAAACACAGTTTGTAAATACTCATGTCTGATATTGCCTTCAAGTTCTACTTTGTAAGTTCAAGATTTGTGTCTTTCTTGTTGGTTTTAAACATGCCTGTTTTATCCTAAATGGACATTTCTACTTTTTCTAATGTGACCCCAAAAATTGTTATACAACAAACATGTTGGTTTGTTTTAAAAACCTTTTCTAAATGCACATGTGATTGTGCTGGTATTAAAAAGATTGATAAACAAGAATGTGTGGATTTTTGTTTCAACGCTCCAAAACTTTTGTGGTGCTCTAATTGGTGTTTTCTGTGACAATGGGTGTTATTTCCTAAGGGCAAATCCATTTTGCACTACAAGTGCAGTTTCAAGTGCACTTGTAGTGCAAAGTGTCTTTGCCTTTAGTAAATAACACCCAACAGTGCTTTGTAAGGTTACACAATCACGCCATTTTCAGGACTCATCACATTTCTGTCAGGGTCAGCTAAAACAAACACAAGCAGTAAATGTCACCAAAGATTTGAGTAGTTATTAGTTTTTTTTTATTTGAAAATGGTTTCAGACATTGTCTGGCATATTGATAGCCCCCCTACCCACAAAGAATTCAAGGTATCTTAGCCGGACATCACTGGCACTCGGGGGGCCACTTTCAAGCGCCGTCAGGGTTATTTCATTTTGAATTGCAGCCTCAGGCCCAACTGAGCCAGCATAGTTGCCAAAATGTTGCCATAAAAATTTGTGTAGAACACAGCACGCCAGGATAATATGATTCAGTTTGTACTCCGCTATATGTATGGGTGTAAGAAATAGGCGGAACCGGCTGGCCACGATTCCAAACGTGTTCTCCACCACTCTTCTGGCTCTGGCCAGCCGGTAATTAAAAACCCTCTGGTCTGGGGTGAGGGTCTCATAAGATGGTCCCCCAGTGCAAATGCTTCATCCCCAAAGAAGACAAATGGGAGTCATTCCACATTGTCTTCTGGATGTGGCAAGTCCAAGCTGCCATTCTGGAGATGCCTGTAGAACTCCGTCTGGGTGATGACTCCACCCTCGGACATCTGGCCATTCTTCCCCACATCCACATACAGGAACTCATAAGTAGCCGACACCACCGCCAACATCACAATACTATTGAACCCCTTATAATTATAATAGTATGACCCCGAGTTGGGTGGTGGGACGATGTGGACATGTTTCCCATATATTGCCCCTCCGCAGTTAGGAAAATCTCACCGCTGGGCAAAGTGGGAGGCCACAGTCTGCCATTCCTGTGGCGTGGAAGGAAACTGTGGAGTCAAACAAAAAAAAAATTAGTCATTTTGCACATAAACAGGGAAAGCAGATTAGACACAAACATTCTGAATGCCTAAATAATGGGTATTACTTTGAACAGCCCCTCCTTAATTACACTATTGACAGCCCACTGGACAGGTAAGAAGTGACATAATATAAAGATATAAATACACACTGTACACATTTTAGCACATTTGGACATTCTGCTATTACCTATCAAGATAATAATAGTATACAGAAACTTGAAACAGTACCATTTGAAAGTATTCAGGTAGGCCCTTGCACTAAATGCTTTGGGGAATTCATAAATCTGAGCACAAAAGAGATGGGTATAGTGTGTATGGGTTTGGCAGCTGATAGATGATTGAGGATAAATAGAGAATTGTTATCAGCTGACTTAGCAGTTGGGGGGAGGGAGGGTTCAAAATGATTTGGGGACACCCAAAAAAAAGCCTCTGGCACTCGTCCTGAATTTAAAGCACAAATCACATTTAAAAACATTTTAGGGGGTATTTAGGGTAAAGCACTACTATGGAGCTGACAAAATACATTGTTAAGTGACTACATGAGGTGAATATAGGGCCAGGAGACCATGCTGGGGAGGTAAGTGAAGGCAAATATGTATGAAGGACAACAAAAAAAATTACATAAAAATCCAGGATGCATGAGGACAAAGGGGACATTCACAGCATATTACAATCATGGTAATTAGGGAATAAGAAAAGAAATACAATATATTAGCAAACATTATATACAATAAAATGTGATATTAAAGGATAAAAATCTTACCTTAATATACTCCTTCTGCAGGACCTGAATGATGGCAGAACAGGTCTCTGGGATAATAATACCCAGAGCCTGGGTGGAGATGCCTGTCGAGAACTTGAGGTCCTGCAGGCTTCTCCCCATCGCCAAGTACCGCAGAGTGGCGACTAGCCTCTGCTCCGGAGTGATGGCTTGCCTCATGCAGGTATCCTGCCTGCTAATATAGGGGGTCAGCAAAGCCAACAAACGGTGAAATACGAGGTCCGTCATCCGGAGAGAGTTCCTGAAATCATCAGGATTATTCTCACGGATCTCACGGAGCAAAGGCATATGACACAACTGGTCACGCTGAAGCAACCAATTCTTGGTCCATGAACTCCTCCCCACCCTGTTCATGGACTGGACTTGTGTCAAGGTAAGGACCCCAACACCAAGCCCCTGCACAGCACGAACTCTACGAGGAGTACGTATACGCAACATGGCTAGAAAACGGTCGGCTGCTCAGAACGAAGTAACAGAACACACTGAAGAACAGCAAGGCCTGTGAAGAGCGACCTGAAAAACAGTAACGAGCAGACAAGATCGCACTGAATAGTACAATACGAACTGACTGCACGCACTGAAGAGCAGATACAAACCCACAAGCACAAACTGAACAGCAGAAAACTATCTGAAAACCACGAGTCTGAAAAAGCACGAATCGTCTCTTACCAAACATTTACTAACACGAGATTAGCAAAAGGAGCCCAAAGGGTGCCGTGCTTGGTTCTGAACTGGCCTTTTCTAGTCTCGTCATACGTGGTGTACGTCACCGCGTTCTTGGCGAGCGGAAATTCCGACAACTTCGTGCGACCGTGTGTACGCAAAACAAGTTTGAGCCAACATCCGTCGGAAAAAAAAAAAAATCCATGGATTTTGTTGTCGGAATGTCCGATCAATGTCTGATTGTGCATACGGGGCATTACTGTTATACTGTAATGTTACTTTGTTTTATTGTTAACCATCATTTGCTTAGCAGGTACACCATTCAGTTGCAGCGCGGATTTATTTATATTGACAGCAACAGCGTTTGCTCCCATGATACATAAAGCCGTGACTCCAGCGCTGTAGGAGCTGATTTCACCACCACAGTTAAAAACAAAATGGTGCATGTATGCCCATCATTAGAAGTGGGTGGATGAAGGGAGGTATTCTAATGGTTGGCATACCCACCGATCAATCTCTTTTTTTCATGCAGCCCACAGGCTGCATGAAAATAAGATTACAATATATGCAAAACAAGGACCAGCAACATACTGGTATGTTGCTGGACTTTGAGTGGTTATACCAGAATGATGCCTGCAGGTTTAGGTATCATCTTGGTATCATTCTTTTCAGCCAGAGGTCGGCTTTCATGTAAAAGCAATCCTAGCAGCTAATTAGCCTCTAGACTGCTTTTACAAGCAATAGGAGGGAATGTCCCCCCACCATCTTCCATGGTTTTGTATGCTTCTCCTGTCCCAACAGGGAACCTGAGAATGCAGCCGGTGGTTCTGCCAGCTGACCATAGAGCTGATCAGAGTCCAGAATGGCTCCAATCATCTCTATGGCCTAAGAAACCGGAAGCTACGAGCATTTCACGACTTAGATTTCGCCGGATGTAAACAGCGCCATTGGGAAATTCGAAAAACATTTTATCACACCGATCTTGGTGTGGTCAGATGCTTTGAGGGCAGAGGAGAGATCTAGGGTCTAATAGACCCCAATTTTTTCAAAAAAGAGTACCTGTCACTACCTATTGCTATCACAGGGGATATTTATATTCCCTGAGATAACAATAAAAATGATAAAAAAATGAAAAGAACTGTTTAAAGAAAAGATAAAAAAGCAAAAAAAAAAAAAAAAAAAAAAAAAAAAAAGCACCCCTATCCCCCCCCCTGCTTTCACACAAAGGCAAACGCAAGCGTCGTTCTGGCGTCATATGTAAACAGCAATTGCACCATGCATGTGAGGTATCACTGTGAAGGTCAGATCGAGGGCAGTAATTTTAGCAGTAGATCTCCTCTGTAAAGTTAAAGTGGTAACCTGTAAAGGCTTTTAAAGGCTTTTAAAAATGTATGTAGTTTGACGCTGATGCACGTTTGTGCGAAATTTTAAAGCATGTGGTGTTTGGTATCCATGTACTCGGCCTAAGACCATCTTTTTTATTTCATAAAACATTTGGGCAACATAGTGTGTTTTAGTGCATTAAAATTAAAAAAGTGTGTTCTTTCCAAAAAAAAGGCGTTTGAAAAATTGCTGCGCAAATACTGTGTGGAAAAAAAAATGAAACACCCACCATTTTAATCTGTAGGGCCTTTGCTTTAAAAAAATATATAATGTTTGGGGGTTCAAAGTAATTTTCTTATATTTTTTCATTTAAACAAAAAGTGTCAGAAAGGGCTTTGTCTTCAAGTGGTTAGAAGAGTGAGTGATGTGTGACATAAGCTTCTAAATGTTGTGCATAAAATGCCAGGACAGTTCAACCCCCCCCCCCCAAATGACCCCATTTTGGAAAGTAGACACCCCAAGCTATTTGCTGAGAGGCATGTTGAGTCCATGGAATATTTTATATTTTGCCACAAGTTGCGGGAAAATGACAAACTTTTTTTTTTTTTGCACAAAGTTGTCACTAAATGATATATTGCTCAAACATGCCATGGGCATATGTGAAATTACACCCCAAAATACATTCTGTTGCTTCTCCTGAGTATGGGGATACCACATGTGTGAGACTTTTTGGGAGTCTGGCCGCGTACGGGACCCCAAAATCCAAGCACTGCCTTCAGGCTTTCTAAGGGTGTAAATTTTTGATTTCACTTCTCACTGCCTATCACAGTTTCAGAGGCCATGGAATGCCCAGATGGCACAAAAAAACCCAAATAACCCCATTTTGGAAAGTAGACACCACAAGCTTTTTGCTGAGAGGTATGGTGAGTATTTTACAGATCTTGCTTTTTTCACAAAGTTTTGAAAATTGAAAAAAGAAAAAAAATATTATACATTTTTCTTTTCTTTCTTCATTTTCAAAAACAAATGAGAGCTGCAAAATACTCACCATGCCTCTCGGCAAATAGCTTGGGGTGTCTACTTTTCAAAATGGGGTCATTTGGGGGGATTTTGTGCTATCTTGGCATTTTATGGCCTTCCAAACTGTGATAGGTAGTGAGGAGCGAAATCAAAATTTTACGCCCTTAGAAATCCTGAAGGCGGTGATTGGTTTTTGGGGCCCCGTACGGGGCTAGGCTCCCAAAAAGTCCCACACATGTGGTATCTCCATACTCGAGAGAATCAGCAGAATGTATTTGGGGGTGTAATTCCACATATGCCCATGGCATGTTTGAGCAATATATCATTTAGTGACAACTTTGTGTAAAAAAAAAAGTTTGTAATTTTCCCGCAACTTGTGGCAATATATAAAATATTCCATGGACTCAACATGCCTCTCAGCAAATATCTTGGGGTGTAGAAAATATTTTTTTTCAAAATTTTCAGTCTTTTTCCCTTCATATCGCAAAAAAATAAAAATCGCAGAGGCAATCAAATACCATCAAAAGAAAGCTCTATTTGTGGGAAAAAAGGACGCAAATTTTGTTTGGGTACAGTATTGCATGACAGCACAATTACCAGTTAAAGCAGCGCAATGCCGAATTGTAAAAAGTCCTCTGGTCTTTGACCAGCCAAATGGTAATTTTGTTATGGTCTTTTATTTATTTATTTTGTTTAGGGGGTGAGCAGAAAAATGAACTTGTTGGTGACACAGCAAAAGCTGCCCTTTGTTGGCAGGAGAGCACTGCTACTATTGTGGTTCAGTTTAGTCAACTGAAGCACCACAGTGTCAGGTGCAGCAAATTACCACAGCACCCATTCAAATATTGCCTTGGTTGTTAATAAAACAAGGGAATCATGTCTGGGAGGCCTAAGGTAATTCATGTGCAGCTATTGGGAAAAGAACGGTTACATAGTAGGTTACAAAGTTACATAGTAGGGGAGGTTGAAAAAAGACACAAGTCCATCAAGTCCAACCTATGAGTGTGATTATATGTCAGTATTACATTGTATATCCCTGTATGTTGCGGTCGTTCAGGTGCTTATCTAACTATCGATGCTCCCCGCTGAGACCACTGCCTGTGGAAGGGAATTCCACATTATTACCGCTTTTACAGTAAAGAACCCTCTACATAGTTTAAGGTTAAACCTCTTTTCTTCTAATTTTAATTAGTGGCCCTTCCACGAAAAAGTTTTATCCCTATTGTGGGGTCACCAGTACGGTAATTATAAATTGAAATTATATCCCCTCTCAAGTGTCTCTTCTCCAGAGAGAATTAGTTCAGTTCTTGTAACCTTTCCTCATAACTAGGGATGAGTCGAACACCCCCCGGTTCGGTTCGCACCAGAACTTACGAACTGACCGAAAATTTGCACGAACGTTAGAACCCCATTGAAGTCTATGGGACTTGAACGTTCGAAATTAAAAGTGCTCATTTTAAAGGCTAATTTGCATGGTATTGTCCTAAAAAGGGTATGGGGACCCGGGTCCTGCCCCAGGGGACATGTATCAATGCTAAAAGAGTTTTAAAAAATGCAGTTTTTTTCCGGAGCAGTGATTTTAATGATGCTTAAAGTGAAAAAAAGTGAAATATTCCTTTAAATATCGTACCTGGGGGGTGTCTAAAGTATGCCTGTAAAGTGGCGCGTGTTTCCTGTGCTTAGAACAGTCCCTGCACAAAATGACATTTTTAAAGTAATAAAAGTCATTTAAAACTGCTTACAGCTTTAATGTAATGTCCGGTCCCGGCAATATGGAAGAAAATCAGTGAGGCAAATGGCATGGGTACCACCCCCCCCCCCCCCCTTATGTTTCCTAGTTGTGTGATTTATACTGAAGCCAATTGAACTTTTGATCACTGTTTCCTAAATTGCCCCGTATTTCCACATCAGTGATCAGGTCTGTATTGTTGGTAATCAGTAGATCCAGTAATGCTTTATTTCTAGTTGGTGCGTCTACCATCTGAACCATGAAATTGTCCTGCAAGACATTTAGGAACTGGCGAGCCTTAGACGAATGCGTGGTTCCCTCTGCCCAGTTTATGTCTGGATAATTAAAATCCCCCATTATGATAACACTTCTCATCTTTGCTGCTAATCCAACTTGTGATAAGAGATCTATCTCCCCCTCCTCCCTCGGGTTAGGGGGCCTATAGCTTACTCCCAGTAATATTTTCCCCTTAGCTTCATCCCTTTGGAGCTCTACCCACAAGGATCCCACCTCCTCCCTAGCTCCCTTAGTAATATCATCTCTCACATTCACTTGTACATTATTCTTGATATATAGGCATACCCCTCCTCCTTTTTTACCCTCTCTATCCCTGCGATAAAGGGTATACCTTTGAATGGTTGCCAGCCAATCATGTGAGCTGTTAAATCAGGTCTCTGAAATTCCCACAAAATCCAAATCCTCCTTGTACAACAGTATCTCTAGTTCACCCATCTTGTCCGCCAGGCTCCTGGCATTGGTGAACATGCCATGTAGTTTAGACCGGTCGCATACTATCCTTTTATTGGGTGTTCCGAGATTGCAACTAGGACTTGTTACTATACTTACCTTGGGTTTATGTGCTTTAGTCAACCTACCACTAATGCCCCCAATACTACCCTCTGGAATATGTTCCACGCTGATTATCTCTACCTCTGGGACCGCTCCCCGTTGCCTAGTTTAAAAACCCCTCTACATTTTTGACCATCTTTACTCCCAGCTGATCTATACCCTCCTCATTTAGGTGCTTCTATAGTACTAGTGATTGACTGAGGAGTCAGCCCAGTCCTCCAGGAACCCAAACCCCTCCTTACTACACCAGCTCTTCAGCCACTTGTTTACTTCCCTAATCTCCCTTTCTGGTGTAGTTCGATATACCAGTAGTATTCCTGAGTAGGGATGAGCCGAACACCCCCCGGTTCGGGTCGCACCAGAACCTGCGAACGGACCGAAAATTTGCACAAATGTTAGAACCCCATTGACGTCTATGGGACTCAAACGTTCGAAATCAAAAGTGCTAATTTTAAAGGCTAATTTGCATGGTATTGTCCTAAAAAGGGTTTGGGGACCCGGGTCCTGCCCCAGGGGACATGTATCAATGCAAAAAAAGCTTTTTAAAACGGCCGTATTTTTGGGAGCAGTGATTTTAATGATGCTTAAAATTAAAAAACAAAAGTGAAATATTCCTTTAAATATCGTACCTGGGGGGTGTCTATAGTATGCCTGTAAAGTGGCACGTGTTTCCCGTGCTTAGAACAGTCCCTGCACAAAATGTCATTTTTAAAGGAAAAAAAGTCATTTAAAACTGCTTGCGGCTTTAATGTAATGTCGGGTCCTGGCAATATGGATGAAAATCAGTGAGACAAACAGCATGGGTACTCCCCAGTCCATTACCAGGCCCTTTGGGTCTTGTATAGATATTAAGGGGAGCCCCGCACCTAAATTAAAAAAAGGAGGTGTGTCGGGATGTGAGTAGCAGCGGGTGCGCTTGAGAGGAGAGGAGACCGGGTGGAGGCTGTGAAAATCCTGAACATATCCTGGATACAACTTTTGCCATTTGTTGGATCTACCTTCCCCTCTTATCTCTCGTCTGCTGAGTCCTCAGTTGACCTCGTGCGGAGATAGAGACAGAGACAGCAGAGATAGTGCTACAGTTATCTAAGGAGCTGAGGGGGAGCTGGGTCGCCCAGTCTGCAGTTGCTGTTATCTTGCTGGAGTGAGTGCGGTGAGATCCTCCTATCCATCTCTCTTATCTCGCCTAACTCACGGCAGTTACAAACCTCACAGTTACAGTCACAGCCTAGCAGGATCTGGGAAAATCTGCCAGGCAAACTTTTGCCAGACTTCTGGGGAAAAATATAGTGACTGGCTGCAAAATTGTGAGAGCGGATGGGCCCACCTAAGACCCGCTCTGCTCAGACAGATTCAGCTGTCTTATCTTCTGCACAGTCAGCAATTATTCCAACTACACGTGGGCCAGCCAGCACTATGCCTGTCAGCAAGCAGCCTCCGACAGAGATAGAGACAGGAGACACAGTACATTCCTCAGGAGCAGCTATTCTTGCAGCAATTGCTGAGTGTAAAACAGCATTAACATCAAAGATTGACTTTGTAGCAACAGATGTCAGCCTTATTCATCAGGATCTGGACAAATTTCGGATGCGGATCACTGAGGTGGAATACCGGATCTCAAGTGTGGAGGATCAGGTCAGGTCGGACTCTAGGGACCTTAAAGCTTTACAATTACAGGTATGTGCTCTACAAAATCGGGCTATAGATACCGAAAATCATTTAAGGAGAAATAATATCCGAATTATAGGCCTTCCTGAGCGAGCAGAAGGCTCATGCCCCACTGCATTTACCGAGAAATTGCTCATAGATCTGTTTGGCCTGACCGACCTGCCACCTACCTTTGTCATCGAGCGGGCTCATAGGATTCCACCAGCCCCCCCTAGACCGGGAACACCACCGTGTCCCTTTTTGCTCCGGTCCCTAATTATAGGGACCGGGACCGCATCCTGGCTGCAGCTCGGTCTAAGCCTGACATTATGTATGAGGATAAAAAACTTTTTTCCTGATTATTCCCAGGAAGTACAACTAAGACCTAAATCCTTTACAGAGGCTCGCAGGAGGCTGAAAGACAAAGGATTAAAATTTAGTCTTCTATATCCAAGCAAGATGAGAGTTATTGATGGCGACAACACATTTTTTTTTGATAAACCAGAATCTGTTTTAGCCTGGTTGGACACCCGTTGATGGCTGCACAACCACTTTTTTGGTTCTCTCCTTTCTTTTTTTGTTACATATTAATTTGTAATTTGCTAGAGGGGGGGAAGGAGAAAAAAAAAAAGATTTTTTTTTGTTTTGTTTTTTTGTATTGTATTATTATTATAATTTTTTTTTATTTTTATTTTTTTCGGGGGGGTTTTCATTATGGCTCCATTATTGTTTTATTATTGTTGCATTACTGTTTTATTACTCCGATATGTATGGTTGCTAAATGTTTGCCTATCATACCCTTCCCCCCTCTTTTTTTTTTTTCTTAATAGGCAGTGTATATACATGGGTTGGGGTGGGGGTGGGTGAGTATGCATATATATGTGTATAGATATATATAAACATATATAAGGATATACATGCTTCACATATATTCTATGCTCAACTTTTTTTGGGGGGGTCTTTCCCTTGTATTAAATTTGTATCAATTGTATCAATTTCTATTATTACTATACCATATTATCTTGCATTCTAAGTCGGCTTGTGTCGGTTTCAGTATAGAAGCCCCCCTCCCCCCTTCTCTCTTTTTTTTGAGGGTCTAGTTGAAATCAATGGCAATAGGTAGTAAAAAATTCCCCTCCCCTCCCTCCTTTCCCTCTTCCCCTCTTTTCCCCTCCCCCCTTCCTAGACCCTTTTTTTATCCTATAGGTATTGGGAAAGCTTCTTCAATTGATGCTCGGAGCTGTTTGTTTTTTTTTTTCTCTGTTTTATTTATTTTTTTATTTATCTATTTATTTTTTCCCCCCGATTTCTGAACCAGATTTCCCCTACCTAGGTGCTATGCTACAGCACCAAGCGGTTGCTAACAAACTGTTGCTAACTACATTTTTTAGGGTTTCCTTTTTTGTTTTTTTGGGTAAAAGCCTGATCTGGCTACTCTCCAAATTTTGGAAGACGCCACCAGATGAGGGCAGGATAGATACCCTTCTGTCATCTTGGCTATTGTTTATTGGTGTTGTATGTGTATATCTTTTTGTTTGGAATGGTTGGTTATGCATTGGTTATGCTATTACCAGGTATAGACTCCCTGGATTGGTGCTGCCCCTGAGATGTACATTAGGGTGTACACCTAGATTAAATTTGTTTTCTACTTCTCCTTCTTTCATTTACAATTTGACATATAATGACGACACGTGATGTCTCAGTTTTCAGAAAATTATCCTGGAATGTTCGGGAACTTAATTCTAAATTTAAGGGGGCGATACTTTTTAGATACCTTAAATTACATTCTCCACATATGGTGCTTTTACAGGAGATGCATCTCAGGGGCAGCAAGTGTTTGGCACTAAAAAAGCCATGGATTCAGCAAGCCTTTCATTCTTCTTATTCTACATATGCAAGAGGAGTATCGATATTAATCAGTAAATCTCTTCCATGTATAATGGAACAGGTCTATACTGATCCCCAAGGCAAATATGTAATAATAGTATTTACGGTGTGGGGTACACAAGATATAGTAGTAGGGGTGTATATTCCCCCTCCTTTTTTCTTCGTCCACCCTATACTCAACCTTGAAGAAAGTAATTATCCGGCAAAGCTGTTGTTAATGGGTGATTTCAATGCCATTATGGCCCCTGACCTGGACAGACCTGTTCCCCCAAAACAATTTTCTACAGATTTACTTACCTGGGCTCAAGTAATGGGCATAACTGAGGTCTGGAGGTGGAAACATCCTGAGACTAGAGCCTATTCTTGTTTTTCTGCCACATATAAAACCTCTTCTCGTATCGACCTCGCCTTTGCTAATCCGACTATGCTGTCTGATGTATTAGATGTATCATATCTACCCAGTGGACTCTCAGATCACTCGCCATTACTTCTTAAAATTCATGCCCTATCCTATAGAACTGCAGCCCTATGGCGCTTGGGAACCCACTGGCTTTCTCATGTAGACCTGACGTCCAATATCTCACCACGATTGGCGGAATATTGGGAGTTTAATGAGGGATCCTCCTCTGTTGCAATGATATGGGACGCCTTCAAGGCCTTTTCCAGGGGGCAATATATCTCCTCTTTTGATGGGATTCGCAGGGAACAGGCAGCCGTTGCAACAGCGCTACAGCAAGCTGTGCAACATCAGTCTGATATTTATACTACTGACCCTACTAATACCCATTTGACCTCCTGAATTCTGCAAAACGTAAGCTACATCTCCATCTCACAGAGATCACCAGATTAGATCTACATCGGAATAAACAAATGTTCTTTGAACAGGGGGACTGTAATGGTTGTCTTCTAGCGATGTTGGCACAGCCGGATTATCAGCCAACAGTGATTGCCAATGTGGTGTCTGCCTCAGGTGCAACAGTTCCTTTATTACCAAAATATACTAGAAGTCTTTCGCCAATATTATAGTTCTCTTTATACCTCTGTGTTGCCTTCTGACTTTCAGCCCAAGGATTTGGCATCCTGGCTAGACCCATTGGCATTAGGCTGGCTTTCAGATAAAGAAAGAGAATCTCTGGTGGGGCCAATAACCCCGGAAGAGGTACTGAGAGCAATCAAATCGTTTCCGCGGGGGAAGTCTCCGGGTCAGGATGGCCTCCCCATAGAGTTTTATAAGGCACATGGGAATATATTAGCTCCTGTAAAGTTGAACCTTGAAAAAAAGGACATCAACGCCAGCTGCATCGTCTCATATAGGTTTACTTCAGAATGTACGCTGCACAGCGGACCACTCCTCAGTCAGGAGTGATCCCGATTACAAATGATTTCAGATATTTATAGAGAAGGGTTATACAGTAATCTTATGGCGGGCACAAGCCCAAAGTTACACATCACAAGTACGCATTTCAATAAGTATTTCACTCAATATTTCAACACAGTTCTTGGCCAGTGTTCTGAGTTTTCTGGGTTACTTTGACCTGGCTAATTTCAACTGTCAAGTTATTTTGACAGAAAGGGAGAAATAATTGTAAGAATAATTACTTGGAAAGAAGTTAAGTTGACTTTTGGACAGGGACTTTCTATGTCAACATCTTTCCCTATCTCATCTTTTCCGAGAATTGTGTCATATCATTGGCAGAACATTTTAATGTCAACTGATCAACCACATGTGTTGTAATACCAAAAGAATTCAGAAACAGAAAAACAAGTTAAGTGCAAAAATACAATTTCATATTGAAGAGGAACTCTGGATAAGTAAAAGATATGTTTCCTATATTTCCTATATCTTCACAGCCCCTCCTGTGTTTAGAATTCTTTCGGTATTCCTTTTAAGCTTCTTCTGTATCTTTAGGTTGATCTTCAGGTATACGGATCACCATCTCATGAGCAGTTCTGACTCGAGACCTTAAGGGCTCAGATGAACAAATATTAGTACCAGCACGTGTGATTATTTTCAAACAACATTTATATAACATTTACACCAAATTCCTACAATGTATAAAATACCATGTAAAATTCCAGAAAACCATCCTGCAATACCAGAAAACCAGTTGGGAGGATTGAGCCAGGAGAGCCAGCTTTCCCAGCTACCTTCCACCCAAGCAGTTTCGGTATGTTCCTTGCGAAATTTAACCTTCATTTGTTGTACCTTTTCTACATGCGAAATGATGGCATCTTCAGTCTTCGTATCATTTCCGATGTAGTTACAACAAGTAGTTCCCACTATGGCGCATATTCCTCCTTGACTGGCCGTGAGATAATCCAGCACCAGCCGGTGCTGCAAAACCTCTTTTGATCATCTTCAATTCTATAGCAAGGGCTATAAAGTTTCTATCATACAAGGCAGTAATGTTATCCATTAGGCCTGCCAAATCAATGATGAAACTGAAAGCCTTTTTAATACAACATCTATTTACCCAAGGAATATAAAACAATGGTTTAATCTCTCTGTCATGTGATTCAATACTTGTGAAATTATCATCTGACTTAGGATAAAATGTAGGCCTATCAGGAGAATCATCATTTTTCACATTAATTTCGGACTCTTCTTCTCCCTCTTGTCCTCCTGGGATTTCATCTTCTCCTGGAGCTGACTGGTCAGTGAGATCCCTTTTAATAAGGTGCACCAAGTCTTTTTTAAGAGAGTGTACAGGTATTTTGTGGAGCTGTGTTTCTTGAAAGTCATTATCCTCCATATACCAAATAGCAGGTATGACTCTACCAAAGTAAAAGTTAATGCAGACAGCTGGTTTTCTCAATGGTGCATTTGTGAATAGTAGAAGTGAAATAGCTCTGTCAATCATTGTTCTACTGACTTCACCAAAGTGTACACTGTCCTCCATTTTAGCTAAAGTGCTAGGTATTCCTAACAAAGAGGAGAAAGTCTTATGAGAAATAGGTGCATGTGTGCATATCCAGCTTCTTGACAGCTTGCATCTGAAACCGGTTCAAGTTGTGACATTTCTTCCATTACAGTAGCATTAAAAAGAAAAGTGTCTTGTATCTTACCCTTTTCTTTCTTGTATGTTCATTCATATGCCATGACTGTAATCCATACCATCACTCCACCGCAGAGAATAACACTCCAGAGCTTCACATTCATCTTAGGCCCTAGGAGATTCATTCTGCAGTCTTCTTGCTCGCGCACGAGTCAGTGGAGGAGACCTGGAAGGTAAAGGTACAGAACAATTCTTGCCAGCAGCAGACCGGCTTATATTCTCTTTTGGAACCAAAGACTTCTTACAGTATGAACCATGCACCCTATACTTATAGTCTTTCAGCTTCTCCTAACTTTAGTCCATGAGTTCCTTCACTCGTGTCCACAGGTTGTCCTACTTTCGCTCTGGAAAAAGTATCAGAAAACACATTTTGCCAATTTGCAATGTCCATTCATTAAAGTCACTGTCTCTGGCTGCACAAGAGATGAATGCAGTCTTTTAGGCGGTCGCCCAAATAATATGTCAAAAGGTGACAGTCCATGCTTCTCTTTAGGGGTAGTCCTAATGGTTGCCAAGGCTATAGGTAATGCTTCTACCCATGTGCTTTGTCCATTAGCAGTTATTTTGGCTAAATACCTCTTCAGGGCTTAATTGCTGCATTCCACCAGGCCACTAGCCTGAGGACTGTAAGGAGTATGCAATTGCTGTTTCATACCCAAAATACTCACTACTTCTGCCATGAGTTTATGTGTATCTCTATCTGAGGAAATTATTGACCCTATACCAAACCTTGAGATCAATTCCCTCGACATTTTACCACAGTTCTGGCATCATTTTTGGACAGTTCAAAAATTGATCAATGCAAAAATACTTAAATCGACCACAAGGGGGCATATCCGAGAAGTCAATTTGCACAATTTGAAATGGCTCCTCAGTATGTGGAATATGCTTCATGGGAGTGGGCACTGACTTTCCTATGTTATGCATTTGACATATAGAACATTCAGTAACTTTTTTAGCAGCATATGCAGAAAAACCTAGAGCCCACCAATCTCTGGCTACCACCCGACACATCCCTCCTGTTGAGACATGGCAAGGCTCATGGCTCAAAGCAAACAAAGAAGGAAAAAATGTCGGAGGAGCAACCAGCCTGTTTTTTAGTTTCCATATACCATCTGCTCCACAAACAGCTCCCTTTGTGGTCCAAAAGGATGTATGAGGTGAACTTGTCTGTAGAGCTGATACAATATCCAGATCCACTTGAAGATCTGTGAGCAGGAATGTTGGAAGCGCTATAGTTGGCTCATAAGAATGTATAACATCTTTAGCATACCTATCAGCCAAAGCATTCCCAAGTAATATACTATCATCTGCTCTGGTATGTGCTTTACATTTAATTACTGCAACTTTAAGAAGCAGCTGGACCGCTGCCAATAATTTAGCAATTAATTATTTATGTTGTATAGGGGTTCCTGCTGCTGCCAGATAACCCCTCTCTTGCCAGAATTGTGCAAAACTATGCATTATGTCTACAGCAAAGGCTGAGTCACTATAAATATTTACAATAGCCCCTTGTGCTTGGGGTTAATAAATTGCTGGCATAAGGAGTAAATCTAAAGTCTCCCTTTACTTCAAGTATGTTTTACTCCCATTCCTTCAGTGGTTATAACTATAGTTACTCCTATATGTATTACTATACCTCTGTCTAGTAGATAGTCAGGGGAGTTATGGCGATAAAACAAAAGAACATTTATGACACTGACCTCCCATTCTTGCTTATAGAGGTTCAGTGACTTTGGCAGTAATTACATCATTACTTACCCTGACCAAAATTACCTGCTGATTCGAAGTGATAACATTGGCATCACATATATTTAACAAACTCTTTGAATCGCCTTTATCTATTAAACACAGAATAGACAAACCATTAACCGACACATCAATCATTGGTTCTGTATTTTGTCCCAAATTCAAGACAGCAAGTTCAGGGAAGGAATGAAATTTTCATTATAATCAAATCACCACACTCCACTATCTCCCGAACTTGAGCCCCCACTCTTGGGGCATTTCTAACATACATCTTCGTTCTGCTAGACTTAGCTCATCTTTCCCTTCTACTTTGAACAGCTAAGACCTATAATTGTAGAATATTGAGGTAAAAACTGTCTACAATATCCCACTAATCCAAGGATTGCTCTCAAATGTTTTAGAGTTGTGGGCATTTGTTGCTTTGCAATTACCTTTTTCCTTTTTGGCTGTCAAATGTTTGATACCTTGGCAGACACAGTGGCCCAGGTATTGTACTTTTAATTTAACCCATTGTACTTTTGCAGCATCTACTTTTTGTCCTATACTAGCTAGAAAATTCATTAAAGAAATAGAATCCTCAGTACAAGCTTGTTCATCAGAGGATGCTAGCAAGAGATCATCCACATATTGCACTAATATTGACCCCATGAGTGGCTGCCACTCATCTAATTTATCCTTGAGCGTCTGAGAAAAACAACTGGGGAAATCATAATATCCCATTGGCAATCTAGTCCAGGTAAGTTGCTTTTTCTCAAACGTGAAGGCTAGCAATCATTGATCATCTAGATGAACAGGGACACTAAAGAAGGCTGAGGCAAGATCAATTACAGTAAAGTGAGTTGCTGAAGGAGGTATTGTTGCAAGTATCCTCTCCTGCTTTTATAGGTTTGGGAACTGCATAAATAGGAGTATTAGCTGAACTCCTACAAGGAGTAAGAACACCCTCCTGTAGTAACTTCCCTATTACTGGTTTAATACCTTCAACTGATTCAGGAGATAAGGGGTATTGAGGTAGTCTAGGTACTGACAATGTAGGGTCTCTATTTAACCGTAGCAACTTTCATAAGGTAAGGAGTGTTTACTCCTGTTACCCATATAGAAGGGTTAATTTTTTGTTTGGCCTCTTCTGGAATTCCTCCCTCCATATCAGCTACTAATAAAGGCATGAACAACAGATCAGTTGCTTCTTCTTTTAACCTATGCGGTATGTCAATAACAGTTTTATCCGGAGATAATGCAATTGTTACCCCCATTTTAGAAAGTAGATCTCTTCCTAATAAATTACAGGGGGAATGTGGAGACAATACAAATTAGTGTTCTGTTGAATGTTCTCCTAATGTCACCGGTACAGATTGTGTAAATCTTGATGAGATTATGTTATTACTTACTCCCACCAACGAAACTCTTTCATTGGAAAGTGGTAAGTTAGGATCAAAGACATTTAAAAGAGACCGTGAAGCCCCTGTGTCTATGAGTCCACACAAATCAATACCGTTTACATTTATTTCAACCATTGGCTCATCAACAGAATCAACTTCAATTACACTTAAAGCTTGATAAAATATGTCATCTATATTGTCACCACATCCCAGCTTATCCTAGCGCTCCCTACAGTCCTTGGCTATATGCCCACTCAATCCACACTTGTAGCAAGTGGGGAGGGCACAAGGCTGCTGGGTCAGGAGCCCTACTCTATTTGGGATGAATTGTTGATATCGGGACTGAATTCTAGGGTTTATGCATTGTCCCTCATTTTGTCTCCAATTGCCACGCTTTTGCCGTGGCGCCCCATAATTAGAGATATATACCACTCCCGAAGGTGGGTAAGGGGGGGCCATTACCGGTACACCCTAAGATGTTACCTGTACTGTAGATACTGGTACCCCCTTGGGCTCTGGGACTTTTTCCTTAACCTCTGGTAGTTGTATATTTATCATTTTTGTTTTCTCTTTTCTACCTTGTCTTTCCTTTTTTTTCCCAACACTTCGTAAGCTATTTGAGCAATCTCACCTAATTCAGGGGCAGGTTTCTTTCTCCATCCCACCGTACGAAGCTTTATTTCTTCCCTAATTTCAGGCACCATTTCATCCATCAATACATTCACCAACTCTGCTCGCTTCATATCACTTTAATCATCTGGAATCCAATCACTATGCTTCTGAATAGCATCTTTGAATCTATTCCAGTAATCTAACACATCCTCACCTTTCTTTTGCACAACATCTATCAATGCTCGCATATCTTGCAAATACATTCCATACATCCACATACTTTTCTGGCACTGCACAATCAATCAAGATCCACATATCAATATATGCAGCTTGTTGCGTTTTCTCTATCCACATCAACTTTTTATACCACTTCTTTGGACATTTCTCTAAGTTGGGCAGATCTGCAATAATTGCCCTAATCTCATTAGGTTTCCAGGGGACATAAACCTTTCCTATTCTTGCAGTGTAATTACCCTGGTCATCTTCTTCCACCGGTAAAGCCACCTCTCTCAAGGGCATTTGTCCAAATGGTTCTAATTTGGATTTAAAATACTCTTTTGTCCTTAGTCTATCTTCTGGGGTATGCTGGGGTAGTAATCCCATCCGCTTCACCTGTTGCCTAGTTAATACAGGTGAGGCATGATCTCTAGAACTCCCTGCTGGAGGAGTATTAGTACCCAATTTACTTAATTTATTAAATCTTGCTAAGGCATCTGCTCTTGCTGGAGTGTACTGCCACAGTTCCCCATCTTTTTCAAATGTCATTGTACCATCTACATCATAGAATGGTTCCTCTCTACGGTAATGTGGGGAATACTGTTTATTAACAAGTTTACCTATGAGTCTACACTGTGGAGTTTCTATCATAATACTTGGAATGGTCTGCTGATAACCAGACGCCTCTCCTATATCCCTATTAGCTGACTCCCCTTCTGCAGTTTCCACTTGCTATACCATAGGTGCAGATGCTCCTAATAATTCCCTTCTTATTGAGTCATAAGGGAAACCCAAGCATTGGGTATTTTATCCTTATTTTCTACATGTAAAGCAGCTTTCTCTGAGCACATTTTATAGGGGGGGGGGGTGGTTTATATCTTTCCTAGATAATTCTTCCCAGGCTGCTAAACATTCAATCCCCCCACAATCAAACCTTTTAAAAAGCAGATTAAACAATGCATCAATTGTAGGTGTATTAGGGGACCCTCTGGCGGCCATTTAGATGGGTCCTCTTCATACTCCTTTCTTGTTAGTTTACACCATTTTACCATTTTCCATAATGTTTCAGGGCATCTGGGTCTCCACTCACCATCATTTTGATGATAGGAGCACTTGGTTGCAATTTAACAATACTTAGCCCTGTTGCTTTTGCTATTTTCAATAACTTTTTTTTTTCTCTTTTGTTAACCCAAATGTATTCATGACAAGCAAAACATTTTTTTTTCCATATTTATCACAATTTCTCATTAATCTCTTCAGAAATGACAATAATTTGGAACTCCGGGATCGAGAGCCCCACCGTTTAACATTATGGCTGTGTACCAGCAGCCCAGTACATAAGTTGAGATATCTCGCTTGTTCTACTCTCAGAAGGACGTCTCCTTTCTGAGTGGTAATAGGCTAGTCCCTATCTAGACTCCCTATCCCAGAGAACACACAGCAGGTCATTCACCTCACTTGTGTCTATCCGCTGAAGGCAATATCTATCCGCCTTAGGACCACAAATGCGCAAAAAAAAATACAAAAAAAAACATACACAAAGAAAAACAACACCACCACCAACTTCTAATCACTCTCTAGAAATTGTGGTACCTGCACTTATACATCCCTTTACACAATATATATATATATATATATTGTCATTTCTGGAGACAAGGAGAAAAAGTCAAGCGCTTAAAATGATCATTCTTTAGCATGCTTTAAATTATGATAGGTACCTTTAACATTCTTTAGTAACCATACAGAGACAAGTATGCAGGCAAAATCAAAATAGGAAACGTGTTACCTTCTGTGGCTGCAGTCCCCCAACCGACCCCTGGAGAGGGTGGAGAGCCGGTGGTGGAGATGCAGACAAGAACACACGAATCGAGGGTCACCAAATGTAAAGTTGAACCTTGAAATAAAGGACATCAATGCCAGCTGCATCGTCTCATATAGGTTTACTTCAGAATGTACGCTGCAAAGCGGACCACTCCTCAGTCAGGAGTGATCCCGATTACAAATGATTTCAGATATTTATAGAGAAGGGTTATACAGTAATCTTATGTCGGGCACAAGCCCAAAGTTACACATCACAAGTACGCATTTCAATAAGTATTTCACTTAATATTTCAACACAGTTCTTGGCCAGTGTTCTGAGTTTTCTGGGTTACTTTGACCTGGCTAATTTCAACTGTCAAGTTAGTTTGACAGAAAGGGAGAAATAATTGTAAGAATAATTACTTGGAAAGAAGTTAAGTTGACTTTTGGACAGGGACTTTCTATGTCAACATCGTTCCCTATCTCATCTTTTCCGAGAATTGTGTCATATCATTGGCAGAACATTTTAATGTCAACTGGTCAACCACATGTGTTGTAATACCAAAAGAATTCAGAAACAGAAAAACAAGTTAAGTGCAAAAATACAATTTCATATTGAAGAGGAACTCTGGATAAGTAAAAGATATGTTTCCTATATTTCCTATATCTTCACACTCCCAAGCTAGCACAACTTTATTCTCAATGCCTGACAGATGGAGACCTTCCAACTTCTATGAGCCATGCCCATGTTATACTAATTCATAAAGATCTAAAAGATCCTTCATTGTGTGCCTCCTATAGGCCAATTGCCCTACTTAATACAGATTTAAAAATTTTGACTAAATTACTTACCATCAGACTACAGCCACTATTACCATCTGTTGTAGATATTGATCAAACAGGCTTCATGGCCAACAGGTCAACCGATGTAAATTTGAGACATTTGTTCACTAATATACATGCAAAGCATTTGAATGAAGGTACTAGGGAGGTGGCCTCCTTAGATATTGAAAAGGCCTTCAATACTATCGAATGGCCTTTTCTTTGGGAGGTCCTTAGAAGGATGGGGTTCCCCCTGATCTTTATTAAATGGATACAGATAATTTATCAAAACCCCACCTCAGCTATCAAGTTGGGAGGTAGCTTATCACAGTCTTTTTCTCTGTCAAGGGGTACTCGACAGGGCTGCCCCCTCTCTACAGCCCTGTTCGCCATAGCGATGGAATCGCTGGCGGAGGCTCTCTGGGGAGAGGACCTCAAAATTGAATGATATCCCCTACAGGCAAAATCACCTAATGCTCCCCTCTGGTTAAATCCTACTCTGGAGAATTTCTATTCACTACCCGACCCCTATGCTTGGACTAATTTTAAGATAAAAACAGTAACACAGATCATTTTGGATAAATCTTTGATTTCTTTTTCCCAACTAATCTCCGACTTCAATATCCCTCAGTCGTATTCTTTTTGTTTCCTTCAACTCTCCCATGCCTTCAGCTGTCAATTCTCTGGCTCTCCTCTACAACTAGTCCAATCTGCCTTAGAGAAGCTTCTTAGGTTGGATTGCACAAAGAATGCTGCATCTAAATTGTATCTTCACTTAACAACTGCCTCTCTCCCTGATTTAGAGAAATTAAGATCAAAATGGTCTAAGCATATTCCTGAACTTAATGAGGATGATTGGGATAATATATGGGACTCTCCCTTCAACTCTCTCGTCTCCTTGAGAGACAGACTTATTCAGTTTAAGATAGTCCACAGGGCATATTACACCCCCCATATATTAAATAAAATTAATTCAGACTCTGCTCCTGGTTGTTGGCTATGTGGGGAGATTCCTGGAGACTTTACCCATATATTCTGGACTTGTCCAGCTATTGTAAGGTATTGGGAAGAAATACTAGCTTTTATATTCAAAATAACATATATCCCACTGCAACGATCAATGCCAATATGTATTCTAGGACTGATAGAGCAATTTATCCCTACGACAGCAGGGCGTACTTTGGTGGGGCTGCTTTTGTCTATGCTCGTAAAGCTATAGCTCTCAGCTGGAAGAAAACCACCCCCCCATCGCTGACTTTGTGGAAACAACTCATTAATAATAGCTTACCATTATACAAAGAAACATATATAAATAGGGGTTGTCTCCACAAATATGAAAAGGTTTGGTCCAAATGGCTCACGGACCCCTCTACAGCCTCAATAGCTTCCTAGAGGAATATGACTCTTTGTAATCTCTCCATTAGTTATTGGGCTCTAGGTGTACATATGAAACATGGGATAACACCTTTCTTTAAAATTAAACTGGCATAGAAACCAGGTATGACCAATGTATGTATGTATGCGTGTTTATTTTTTTTTTTGTGTGTGTTTTGTTCTTTATGTATATAGTTTCTTTAATTGCTGCAAGTATTCATTTTTGTTTGTTGTCTGTTTTTTTGAAAAAAAAATTAATAAAAAAAAAAAATTAAAAAAAGGAAAGGCGTGGGGCCACCAGGCCCTATATACTCTGAACAGCAGTATACAGGCGGTGCAAACAAGACAGGGACTGTAGGTTTGTTGTTAAGTAGAATCTGTTTGTAATTTTGAACTGGTACATTTTTAACGTGTTTAGTCCAGGCAAAAAATCTATTTTAAGCTTTTTGGAAAACATAGGGAAGGGTTATCACCCCTGTAACATTTGTTTTGCCGTCTGTGCTCCTCTTCAGAAGATTTCACCTCATTTTTTTGTCCCAATGACAAATGTTTTTTGAAAATTTGGGTTTTTTTGTGAAACAAGGATTGGTGATAAACCATCAGTGGAAAGGAGAAACGTTTTTCCCATATTAACTCTTACAGGACAGAATTTCCCTTCCTAGGGGTAGATTTCATCTCACTTCCTGTTGTCTCCTTCCGTTTGCAAGTAGGAGTCCTTTGTAAGTTGGATGTTTGAAAGTAGGGGCCTGCCCTATATACTCAACAGAAATTTGGGCCTTAGGTGTTGTTGTGGCCACAACACTGTAAGCCCTCACAGGGCCCTGCTGTGAAATATTAGATCAAGAATTGTAATTACATGCCCCTGTTGAACAGGGGCAGAAAAATTGGGCCTTAGGCACTTATGCTGGTGCCACAACACTGCAACCCCTCACAGATACTCTAGTTGGAACGCAGAAACGAGCCCTGCTGCAAAGTATTGCATCAAAAATTGTAATTACACGCCCCTGTTAAACACTGTGCAGAGGTCGCACTACACTAACTTGTAGTTTTAGCTGAACACTGTGCAGAGGTCGCACTACACTAACTTGTAGTTTTAGCTGAACACTGTGAGCAGGACGCACTACACTAACTTGTAGCTTTAGCTGAACACTGTGCAGAGGTCTCACTACACTAACGTGTAGTTTTAGCTGAACACTGTGAGCAGGACGCACTACACCAACTTGTAGATTTAGCTGAACACTGTAGAGAGGTCTCACTACACTAACTTGTAGTTTTAGCTGAACACTGTGAGCAGGACGCACTACACTAACTTGTAGCTTTAGCTGAACACTGTGCAGAGGTCTCACTACACTAACTTGTAGTTTTAGCTGAACACTGTGAGCAGGACGCACTACACTAACTTGTAGCTTTAGCTGAACACTGTAGAGAGGTCTCGCTACACTAACTTGTAGTTTTAGCTGAACACTGTGAGCAGGACGCACTACACTAACTTGTAGCTTTAGCTGAACACTGTGCAGAGGTCACACTACACTAACTTGTAGTTTTAGCTGAACACTGTGAGCAGGACGCACTACTCTAACTTGTAGCTTTAGCTGAACACTGTGAGGAGGACACACTACCCTAACTTGTAGCTTTAGCTGAACACTGTGCACTACACTAACTTGTAGTTTTAGCTGAACACTGTGCAGAGGTCACACTAAACTAACTTGTAGCTTTAACTGAACACTGTGAGGAGGACGCACTACACTAACTGTAAATAGTCTAGCTGTCTGACTGTGGTACTAATAGGATCAAAAGAACACCAGCAATTTTCTTCAGGTAGCTTTAAATACTGTAACAAGACAAGCCTGCCTGTGAGTAGGAGGATAATAGGAACGGATCTAACTAAACTGAGTACAGTGTATATATATATATATATGCAACACCTGGGATGCATATATATACACTATACACTATAAGTGCAGCTAACTCACTGACTGTCATGCCTAATCTAGCTAACTCAAATGAAATGACACTGTCTCTCTCTCTCTATCTAAGCACGCCGGAACACACTACACAGGGCCACCGTGCAGGTGGCCTTATATAGTGTGGGGCGTGTTCTAAACCCCCTGAGCCATAATTGGCCAAAGCCACCCTGGCTTTGGCCAATTACAGCTCTCTCTACCAACAGCGCTGTGATTGGCCAAGCATGCGGGTCATAGTGCATGCTTGGCCAATCATCAGCCAGCAATGCACTGCGATGCTGCAGTGAATTATGGGCCATGACGCGCCACACAAATTTGGTGCGAACGGCCCATATCGTTCGTAATTCGGCGAACGATCGAACAGCCGATGTTTGAGTCGAACATGGGTTCGACTCGAACACAAAGCTCATCCCTATTCCTGAGAATACTACCTTGGAGGTCCTTTTCCTCAATTTATCTCCCAAGTCCCTAAAATCGTTCTTTAGGACACTCCATCTGCCTTTGACTTTAGTGCCAACGTGCACCATGACAGCCGGGTCTTCCCCAGCCCCTCCCAGTAATCTGTCCACCAGATCTGTGATGTGCCAAACCCGAGCACCCAGTAGACAACATACAGTTCAGCGCTTCAGGTCTTTGTTACAGATTTCTGTCCTAAGAATAGAGTCCCCTACCGCCAGAATCTGTCTTTCCTTTCCCTTTGCTCCCCCCCAACTCTCACTGGAGGAGTTCTTCCCCCGGCAGCTAGGAGAGTCCCTCAGCTCCAGCAGTGCTGGTTCCTGGTTTCACCAATGTCACTCAATGTCACTCATAGCCGAGCAGGAATAATCACAGGCCAAATCGGTGGTTGGAGTGCATTTTGAAGAGGCATGGCATGTCTTTTTTTTCCTGGCATTGGACATGATCAGGGGCGTACCATGGGGGGGCAGGGAAGGGGCGGTCTGCCCCAGGTGCCATACATTGGGGGGTGTCAGTGGCGATGCTATGGAGGTGCACCTAGAGAGAGGGCGGCAAGTGCCCTGGCTGCTCCCTTTGGTTGTTTTTTTATCAGCACGAATGCACCCAGCGCCACGGCCGCACTTAGTCTGGTCTGTCTGGTCACTGTTTTCTTCCTGCTCTAGCTCCACCCACCACTGCTGCGCTGCAGAGCCAGGCCTGTTCTCCGCATGGGTGGCACGGCTGCTGTTACACAGTGTGTCCACAGACCACAGTCTTCCAGAGTCCGGACCTCCCTAGTTAAGGCTGAGAGCCTGAGGTGAGCTGTCTGAGTTGAGTGCCTGGTGATAAGGGGGTGTGTGCGGTGTGGGTTGGCACGTATGGTATCCACTGAGCTGACACTTGCCCTGAGCTGGTGTGAGAAGAGGCCGGAGGGGAGGGGTGTTTGTGTCTGTCCTGCCAGTGCCACCCTGAGCTGGTCTGATAACAGAGAAGGGGAGGTGTTGCTTTGTCCACCACCCCACCCACCTATAGTAGCTGAGCTGACCTGATGGGGGGTTGGTGGTGTTGCTGTGTCCACCACCCCTTCCACCTATAGTAGCTGACCTGATGGGGTGGTGGGTAGTGTTGCTGTGCCCCCCACCCAGTGGCGTAGCATGGGTTGTCAGCACCCGGGGCAAGGCAAGTAATTTGCGCCCCCTAACCTGCGGACTTTTAGCTATCCCTGAGTCCCTTCAAATACAATAGTACTGACCTACCTGATTCCTATACTGACCACTACACTGAGAACTACACTGTCCACTACACTACATTGTCCACTACATTGACCACTATACTATACTGTCCACTATATTACACTGACCACTATACTGTCCGCTACACTGTCCACTATACTATACTGAACACTATACTGACCACCATACTACACTGTCCACTATACTACACTACCCTGACCACTATACTATACTGTCCACTATACTACACTGACCACTATACTGACCACTATACTATACTGTCCACTATACTGACCACTATACTACACTGTCCACTATACTATACTGACCACCATACTACACTGTCCACTATACTACACTACACTGACCACCATACTACACTATATTGACCATCATACTACACTGTCCACTATACTACATTACGCTGTCCACTATACTACACTACACTGTCCACTATACTGTACTGTCCACTACACTACACTGACACATACTAAACTACACTTTACTGACCACTATACTAACCACTATACTGACCACTATACTACACTACACTGACCACTATACTACACTGTCCACTATACTACACTGTCCACCATACTACATTATACTGACCACCATACTACACTGTCCACTATACTACATTACACTGTCCACTATACTACACTATACTGACCACCATAGTACACTATACTGACCACCATACTACACTGTCCACTATACTACACTACACTGATCACTATACTACATTACACTGACCACCATACTACACTAACCACTATACTACATTACACTGTCCACTATACTACACTACACTGTCCACTATACTATACTGTCCACTACACTACACTGACCTCCATACTAAACTACACTATACTACACTATACTGACCACTATACTATACTACACTAACCACTATACTGACCACTATACTACACTATACTGACCACCATACTACACTACACTGACCACTATACTACACTGTCCACTATACTGACCACCATACTACACTACACTGTCCACTATACTGCACTGTCCACTATACTGACCACCATACTACACTACACTGACCACTACACTGTCCACTATACTATAATGACCACTATACTACACTACACTGACCACTACACTAACCACATACTAAACACTATACTACACTACACTGACCTCCATACTAAACTACACTATACTGAGCATTATAATACACTATACTGACCACTACACTATACTGTCCACTACACTGCCCCCCATACTGACCACTACACTACACTGACCTCCATACTAAACTACACTATACTGACCACTATACTACACTACACTTTCCTGCCTACAGTCTCTCTCTCTCGCCCCCCCCCCCCCCCCCCGCCAGTAACAAGACTCTCACGAGGGAGTCTCACTCACCTTCTTATCCTGGCCTGCATCGATCCAGATGAGGAGGAGAAGACAGCGGCGACTCACATTCTTCTCTCCCCTGCGCTCTGCCTGCTGCCATGTTCAGTGTCCAGCGCCCTGTGATTGGGCGTATGGGGGGGTCATGTGCGGAGGCGGGACTTCAGGAGCGATCGAGGACAGGCCAGCCCTATGCCTCACATGACCCCCATAGGCCCAATCACATGGCGCTGGACACTTAATATGGCGGCCGGAGCACGGAGGACACAGGAATTTGAAATTAGGAGGAGGCAGCCAGTGACACATACTGGCGCCCCCCTAAATGTCGCGCACCCCCTGCACCCCCCACGCTACGCCACTGCCACCACCCCACTCACCTATAGTAGCTGACCTGATGGGGGTGGTGTTGCTGTGTCCACCACCCCACCCACCTATAGTAACTGAGCTGACCTGATGAGGGGGGTAGGTGGTGTTGCTGTGTCCACTACCCCACCCACCTATAGTAGCTCAGCTGACCTGATGGAGGGGGTGGATGGTGTTGCTGTGTCCACCACTCCACCCACCTATAGTAGCTCAGCTGACCTTATGGGGGGTGGTGTCACTGTGTTCACCACCCACCTATAGTAGATGAGCTGGTCTGATAAGGGGGGATTTCTGCAGCCCAGGTGTAAACAGACAATGACTTACACCCACATCTTGCAGCCATCAGATCCATCCAGCAAGCAGCATCTTGCCATCTTCCCTGCGGCCATCAGATCCCACCCACGGTCCAGCAAGCAACACGCCTTGTCAGCAGTTCAGTTCTAAAATCTGAATCAAATCATCAATGCCAATGATGCCATGGTCTGCTGTTCCCAGGGACAGATCCGATCCAGAGATCGCCATACAGTGGGATCTCTGGATCGGATCTGTCCCTGGGGACAGCAGATAATGCAAAGTATGGGCCATACTTTGTATTGTCAACTGTCTCACCATCTCACTCTAATGTCTTCCTAATAGCAGCTCCAGTCCAGCTCTCCACTTCCCTGACCACGATCTGTCCAAAAATGTGGGATCTGCTCACACCTGCCATGGATGAATAGCATTGGCTGTTATTACAAGGATCTGGAGGGGACGTTCCGCCCCCCCATTCCACCGCTCAGCCCAGGTCTCCCATGCCACCAGGAGACCCAAACAAAGCCGGATTTGCCTTTGATTGGGTCTCCGATGTAGAAACCCGTAAGCAACATTACAGCGTCACTTCCGTTTTAGTCAGCAGCCAACGGCGCCATTTTGTGCATTTTTTTGTGCCATTTTTGGGCAAATTTGTGCAATAAATATTGTTGAAAACATTACAAATTTTTGTGGGTGTTTTTACATTTTAAAGTTTGGGGGATGCCAGATATAGGATCTGCCCTGGGTGCCAAATGCTCTAGGTACGCCCCTGAACATGATACACAGCCAGAACACATGGAACAGACAGTTTAGTATATAACCTAGTTTTCATCATCATCTTGTTTCTTCCCAGCTAAGACTAATGTAATGTTATCTGCAGCTGCAAATGCACCCTGTTCTTCGTCAGCCACAGCTAATCTTGCAATTTCCACTCAATCTGGCATGAAAGAATAAGCTCAATTATTTGAGCACAGTTTTGGTCACTTGCTGAAGGAGGATGTACAGAAATTAATTTAATCTGGAGTTGAAGAGGAGAGCAATGAGAGTTAGGAATGGGGATAACAGCAAGCACAAATCACAAGGAGGTTTCAGGGGTGGAGAACGTCTGGTAGGAACACCAGGAGCCCCATCCGTGGATGAGAAACAGGACTGATTCCTTACCCTGAAAGTTACCCTGTGAGACCTTGTGGTGGATGCCTGAGGCTGCCCGCAGTTGGATTCCATACAGAGGGATGAGCTGGAGGACAGGGGGAAGTAGAAGCAGACAGCCCCTGTAAGCAGAGAGTGGCATAGCCGAGTGGGAATACCCGAAGACCGGGACCGAGGGACACTGACCTGAGCTGAAGTGGAGAGAGTGGGCGGGTTCCCGAGGCCAAGGCTCGGCTGAGCCAAAGGGGAGCGAAGGGACAGCCCAGTCGGCGAGTGTGCCAGAGCTGCTGACAGCTTACAACTGGCTCAAGTTTACAACTGGTGGAAAGGAGGAGAGGAGGAGAGGCCAGTAAAGGGATCAAAGACCAGTCACACACAGAAAGACTGGTATAAGCCCCAAAGTTCCAGCAACCGCAGGGAAGAGCGGGGGGCAACCCTGTTTTCTGGTATTTCAAGAGGAGAAAGACATTAACAAAAAGAACTATCCCACTTCTGCTGGAATGGTGAGTCCCTATTTTTGGACATTTATATCACATATATACAGTACCCCTGCAAAGTAGGGGGGTTGACTGGGGCAAAAGCAAGGGGTTAATTGACTGGAATAACGCAAACAGTCAGATAAGACAGAGTGAAAAGGGAGAAGTGTGTGGCTGGAGGAGAGACTGTTTGTGTGCTGGATACCTATTAGAGACACTTGAAAGTTATAAACAAGATTAAAGGACCTTCTAAAATGAAGGGTAAACTAGCAAAGGAAGTGGGGTGGTAAAATCACCCAAAATAAGTGCAAGTCCTGGTACAATAAAAAATACATGTCCCATTAAGGGAACACAGAAAGGTCGACCACCGAAAAACAGCTAGGGGCCCATGGAAATCAGGCGACAAAAAAAAAAAAAAATGAGCAACATAGGCAATCAATGGGGACAAGTACCCTTAACCAAAAGAAAATCAATTGAATGACGATAGTGACTGAAAACATGGAGGAAGAAAAGGTTAAAAGCCCAACTGCCCACAAAATCAGAAATGGCAGACATGTTCGCAAAACTAGAACACAGTCTTAAAACAGACATGGCAACGCTACATAGTGACCTGGGTCAGATACTAGACAAACAATTACTTGGGGAGCACACCCTAAAAAATGCATTAAAGATGGTGCAGCCATAAGACCATACAAACAAAATATTACAGCGCACACATACAAAAATGACATTTAACTCCTGCAAGGCTATTTAAAACACCTGAACGTTTTCAAAAAATATGGGGATTTAGTCACACCATATGGCTATATGGAGCTTAAGCCCACTTACTGCGTCAAAGTACCCCATTATCAGTGGGTCCTACACTATTCATAGAATGAAAGATCCTGCTTCTCTGAACCATGGGAGAAATACACTCCTCTATATGGGAGAAATAAAGGACTCCTCCTATATCACAGGTGGACACTAATAAGAGGTAATGGCAGGGGGGCTGCACCATCTATCCATCTGTACACCATTGTACAGATCCTGACCACATCCATGGAAATGGAGCACCCCCCCCCCCCAGCCATTACCTCTTATTAGTGTCCACCTGTGATATAGGAGGAGTCCTTTTTTTCTCCCATATAGAGGAGTGTATTTCTCCCATGGTTTAGAGAAGCAGGATCTTTCATTCTATGAATACGTAGAACCCCCTCTGATAATGGGGTACTTTGACCCAGTATGTGGGCTTAAGCACCATATAGCCATATGGTGTGACTAAATCCCCATATTTTTTGAAAATCTTCAAGTGTTTTAAATAGCCTTGCAGTAGTTAAATGTCATTTTTGTATGTGTGCACTGTAATATTTTGTTCTTGGTCAGATATTGACACGAGTAGAAGACACAGAAGGGAGATTGGATACCCACGCACAAGTAATAACAGAGCTGCAAGAGCAAATGAAAAACCTACAAATTGAACAAAGTATTATGTTATATAAAACAGGAGAATAGAAGGAGGAGGAAAAATGTGAGAATCTGTGGTTTACAAGAAGCGATACAGACAGGGAAAAGAACCTGCTCCAGGTGCTGGGTCACAAAAAATCTTCTGCTCCTCAAATAATGGTACTAGCCCAGTATGCAAAGTAGCATATAGAAAATAATTCAATCCGGATGGCCGCACTCCAACAACAATTTCTTTATTGGTTGAAAAACATACAGCAAAAGATTAAATCAATAGCTAACATTTTTCACACCATAACTACTGATGCTTACTCATAGCTGACTCTTTAGGCAATAGACAAGAATTTATATGCACATGCCAATACGATTTTTAAAGTACATAAAGGATGTAGTCCCCTAACAGGCAGGCCAATTGTAGCCGGCATAGGCTCACTTATTGAATGTTTAGGCCAATGGATTGACCACCAGTTACAGCCTTTAGTGGTTGCGCTTCCAGGTTATTTGAGGGACACTAAACACCTCCCAATCAAACTCAGGGATTTCGTATGAAATGATGTATGTAGATGGGTGAAATGCGATGTCACAAGTCTCTATTCATGCATCCCTCATTCCGTGGGACTGAGAGCAGTGTCATTCTTTCTGTCTAAATAAAGTGGCTATTCTTTGCCCTATCAGGAGTTCATTTTACAGTGTCTAGAATACTTACTCACACACAATTACTTCATGTTTGACAGCGACTATTACCGGCAGAAATGTGGGGCCTCGATGGGAGCCAAATGCTTCCCCTCCGTCGCCAATCTCTTCATGGAATGGTGGGAGAGGTCCCGCATTTTTTCATGTGATAGCCCCTGTCGCACTGATACCTTCTACTGTCGCTATATAGATGACCTACTATTTATAGCCTCTGACAAGGCTGGTAGCTTGGATAATTGGTTGTCATACCTAAACAACAACAATTTAAATCTAAGAATCACTGGCGACAGCAGCTCAACGTCCATTAACTATTTGGATGTCCATTTTAGAAGGTAGAGATGGTAAGGTGAAAATTAGCATTTTTAGGAAACCCATAACAGGCAACACACTTTTAAGGGCACTCGAGTCACCCGAAACATACCCTGAGAGGAATTCCTGTAGGACAATTTTTGAGATTGAAAAGAAATTGCAGCGAGGACATGGATTACAAACATGAAGCAGAGGCTATGTTTAGACGTTTTAAAGACAAGGGTTATTCTAGTACTATCTTACATAGAGCTTTGAACAGCTGCAAATACCTCGCGAGAACATTTATTAAAAGATAAAATAAGCAATATAAAAAAAGGAATCGATCATGTACTAATTTTACTCTTCGAAACCACGTTTTCTCTACTCCCTATAGTAGCAAGTACAACAAGATAAAAAATATAGTTTTGAAATATTCACCAATTTTATCCAATGACCCCATTTCTGCTGAAATTTTGTCCAAAGGAGTAAAAACTGTATCATGCAGAGCCCCCACTTTGGGTAGGACCCTTCTGCTGTGGATCAAATGGGTGTCTGTGCTGTAAACATATTCTAAAGGGAGATACCATACAAGTAATGACCTCAGACAAATTTTCAAGAATTACATCTTTTTTATATAACTGTTGTGCCCGTACACACGGTCAGATTTTCCGATGGAAAATGTCCGATCGGAGCTTGTTGTCGGACATTCCGACTGTGTGTGGACTCCATCGGACATTTTCCAATGGATTTTCTGACACACAAAGTTTGAGAGCAGGCTATAAAATTTTCCGACAACAAAATCTGATCGCGTCAATTCTGACCGTGTGTGGCCTGGCTTAATACAGCGCACTCTCTTCTTCTTTATAATGTGAGAAGAATGAAGTAGTTTTGCTGCACATATTCACACAGACTTCTCACAAACTTCTTTCTTTATTATTTATTGTGATTCCCTCAATATATTTTGATTTGTCACATCTGACCATTTTTTTTTTGTTTTTGTTTAATTTTAAAAAATTTGTTTTCAAGGCTGTTTTTTGTTCAAATTTTTTTATGCTTTTTAATAAAGAATTTTTTGGTGTGTGTTTTGTGTGTCAAGTTACCACAACACCATTGATATCTTGTATTATTTAATCTCAATGAGATTGTTTGGTGTTGGTATCTCTTGTTAATTTCACATTGTATTTTGAAATGTACCTGAATCCTCACCAACAAACAGTTTTTTTTTAAGGAAAACACACATAGGAGAGTATAATTGAACCAAAAATGCCTTTATTAAGGGCTCGCAACCAAACAAAGAGGGAGGCAACGCTGGAGAAACAGCATAAATTGGTGAAGCCTTTGACTCCCAGGGCATACATCAATTATTTTCCTGAAAAATTGGTGGCCTGAGGAGTCCATATATAAGGGAGTGCAGTCTGGTCCAGAAGTCCCAGAGATCCGGAAAGCAGCAGATGACATCTGTGTCCCCACGCTGTGGTTATACAAGAGACTGCATCTTTTGTCAGACCAGACTGAACCCAGGGCCACCACTCTCTGGTCTTCCTTCCATGCTTCCTTCCACGCTGTTGCTCTGGTGGTGGAGTTGTGGCAGCAGGAGGAGGAGGAGGAGGATGGTCCAACTCAATCACATCGGTCTTGGGTGTGATTTCGCCACTCACCCCCTTAGTTAGAACTTTATAAATAAGTTGCTCACACATGAGGCGTTGATCCTCCTGCATGCACTTCAGTTTGGTGGCAGCCATGCAGGCAAAGGCCTCTTCAGGAGTGGGTAAGGCTCTGAGGGACGCAGAAGCCTCCTGAATGAGCCTGAGCGCAGAATCCTGCATGTGAGTCGCCTTCCTCGCTCTTTTGTATGGAAGGCGGAGGGGAGGAACCTGCGATTCGGTCAGGCTGTGACTGGTCCCAGGCTTCTCCTGGCTGCAACTTAGCCCCACCTCCTCCTGGCTGCCACTTAGCCCCACCTCCTCCTGGCTGCCACATTCCAGAGCCTCCTCCTGGCTGAGGTCTTCCTGTCTATGAAAAAGGGACATAGTTTGAGTTTTTTATTCATCAATCACACACAATTTTCACCTCATGATTGTTGCAAATTGAATGTTAACAAATATAACAGACTATCATTCTGAGCCCAGCATTTTTCATTCTTGTCCCAATAATTTTTGCCCACTACTGTCTATTGATATGTAAAACACTTTATTAAATCAGCAATTAGTGATCAATAATAACATCTAGTAAACATCATTTATTTATTGATCAGAAATCTGTAGAATAATGCTATACCTGGCTCAAGCTGGGCTCCTCTACTTCTTCCTGTTTGGAAGGCCCAGGTTGGACATCAGAAGCCTCAGCTGGGGTGGAAGGAAGAGTGGAAGGAAGAGTGGAGAGGGATTCCCTGACTTCAGTGTGGTCTGACAGAAATCGCAGTCTCTCATAGTACCACAGCCTGGGGACATAAACGTCATCTGCTGCAGCTCCGGATCTCTGGGAATCCGTGACCTTCTTGCGCTCCCTAAGATAAGTGCTCCTCAGGCCACCAATTTTGGTTTTTAAATAGGGGATGGTTGCCGTGGGGACCACCGGCGTCACCAACTCCAGCAGTTTCTCCAGCGCTGCCTGCCTTTTTTGTTTATTATTATAATGAGGATGTTTCACCTGCCACAGACAGGGCAGCTGTGAACAGGGGGAGGAAGTTGTGGTCATTGAAGCCATCCATTTTTTCTGCAAGACACAACACAAGACAAACCCTAATGTCAGCCTAAAGTCTACTAAACTTGTGCAAATACAGGCCTCAATCTAGAATCAGTATAGGCCCAATGTTAAATCTTACCTTCGCAATCACGATCGCCGCCTCCGTTACTCCTTCCTCCGCTCACAGATCGTACGTACTACGCACGCGTGTTACGCTTTATACACACTGCGCAAGCGTGTAACTCCGCCCGCCCCTGACGTTCTTTCTAGTTTATTCCCTGCCCCTTTTCGTTCGGCGCAGTGGGGGAAGAGCACATGGCGGGACACAGCAGGTGCGTGCTAATTATAGCAACGAGGAGGAGGGGGAGGAAAGCCCGGAGCCGGAAACGTCCCGATCCAGAAGGAGAAGATTTACGGCATCAAATATGTCCTTTGGGGAGATGTTGGACATGGTCGACATCCTGAAGAGGGCCGACTATGATGGGAGGTATGGACCTTACCCCAACCCCAATGTCAGAAAGGCCAAGATCATGGCAAAAAGTGGTCAAAAGTCTGCACCGGAATTTCAGGGTACGACGTTCGAAAGATCAGCTCAGGAAGCGGTGGTCGGACCTCAAATTAAGAGAACACGAGCAGTACAGAAAGATCCGGAGAGTGCTACAAAAAAGTAAGTAGTTGTGCTGTGTTCCTATTCTTTTTATGTTTATTACGTTCGTGCTGCTTCATGTGCTTTTCTTAACTGTTGTACAGTTTAAAATGGCAACTTTCATGTTCATGGGCACATTATTCGTTCGTATCAAACATTTTTCTTTCGGCCTATAAAACACCATTGTTTTGGCCATATGCATTTGACCACATTTTTGAGGGCCTACTTGTATGAAACTAAATTGGTTGTGTAGATGTGTTTGTTACTAGATTGAAATGCAAACTAGATTCTGTGTAAGGAGAGGACACTCAGCAGCTGTTTCCACATCCAAATTTCCACATGTTTCCACATCTGGACGCTGGAGCACTAGTGTGGGACACAAGAACACCCTTTTTATTAGGGGTCCCACACAGGTGCTCTAGTGTAGGGGGGTCTCCATCTGTGAAGCTTGTACAAGACAGGTAAGTATTCAAGCTTGACAAAGGACACTCAAAATTCTACATCTTGGAACTCTGCCAAAATCGACAATTGTACCCCAGTTCTAAGCAATATTTCATATTTATAGTTCTGCCATCAAATATCTGTGTGCCAAGTATACCATTTTTTTTTCCACATAGGGGAGAAAAGACTCGGAGGACACCCCTCATCCGAGGAGACCAGAGACTCCCCACCTCTGGAAGAAGGGGAAATACCCCAAACACAAGAAGAGCAGGAGGAGGAAGACGTGGTGGAAATTGTCACCACAACAGGTTAGTGTCTGCGACCACAGGCTCAGGTAAGAGATGGATGCCGGAATATTTATAATACATGTTTTTTTTTGGTTTCTCTCTTTTTTAGGTGATCGTGATGTTGTGGATCCAGGGCATTTCACCTCAAAAAGTGCACAGATCCTGATCGGGGAGATCAAGAGGTGTAATGTTGCATTGGAAAACATCACGAAAAACATCAATGATGTTATTAAAAAAAATAAGAACATCATTGATGTTTTGGGGAGAGTTTAAAACCCCTCCAAATCCCTTTCTTATATGGTGTGCTACAACGTTGTAATTTTTTAGCGAATTGTAGAAAATTCAAATTTTGAGGATGCACACAGTGTGCCAACATGTGCTATCTGCCATCACAGGAGATCAATGGACGTGTTTTGGGGATGCAACCCCTTCCTCAATAATAAAGTAGCTGAGAGGAAGGGGTTGCTCCCCCAAAACTCGTCCCTTGATCCCCCGTGATGGCAGCTAGCACATGTTGACATTCGTAAATTGGTGTGCATCTTCAAAATATGGCTTTTCCAGGGGTGACTTCACCCCATCTGAACGCAATATCAAACACAGTTCCTAAATACTCATGTTTGATATTGCCTTCAAGTTCTACCAAATGTGAACTTTGTAAGTTCAAGATTTGTGTCTTTCTTGTTGTTTTTACACATGCCAGTTTTATGTTAAAAGGACATTTCTACTTTTTCTAATGCCACCCCAAAAATTGTTATACAACAAACATGTTGGTTTGTTGTAAAAACCTTGTCAAAATGCACATGTGATTGTGCAGGTATTAAAAAGATTGTTATTAATCAAGAATGTGTGGATAATTGTCTCAACGCTACAACACTTTTGGGGTGCTCTAATTGCTGTTTTCTGTGACAATGGGTGTTATTTCATAGGGGGAAATCCACTTTGCACTACAAGTGCAGTTTCAAGTGCACTTGTAGTGCAAAGTGTCTTTGCCTTTAGTAAATAACACCCAACAGTGCTTTGTAAGGTTACACAATCACGCCATTTTCACGACTCACCACATTTCTGTCAGGGTCAGCTAAAAAAAACACAAGCAGTAAATGTCGCCAAAGATTTGCTTATTTTTTTTTATTTGATAAAGGTTTCACACATTGCCTGGCATATTGATGGCCCCCCTACCCGCAAAGAACTCAAGGTATCCTAGCCGGACATCACAGGCACTCGGGGAGGGCAAGCCAGGACGGCCACTTTCAAGCGCCGTCAGGGTTGTTTCTTTTATAAAAAGTTATGTAGAACACAGCACGCCAGGATACTATGATTCAGTTTATACTCCGCCAAATGTATGGGTGTCAGAAATAGGTGGAACCGGCTGGCCTTGATTCCAAATGTGTTCTCCACCACTTTTCTGGCTCTGGCCAGCCGGTAATTGAAAACCCTCTGGTCCGGGGTGAGGGTCCTCATCGGGAATGGCCGCATAAGATGGTCCCCCAGCGCAAATGCTTCATCCACAACGAAAACAAATGGGAGTCCTTCCACATTGTCTTTTGGAGGTGGCAAGTCCAAGCTACCATTCTGGAGACGCCTGTAAAACTCTGTCTGTGCGATGACTCCACCATCGGACATCCGGCCATTCTTCCCCACGTCCACATACAGGAACTCATAATTAGCCCACACCACTGCCAACATCACAATACTATTGAACCCCTTATAATTATATTAGTACGACCCCGAGTTGGGTGGTGGGACGATGTGGACGTGTTTCCCATCAATTGCCCCTCCGCAGTTAGGAAAGTCCCACCGCTGGGCAAAGTGGGAGGCCACAGTCTGCCATTCCTGTGGCGTGGAAGGAAACTGTTGAGGAAAACAAAAAAAAATTGTCTTTTTGCACATAAACATGGGAAGCAGATTAGACACAAACCTTCTTGGCCAACATCAAGAAACAAATTTATTAATGGGAATTTTTAAAGACCAAAGTATAAGGTACACCTATCATATTCCCCCTCCCCCCCTCTCCTGGGCAATTTCTAACATTATAGGGGGGAGCTCTTGGACAGGTAACCCTCTCCACTTCATTGAGAGATGAATGCCTAAATAATGGGTATTATTTTGAACAGCCCCTCCTTAGTTACACTATTGGCAGCCCACTGGACAGGTAAGAAGTGTCATAATACAAAGATATAAATACACATTGTACACATTTGAGCACATTTGGACATTCTGCTATTACCTATCAAGATACTAATAGTATACAAAAACTTTAAACAGTACCATTTGAAAGTATACAGGCAGGCCCTTGCACTACATGCTTTGGGGAATTCATCCATAAATCTGACCACTAAAGAGATGGGTATAGTGTGTATGGGTTTGGCAAAGTCAGCAGATAGATGATTGAGGATAGATAGAGAATTGGTATCAGCTGATTTAGCAGTTGGGGGAGGGAGGGTTCCAAATGATTTGGGGACCCAAAAAAAAAAGCCTCTGGCACTCTACCTGAATTTAAAGCACAAATTACATTTAAAAACATTTTAGGGGTGTTTGGGGTAAAGCACTACTATGGAGCTGATACAATACATTGTTAAGTGACTACATGAGGTGAATATAGGGCCAGGAGAGCATGCTGGGGAGGTAAGTGAAGGCAAATATGTATGAAGGAGCAAAAAAAAATTACATACAAATCCAGTATGCATGAGGACAAAGGGGACATTTACAGCATATTACAATCAGGGCAATTAGGGAATGAGGAAATAAATAAAATATATTATCAAACATTAAATACAATAAAATGTGATATTAAAGGATAAAAATCTTACCTTAATATACTCCTTCTGCTGGACCTGTATGATGGCAGAACAGGTCTCTGGGATAATGATCCCCAGAGCCTGGGTGGAGATGCCTGTCGAGAACTTCAAGTCCTGCAGGCTTCTCCCCATCGCCAAGTACCGCAGGGTGGCAACGAGCCTCTGCTCTGGAGTGGTGGCTTGCCTCATGCAGGTATCCTGTCTGCTAATATAAGGGGTCAGCGAAGCCAACAAGCAGTGAAAAACGGGGTCCGTCACCCTGAGAAAGTTCCTGAAATCATCAGGATTATTCTCACGGATCTCACGGAGCAAAGGCACATGACAGAACTGGTCACGCTGGAGCAACCAATTCTTGGTCCATGAACTCCTCCCCACCCTGTTCATGGACTGGACTTGTGTCAAGGTCAGGACCCCAACACCAAGCCCCGCACAGCACGAACTCTACGAGGAGTAGGTATACGCAACATGGCTAGAAAATGGTCGGCTGCTCAGAATGAAGTAACACAACGCACTGAAGAACAGCAAGGCCTGTGAAGAGCGACCTGAAAAACAGTAACGAACGAACAAGAACACAATGACTAATCAAAGTCACGCGTAGCTTGTTTGCACGCACTTAAAAGCAGATACAAACCCACAAGCACAAACTGAACAGCAGAAAACGATCTGAAAACCACGAGTCTGAAAAAGCGTGAATCGTCTCTCACCAAACTTACTAACACGAGATTAGCAAAAGGAGCCCAAAGGGTGCCGCGCTTGATTCTGAACTGGCCTTTTCTAGTCTCGTCGTACGTGGTTGACTTCACTGCGTTCTTGGCGATCCTAAATTCTGACAACTTTGTGCGACCGCGTGTACGCAAAACAAGTTTGAGCCAACATCCGTCGGAAAAAATCCATGGATTTTGTTGTCGGAATGTCCGATCAATGTCTGATTGTGTGTACGGGGCATAACACAAAATACTTGGTGTACAAATATTACATGTAAGTCATATCACATACAGTATGTAGGTGGAAAGACACGCAGGTTGCGTGATCGGTTTCAAGACCATCTATATGACATACATAAGGATCATAACACCAACATGGCCAGACACTGGAATAACATACACCAGAAAGATGTTTCCAGTTTAGCCATCCAAGGTGTAGAGAAAATAGTGTTACCTATCAGAGGTGGAGATAAATTTAGGGTTTTATATAAACGTGAGGTTTATTGGATTGTTTTCTTTAATACTAGGATACCAGCGGGTATGAATTTTGAGTGGGATGTCACTCATTATTATAAGTGACAACACCCATGTTCATTACCAACTGTATCTTCTTTCTTTTTCTTTTGCTTTATATACAATAACAGCAGCCTCTCCAACACACACAAAAAAGTCTCATAGTATGCAATTGTTTGCTCATAAATAGCAACGATTGTTTTCTCTTTTGTTATTCATCCTGTGTGTGTGTCAGTGTCAGTCCCCCCCCCCCCCCTTTTCACCATAAGATAAAACAGGCTTTTTTACTACAAGATAAAATAGATTTTTCTAAAAGGCATTTGACACACGTTCATATATTTGGATGTGTATACATCCATATAGAATCCATGTCATACACACTGTTTTCTCTGCTGATATCTATTGTCTTTTCATTAAACCAGCATTTTTCTTAGCATTCATCCCAGTATTCTTCCCATTTTTACCGTCTTTTCATGTTCCCATGTACACATACATACGTGTTATTTTTCATGCAATCACTTAAATTAATATATTGAAATCTAGAAAAGATAAATAGAAAAGTAGCCTTATGTGAGAATCATTGCTGTCAATAAGGGGTTAATAAGTCCTCTATATTTTTTGTGGGAAAGATTGCTTTGAAGTCTTAACAGTTAAACAAAGCTCCTTTTTATGTATATGGAATACTGCATTTAATGACATATATATATACAGTATATATATATATATATATATAATTTGTTGGTATTGATGCCAATTTTTGCTGGGTTCCTATAGACATATTTTTCCTCCAGCAATAATGAAACTATATACATATGTTAATACATGTATTTGGTTCACACGTTTTGTTTTTGTTTTTTGCCTTTTTTGATGTTTTTACTTCCTATCTATGTTTTTAGATGTATAGATTTGTCATCAGCAATTGTAAAAACCATGAAATGCATACATATTGTAGTAGTAGCAATTTTGGCTTTATCGTTTAAAGTCGCATGAAAGTGGCAACATCATGTGAGACATGGGCCTTGGCAGATACTGATAATACTGATTTAATCAGAGCCGGGCCTCCATGTGTAGTGAGTATCCACTAATTCACCAGCTCTTCAATTATTTAATTAAGCCCACCTCGTTTACTCTGTAAAAATTGTATTGGCACGTGCATATAAATTATTGTCTATTGCCTAAAGAGTCAGCTATGAGTAAGCACCAGTAGTTACGGTGTGAAACATGTCAGCTGTTGATTTCATATTTTGCTGTATGGTTTTTAACCAATAAAGAAATCATTGTTGGAGTGCGGCCATCCGGATTGAATAATTTACAGGGCGAGGATTTAACAGACATATGAAAAAAATATGATACCCATTGATACCTATCAACCCATTGATAGGCAGACCAACAACAGAGACACATAAGATAGAAAGAGTGCACAGAAACAGAAGACCAGAAGGGGTCGCAATGGAAACCCCTAGAGACTTAATAGTGAGATTCCATCACAGAAAAGGTACAAATATGGGAAAAATTTAGGGGAGCACCACCATTAAAATATGAAGGAGCTACTTTCCAGATATTTACTGATCTATCGACGGAAACATTAGCAAAAAGAATGCACCTGAAACCACTACTGGAACAAATGGGAATACCGTATATGACATTCAGTATAGTTGGGGTTTCCCTGCCTGGTAGGACAGAAAGATGGCCACTCAGCAAAACTAAGGTTTCGAGAAGAGATATAAGACTTTTGTAAAACATTTGATTTACCTTTCCCAGATATACCTGGATGGTCGGACATGGGGAAAGAAAGGCCCCACTTGGAAGACCAATGACAACTAGTCCCCAAAAAGAATGTGACACTTAAACAACATTAGCTAAAAAGAAATAAGAAGTCACAAATGAAGAAAAGAAGGAAAGACATAAGGGGATATCTGGACTGGGGAAATCCAGTATAAGGAAATGGATATATAGACAGAAGCAGTTGGACAATGGGTTAGATGGGTAACTCTGAAAAAGAGTGCATAAAGAACACTGCGCTAATACGTGAAAAGAAAAACCAAAGGGAGCAGCTACATACAATCTGACAAAGACCATGAGAATATACCTTAAAAAATGCAGCGCATAATATATGTGTAAGTGATAGAAATAAGTTAATTATTTCAAATAAGTGCTTCAAAGAGAAAAGTAAAAATGGTTAAAGGAAAATCAGCCTGATGGCCTGTGCTAAGCATAAAGTCAATAATAAATGAATAGTAATGTCCAACAACACTGGGAAGTGAATAGACTCCAAAGTTTGGTGGTGTTAGATGGTTATCCCAAATTGAACTTCATGTAAAGCCGACCAAAACACAGGGATGAGACAATGGTAGAAAGGATGGTAGAGAGGATGGTATGTAGGAAAACTCTTACCAGATCCCGTAGATTCCCATGTCAGCGGCAGGGAATCGCATGTGCGTTGTGCCACTCAGGGCATGGAAAGCGACATCTCTTCACTGGAATCCTCCAGGCTCGTATCTGCTTGGAACTCCGGGGGCTACCAGGCAAGTCCTCACAGCAAAACCAGGATGCAAATCAGGTAGACAGAGACGTCACTTCTAAAGGTCAAGTAGACACTTGACTTATTGGAAGGATATGTGGAAAGAAAAAACATGCCTCCACATAGTGCAGGTAAAAAAGGGGAGTATTTTTATTTCTAAAAAAACACCATTTAACAATAAAAAACGTTATCACGATGCTTTAAAATAAATGGGCAACATGGAGGGTGGTGTAGAGCCCAACGCGTTTCGACCTAGGGGTCTTCAATGAATGTGTGATACAGTAAAAATGACTGATAATAGGTTCACAATGCAGCAGAAGTGTCATGTCGAAAAGACACGACTGCTGACAGTCCGAAGAGCCCTCTATCATTGGCACTGTGAAGAGCCAATGGACTTTAAAGATAATTTGATGGGCGGAATAAACCGCCAATCAAAGAGCTGGCTGTAATCCCGCTCCGACGTGCATCTTGAGGCACGTCGGGCGAAAGGAAATGACGTCACGCACAGAGATGTGTCAGGTGTGGGTTTGTCTGCATATACGGCAGCCCGGGATTTTACTGCGCAGACCGCCTGTCAGGGAACCGCCGGCGCCAGACCTGGGCGTTTGCATGCGCCTATGCGCCGGCGCGCCCCTGTGCGAGCATTACAGCAAAGTCCTGCTGTTTCCAGGCATCAGCACGGCGCTTGGGCGCGCACGGGTGCGCGGTGCTTGTGCGCACGCGTGGGTGCGCGTGCGCGTCAGTGCCGTTTTGGTGCCAAAGAGCGCTTAAAGGTTCCCCTGTGCCACTGGCACATTGCTGCTTTGTCTCAGCTCTGTGATTCCTGTAACCTGCACCTGATTGATTGTTCCTGATTTGACCCGGCTTGTCTGACCATCCGTCCCGCTCCTACCCGACGCGGCCTGCCTGACTATTCTACTGCTCCAGCCTGATACCATTGCTGATCTCTGCTTGTCTACCGACTCTGCCTCTGCCTGCTGTTATTGCCTGTCTCACCTACCTGCTGACCCGGACTGTCTGACCTTGCTTGTGCCTGCTGTTTGTCATTGCTGTTGCACCATCAGCTTCAGCTCCAGTGATCTCTGCATCTCCAGTGTTCCAGCCTGCTGCCTCCAGTCTCCACCTGATCTGCAGTCCAGCCATCCCTGAGGGAGCTCTACATTTCTTCAGCGTCAGAGACTCTACTCCAACAGGCACTCCTACCCCTCTGCGCTCAGGAGACCACTGTTCCCACTCCAGTGGCTCCTGAACCAGCGTTGTATGAGAGGTCTTCTCCTACAAGTCAGACTCTACTACCAGGTACCTAACACCGCCAGTACACCTGTAAAGCTGAGGGAAGTGACGTGGCGCTTGAAGTGCAAACGTCAGTACCCTCAACACGTGATCAGCTACTTATTATCAGTCAATTTTACTGTATCACACATTCATTATTCACCCAGAGCTCCTTTGTAATGTGCCCCTACTCATTTCCACCATGTTTGCATTATACATAAAGGTCAAATATGATTATGTCATTACTTCCTGCTACCTTTAGTTGATCAGGTGACTACATTTACCCGATGAAATGGCTTTGTTCTCACCTAGTGTAATTGGTCCTTGTTAGATATTTTTATTTATAAATATAGGCAACCTGGAGTGGATGCTTTATGCCCCTGTTGAAGACCCCTAGGTCGAAATGCATTGGGCTCTACACCACCCTCCATGTTGCCCATTTATTTTAACGCATCGGGATCACGTTTTTTATTGTTAAATGGTGTTTTTTTAGAAATAAAAATACTCCCCTTTTTTACCTGCACTATGTGGAGGTATGTTTTTTCTTTCCACATATCCTTCCAATAAGTCAAGTGTCTACTTGACCTTTAGAAGTGACGTCTCTGTCTACCTGATTTGCATCCTGGTTTTGCTGTGAGGACTTGCCTGGTGGCCCCCAGAGTTCCAAGCAGATACGAGCCTGGAGGATTCCAGTGAGGAGATGTCGCTTTCCATGCCCTGAGTGGCACAATGCACATGCGATTCCCTGTCGCTGACATGGGAATCTACGGGATCTGGTAAGAGTTTTCCTACATACCAACCTCTCTACCATTGTCTCATCCCTGTGTATTGGTCGGATTTACATGAAGTTCAATTTGGGATAACCATCTAACACCACCAAACTTTGGAGTCTATTCACTTCCCACTGTTGTTGGACATTACTGTTCATTTATTATTGACTTTATGCTTAGCACAGGCCATCAGGCTGATTTTCCTTTAACCATTTTTACTTTTCCCTTTGAAGCACTTATTTGAAATAATTCACTTATTTCTATCACTTACACATATATTATGCGCTGCATTTTTTAAGGTATATTTAGAAGGGTAACTCATCTGGTTTAAGAGTCTCAGAATTAGAGAGGAAAAGGGGGAGGGAGGGGGGATGGGGGAGAGGGGAGGTGGGAGGAATTGGGTAGGAAAGGGGAGGGCAAGGGAAAAGAATACACCTCAACATATGTTTGGGTGTCTCTGCCTCCTTTTACCTTTCTTGTGTGCCTTCGTCTTCTCCTTCTGTGCTCCCCTAGACCTCTGGTTCCACCTTTTGGGTGGGAGCAAGGGGGGGGGGGGGTGGACGAATGCGAGAAGGGAAGACAGTAATCCAATATGACAACATTACATTTTTTTAATCTATAATGTACAAGGATTAAATACTCCAGTGAAAAGACACAAGATCTTAAAAGAAATTAAACAATACTTGCAAATATAATATTTTTACAGGAGACACATATCTCAAACGACGCAAAGGTGAATCTGTACTCAAATTATTACCCAATATGGTACTATGGGGACTCTACAGCTAAAAGAGCAAAAGGGGTTGCTATAGGATTGGCAAGAGGTGAAGTTCCCCTAAAAGAAAGGATGGTTGACCCAGAAGGCTGATTTTTATTCTTGAAGGGAAGGTTATATGAAATGGATTGTACACTAGCAAATATCTACTTTCCTAATAAGAACCCAACAGCATATCTGAAAGAGGTACTAGGAAAGTTAATGGATTTTAAGACAGGTAAATTGATATTGACAGGAGACCTGAATTTTTGCATGGATCCAAAGGCCAATAGTTCGGCACATGCACGGGGAATTGAAAATCAACAGCTGAAGATGATTAAGAAGAAACTATACCAATGTCAAATGGTAGACGTATTGAGAATTCAACATCCTAAAGTAAAAGATTATACATTCCACTTCTCTGTGCATGAGACATACTCAAGTTTAGAGTATATAATGGTGGATCATATATTACTGGATTCAATAGTCAAAACAGCTATATAAATAATTTCACTATAGGAACATGCTCCAGTAACAATGAGGATGAGGATACCAGAAACACTGAATAAGATAAGTACATGGAAACAGGACATTGGGAATGCTCTTATGTGAGAGCAGGGATTTTTTAGGTGTCAATTACTCAAGTCAAAGTCATATATTAAAATGCAATCAATTTATTTTTATATCGCATGTTAAAAAAACAAAGAAAAAAATATAAACATTAAAAAACATGGAAAAAATTAATGTTTGATATCCATAAGGTAAATTCATTACAGTTGCTTGACATGGTGTAGCAATCACAATATGTTTTACCTTTGATGGACTTCCTCAGGGGATATATGCTAAACACACCTAAACAGGTAAATCAAATACAGGGGTAAGTGGAGAAAATAGGAAGGTGGCAATGGATCATCAAATATGATTCTACTGGGGGCGTGACCGGATGCTGGAGTGAGAGGCGGTGTCGGCGGTCTCCCCCTGGCCTGACGCCTCCGTGACCATCCGCACCAGCCTGGCGGATTAAGCCCAGCTGGAAGCGCTCTCTCCTGCTGCAGAGCTCGGGGCTTGTCTGGCTGCCTGGCCCCCTTCAATCCTGCCTGTACCCTGCCTATACCCGGAAAGCCGTCGCTGCTGCGCGGACAGCGGCGCCGGCGATCCCCTTCTTCGGAGCGGCGAGGAGAGTGCAGGACTCTGTTTGAGAGGGTTGCCGGGGTGACGGCTCAGACGCTAGTGGCGAGGACGGCGCTCATAGACAACAGAAGGAGCGACCAGTGGAACGTCCCTGCACTGCCTAGGTAGTCTGGCACTAAGGTACTGAGCACTTTTATTTTTTACCAGGCGGACTGTTTTTTTTTTTGTTTTTTTTCTTTCTCCCTCTGGGGGCTGAATTACTGCCTGAAGCGGTGGGGTTGAAGTTTAGGCAGCCCAATTCGTGATTAAAAAGTGGCTAATCCCTGTGGGAGAGAGGGTCACCCTGCTGGCTGGAGCTGGAACGCATGGTCAAAACAAACGCTGATTTATGGCACAGAAAACAACGGTCTGATTAGGTCGAATTACCTGTCATGACAGGCTGGGTGCTAGCCCTGTTAGTAATCAAATACTAGAAAGATATAACTAGGTCTGTGCTAATGTGCTAATGTTTGATCTGAGAAAAGGAAGGGAAAGGTTAACTTGACGAGTTGTTAAAAAACCCCATAATTGCTCTCCTCTGGATTATATAAAAAGCTATGACTAGAAAAAAGGGAGAGGAGCTGCAGCAGCAGGAGAACACTAGCTCTCAAACTACTCGTACATCAAAAGAAAAGGGGAGCCAGGCAGCAGCAGCAGCGGCGGCCAAGCTGGAAAAATTTGCGCATCCCTCTACTTCATCACCATCTAAAAGCACCCCCCAGCAGCAGGAGAAATCTCATGTGGGGGGGGTCTGGGGATAGGAAGAGTCTAGGAAAAGGGCCGACGGTAACACATACCACAAAAAACGCGAGCAGCAAAAGCTCTGCGGGTGAACCCCCAGGGATGGCAACTAGTAAAATCGCCGAGCAAAACATATCTTTAACAGAGGAACCTACACTGAAAGATGTCCTATGCGCTGTTAACTCCTGTAAAGCCTCCCTAAGTGATCTGTGCGACCAGCTGAAGGGGTTAAAGGAGGAGCTAATAACAGTAAGCCTAGAGCTTCAAAGGACTGTTGTTAGAACAACTACACTAGAGGAGAGGATGAGTCAGGCCGAGGATGATCTGGCCCCACTGAAGCAAGAGCTTAAGGCAATGAAAACGCAGATTGACCTGTACAAAGTTAAGATGGAGGAAATGGAAAATAGGTCTCGCAGGAACAACGTGCGGGTGGTGGGCCTACCGGAGCGGTGTGAGGGCCCCCACCCCGAAGAGTTCATGGAGAAGTGGCTTAGGGAAATATTTGGGACGGAAACCTTCTCTCATCTTTTTTCCATTGAAAGAGCCCACAGAGTGCCAGCTAGGCCCCCGCCACCAGGAGGACATCCTAGATCAACAATTATGAAATTTTTTAACTACAGAGACAAGGTTACATTAATGCGCAGGGCCAGAGAGAAGGGCGACATTTTATACAACGGGGCAAAAATTCTATTCTTCCCCGATTACTCCCCAGATCTGCAGAAACGAAGAGCCGAGTTTAGAGACATTAAGCACAAATTACGGGACTATAAAATTAATTTTGCCCTGTTGTACCCGGCACGCTTGCGCATCATTGCCTTAGGGGCCACTCATTTTTTTGACACAGTGACAGGGGCAACAAAATGGCTCGAAGATAACAAAACGACCCTGTAGAGCTAGGGGGTTATATAGGGCTGGTTGAACTAACATGCTTTATCCTATTGGATTTCTTTTTTCTTTCCTTTTTCCTTTTTTTTTTTTCCTTTTGTTTACTTATTTATTTATTTTGCTGTTTTTTTTTTTTTCTCTGCACCATACAGCGGATGGCACGGGGAAGGGGGGGCAGGGGGAGGGGGCGTTGGATGAAAGCACGGATGAAGGATGTGGTTTCATTAGGTATATATATTTTAAGTATTGTCTGGGTGTTTTGGAATTCGGTTGAGGGAGGGGGGGAGGGGGGGAGGAGTCTGGAAGTTTGTCACAAAGCACTTGGCCAGCATATGAGTGAGAAGTTTTTCTTTGAATGGCTGGGAGGGAGCAAAAAGGTCACAAGCACAACCCCTAGGGCTAGCCTAGTTAGGCAGGAGGGGGAGACACGAAAAGGGGTGGGGAAAAGGGGGAGGGGCCAGATAGGAGTTGGGGGGAGGGAGGGGGGTAGGTTAAATAGAGAGCGGAGGGGAGGGGGGTTCATAATGAATTATGGGGTTAGATATCGGGGTGAACGAAAGGCACACGTACTCAGGAGGAGAGGGCTCACAAAAATAAAGTACATTCGCACATATTGGTTATGTTTGCAACTAAATAACACTGGAGGAGGAGATGGAGCGGCCCCTGGACGCGGGGGCCCTCGCCCCCTCACCCTATTTTTCTTTTTCCTTTTTAATACAACCACAGCGATTATGGCAAGTTTTGCAGTCACAATAGCACAAATGAAGTGTCTTCACTCTTCGGGGGGCCAGTCATTTTTTTTTCCTTTTTTTCTCTTTTTTCCCTTTTGTTTTTTCTCTCATTTTATCTTTGTAGATGCCTTTTAAAACTTTAAAAATAGGTTCGTGGAATATTAGGGCTATGAGCGATCCTGCTAAGCGGGCAGCTGTGTTTTCGGTGATGGAAAACTATGATGTTGAACTGGCTTGCCTGCAGGAAACCCACCTCACCAATGAGACTAAATCACATGCTCGGAGTAATAAATATCAAGAGCAATACCACTCGGTTCATACCTCTTATTCAAGAGGGGTGAGTATCTTGGTGAGGAGAGGTATCTCATTTTCCTGCAGGGAAGCCAGGATAGACATATTGGGAAGGTATGTCTTTCTGAGCTGTGTTGTGGAAAATAAGCCTTTGGTGATAGCAAATGTTTATATCCCTCCTCCGTTCAAAACAGAAATTATGTTGGATTTGTTGGAGTTTGTGGACGGCATGGCGGATATCCCTATAATAGCGGTGGGCGATTTCAATGCAGTACTAGACAGCAGCATGGACCGATTTCCGCCCGTGACCCGCGCGGAAAGAGTTCCAGAGGGGCGATTAGCCCAACTGCTTGCAGAGATTGGATGGTGCGATCTATGGAGATCTTATAATCCAAACATTCGGCAGTATTCCTGTTACTCCGGGTCATACTCTACTCTCTCGCGCATAGATATGGCAGTGGGTAACAGTGAAGCCTTGCGATCAACAGCAAACATAGAGTATAGACCGAGGGGAATATCGGACCATTCACCCCTGACCTTGACCCTAAATCTTAGCATCAGAACTAGAAAGAAGAGGTGGACAATAAACCCTCTATGGCTGGATCTGATCAGTAGTCCAGCAGAAATAGTCTCCAAGTTAAAAGAGTTTGTAACATTCAATTCAGGTACAGCACCAGTAGGAGTGGTATGGGACACCCTAAAAGCTTACCTTAGGGGCCTACTACACCAGAAGGTAGCCATAGTAAAAAAACATCAAGGGACTGGGAGGTGAGGGCTAGTAGGGAAGCCATGGAAACAGAAGCACAATATGTGTTAGATTCAACCCCAGAAAAACAGGAGACTTGGCTCAACAAACAACAAGAGTACAAAGAAGTTATCAATAGAAGAGTAGAGAACAAGAGACTTTTCCAGAGGCAAAATTATTTTGGGGAGGGAGAGAAAGTAGGCCGGATGCTCGCCCTCTTAACCAGGTCTAATTTATTCTCACCGGCCATCTCCTCAATTAAAACATCGGCTGGAAATATGACATCTGATCCGGTCAAGGTCTTAGAAACTTTCTCTGTATTTTACAGAGGCCTGTACAGGTCCCGCCAGGGCATGAACCAACGTGAGACAGACAGGTTCTTAGAGGGAGTAGACCTGCCCACACTCTCGGAGAGCGATAGAAGTGAGGTGGATTCCCCTCTGACCTTGGAGGAGCTACAAAAGGCAGTAGCAGAGCTGTCAGGCCAGAAATGTCCGGGTCCGGACGGGCTGCCATTGGAGATCTATAGGAAATACGGGGAGATTCTGCTCCCGGAGCTCCTAAAAGTGCTAGAGCAGGCGACCAGGGACGGTAGTCTGCCCTTATCAATGTCAGAGGCCGATATAGTAGTGATCCCAAAGGAGGGGAAAGACCATTCTGAAGTTTCTTCATACAGACCGATTTCACTACTGTGCACAGACGTTAAAATCATAGCAAGGGTGATGGCATCCAGACTAAACAAATGCATTGCCAAACTGGTGCACCTGGACCAATCGGGGTTTATCCCCGGTCGGTCCACTAGCACGAATATTAGAAGAGCTAACCTGAACCTACAGCTACCATCAGAAAATGTGGGATCCGGAGCCATATTGTCTTTGGATGCGGCCAAGGCCTTCGATAGCCTGGAGTGGGAATATCTATGGAGGGTGTTAGAGAAGTTTGGATTCGGCCCCGTATTTATCAGCTGGTTAAAAATTTTATATAACCATCCAAGGGCAAGGCTCAAGATAAATGGGGAATACTCGGAAAGCTTTCCCCTCGAAAGGGGGACAAGACAGGGATGCCCCCTGTCCCCTTTGTTGTTTGTCTTGGCAATGGAACCATTGGCGGGAGCAGTGAGATCATCAACAGAAATACAGGGATTTCACAGAAAAGGGAGAGAAGAGAGAATAGCGCTTTTTGCAGATGATGTCATTTTTTTTCTGGGGGACACGGCCTCCTCGTTAGAGAACGTGATGCATCTAGTAGAGGATTTTGGAAAGTTTTCGGGATTAGTCATCAACTGGGAGAAGTCATCGCTCCTACCGGTAGACTCACTGACCAACCCCATTCCGATGTGTCTACCTCATCTGAAGGTCACGGGGAAAATGAAGTATCTTGGCGTTGTGCTGTCCAAGGACCCCGGTATGTTTATTAAGGACAACTTGATCCCCCTCTTATTAAAATTTAAGAGGAAGTGCGATATTTGGAGCAGACTCCCCCTGTCTGTGGCAGGTCGAGCCAACCTGATAAAAATGGTTTGGATGCCGTAGCTGCTGTACCTACTTCACAACTCCCCAGTTTGGATCGGAGAGAAGTGGTTCCAAAAGATCCAATCCCTTTTTAGGGAATTAATATGGAAAAAAGGGCAGGCTAGGATTGGCCTACAAAAATTGCAGCGCCCCGACACGGAGGGGGGACTGGGGGTCCCTCAACCATTTATTTATTATTTGGCAGCCCAGCTACAACAATTGGGTGGATGTGCCATGGAGGGAGGAGGAAACAACAACGTCAAAATCATACTTCAGGGGAACCCACATAGCTCACTAGTGGGAGCATTGGAGGCAGACTCGCTGCAAGGAGAAATCCCAACATTTAAAATGATCACCAGGGTTTGGCGGACAGCCAAGAAAATAATGGGGTATAAAGGAATATCAGAATACGCGCCATTATGGAATAATAAGCAACTGCACGAACTACTAACAGTAGATAGGAATAGGTTATGGGAAAGCTGCGGGGTAAGCCGGCTGATACAATTATATGAAGGGGACACTCTGAAATCCTTTGAGAACCTAAGACACGAGTACGGAATACCAAACCAGGTATTCTATAGTTACTTGCAGATCAGGCATGCTTTGAGCAAGCAGTTTAGTAGACAACCCCCATCATGGTGCAGGACCCCACTATTACAAACAATAATCAAATCAGAGACCACCAAGGGCTTAATCTCAGAGATATATGCCCAACTAACAAAGAGAGGAAACTCGAAGGCAGGCTCATCAGGGGGAAGGAGCAGATGGGCGGCCGATTTGGGGGAGATAACGGACGAGCAGTGGGAGAGGATTCTTGAGTTGGGGTCAGAGGTGTCGGTTTCTCCCTCACAAAAAGCCTCACACTTGATGTTGTTGCATAGATCTTACTACACACCAAAAAGGCTGTTTATGTTCGGCCGCAGAACCAATGACGAGTGCCCTAGATGTAGAGGAACAGGTGACCTAATCCACATGGTCTGGAGATGCCCAAAACTAGCCAGATACTGGACTGAGATTATAAAGAAAATAAATGCCACGTTTGGAGTGAACTTAGAGCCCGACCCTAAAATTTGTGTGCTGGGCTACGTCAGTAGTGGATTGAGGGACAGGAGCACCGCCGTAGTAATAGCAAGATGTTTGTTCCAAGCTAGAAAACTAATAGCACAAGCATGGCAATCAAGCACGCCTCCAACCCCGGAAGTTTGGGTCGGAACGGTCAACTCCACAATATGGTGCGAAAGGACATTCTATACAAGGTTGGGTAATCATAACACGTTTGTGAAACTATGGAACCCATGGGTCCAAGCAATGCCATGCCCCCTACCAGTCTTACTCTAGCGCTGAGGGCAATTGTCCTTTTACCAGGGCAGAGATGTTGTATTACAGCCTGGAGATCTGTAGCCAGGAGGGAGCGGGGGAGGGAGGAGAGAAAGAGAAAAATAATAACTAGATATAAGGTGTGCATCGGAATAACTAGGGTGGGTCAATGGGAGGTGGGGGGGGGGAATCACCAGATTAAATAAGCAATAAAACATAGCCACGTACTTAAACAGTAAAAGATTGTGTGGCCGGTTGGCCGGGACGTACTCAGTGGGTGTTTTTCTTTTCTTTCTTTTTTTTTTGTACGATTCACTTTTGTCTAACTGCAATTACTCACATACTGAATGAATAAACTAAGAGAGAAGTTTGAAAGGCCACAATGATTTGACTAGGCAAGAGACAAATATTTTTAAAAAATAAAAAAAAAATATACAGGGGTAAGTACAAACCCTGGAAAAAAGTATGGAATCACCACTTTTGGAAAATGTTCATTCAATTGTTTAATTGTTTAGAAAAAAAAAAACAATCACAGACATGCCTCAAAACTATTTTCATTTAACATTCCAACCTTCTGGCTTTCAGAAACACTTAAAATATTAAAAAAGAAAGAAAACTGTAGTCAAATGCAACTGTTCTGGAATCATAGAATCACTCAATTCTGAGGAAAATATTATGGAATCACCGTGTACTTTGCAGTTCTAAAACAAACATCTGCATCAGATTACATCTTGAAAAATGATGTGACATCTCCAAACGTCCTTTCAATTGATGGAGTAAAAAAATTGTCCAAAATCTCAATATAAACTTGTGCATTTATTGAAGATTTAATGACTGTCATCTCCCCCGTACCTTTATCTGACATGCAACCCCATATCATCAATGATTGTGGAAATTTGCATGTTTTTTTCAGGTAGTCGTCTTCATACATTTAATTGGAACGGCACCAAACAAAAGTTCCAGCATCATCACCCTGTCCAATGCAGATTTGTGATTCATCACTAAATATCACTTTCATCCACAGTCCATGATTTATTTTCTTTAGCCCACTCTAACCTTGTTTTTTTCTGTTTAGGTTGTAATGATGGTTTTCGTTTGGCTTTTCTGTATGTAAATCCCATTTAATTTAGGCAATGTCTTACAGTTCGGTCACAAACAGTTTCTGACTATTTGTTCCTCATTTGTTTTGCATTTTCTGTTTTCAAGGCATATTGCTTTAACCACTTCCGGACCGCCCACTGTTGTTATACGCCGGTACTTTAATGAGGCTTTGATGAGGCTAGCTGCCATAACCCCGATATCCTCTTCTTCAGCGGGCGGTCCGCTTCAAGATAAAAGTGGTCTCTGTGGTGGATTTGCCACGAGATCACTTTTATCGGGGCCCCCCTCTCCGCTTACCAGAGCCGACGGCAGCGGCGGAGGCGATCGGATGTTTACCTTTGTGTGACATGGAGACGAGAGGGGAAGATGGCATTTTAGTGTAAATATGAGATCTGAGGTCTTTTTGACCCCAGATCTCATATTTAAGAGGTTCTGCCATGCTTTTTTTCTTTTTTTTTTAGGTTTAAATACTGTTTATTGGAAAAAAAATAACAGTACAAAGGTATTAAATTGGCAATCGCCAAAAGAGAAATCACAACAATGTAGATAACATTAGAAGCGAGGTATACATGTACCTGAAGCAGAGTCGGGCTCAAAATAAATGTGTAAACACCTATAAACTCTAGGGCATCATCAGACACTCTATCTCCCAGAGAATGGCTGCCGGAGGTCAGGACAGGGAAGCCAAAGCTCGCAGGTACCAGGACTCCTCTAGGGTAGGCCACACACCCCAAATGGGAGCCTGCTGTGCGTGGACCAACCGAGTGGAGCACTGGGGATTCAAAGAGACCTTCCCTGGTCCCATCCTGAACTCACGAACCACCCATCGTTGAATAAGACAAAAATTCTGTCGTAATGATTAGTAACATTATGAGCCCAACAATAATGTAAGAAATAATATCACTTATACTGGGGACTATCCCCAAAAATTGGAGGTGGTACACGCTGAACAACTATGTTGTGGATGTTTTCAATCCAAGAGCGTAAAGCATTAACAAGCAATTAAAGGAAGAGAAAGAAGGGAAGGAGAGTTCTGCAAGGTCTGTTACTCTTAATCTGTGCAAATAACACTTAGTAGGGTTTAGAAATAAGACAGTAGGAGAAAAGGGAAAGAAGGAGGAAGGACAGAGGGAAATATTCGGGGGAAGATGCTTTTTTTCTATTACAAGGGATGTTTACAGATCAATATCCTGATAGCTTTATTTGTTGCCGAACCCTTGAATGGTTTGTTGGTTTGGGGACCATCCTTTGACATCCAACGGCTTTGTACCTTACGCCATCTGGCAGGAACTTCTAGGAACCCAAACCTAAAGGGCTGGCAGACCTGACTGGGAGATACCTCTGAACGAGGTTGACTAGTCTTTCATTCCTTCGACAACGAAGATAGGACTTCCCCCATTTTGCTGAGTCCTTGCAGCATACCCGAGGCTCTATTTGATGCGTTTTCAGAAGGACTTCAGTCTGCGACCACTGCATTTCTGACTTTGGACATCTTGTCCTCCATTGGCATGAATACCCGACAAGTAATAGATTGTGATGACTGGCATGCCTAGTAGCTGATAAGCTGCTAAGCTAAGTCTCCTCTGTGGAGTCACTGTTCCTGGTGCAGGAAGCAAACCTTCCCTTACTACAAAAAACAGGTAATACCGTCAACCTTCTATTGGGCCCCTCGGACCACATAGGTTACTAAAGGCTATTTCCTTACCCTTTTGCGACCGTGGGATGCAACCAATGGGAAAGAGCTATAATTTGTTCAAGTGAGATACTTATACTGTTGCTCTCTCTGAGGGTAATTCTACTGTATTCTTCAGAGATTCAGAACTGCTTCCAGGCAGGTCATTGCTGTAATGAGACTAGTTGGTCTCTCGATAATGGCTCCTTCCAATTCAATCAGAGTCTGAACTATAACTTTTTTCCCAGGACCTGGAAGACATTGCACCAGGCTGTTGCCCAAACAAGGCTCACCAGAAGCCCTTGCTCCCGCAAGATGGCCACTACTGGACCTAATATCCTGGGAAATTCCCAGTGTTTTTTTGGAAAGGTCAGTCTGCCAGATGAACTCATAGTGAACTCTCGAACAGCCAAGCGAAGGTACATGCAGAAAAGTGGGTGTCTCGAAGTGTATACAGTACACACACACACCCACACACACACACACACACACACACACACACACACACACACACACACACACTTGCTAGGTCTAAAGACCGTCTACAATCTTAGCCTAGGTTTCCATTATTGCGACCTAAAAAGTCATGCAATTTTGATGCAACCTTTATGAGACTTGAAGCAATGCCTGTGTATTCTTGAGGTCCATGGCCCAAGTCGCATCAAAGTGGGATCAAAGTAGTGCAGGGACTACTTTGAAGTCGCTGCTATTTGAAGTCGCACCACTATTAACAGTACTCTTTGGAAATAATGGGGAACGATTTGTGGAAGCCAAGCCTTACTGATGGCTGGAGAGATTGATTGCAATGATGCCATATGCGGTTTTGGATCCTAATCCTTCTGCTTGTTGACCAAGTCCTACTTTTGACTGAACATGCAGTCACAACCCTTGTGCTCTAATGCGTCATGGAGGGAATGCAATGAGTTGGAGGAGAGGAATGAAAAATTCCAATGGCTTCCTTAATGCACAGGACCCACGGATCCTAAAGCTCAGATTTTACATAAAATTCTGTCAGCTGACCCTACTGGGCGACTTGGGTTTAGGTAGACAAATAAAAATGATTATTGATTCTTTATTCTCCTCTATAGTTTTCCCAGGTTTAACCTGTCATTCAATCTTCGTTACTTTGCCTTTTGGCTATCCTCTGGTCATTGGTGATTAACACAAGGGATTATTCCCCCTTCTAGATATCACTGGATCCGACTTGAACAGTCACCAAAATGTGACTTAAAAGCGGTATGTGATATTTGTGGGATGAGCCATAAGGGTTAACTGACCACAACAGACTAACAGAGAAACAGCATACAGTATCCACAGTGGCTGAACTGCATCACTGGCTACTTCATTATCACTCTAGGATCAGCCATCATAGAGAGTTTATCACTGACCAGAGCCCTGCTTTCATCTTGTCTGGGATCCTGACAGTCTGGCTACCGAAGTGAGCTCCACCGCAGGTCACAAAACACTGCTTAATAGTAGTATGAACCTTCTTCATCTCCAGATCCATTTGCTGTCCCAGGGTCTCTGCAAAGGATATTGCTTTCCTTCTGGCAGAAAGGCACCCCTGGCTGATCTGATGAAGCCTGTTTGGCCAGCTACTTCCGAGGCAGAGGTACCCTTTAAACGACTTAGTTGATTAGCTTAGTACCTGAGCATTATTGCAATAGAGATCCACAAAGTCAGTTTGGACAGAGTTAAAACATCCTCTTTTTGCTTCTGATATGCCAACTTTCCATAGCAACTTCCTAGAAGCAAGCTAATGCTGACCCATCTGGCTAGTCTGATAAAGACTCCCTGGCCAACTGCTTCTGAGGTAGAGGTTGCCTTTAAATAAACAAAGCTGTTTGATTTAGGCTTGGCATGGAATTATTAGTGACTGTAGGCCTTCTTAGTCTCTGCCAGTTTGCCACTGCCTCTGGCCTACAACTTGGTTTTGCATTTTGGCCGACACGCCAGTTACCACCAGTCCACATGATTTTTGTAGAGACTTCCTTGTTCTGCCTCTTCTGGCAGTTAAATACATAGTGGTTCCTTTAGGGCTAAAGAGGACCTGTCCCTGTTGCAGAAGCAGGTTGACTCTCCTCTTCCTGAGAAGTGTTGGTGTTGAGGGCTGGAGAGATTTACAATCCATTATGCACATAATGTGTGCTCTTTTAGGATATAGAATATACCTACCTGCCCTCACCTTAATGAACGTTGCTGGTCTCTAGGAAGGCTGATTGCTACTGGTCCACAGATGAGCTGAAAGACTGGAGCCATGCCTGGGAGTATTTGTTTAAAAAATCCATCAGTAGTAACCACTACCAGGCACGTCTTTACCGCGGGGCAAAAGGGGCATCTGCCCAGGGCCCTGTCATTGTTGGGGGCCCTGCACTGCCCGCTGGAGTTCAGCCACCTCCAGTGCTGGAGCCACCTGCCACCTGCACGTTTCATGGTCAAACCAGAAGTCCAATGAATGTCCGTCCATTGAGTCATGAAGAAGGAGCAATCCTTAGAGACCAGATCCCTCCCTAGAGACCCAGATACCATCACTCCCCTTAACCTGGATCTTGAGGGGGGTCTCCCCCATATATAGGCTTTCATTTAAACCTGTACAGCGGGGAGCTTAATCACAGAAGGGGCTTGAACCTGTGCAGCTTGGCCAGATGAATCCGGCAAGGTGAGGGAAAAGAAAAATCCTGCTTTCAGCAGCAGCATAACCGGCTGTAGCAGTGAGGGAAAAAAAGAGAATGCGGCCTGCAGGGAGGAGATTTACTTATATAGTATAACCGGTCCTGGAATAGGGCAGGGGGCAGAGCCTACCCATACGTATATGCTGTCATGCTGTGTCAGGACAAAAGCAATCATGGACTGTGGGTGAAAGTGATATTCAGCGATGGATCACCAATCTGCATTGGGCAGGGTGATGATGCTGGAACTTTATGCCATTCCAATGAAATGTATGAATACGACTACCAGAAGAAAACATGCAAATTTCCACAATCTTTGACGATATGAGGTTGCATGTCAGGTAAAGGTACTGGGGAGATCACAGGCATTAAATCTTCAATAAATATACAAGTTTATATTGAGTTTTGGACACTTTTCTTATTCCATCAATTGAAAAAAATCTGTGCAGGACGTCGTTCACCTAAAGTGATTTGCGATTCAGCTATTGAATTAAATGATACATTGCTTACCTTGGTGACTGCATTTTGAAGAATAGAAGTAGGGATGGGCGAACGATACGGCCCAAGCAAAAGTTCGGGCCGAACTTTCACTGGTCGTTCGACCGTTTGTTCTCCCCCTCCGAACCAACCACAATGCATTGCGGCGCAGTGAAAGCTTCAGCCAATCAGGGCACAGGGCACTGTCTGAGTCATGATTGGACACTGTCATAATGGATTTATCCAATCATGGCTCATTCCCACCCCACAGTATAAAAGTATTCTTTCAGCCAGTGTTATTTCAGCATGGAGAAAGATAGAACAGGGCTCTGTTCAGTGCTATTAGTGTGCTATACTGTGCTATTTTTCTTCAACTGTCAGTGTAGAATATTAGTTTAGTGTCAGTCTAGGGATAGTGTGAGTGTAGTGAGGAGGACCATCATTCAGCTTTGCATAGTGTGCAGCTAGAGTAGGGACAGCTCAGATATTTCACTGTAGTGTAGTGAAACCGTGTCATTTATACATACATTAGTGTAGAGAGGAGGGTGGGATCAAAATATAATATTTAGTGCATAAAAAGTGTAAACATATGTACCATCATCCGAATTAAGTAGGATAGAGGTTTGGGAGTCTGGACCCCAACCAGAACTCACCAGAGACAAGGAAGCAAGCGGACTATCTCGGTACAATATATGGAAATACAAATAAAGTATGTAAACAATCATAAAAATTTACAAAAATGTATTAGTACAAAAAACAAAGCAAAAGAATTAAAAGCACAGGTGACATGGTACTTCGACTAGTTTCGCAGATTTACCGCTTCATCTGGAAATACATCTGCAAATAGACAAAAAGTCAATAACAATACAATCAGGTATATATAAGAAGATTTTTTAAATATAAATTGATAAAGTGGGGAATGAAGGGGGTAGTCAAGGTATGAGGCTGCTTACCCAAGCTCCGGTGCAAGCAGAGCACACGGCGCGCCCAGTGGAGCCTCCCGCAGTGACTGGAAGAAATTTTAAAGGATCAGAGGGCTGGTGTCTAGGTGGAATAATATACATAAGGTAAAGTTTCCAAGTTTTAAATAGTGCCATAAAAACAAGTGCCAGTGACAGAGGGCAAAAATCCCAAAGGTATGATAATGATGAAAGAGTGCACGTGGAAAGTGTCAGAATTGGGGGGAGGGGAGGGCAAAGGAGATGAAATGGGAGTTCAGAAAATAGAAAAAATGTGGAAAAACTAAAAAAATGATGACAGACCAAGTATCAGAGTGGACCAGGGATGTCAGATACACTAGGATGGGGAAAGGGGGAGACATAAATCCAGAAAAGGACAAAGGGGGGGAGGGGAGGAGAAAACATTGTGTATATGAACAAAAGGTTAAGAGGCAGGGGGAAAGTGGGGAGGGAGAATGGAAAAGAGAAAAAAAAGAAAAAAAAAGAGAAAAGGAGAAAAGAAGGGAAGAAGGAAGAAAGGTAAGAACGAAGAGGAGGGAATGGGAAAGGGGCAGAAAAGTGAGAGAAGAGAAAGAGGAAGGGTGAGAAGGGATACAAAACCAGGGGGACAGGTGAGTAAGGAAAGGTGTGTGAATAAAACACCCGGAGCGAGGGAATAAAAAAAGTGTACTCACAAAAGGTGCATCAAAAATAAATACAAATCATTAAAAAGTGCCACCCAAGGTGCAAATATGAGGGGTAATAGTGCCAAAATTCAGGACCCAGAGGGAAAGGTACCACTGGTATCAAGGTATGTATCAGTGGTAAGATGGACTCTAAACTTGCTGCAAGAGATGAATAGTGCACAGTCTCAAGGTGCACATGTAGCATATATAGATCCTGTGGAGAGGATAGCATATTAGGGTTAATGGATGATAGTCTATTAAAAGCCAAGGCTTGGATAGACATGGCTAGGCAGGAGCCACAGGACAAGTAACGCTAAAGGACTTACCAGCAGTGAGAGGTGATCTGAGCCTCCTCCGGGTCCGACATGAGCCTAAATGATCAGCAGGAAGTTCCCTGCGATTAATATCTCCCAACTCTGTGACGCGAAAGCGTCGCCGGTTATTGTCGGCGTACAGCGTCACATGGTCAAAGGTCCCGCACAAGATGCCACTGACGCGCCTACGCACAAGCCCTGAGGCCACTGGGCGAAGCCCGTGCCAGGACTTGTTCAAGTGGGTGGACAAACCACCCCTAATGTGGATGGCCGTCTCGCCACCAGGAAACCTACCAATCGCCGCGTAGGGACACACACCCGGGCAACCGAGAGCTATTGCAGAGCATCAGAGCGAGGAAAAAAAAAAGCCAAATTAATTACATACAAAACAGGGTTGTTATATATTGAAGTTACAGGAGTTAGATAGCAATCAGCATTCATAAATAAAATAAAGGAAAGATGTAGCAGGGCAAAAGAGTACCTCAGAGAGATAGTCAAGGGGTAATTCATAAGAATGGTCTAAAGGAATTAACTTCGTTTAAACCAGGTGGAATAGTGGCATTAAGCCTTTCTATCCAGAGAGTTTCCCTTTGCAACAATATTTTGTCGCAGTCTCCTTCCCTGACTTCGGGGGGGTACCACTTTAAGTGCCAAAAATTTGACAAATTTAGGGTCAAATTTGTGATGTAGGCCTATATGTCAGCCAATGGTAGTGAATTTACCATTGATTGAGTGGTAGACATGGTCTCTGACTCTCTGTCTGAATTCTCTGGTTGTCTTGCCGACATAAATGCCCCGCAAGTACAGAGCCACAATGGGCCGAGGTGTGAGGAGTGAAAACCTCTCCATTGGGGAGGTTAAAAGAGGTACCTGTGAGCATCCATGGGCAACGGGAGCATTGCCCGCATGGAAACGTGCCCCTAGATTTCCAGGGACTACTGGTATCAGATCTATAATGGCTGCTAGTTAGGCGCTCCCTAAGGGATTTGGCCCTACGAAGTTGGTCATGATGTGCTGAGTATTGGGTAATGATCTTCACTATATTAGCACTGGAGGTACATGAAGAGGGATAAAGCAGAGAAGTTCTTGTACAACATAATGCTTTATTATAGGCCTTTCTCAGATTGGTCCTGGAATAGCCCCTCAAGAGAAGTCATTCACGTAAAGCAGCTGACTGTGTATAAAAGTCTTCCTCTCGTGCGCAGCTTCGGTGCAATCGTAAATACTGCGCGTAAGGGATACTGCACACGAGAGGCTTGGGGTGGGCACTAGAAGCATGCAACAGGGTATTGCATGCTGTCGGCTTGCGATAGAGGACTGTTCCTAATGTTCCATTGGAATTCTTGACAATCAACAGATCCAAAAATGGTATCTGTGTATTGTCAAAGGTAACTGTGAAGCGTAGGTTCATAGAATTCACATTAATAGCCTCAATTTATTAGTTTAATAGGGGTAGTGAGCCGGTCCAGACCACAAACAGATCGTCGATGAATCTGAACCAGCAGAGTACCGACTGCAAAAAAAATGAATACTGGTCGTTGGGAAAAATAATCTCTCCCAGGCTCCAAGAAACAAGTTTGCATAAGACGGGGCACATGACGTGCCCATGGCCACGCCTTGTGTCTGCAAATAATGTTGATCTTCAAAAACGAAGAAATTGCACGTAAGAATAAAAGCTAAGAGTTGTAAAATAAACTCATTCAAAGGCCAAGATGTACGCTCATGTTCCATCAAAATAATCTGGCAATCGCGACTCCCTTCTTGTTGGGGATGCTCGAGTATAAGGACTCAACATCAATAGCCATGAGAAGGGAGTCACGAGGGACCTGGATCCCCTCAATGTGTCTAAGGAGATCAGATGTATCACGAATATATGATAGTAAACTATATACATGGGGTAATAGAAAGCTGTCCACAAATTTACTGGCATTGTCGGTCAAAGACCCAATGCTGGAAACAATGGGTCTTCCCGGTGGCTGAGAGAGATTCTTATGCGTCTTGGGCAACGTATAAAAGGTAGGGGTGCGTGGATGTTTAGGGATCAGATAATTAAGACCGTCTTTGTCAATCAAACCCTGCCAGAAAGCCTGTGTACAAAGTTCTCTGAATTCATTAAAAAAGCTTGTAATGCTAGTGGATGAAATAGGTTGATACCAGGTGGAATTATCTAACACATCATGACACATGGTCTGGTACTGGGTGTGTGACATTACCACGATATTGCAACCCTTGTCAGATGGCTTAATAATAATGTCATGACGTTTTTGCAAGCGTTCGAGAGCTCGCTGCTGATTGCAAGTCAAATTAGGTGAAAATTCCTGCCAGTTGCTGCACTTCAAATCTTTAATGGATTGGTGGAGAAAGGCCCAAATGGCTGGGCAAATCATAAGATCAGGGAAATTACATGATTGTGGTTTAAACTTGCTCGGAGCCTTGGGGAGTATGGACAGAGGGGCAGTCAGTACGACAGGGGTATCAGGAGGGTCAGTCATCGGGTCCGGTTGCGAGCTCAAGACATCCCCCGTGGCTCCCTCATCATATAGAAGCACTAAATCGCGCAAAGCGTGAAATTCCTCCATTGTAAAATGTCTGGTATGTTAAAAATTGTCCTTCGCGCTGGTGGATGATAAATAGTGAAGTGGCCAAATAATAAAAGAATGGGTGGTGGTATAAGAAATAAATCCTAATATTGCCGCAAAATGAGGGTGTTCACACCAAACACTTAGTAACATAAATATTTAAATAAATTTCGCGCATAATATAATTAAGTGCATATTATAATGTGGGACACTGGTGACTAATTGGTGTTAGTGCTAGGATCAAAGATCTCTCTTATGTACTAGAGTGATCGCTGCTAATTACCTATAGAGTGATGGTTAAATATTTGCAATAAATACTTAAATAGTAAACATGCCACCCTGTAACTAGCATGCACGAATATACAATGACAAATTCTGGTGGTTCAGAAAACCCATACAATCTTCTATAAATGCTAATCAAATATAAAATATTATTAATACCACCCTATAATCTGCATGAAAAATACGTGCATAAAAATAATTCCTGGTGTATAAATCAAATAAAATTTTCTAAAATCCACAATCGAAAAATGTGCAATAAAACATCAGTGCAACCTTAAAAGATATACATTCCAAATAGTGCAAAGAGTCCGTTTTAGTGCTACAATTTAGTGCAGGTATTCAAGTGACGAAGTGCTTTAAACAAAAGTAAGTGGATATTTATATATAAACAAAAACTGTGAAAAGTTCTTATTTGATATTGAAAATTTAAGTGTGACAAATATGTATCCTTCTGCTGCTGGTGTCTCTTAGTGTGGTCTCACAGAACCCTCACCTTACATTAGTAGTAATCAGGCATTCAGTAGTGTGTCTTTAAGGTGTGGGAGTGGTCTCTGGCAGCCTTTTCTTTCTGTGCTATTTTCTCTCCTCCAACGTTCCCTCTATACAGCTCCGCTCTGGTAAACCGTCCGGACTTTTTCCAGGCGGATTTGTAGGGCCCGGTACGCCGCTCTCTCTCTCTCCTTTTGCTTCTCAGCTATTCACCCCCCACCGCTGCTCACTGCCTCATTCCAATATGGCCCAGAGGCTGTCACTGCGCATGCGCCATGTTTGCTCGCTCCCTCTTTCTCTTTCTTTCAATTGTTATTGACTTTTTGTCTATTTGCAGATATATTTCCTGATGAAGGGGTAAATCCGCAAAACTAGTCGAAATACCATGTCACCTGTGCTTTTAATTCTTCTGCTTTGTTTTTTGTACTAATACATTTTTGTAAATTTTTATGATTGTTTACATACTTTATTTGTATTTTCATATATAGTACCAAGATAGTCTACTTGCTTCCTTGTCTCTGGTGAGTTCTGGTTGGGTCCAGACTCCCAAACCTCTACCCTACATTAGTGTAGAGTAGGAACAGCTCAGATAGTTTCAGTGTAGTGTAGTGTAGTGAGACCATGTCAGTAATCTTGACATTAGTGTATAGCTAGAGTAGGGACAGTTCAGATAGATTCAGTGTAGTGACGGTTGAACACCGTCTATTCCATTGCGTTACTGCCAGTTTAATGACATATCGTATTGCGTGCGTTACTGCCAGTTTAACGTCATATATTATTGCGTACGTTACTGCCAGTTTAACGCCATATAGTTTTGCGTGCGTTACTGCCAGTTTAACACCATATCGTTTTGTGTGCGTTACTGCCAATTTAACGCCATATCATTTTGTGTGCGTTACTGCCAGTTAAACAGCATATAGTTCTGCCTGCGTTACTGCCAGTTTTACGCCATATCGTTTTGCGTGCACTACTGCCAGTTTAACGCCATATCGTTTTGCGTGCGTTACTGCCAGTTAAACAGTATATAGTTTTGTGTGCGTTACTGCCAGTTTAACGCCATATCGTTTTGCGTGCACTACTGCCAGTTTAACGCCATATTGTTTTGCGTGCACTACTGCCAGTTTAACGCCATATCGTTTTGTGTGCGTTACTGCCAGTTCAACGCCATATAGTTCTGTGTGCGTTACTGCCAGTTTAATGCCATATAGTTCTGTGTGTGTTACTACAAGTTTAACGCCATATAGTTTTGTGCATTACTGCCAGTTTAACGCCATATCGTTTTGCGTGCGTTACTGCCAGTTTAACGCCATATCGCGCTGCGTGCATTACTGCCAGTTTAACGACATATAGTTTTGCGTGTGTTACTGCCAGTTTAACACCATATAGTTCTGTGGAGTGTGTTGTGTAGTTTGAGTACTCAAATTAAAGGGCACCAAACACCTCTTTACATTGATTAAAGTGCATCTACGTACAGATTTCAACTTCTCCTTTACATTTGCTTATAAGCACCGCCCCCTCCCTCCCAATAATGTCTGGGAGGACAACAAGGAGAGGCAGACATTACCTTGGCACTATAAGGGGGCCAGGAACAAATGTGTCCATAGGCAAAGGTGGACATGGTGGTCAGTCCTCAGGCAGGGCATCATTTCCTCTGTTTAATGAGTTTGCCTGTGCTATACAGCCACAGCATGCAGAGGAGGTGGTGGACTGGTTTACTAAACCTTCCTCACCCTCCTCATCCTCTGTCACACAAGCAGAGACAAGTGTGCAGTCCCCTGCAGTTGCCAGAGTGGATAAACCTGCCTACTTGTCCACATCTATTCCTGCCATAACCCGAATATCAGCCATTGAGGAGTCAGCTGAGTTATTTGACCACAGCGTCAGCCACTTGTCCTTGATGATACCCAGCCATTACTGGATTCAGATGCTGGTTCTGAGGTTGAGGATAACAGGAACATGAGCCTAGAGAGAGGGAGGAACAGTGGTAGACAAATTGGCATTCATGTTCCCCAAGCCGCAGCATATTTCCAAGTTGTCTCTAGTGGTAATGATGAAGATGGAGGAGATGGAGATGATGATGATGATGATGAGGTTACTGATGTGACTTGGGTGCCAGATAGAGCAGAGGATGGAACTGAAGGTGAGGCGGCACAACCCCAAGGGTCGACATCAAGAAAGAGAGAAAAGCCACCCTTTTCCATCACATTCTGTAGCACATTCTTTGTTATCTCCCGGTCCACTCCCCACAGCTCAACTGTCTGGGCCTTTTTCAGCACATCTGCAGCAGATCACACTGTTGCTATCTCCAAACATGGCAAACACACCAACCATTTGGGTACCACATGCCTAACAAGGCATTTAACATCCAACCACTCAGCCCTTTGGCAAGAGCACCTAAAAGCCACACAAAAGGGGCACAAATCTGTCCCTCCTCCTCCTCCTTCTTACCCACTTCAGTCTGCCCCTGTGATACCGAGTCATTACCTTTCAGCAGCATCCACTGACAGGGATGATGGTATAGCACAGGGTGTCCAAGGTCCTAGCAGCTCATCTACCAGCAGCACACCACCAGCTGTAGACTGTAGCCAGCAAATTTCTCTGCCCCATCTTCTGCAGCGGAAAAAAAAATACAGTCCCTGCCACCCATATGCCCAGCGCCTGATTGCAAGCTTGTCAAAGCTGTTGGCTCTCTAACTTCTGCCTTTCAGCCTAGTGGATTCTGCGCCCTTCTGTGAATTTGCACAATGTACTGTACCACAATGGCAGGTTCCCAGTGAATACTACTTTTCATGTAAGGCCGTTCCATCTCTCTACTATCACGTGGAAGGGAATGTTCTGGCATCGTTGGGCAAGGCAGTCAGCCATAAAATCCACCTTACTGCTGACACATGGTCCAGCAAGCATGGGCAGGGATGATATATTTTGTTGACACCACACTGGGTAATGCTGCTTGCAACTCGAAAGGATGCAGGACAGGGCTCAGTGCTGCAGATTGTTGTGCCCCCACATCTCCATACAGCTGGTGGTGATGATACCAGACCTGTGAGCTCCACCCCCTCCTCCTCCGCCACCTCCATGCGCTCCTCTGCAGAATTGTCCTATGAACATCAGGTACCCCCTAAGCATTCAAAGGGCTTTTTCCCAGAGTCAGGCTAAAAGGTGCCATGCAGTGCTTCAGCTGGTGTGTTTAGGGGGCAGGAACCACACGGAGCAGAGATTCTTGCAGCTCTGCAAGGACAGGCCCAGAGGTGGTTCACACCACGCCAACTGGAGCCAGGAATGGTGGTGTCCAATAATGGCTCAAACCTCCTGTCCACCCTTAGACAGGGAATGTTGGCACATGTGCCATGCCTGGCACATGTCCTCAATTTGGTGGTGCAGTGTTTCCTAAGTACATACCCAGGGTTGCAAGATGTACTAAAGCAAGCCAGAAGAGTTTGTAGCCATTTGAGGCGGTCATACACAGCCAGTGCTTGGTTGGCTGAAATTCAGCGGAAATTCCACCTGCCTGTAAACCGCCTTATTTGTGACATGCCGACCAGGTGGATCTCAACTTTGGGAATGCTGCAGCGGCTATACATGCAGCAGGGGCCGTCAACGAGTACTTGTGTCAGACAGGCTCAGGCCGTCTCGGCTTTTTCCCCACGCCAATGGCTGATCATTAATGATGCATGCACTGTATTATCACCATTTGAGGAGGCCAGAAGGATGGTGAGCAGTGACAGTGCATGCATCAGTGACACGATCCCTGTTGTGTCCCTGCTGGAGCAGACTCTGAGTGGCATTATAGACAGGGCACTGGAGGCAGAGCATCAGGAGGAAGAGGAGGACTTCCTTTCCTCTCAAGGCCCACTTTATGCAGACACCATCATTCCTATGTCACAGAACACACAGGAGGAGAGAGGGGAGGAGGATGAGGAGGAAGATTCTGGCACTTTCATAGGCTTTAAAGAAGAGGAAGACATGCGTCAATCTGTAAGCGATGGCTTTCCAACCCCAGGACCCTTGGGAGTAGTACGTGACTGGGAGGAGGAAGTTACAGATGCTGTCATCCTGAGTGACCCAGAGGAGTCTGCTTCTCAAGCCTCTGTAAATTTGAGGCGCATGGGCAACCTCATGCTTCAGAGCCTGCGAAAGGACCCAAGAATACGTGGCATAAAGGAGAAGGATGATTACTGGTTGGCAACCCTCCTTGACCACCGTTATAAGAGGAAGGTCTCTGAACTCATCCCATCCCCACAGAGTGCAGAGGATAAAATCTCTTGAGGGCACATTAAAAAGGATTTTATTTATCATTTTTTTCTGACTCTAGTAGGTTACAGTGTGGTGGAAAACGTTGTTTTGAGTCTTCCATTGGTCAAGAAAGATAAAGGAGGTACCCCCAAAGAAGTGGGACTTTAACGGCAACAAAAATAAAAATAAAATAATTTATTCAAAATATACAATATGATATAATAAATTCAAAAAACAATATACATAAATACAATATTCAAAAACCACTAAAAGCTATGGTGTCGATGGTAGTGATTCTCATAAGTCGTCCAGATGGCCGTGAGGCATTTCGGTATTTTTTTAGTCCTCACCGCCCAGGGCTGTCAGCTTCCACATCCCATCAGCAGCGTCTGCATCACATGGTGGATGATTACCTCAGGGCCAAAACAAAGATGGAGAGCTTTCCATCTGACAATCCACTGGCTTACTGGGTCATGAGAATAGACCACTCGCCAGAACTTGCCCAGTATACTATTGAGTTGTTGGGCTGCCCTGCATCCAGTGTGCTTTCAGAAGGGGCATTCAGTGCTGCAGGAGGTTTCGTTACTGATCATAGAACGCATCTGTTCCCAGACTCCGTGGACCGTTTGACTTTTATAAAAAATTAATCAGTCCTGGATTACCAACTATAAAGCCCCTGATGCTGATGTCACTGATTAAAGTGGTGTTCCACCCAAAAAAAAAATACATGAATGTGCATAAAAAAAAAAAATTTGGAATTTTTTTTTTTTTGCTCACCTCTAAATGCCTGTTGCTAGGGGGACCCACGTAGTCTGCCTTGGCGAAACATGTAGGGATCGCTACCAGTTATTGCCGTTACTTGGATACCTTGGCCAGTATTGATTATCTGCATACTCTGTATTTTATGCATTTATGACCTGTCATGTTTGATAATTTTATGTGATAATAAAGTCATTTTATAGTATTATAACATCTTTTGTTATTATATGCTGGGCAGCGCTATAATACTCAGTTCCTACCCTATATCTATACCATAGAAATGCAATTATTTTAGTAAATATAAACTGCTAAATACCTTTTTTATCAACAGTATATAGCAGGCTTGTGTCTGGCCAACCACTGGTTTAAGCTTGTAAGAGAAGCTTTCATTCTGCTCTGACTGTCCTATGAGGCTGCATGACTCCTGACCTTTTGTCTAGACAGTGCTAGTTGACCCTGTGCCGATCCCAAAAAATAAAAAAACTCTCTAGCAATGCACATCAAACTGAGCATGAGAAGAGTGCCTTCAAGGCTCTGTACTATCAGGAGATGGATTGGGGACTGTGAAAGAAGGGAAGGATCAGAGTAGACAGGATCAAACAGCCGTTTTTACACCATGCATAGGATTAACCCCTTAGGTTCCTCAGTGAGTATAACGAGCATGCTTTACTGCATATACAGACTGATTTTACTGTTGTGGGTTTAGTAACACTTTAAACAGCCTGTTAAACACCATACACAGCTAGCACAGTTAAATTGTTGACAATCTAGTTTCTGTCCTTCTTTCAGTGGTTTGCAGGTTGAGGATGGTTATGGCAGGGGAGCTGGGGAAGGGGCATATCCATACAAACCAGAACACAGTGCTGTGCCTGTGTACAATTACTAGCTAATTTTCCAGGCACATTTGTAAAAATGATTTTAATACTAATTTTGTTAAAGAGATTCACAGTAGCACTGTGTGTATGACCATGCAGATGATGAAGCAACTTGATTTGCAGAAATTGAATTATGATATAACTTACCAAGGAAAGAAAACTATCAACAGCCATATATCTTCTGCTTTCAGCTGTTTTTAAATGACCATTTTTTATTTAAGAGTATTGCATTCCCTTAGGTACAGCACAAATGTAAGAGAAACTTAGTCTACACACAGGACTTCTAGAGTATATTATAGATCAATAATTTCTTGGTTTGTTTATGAAATATTTTGACTTACAGGGACAGTCATTTTTAAGAGGTAGCTTAGATCAATATTTATATGCACAGATTTATGGCTATGTTTGTTACAACCAGAATTACTCTCTTGCAAAACTTTAAATGGATGGTAGAAAATATTTTAAAGGTTTATCCAAAATGTGAAGCTATAACTTGCACAGGTAGTAGTATATTTTATATATATATTTTATATATATATATATATATATATATATATATATATATATACACACACACATACATACATACAGTATATACGGTGTGTATATATACAGTATCTCACAAAAGTGAGTACACCCCTCACATTTTTGTAAATATTTTATTATATATTTTCATGTGACAACACTGAAGAAATGACACTTTGCTTCAATGTAAAGTAGTGAGTGTACAGCTTGTATAACAGTGTAAATTTGCGGTTCCCTCAGAATAACTCGACACACAGCCATTAATGTTTAAACTGCTGGCAACAAAAGTGAGTCGGTGTCGCACCGATTGGAACAGTGCCATTGCCAGGAATAGGATGTGACATGTCATGAGATTTGACCTGTCCAAAAAAAAAATGCAGCTTAGATGAGTTTATAACAATCTCCTGTCAGGATAATTAGCGTACAAGAAACCAGTGTGCATGAGGCCTCCGGGTCTTTTTTTTTTAAGGTGTGTCTAAAAAGTTTGGTGAATGGTATCAGAAAACACCTTTATTGGCCTTCAAAATAATTGCTATCTTTCACAACTAGGGATGAGCTCCGAGTTCGAGTCGCACCCATGTTCCACTCGAACATCGCCTGTTCGATTGTGTGTCGAATTGCGAATGTTATGGGCCATTTGCGCTAAATTCACTGTGGCATTGCAGTGCATTGCTGGCTGATGATTGGCCAAGCATGCACTATGACCCGCATGTTAGGCCAATCACTGCGTCGTCTGTACAGAGAGCCTTAATTGGCCAAAGCCAGGGTAGTAAGGCATGAACTGTCAGCAGGAGATGAGGTATCCAGGAAGGGATAGGCTGGGAGCTGGGCTTTAAACATTAGTGGGTGATGTGTGTCTATAGTATTTTCAGGCTGGGTGGTAAGACACTAGAGAGTGGTGTATGTCAGCAGGGGGTTAGATGGGCAGGAAAAGATATGTCAAAAAGGGAAAATGTGTGAGGAGCTGGGAAAGGATGTGGGGTGCTTAAGCAGGTAGGGAGGTATGCAATGTGAGTGAGGGGTAAGGTGCCTGGTTATGTCTTTAGGCAGGGGGCTCATTTAGCTATATAGTGCTGCTTATAATGCAGCAGACCAGTCCATAGACGCGATTGCTGCGCGTTTTCTTTTTTCAAGCTTCAAGTATATTTTTATCACTTAATTCTGCCAGTAACACACTGGCAGAATTAAGAAATATATAAGGCCACCTGTGTGGCGGCCTTGTGTAGTGTATTGCGGCGGCGGAGAGAGGTAGACAGAGAGACAGTGTCATTTGATTTAAGTTAGATAGAGTAGGCAGGCAAGTCAGTTAGCTGCATCCTAGGTGTTGTGTGTGTATTATATACACACACACACACACTGTATTCAGTTTAGCTAGATCCGTTCCTGTTATTCTCTTCCTAATATACTGACAGGCAGGCAGGTGTTTTTACAGTATTTACAGTTAGTGTACTGTGTCCTTTGCACAGTGTGCACCTAAAGCTACCTGAAGACAATTGCTGGTGTTCTGATCTTATTAATACCACAGGCAGGCAGCTGCAGTATTTACAGTTAGTGTACTGTGTCCTCTGCACAGTGTGCACCTAAAGCTACCTGAAGACAATTGCTGGTGTTCTGATCCTATTAATACCACAAGCAGGCAACTGCAGTATTTACAGTTAGTGTACTGTGTCCTCTGCACAGTGTGCACCTAAAGCTACCTGAAGACAATTGCTGGTGTTCTTATACTAATAATACTACCGGCAGGCAGTTGATTCTGCTAGCTGCAGTATAATCAGTATATATATATATATATACATCCCAGCTTTGTGCAGCTACATCTCACTGCAGGCCATTAGTATGTCTGGAAGGCCAACAAGGAGAGGCAGACAGTCACAAGCCAATAAAAGTGGGCAAGCAGGCTCTGTGTCTAGAGGCAACAGTGCTGGTCATGGACACGGTGCATCCTCATCAACACGTTGTCCTTTTTTTCGGCAGCTGGCCGTGACGAGCCGCAACATGCTGAAGACTTGGTAGAGTGGATGACCAAGCCATCCTCATCCTCCTTATCCTCTCTCACCCAGGCTCAGGGTACTTTGTCTGGCAAAGCAGCTGTCAATGCGGCCTCTTCCCTCAGCCCACCATGTCCTCCTGAGGAGTCCACTGAACTGTTTGACCACAGTGTTGGGTACATGCTCCCGGAGGACGCATTTTGAAGACTCTGATGATGGTACCCAGCTAGAGGAAGGCAGTAACGTGTGCCCAAGAAGAACAGCAATCTGGCAGTCATGTTCCCCCAGCTGCAGCATACTGCCTGCTTTGCTCTAGTGATAAGGAGGGAGGGGGTGATGAGGAAGTCACTGACACCACGTGGGTGCCTGATAGGAGAGAGGAGGAGGAGGAGGCACATCTCCAACGAGGCAGGATGCTCCCCAGGGGCCAACTTAAGGGCAGCACACCGACTGCATCACACCGCAGAGTGCAGGGCGCTGCTGTCTCTGCGCGTTATTCCAAAAGTTCTTTGGTGTGGGCCTTTTTTGAGACGAGTGCATCAGATCACACTGCTGCTATTTGCAACATATGTCTCAGGCGTATCTTGCGTTGCCAAAACATCACCAGCTTGGGCACCACATGCTTGACCAGTCATATGTCGACCTGCCATGCAGTTCGTTGGCAAGCGTACCTAAAAGACCCACACCAAAGAACAAAGCGGACCTCTCCTTGCTCCTCATCAGCTTGGTTCTCCAACCCCACTATACCTTCAGTCCTCTCTGAAACTCGCACTGAGAGGAATGAAGGTGTAGAATTAGGTGTGTCACAGCCAAGTACTTGCAGGCAATCTGCTATCGGTACACCAACGTCAGATTTTACCAGGCAAATTTCCCTGTCCCAGCTGCTGCACCGCCGGAAGAAGTTCGCTCCCAGCCATCCACATGCCCAGCGGTTGAATGCTAGCTTGGCTAAATTGCTAGCACTTCAACTGCTGCCTTTTCAGTTGGTAGACACTGCCCCCTTCAGTGAGTTTGTGAAATGTGCGGTTCCTCAGTGGCAGGTTCCCAAACGCCACTTTTTCTCACGGAAGGCGATTCCGGCTCTCTACCGGCATGTGGAAGGCAATGTCTTGGCCTCGCTGGACAGGGCGGTCAGCGATAAGGTGCATATTACCGCTGACTCATGGTCCAGCAGGCATGGACAGGGACGTTACCTAAGTTTCACGGCGCATTGGGTGACTCTTCTGGCAGCTGGGAAGGATGCAGGACAAGGTGCAGTAGTGTTGCCTGATGGTAGAGGAGTTGCCCTTTTTGTAAATATATATTTTTTTCGTTTTTGTCTTTTGTTTTTAGCAGTCAGCAATAGTTTTTAGGGCAACTAATGTATTTATTTTTTTTTAATACAGATTCAATGCTCTTTAACAGTCTAATATAGAATCTAAACTAAAAATCTTGGTTGGAGCAGCATTAAATATGTAGTTGTTTTTTTCATTATTATTTTTACTATTTTTCTTGTTCATTTTCATTACTCACCTCTCTTCCGTTCCTTTTCCTTCTCTAATATTATGCTCTCTAAATTTTTCTTTTGGTCTCCATCATCTATCTCCTCAAGATAATGTAACTAAGACATCAGTCATAGAATTTTTGATTTTACAAATTAGGAGGCGTGAGCATTCCTGCCCGCCAGTACTATATTTTACACCCAGTGAAACCAAAGTATCCCTGGACATCCAAGTCTTATGTCTTAATGTAATTCTACCTCCCCTAGTCTACTTACTGCTTTAACCTGAGCCCCGTGAGCAGGTGTGGTGAACCCAGGGACCTGGCAATAGCAGGCAGTGCTGACTATCCCTACCATCAAAGGCCATGGATGATACTGGCTGTTGCTCGAACTCTGTATCCTGTGGGTGTCCCACTTTACTCGTCCACATTACACCCCTCATAAGCATTTAGTCTTAATGGCCAACTCACTGCTCCTGTCCGGCATTCCTCCAATAACTGTACACTGACATTCTCCTTCTTTTTGTATTCATGCATGACTGTCCAGAGGCCCTCCCAACCACCACCTGAAGAAGCAACGGCAACCAAGTAATTTCTTGACACAAATGTGCAACGAATAAGACTCTCCTGAACTTTCCTTCACCATGCTGAAAAGTGCTGTCTCGCGGTCCGATCCAATCGGTGCAACCATTACACCATAATCCCAAGTTGTAGGACTAGATATGCCAGGATCCCGCCATCATTGTTGGTGTTCTGCTCTTCCAAGGCAGAGGAGCGTGGAGACATCGCAGCACAGGCACTCATGGTCAGGATGTGGAGTCTCAAAGGCACCAGGATTGCTTTGCTGTCTCAAGTCTACCTTGATGGGTTCCAGCGTGTTCAAGAAAGGAAGAGGAGGCCTCAGTGGTGGTGGGGAAGGGTCAGGACTTCTGGACTGTTGTGGGTGGGTACAGGATCATTGAGGGAAGGCATAAGTTCAAGAATGAACTTCAGGGGGAACTGATGTGGAAATTTTGAAATTAATATTTAAATCAAGGAGCTTCAAGGGAACCATTGTGAGGACTTTCCATGCCCCTTTAGATATATATATATATATATATATATATATATATATATATATATATATATATATGTGGGTGTTTTTTACAGGAAGATGATGTACAGGATATATTTTATGATATGATGATGAGATATGGCCCAGCTTACTTCTTTTTCCTGTTTCTCAAAAGCTGTTTGATGTCTTCTATTGTCAGATGATAACTAAATTACCCTATTGTTTGCCATATCAGACGTTGTGTCTCCACTTGGTCTTGTGGGCTTGATATGATAATTTCGGAACTGGTTATATTAAGATCAAAGAGGGCTAATCAAGAGGTAGACTTAAAGGCAGACAGAGAGGCACCAAAGAGAGTCTAATGTTTAAGCATAATGACAAACTGGACTTGAAATTACAGCCAATCAGAATTTGAAGCAACTCTGGACCAATGACAAGGTTCCAGGGTGGGTAGAACCTGGATTGTGCCCCTCCCCCCCTGCAAGAATGGTAACATAAGGGCTGTCTAGGTAATGTATCTGTATTATCTTTATTATTTTATGTCTCTTTTCTTTTCTCTAAACATTTTCTATCCTAGGAATTGCCTTAATACCTTGATAGTATGTGAATGTCAATTGTAGCCATGGGGGTTATTTACTAAAGGCAAATCCACTTTGCACTACAAGTGCACTTGAAAGTGCAGTCGCTGTAGATCCGAGGGGGACATGCAAGGAAAATAAAAATCAGCATTTTAGCTTGCACATGATTGGATGATAAAATCAGCAGAGCTTCCCCTCATTTCAGATCTACCCCTCAGATTTATAGGGACTGCACTTTCAGTGCACTTGTAGTGCAAAATGTATTTGCCTTTCGTAAATATCCATATCTCCTTTTTGCATTAATTATCTTTGTAGACCGGCAACACTGTATTTGTAACATCACTATGCTATATTTGGTATTCTCTGATTATTCTAATGTTTCTTTTCTGTATAAATAAATGTGATTGTTATTCTTTTCGCACAGTTATTAATTCTATCCGTAATAGCTGCAACTGCATGGGTTGATTCTTATATAGACAAAAGGTTTTAATTACTTATGTTAGGTATCATTAAGTGTATAAGTGAGATAGGTAAAAATCGCCATAACACGGGAAATATATAATCTATAAAATTCAAATACAAATAATCAACAATAAGTTAGTACATCCATCCAATAATGAATAGCCATGAAGAGGCCATAAGTACTGGTAACTTACATCTTGTTCAATCATATACATGAGAACATCCACATTCATTTTAAAAGAAGGACACTGTCACATAGAGTCTTCTGATCATCCTGCCCACATTATAGCTGCTTGCAATAAACCTCTATAATAGAGGTATCTCCAGCCCAAAGCATTTAATGATCATAAAGAGATACACAGACCAATGCTGGGACAAGGGCATCCAGTGCCCAGGGCAAGGATGTCAAACTGCACCCCCCCTCCCTTCCCTTAGGGTTAGGGTCAGGGTCAGGGCGCGCCCCCATCCTTGCAATAAACCATTCCGGCCAGGGCAACCTCCCCTCCTGCCCACCCCTTGTCCCGGCCCTGATACAGACTATGCCCCAGATCAATAGAAAAGGGGTTTTTGTCCCTGATTGTAGCGGAGCCACATGTACTGGACTACAAGACGGGAATCCTGGGAAAAAGCAAATAATGTAATAAAAAGATGTATGAATAAAAATCAAAAAATTAAGTAAAAAAGAACATGCAACCATGATCACCAAAAAGGCTATACTCATGTCAGACGTGAATAGAATGTGAGGTCATATCAAAAACCGGCAGCCAGGCTCAGGAGCACAGAAACATCGGGAGATACTGTAGAGTGATCCAATGAGAAAAACCACTGTTGTAATGTGGACTACATAAAGCCCCAAATTCGAAAAAAGAGAAAAAAGGGAAAAAAAGAGAAAAAAAAAGAGGAAAAAAAAAGGAGAAAAAAAAGGGAAAAAAAGGGGAAAAAAAGAGGGAAAAAAAGAGAATATTGAATGTCACTAGCCGCCCCTAATGCCGCGTACACACGAACGGACTTTACGGCAGACTTTGCCCGGCGGACGGGATTTCGTCGGACAATTCGATCGTGTGTGGGCTCCAGCGGACTTTGTTTTCTCAAAAGTTGGACGGACTTAGATTTGAAACATGTTCCAAATCTATCCGACGGACTCGAGTCCGGTCGAAAAGACCGCTCGTCTGTATGCTAGTTCGACTGACAAAAAGCCATGCTAGGGCAGCTATTGGCTACTGGCTATGAACTTCCTTATTTTAGTCCGGTCGTACGTCATCACGTACAAATTCGACGGACTTTGGTTGATTGTGTGTAGGCAAGTCCGTTCATTCAGAAAGTCCATCGTAAAGTCCGTCGAAAAGTCCGTCGGGCAAAGTCTGCCGTAAAGTCCGCTCGTGTGTACGCGGCATAAGAGTGGGATATTTGAACTGCAATGACACTAGAATGGAGATCAGCAAGATCTCCATGTTACTCACTGTGAATGTATTCAATCTCTCGTCAGCATCTCCAGATATGTCTCCCTGGTCGCCATGCTTGTCTGTCTGTGAAACCTGAGTTTAAATACATGTATTGGAGTCGGCCGCACCGCCCAACCGAATAGGTGTCAGCTGTGTGCGGACAGAAATCACCCAGGGCTCCATAAAGGCCCCCTGAGTCACGTTCGCATCGCGCCTCCTCACAGCGCATGCACGATGTGACGTCATACGCATGTACTGTGGAGCATCCCACCGGCACATATGTGTCTCCAGGAAGACACAAAGTGGTCGCCCTGGGAACAGGTGGGAGTGGCAAGTATAGCTTACACGACATGTCACTCCTTAAGAGTGCTCTGAGGGGACGTCTTTGCCGTGCCAGGCACACGTGATTACACCACATTGAATAGCAACAGGGAACCTGCCAATGCCCTTTACGAAGATTGACGAAGTTAATGTACCTCATGGACCCCAAAACGCACAGGACAGAGCTTAGTGGTGACTTCATCGCATCAGCTCCACAAGCTGCAAAGTTTAGCGGTATTTATATGTGGTTTTCATTGTCATTTAAGTGGTAACAGGGCAAAGGAAAAGACAGCTTTTGTAACACCAGGTGAGTTGTGCTAGTACGTATCCTCCCTTCCAAGGAATGATGGACTGCATTCTTAAGCTCCACAATCATTGTCTTTGGCATATTAAGATGATGCTGTCAATTTTATTCTTGACTAAGATTCCTATCTACAGACGGCCCAGAGAGATTTAGATACCATTTGCAAGGCTGTGTTACAGCCTATCAAAAAAAAGAAAAATAGAAGAAGCCCAATATATGGGCTACAGCATTGGGTGAGGAAGGGAAGTCTCTAATGGACAAGAATTAAGCAATTAAGAGTTGGCTACTGTCAATGAAGCCATTCAATGGATTGTAGGATACTACAGGAGATTTGTGCCTAACTTTGCTGTTACATCAGCTCCACTTACTGATCTCACCAAAGGGATTTGCTGGGTCATTCTGTGGAGAGTTTACTGCATTATTGTGCTATATTGGATACTGTCATGTGACCACCCCTGGTAAAGGCATACATTTACTGTGTGTGTGTGTGTGTGCATATATATGTGTGTGTATGTATGTGTATATACAGTATATATATATTTCTGGTTGTGGCCCTATGACAGAGACAAATGTGGATCACATAAACACGTGACAAGACTTACAACATAAATAGACCTGAAGTGTGCCTTGGTCTTCTGGTCAGTATGCCAAGAAAAAGGGGCACACCCAAGATAAGTAATGGGTGATTATGGAGAAGGATGTGCTGAGAAGTGCCCTGAAAAAGGGAAAGGGAGGAAGGGTATTGCGCACTGGATCCGACAAGGAGCATGGGCGAATGGGCTGCTTAAATTCCCCCCGGGCTCCTCCCATAAATTCAGGCCACCATATTGACCTTCTTATTTATGGTTGTGGCCCTATGACCGAGACAAATGTGGATCACATAAACATGCGACAAGACTTAAAACATAAATAGACCTGAAGTGTGCCTTGGTCATCTAGTCGTTATGCCAAGAAAAGGGGGCATAACCAAGATAAGTAATGGGGGATTATGGAATAGGATTTGCTGAGAAGTTCCCTGAAAAAGGGAAAGAGAGGGAGGGTATCGTGCACTGGAACTGACAAGGAGCATGGTCGAGTGGGCTGCTTTAATACCCCCTGGGCTCCTCTCATAAATTCAGGCCAAAATACTGGCCTTCTTATTTATGGTCGTGGCCCTATGACCGAGACAAATGTGCATCACATAAACATGTGACAAACTTACAACATAAATAGGCCTGAAGTATGCCTTGGTCGTCTGGTCGGTATGCGAAGAAAAGGGGGCAAAAATACTGAGATAGGGGAATAACTCTTTATTGGTTCTGTCATTATTGAGCAAGCTTGGAGAAGGCCTGTGCCATTGTGTTGCGTTTGTTAAAATATGATTTTTTTAACTTAATCAGACATAACATTACATGGGACAATAGTGGTTGGTCATAGATTTTTTGTCAGGTTTTGGCTTGAGTGGATTTCTCAAACAAATGCTGCTGCATAAAATGGGTACGTAGATACCATTGTTGTATTAAATTGCCACTTTCAACAGTCCAGTGTTTACACAGCTACAGTAAACAGATATGTTTTCTGTTGTTTGGTAACTACGGTAAACAGCCTGACACATAAAAAGGGAGATTCAGGCATACGCTAGGAACACACATCATCATGCTGTAAGATCAGAAGCCACTCATAATAGAAGAAAAGTGCCTGATTTCCAGAAGAATCATTGCCAATCAAGATCACAAACATACAGTAACAGAAGATAAGTAACCTTTAAGTGTATTTGTACTGTTATAGACCATAGGCTGTTCATTTGCTAGGCATTTTGCTTCTTATAGATATCTGTCAGTCTTGTATTGTATTCCTAATATTGTAATAATTTTGTATGCACAGCATCTTTGTATTGAAAAAGCACATTTACACACTGTAGAAGTCTCAGCTTCCTTGCTTATTCCACAATGTAACCTTGCTAGATAGATGCAAGCAAAACATTTGGAGGCTCATGCCACAATCTGTGCTATAATTCAATTGAAGCAGACCTGTTTTTCTGTAGTGTGTTGTGTAGCTTGTGCTAGTAAAATGCTGCATAAGCTGTTTAGGAAAAGCAAGGCTGCAGAGGGTTCTGGTGGCCAGAAGGAAGTGTGCAGCTTACCTATGTGGGCCAGAGACAATAAGTGTGAGCCTCTTGCTAAAGAATTTGTGAAGTATGCTTCTCCCTTGAAGCTGACTTGGACTGATAAAGACTCAGATCTTTTTGTAGATTTTAGCCTTAAGGGGTTGGATTTAAGTAAAAAAGAGAAGAGCACAGTGTCCACAGTAAGCTGGTATTTCCTTCATGCTATTTTTACCGAATCACATAGAAGGGAGAAGGCAGAGGCAGAAGTTAAGGTATTAAAAGACCAGCCAGCAGTTGCTTCAGAGTGTGTACGCTCAACCACTAGTTGGGCTGATGATTTGCAAGAGCGGTGTGCAGCCCTCATGACCAAATCAATTAATGTCTTAAGGAAGGGTACGTGCCATTCTCACATCCCAAAATTGGGATTGTGAGGATGTGCTCTCCTCAAATGTTAGTGAGGATGAGGAGATAGAGTTTGATATTTCGCATGATGATCTGCTAGTGGGAAAGAAAAAAGTATGCCAGACCTCTCATTACCAAGCATAGGAAACGGCAACATGATAGAGAGGATATGTCAGATGGGGAGATGCATCATCGCAACCCCAGAGATGTTGAATTGGAAGAAGAACAGGAGTTTACACAAACTGAACTCCATGAGGTGGCAAAACAATACAAACAAAGGTCTGGGGAGCCCCTATTGAGTTGGCACCTACGCTTATGGGATGAAGGGGCAGACAATGTTGTTTTATCCAGTAAGGAAGCAGTGGCTATGGGAGTATTAACCCCTGATCCACAATTGTGTTAGGCAATGAGAAAAGCCTGAGAGTTTAGCGTGAATTTTTCACTGTTAGACCTCGTGAGAGATGGAATAGTCCGATTATACACTAGTCCTACTGACCTGGAAAATAGCTACTGTTGGAGATCAATAGGAGAGGGTATTTCCAGGTTACGTGAGATGGGTTGTATAACCGCATTAAATACGTTTCCAGAATAGATGGGTCCAGATATGGAACCCTTTACATCTGCTCTGCGATCTAAGCTGATGGAGTCTGCGCCATTTAATCTCAGGGCTCCATTATTATCCTTGATGGGAGGCCAGGGATTAAACAGCAAGATTCATGAAGCCACTACCCTTTTAAGCCAGTTGGGGGAGCTAGAGGAGACTAAAACAAAACCTGTAAGGGCAGTAGATAAGGTCAAGGCCAGACAGGAAGAATACAAGCAGAAAAGAACAGAGAAGAAAGGGAATGGAGTAGAGGAGACAGGAGGTGAAGAGAAAACCAGGCTAGTTATTTCTAGGAAAGAAATGTGGGTGGACCTATTAAAAGGTAGGAGTACCTAAAGATGAGATAGATGGCATTTCTACTGCAGAAATGCTGAAGAGGTGGAAACATTTAGTAGGGAAAACTGGCAGGGTTAGAAACACTACTGCTAGTGAAGATAACATCAGCTTAGACTTAGAGAAAACAGAACAGACCCCTCCTGTTAGCCCCAAACCAATTCCCAAAACTAAACATGAACCCAAACCCAAATCCTTTTATCCTGGGGAGGAGTTAGAGAGAATCAGAAAAGGGGATTGGGAGGTTCCTTATCCTTTATGAAGGGAAGGTGAGTCTCCTGTTGTCATGGATCTGCCACCTAGGGGTTAAAATAGTGCAGACTGATTTCAGTGATTGGCAATAGGCTGCCTTATTTAAACACCTCAGCAGCACTGTGTCTTTGCTGTCTGATCTGCAGCATATATCTGTTCCCATGACTTCCTGTGATCCGATCTGTTTCCTGTGTTTGACCCGGCTTGTTTGACTACGATTGATCTCTGTTATTCTGACCCCGGCCTGCCTTGTAACCACGCTCAGCTCTACACTGCTTGATATCCTGTTGCCGAACTTTGCCTGTATCCTGACCATTCTCTGCCTGTCGTCTATATCTACGTCTGTTCATCTGTTACTAAATCCGGCTTGTCTGACTACATATTCAGTGTCTCCCCAGCTCTGCACCTACCAGCCTGCTTCCTGTTTCCTGCTGTACCAGCTGAACTGACAAGACCAAAGACGAACCAGACGCCCATACACCGTCAGGCTCTTGCGGCCACCCTTGAGCCGGGGTTGTATGAGAAAGCCTTCCCACTGCATGTCAGTCTCATCCGGCAGGTACGTAACAGTATCAGACAGCCATGTCTGAGCCTGCAAGTGGCAAGTCAGCCATGGATGACATCTATCAGCAGCTTGCAGCCCTTACCCAAGCAGTCAAATCTCTACAGGAGGGTTACATGCAACTGGAACAACTTGTACAGACTCTAGGTACACCAGCAAGCACTGCTGTGCCTTCTGCCCCAGGGACTGCCACTGCAACAACCTCAGTGGTGATGTTGCCCCCTGAACCCAGAGTTCCAGCACCAGAGAGATTTTCAGGTGACCGGGGAAAATTTTGATCCTTCTGTAACGCATGTGAACTGTACTTCACCCTGCAACCTCAAACTTTTTCCCTTGAATTCCGATCTCAGAATGAGTTCTTATTAAAGCTCTTAGAATTCGCTCTTAGAAATAATTTCTTCAAGTTCTCCTCCCATTTTTACCAGCAGACCAGAGGCACCTCCATGGGGGCAGCATGGGCACCGGCATATGCATGCCTCCATCTGGGACTAAGGGAAGAGGAAGAGGTCTTTCAGTCACCAATGTACTCAGAACATGTGCACACATGGCTGAGGTACATTGATGACGCATTGGTCATATGGAGGGGCACAAGGGAGGAGGTACAAGCTTTCATCGATGTATTAAACGGGAATGATCGGAATATCCGCCTGACATACATCATTGATGAGAAACAGATACCCTTCCTTGACCTTCTGATCTCCATAGAAAATGGGAAAATCTGCACCAGTACTTTTTGGAAGGAAACATCGGCAAATACCCTACTGAGGGCCGACAGCCACCATCCCCCCTGGCTTAAGAATGGCATCCCCGTCGGTCAATTTCTAAGAATCAAATGGAACTGCACCCGAAGTAATGACCTCAGAAAAGAAAATATAGACCTATATAAGAGGTTCTGAGAACGGGGGTACTCACATGGACAAATCCGTAGAGTCAGGGCAAAAGCGGCATGTAGAAGTAGAGAAAGTCTGTTGACTTTGAAAACTAAATCAAAGGGCAGAAAAAACACTGATCCAGGCCCTGTGAGACTAATTACCCCATATGGTGCACAGTGGGAGTCCGTACGAAGTATCCTCAACAAACATTGGGGAATACTTTTAAATGGTCCAGGAATTAAGGAGATCGTAGGTTTGTCACCCACTCTAGTAGCAAAAAGAGCCAGGAATTTAGGTGACATGCTGATACGGTCGGAGTATGTAAAAGAACCAAATCCAAACTGGCTTTCAAACTACCCTAGAAGCAAAGGCATGTATCCATGTAATGGATGTCAGGTATGTCCTTATGTGGATAGGACTGCGGTGTTCCATGATGCATCGGGACAGCAGTCATTTGAGATACGGGACTTAATCAATTGCCTGATCAGCAAAGTGATTTATATGCTCACCTGTCCCTGTCCGAAGATCTATATCGGCAAAACGAAGAGATCTATCAGGACTCGGATAGGTGAGCATTTACGAGAAATTAAAGGTGAAAAAAAAAGAGATCCAACAAAAACTCAAGAGAAACCACTTGCAAAGCACTTTGCCTTATGCCATGGAGGCAAGCCGGATGGTCTAAAGGTAAAAGGCATTTATGCACTTAAGTTGTCCCCGAGGAGGGGGGACTTCAACCGTATCCTCCTACAGAAGGAGAAGAGGTGGATTTATCGGTTGGGGTCCCTTGCTCCTCGGGGACTCAACACTGAATTAAATTTGCAGGCCTTTCTGGAGCCCTAACACACAAGGGGGGGGGGAACATGTAGGCCATGTATGTTCCGTTTGGATTAGACAGCCAGGGATCTGGTGAGAGATGTATGGCATTTAGGGGATTAAGAGGTATACACATTTAAGAATAAGGCGTGGCTTTAGGCCATAGTGTTGAGTATGTTTCAGCCAGCATGTGAGAACTGCAGGAATTTTCAATAAAGTAGGTTTTGTGTGTAATATTCCTGGACACTTAGCAAATCCCCTTGTCCATCAGACAATTTTGAATGAATCAATTATATCATATGCATCATAGAGATGTATTGTATCTAGGGGATTAAGAGGTATACACATCTAAGAATAAGGTTTGGCTTTAGGCCATAGTGTTGAGTATGGCTCAGCCAGCATGTGAGAACTGCAGGAACTTTTAATAAAGTAGGCTCTATGTGTAATATTCCTGGACACTTAGCAAATCCCCTTGTCCATCAGACAATTTTGAATTAATCAATTATATCATATGTATACATTTTTCATTATAAGTGAGTTTGCAGTCCAAGAATTTAATTCAATTTCTTGGTAGGATATACACACACATCATAATGAGCCTACCGGCTTTCCAACTCCACAAAATAGACCTGACTGACCTCCTTACTTTCCCCTAATAGCTGGCACAGGTCAAAAAATCAATAGTTTAATTTACCTGACTGTATCCACTTGGTCTAACTCGGTGTACTGCTATGCACCCGTATTGGTATCTGTACCTGCATGTTCATGCTATGTTCTTGTTGGTATCGTCTATGTGAGTCTTGTCCGTTTTGTAGTTCTATGAGTATACCCCTTTGAATAAGAGAATGTGTGCTTGTAAATAAATAGGCAAAAATAGTGCTAAATAAACAGCCATAATAATGACTTTTGCTAATATCATGCACCATTGATTACATCAACTAGGAGTATGTGACGCTAAAAAAAGGGGATAAAAGAACTCTGAATTATTAAAACCTTATCATGAATAACATTCCCAAAACGGCATGAGAAATATACACGAAAGTGAAGTGTACATATTTATATGTATGTGAATCATCCCAATCAGAGGGCAGAGGCATGGCCCGAACTTACGATACCTATGACAATTTGGGCGGAGCTGCCGTGATGAAAATACACATAAATGACTGACAGTTTCTAACCACGCCTAGTCCAGATGAAGCTACGCTGATTGGTTAAGCGAAACGCGTTGACGTCACAGTGGTCATGTGACGCCGGCCGGACGACACGCCCACTCCCCCATCGTTCACCGCCACGGTTAAGGAGACGGATGTGAGGGAAAACAGAAAGGCCGAGCACCTTTACTGGTCCTAGTGCTTTACGGCGGATCAACTCCTCAAATCTCACGCCCTTAACAACTATTTAGAGACAGCACCTCCATATGCATCACACGCAAGCACAGAGGACAGCATGAACGAGCGGTGATGTAAATCAAGGCATCCAACATGGTGATCCATCCATGCTGACTGGTCAGATGGTAAAGTACATCTTGCCCCTTTACCCTCTTCACCCTTGACCTGTTATTCTATCTGCAGATGCCAGCCTACTAACATTTGTTAGCACTATCTATACCAGCATCAAGAGCTTTAAATTCCCTCTGATATATGTTTATCATATTGGAACCAATCAATTGATGAATTACTGGATACCCCTATGGTGGGATTGGACTGCCTTATGTGACTGTTCAGTTGGTTTGGTTGATTATGAGGCCGCTGCATTTATTTTTGCTGCATGCTGTACCTTGTGAAGGATTTTGGTGATAGCCGTTTGAATTTCCCGATTGAGGATTGTTTATTGAACCTAGCCCAATATAGGCGACAACACCAATTAGCCTGCAGGATATATAGAGCCTCAGTTTTTCATTGCCATCCATAGTCACACACCATCTGAGGGGGAGCATTCGCAGTGACACTGAGTATATCCCTACCTTGGTTTTTAAAGGGGCACTGACCCCTATACCGTTTTCCCATCCTTCGGATGGTTATGGTAGTTACATGCAGTGATTGTACTCAGCCTCACTGGGAGTGGATAGCCGGCATCCGGACCGTCTGTGTTACATGTGTGTCCCATATGTGTTTTTGTTTGTTTAGGTTTATGTGACTCTGCCTTTTGTTTGATATGTGTTCACTAAACATTATATAGTGCTCCCACGTAGCACCTGGTGGTGCACACAGTGTACATGAGCTCACACTCTGCGTGTGGACGCAATTTTATGTATGTTGAAGCTACTTTTCAATTAAATAATAAATACAATTACTTTTATATACATATCCTGGTATTGACTCATTGTTGCCTACGTAGCCACTTTCTTTGATCCCTGTAGTGATACAGGGGTCAATTTTGTCTATTATATGCTTTGGTCTTCCTTGGCTATAGCAACATTACCAACTCTGGTAAGGTTTTAAAGGGTATATTACTTTTCCCTATCACCAGGGTATGTATACAGTGGGACCTGGTTTTAGCTCTTCTTCTTTTGTTTATATATCCGATGCTTCACCACTTTTGTCCAGGATGACTGGGTATCGCTGCTACCACTGGCGGAGTTTGCCTATAATAATGCCACTCACTCAGCCACAGGTCAGTCACCCTTCTTTGCAAATTATGGTTTTCACCCATCCTTCTTGCCCGACTTTATTCCAGAGACCACAGTTCCTGCTGTGCGAGGCACAGCGGATTTCCTCAACCACAACAATAAATTGCTTCAAGAAGTGGTTACCAAGGAACAAGCAGCAAGCAAGACGGCTTTTGACAGGAAAAGAAGGGGTGAACTGATTCTCCACCCGGGAGACCAGGCATGGCTGTCTACTATGAATCTCAGGTTGGCATGTCCCTTAAAGAAACTGGCACCTAAATTTGTGGGACCATTCCCAGTCAAGAAGAAACTTAATGAGGTTGCTTATGAATTATCTTTACCTGATTCACTTAAGATACATCCTGTCTTCCATGTTTCTCTCTTGAAACCCACAGTCCCTGACTCTTTTTCAGATAGAGTATCCAGGCCATCGGAACCTGTGACCACCAATGGCGAAGAGGAGTATGAGGTAGAGGCCATCATAGACTGTAGGAAGAGAAGGAATCAGGTACAGTACCTAGTTAAGTGGAAAGGTTATGGCCCAAAGGATAACCCTTGGGAGGCTGAACAGGATGTGCACGCCAGAGACTTAGTTAATGCCTTTTTTCGCAGTCATCCACAGAAGAGAGACCTGTTGGGCACCCGGAGGTTGCCCGTAAGAGGGGGGAAATGTCATGGATCTGCCACCTAGAGGTTAAAAAAGTGCAGACTGATTTCAGTGATTGGCAACAGACTGCCTTATTTAAATACCTCAGCAGCACTGTGTCTGCTGTCTGATCTGCAGCTCATACCTGTTCCCGTGACTTCCTGTTCCTGTGATCCGATCTGTTTCCTGTGTCTGACCCGGCTTGTTGACTATGATTGATTTCTGTTATCCTGACTCCGGCCTGCCTTGTAACCATGCTCAGCTCTACACTGCTTGATATCCTGTTGCCGAACTTTGCCTGTATCCTGACCATTCTCTGCCTGTAGTCTATATCTACATCTGATCATCTGTTACCAAACCTGGCTTTAGTTGATAGTGGAGCTGAAGTTACACTTTTGCAAGGCAATCCTTCCCATCTCAAGCAGTACAGACTTCCTGGAGGCCACAAAGAAACTGGGGAGACTATTCAAGAACTGTTGTGAGTAGGGATCCTTAGACCTGCTGTAAGTCCTTTCTCGTTTCCGGTGTTCCCAGTAAAGAAACCTGATGGGACATATAGAATGACTATGGATTACAAAGATCTAAACACAGTGGCTCCTCCATTGAAGTCAGCTGTACCAGATATGATCTCAATTGTTGAGAAAATTGCTAAAGATGCAGGAGAATATTATGCTGTGATAGACCAGGCTAATGCTTTCTTTTTGATTTTGATAGACTCAGAGTATCAAGACCAGTTTGCTATGGTGTGGGACGGCCGCCAGTACACTTTCACCCTGCTTCCTGAAGACTATGTTCATTCTTCAATGATTTGTCATGGACTGATTGCCTGAGATTTAAGTACCCTAAGTTTGAAACTCGCTGTGTTTCACTACATTGATGACATCATGATCTCTGGAACAAAAGAAGATGTAACTGAAGCACTGCACCTGCTGATACATCACATGGAGAACAGAGGGTGGGCTATCAACAAAGACAAAGTCCAAGAACCTACCACAGAAGTGAAATTCCTGGAAATGATGTGGACTGGGCCACAGAAGAAAATTCTAGAGACAGTTGTGCAAACTATCCAGGCTCTGTTGCCCCTACTACCAAAGAGGAGGCACAGAAGTTCATTGGAGTTGTGGGGTTCTGGAGATCGTTCATCCCACATCTTGGACTGATTCTGAGGCCTATATATAATGTCACCAGAAAAAAAAGACTGAGTTCTCATGGGGTTCAGAGCAGCGGACTGCATTCCTGGCTGCTAAAGAAGCTATCTTGCCAGAGCAGAACTGGGGCGTGCCCGAGATGTGGAGTGAGAGGCGAGAGTGAGAGGACGTATGTGAGATCTCTCCCCACCTCCCCTCACCTCTCCCCCGATGGACAAAACTGATGGCAGCTGTTGAGCAGGCAGAGAGCACTGAGGGAGCAAAGACTGGCCGAGCCTCCTTCTGGGAAGTGGAGAAGAGACGGTGAAGCGTGCACCACCGAAGAACGGCAAGTCACATTGAGGCATACCGGAACATCCCGAGTGGAGCCGAGAGATGCTGAGAGACGCCGCACGCTGTCTGAGAGGAGTCACATGATAGCCGGGAGAACTGGTATCCGGCTGCTCGGTTACAGGAGAGACGGGCATTTCTCGGGGTGCTGCGGGTTTCCAGACTAGGAGAGAGAGTATCAGCCCGGTATACAGTACACAGTAAAAGCAAGTAAGAGGACAAATGAAGTGACGGGAGCTGCATAATAAACTGCTGAGTCCTTGATGAAGACAACAGATCAGCCTAATTTGTTTTTTTTGAGCCAATGACTTTTGCACTGAATGTCTACTATTGGAGGTTTATATCACCTTGCTTAAGCAGAATATCTGTGTAAACCTGTCTAAAGGTGGCCAAGTAGCCCAGTGGCTTTTTGTATATAGTGCCTCAACAATACTATCCTAGGACACTGGCAATGCTCGCACTATTGGTGCTCTATTATCAGCGCCCAACCCTAAGAGATTTTTTTTTCTATTTGATTCAGCTTTATTTCCTCTTATTGATTCCAGAATATATATACTATAAGTTACATGCTAAATCTGGTAAATCTTGGATACAAATATTTTGTTTCCCTTTATCACCCTGGATTTGGCAGGCTTACTGTATATCAGTTTCATTCCAACCTCAGTATACCTAACAAACTTTATTCTGGGAAAGAACTATGTAGAGATAGTGCATTCTTCTTTACTTTCCTCCCCTTTACTTCCTGGTGTGGATCCTGGAGGCTGGATTGTGAGGAGCAACCCTTTTGAACTGTGGTGGATAGCTTTTTTTTTTTAGCTTGCCTGCTGGAGGAGGGGAAAAGGGGATTGGGATAAACATATATCTGCGGGAATTAAATGATCTGACCACATGTTATTATGCCATCGCAGCGCACCACAAAAGTAAGCCAGGCAGCTGCAGCCAGATTGGGGAAATTTGCGCATGCACAGGGTTAGACCCCTGACCAGACCCCCCCTAAAAATAAGAGCCAAGATAACATCATGTTGTCCAAACCGCAGACTGGGGCTTCTGCCCTTGCCACAAGAAAGAGTCAGGGACATGGCCAGGCAACTCCTGTAAAGGTAGCGAATACCTCTGCAGGAAACTCTTTGGGAGGACGGAGGATGCCCAAAAGCAGTCATCTTTATCACCATCCAAAACTCTAGCTCTGGGGGAAGCAGAACCATCACTGACGGAAGTACTGCACACAATCAACTCTTGTAAAACCTCTATAAATGAAATGTCTGTCCAGCTTCAAACAATTTGGGAAGAACTGTCTCTTGTTAGGCATGACATGCAAAAGGTGCATGAAAGGACCACTGCCCTTGAGGGGTGGGTTAGTCTATTAGAGGATGACTTGAACCGCCTTAAACGGGAGATGAGGACTATAAGGGAACAAATGGCTAATTACCAGATAGAGATCGATGAAATGGAGAACAGGATGCGGAGGAAGAACGTGAGGATTTTGTTAAATGTTGGTTGGAAGGGTTTTTTGGGGGGGTGGGATAGGGAGGGAGAAGTGTAAGAATATAGGATTAAGGTTGATAATAACACTTATAATAACACTTGTAAAGGTCACAATAGGAAGCCCCAAAACAGGCCCAGTGGGCAGGTGAATGGGCGTATGGGATGGAACGAGTGGTGTGTTTGGCACAAAAGTTTGTTTGAATTTAATCACAGGTACGAGAAGAGGTACTATGGGGTCACAAAAATGATACAAGAAAATCACAAAGTTGAAAAGGCACTGGTTAGATTCACTAAAAATTAAATTTTGATGGGTACATACACTCAGACTAAAAAACTAATTTTGTGCTCATGGAATGTCCAGGAAATGGCAGATACAGAAAAAAAAGCAGCAGTTCTCCTGATTGCAAAAACATACGAGGCAGCTATCCTTTGTTTGCAGGAGACACATTTTACTAAAATCTCTATTCCCCAACTGAGATGGAAGGATTACTGTACACAGTTTCATTCAGTGCACGCCTCCTATTCTAGGGGGGGTGAGCATTTTTGTTAGATCAGGGGTGATTTTCTCTTGTATGCAGGCTAAGGTGGATGAACATGGGAGATTTATTTTTTTATTCTGTAAGATTGAGAATAGAGTCTGTGTATTGGCAAATGTGTACCTCCCTCTGCCTTTTGACATTTCAATCCTTTGTGGGCTTGCCGAGTTTGTTTTGGATAAGCCGGGGGTGCCGGTGATAGTAACGGGGGGGATTTCAATATGGTAATGGATCGGAGACTAGATAGGTTTCCCCCAGGGACATTAACAGGTGGTGTCATGGATAGCCGGCTACCAGACATTCTAAGGGAGGCAGGACTGTGGGACATATGGAGAATACGGAACCCGGAGGTCCAACAGTATTCATGCTTCTCTAAAGACACACTCCACACTCTCTGGGATTGACCTAGTGCTGGGAAATGAGGAAATGATGTCTATCATAAAGAATGGGACCTACAGACCAAGGGGTCTGTCGGACCATTCCCCAGTGACAATATCACTAGAGCTGGGTGAGTGTAGTCATCCTGGGGAGTGAAGGATAAACCCATTCTGGATCGAACTGATGAAGGACCCGAAAGAGATATTGGCGTCTCTGGGGGAGTTTCTTTATTTGAATAGAGGTGCCGCCTCGGAAGGAATAGTTTGGGACATTTTGAAGGCCTTTCTAAGAGGCATAATGATTCAACAAATTTCAAAAATTAAAAAACAGACTAAGGACTGGGAGATACTAATACGGGAGAGGGTAACTACAGTGGAAGAACAGTATATCAATGACCCGACAACGGATAGACTTAGAAAATGGACAGAGGAACAACAAAATTATCGACTAATGACCCTTAGAAAAATAGAGAATAAACATCTCTTCCAGAATCAATTAGCTTTTGGAGAGGGGGAATGTGTGGGACATATGCTGGCACAATTAGTCAGGGTGAATTCCCCCTCATCCGTTATACCCATGATCACTATTGGAGATGGAAGGGTGTCCTCATATACTATATGCCAGAAATAGCGGGCAAGTTTAAATAATATTACGAGGACCTGTATAGATCGCGACAGGAGGAAATGGGGGATGGAATGGATAGTTTTTTTCAGGGATCTGAATTTCCCCGATCCTAATGAGACAGATAGAACTGAGTTAGACCCATAACGATAGAGGAAATACAACAGGTCACTATTGAGATGGCGCGACAGAAATCTCCGGGTCCGGATGGGCTCCCGGCCGAGATATATCGGCAGTACGGGAAGGGATTGCTCCCTGAACTGTTGAGGATATTGAAATGGTCATTGATAAAGGGAGAGCTTCCCCCATCAATGATGGAATCCACCATAATTACCATACATAAGGAGGGTAAAGACCCACTTGATCCTGCCTCATACAGGCCTATTGCTTTATTGAATTCGGACATAAAAATACTGGCAAAAGTCTTGGCGGCCAGGATGAATAAGGTTATACTGAAACTCATCCACCCTGATCAATCGGGTTTTATACTCGGAAGAACTACCAGCATAAATATAAGGAGGGTATACTTGAATCTCCAGGTCCCTACGGATGAGGGTGGAGAGAGGGCCATTCTGTCTTTAGATGCTGCCAAGGCCTTTGATAGGGAAAAAAAGGGGGAACACCCGGTACTAGTGTCCGGGTAAGGGGTTACTCTAGCAGCACTAATTGAGTATTAATTATTAAAAATTACCAGCTGTATTGCCAAAAATTAAATTAATCACTTTATTAAATACTTTAAAACAGCATTAACCACTTAAGGACCGCCTCACGCCAATGTACGTCGGCAAGGCGGCACGGGCAGGCAAAATCACGTACATGTACGTGATTTGCCTCCCGCGGGTGGGGGGTCCGATCGGACCCCCCCCGCCGCCCGAGGCGGTCCCGTTTTGTTCCCCGGCGATCGGAGACGAGGGGGGGGCCATCCGTTCGTGGCCCCCCCCTCGTGATCGCCGCCGGCCAATGGGAACACTCCTTCGCTGCTGTATGCTAAACAGCAGCAAAGGAAGTGATGTCATCTCCCCTCGGGTCGGTAGTTTCCGTTCCGGCCCGAGGAGAGAAGACAGGTATGTGAGTGCACAACACTACACACACACAGTAGAACATGCCAGGCACACATTACACCCCGATCCCCCCCGCGATCACCCCCCCCCTCGTCACAAACTGACACCAGCAGTTTTTTTTCATTTTTTTTTTTCTGATTACTGCTAGGTGTCAGTTTGTGACAGTTACAGTGTTAGCACAGTTACTGTTACCCCCCTGTAGGTCTAGGGAACCCCCCTAACCCCCCCTAATAAAGTTTTAACCCCTTGATCACCCCCCGTCACCAGTGTCGCTAAGCGATCATTTTTCTGATCGCTGTATTAGTGTCGCTGGTGACGCTAGTTAGTGAGGTAAATATTTAGGTTCGCCGTCAGCGTTTTATAGCGTCAGGGACCCCCATATACTATCTAATAAATGTTTTAACCCCTTGATTGCCTCCTAGTTAACCCTTTCACCACTGATCACCGTATAACCGTTACGGTTGACGCTGGTTAGTTTGTTTATTTTTTATAGTGTCAGGGCACCCGCCGTTTATTACCGAATAAAGGTTTAGCCCCCTATTTGCCCGGCGGTGATATGCGTCGCCCCAGGCAGCGTCAGATTAGCGCCAGTACCGCTAACACCCACGCACGCAGCATGCGCCTCCCTTAGTGGTATAGTATCTGATCGGATCAATATCTGATCCGATCAGATCTATACTAGCGTCCCCAGCAGTTTAGGGTTCCCAAAAACGCAGTGTTAGCGGGATCAGCCCAGATACCTGCTAGCACCTGCGTTTTGCGCCTCCGCCCAGCCCATCCAAGTGCAGTATCGATCGATCACTGTCACTTACAAAACACTAAACGCATAACTGCAGCGTTCGCATAGTCAGGCCTGATCCCTGCGATCGCTAACAGTTTTCTTGGTAGCATTTTGGTGAACTGGCAAGCACCAGCCCCAGGCAGCGTCAGGTTAGCGTCAGTACCGCTAACACCCACGCACGCACCGTACACCTCCCTTAGTGGTATAGTATCTGAACGGATCAATATCTGATCCGATCAGATCTATACTAGCGTCACCAGCAGTTTAGGGTTCCCAAAAACGCAGTGTTAGCGGGATCAGCCCAGATACCTGCTAGCACCTGCGTTTTGCCCCTCCGCCCGGCCCAGCCCAGCCCACCCAAGTGCAGTATCGATCGATCACTCTCACTTACAGAACACTAAACGCATAACTGCAGCATTCACAGAGTCAGGCCTGATCCCTGCGATCGCTAACAGTTTTTTTGGTAGCATTTTGGTGAACTGGCAAGCACCGGCCCCAGGCAGCGTCAGGTTAGCGCCAGTACCGCTAACACCCATGCACGCAGCATACACCTCCCTTAGTGGTATAGTATCTGATCGCATCAATATCTGATCCGATCAGATCTATACTAGCGTCACCAGCAGTTTAGGGTTCCCAAAAACGCAGTGTTAGCGGGATCAGCCCAGATACCTGCTAGCACCTGCGTTTTGCCCCTCCGCCCGGCCCGGCCCAGCCCACCCAAGTGCAGTATCGATCGATCACTGTCACTTACAAAACACTAAACGCATAACTGCAGCGTTCGCAGAGTCAGGCCTGATCCCTGCGATCGCTAACAGTTTTTTTGGTAGCGTTTTGGGGAACTGGCAAGCACCAGCGGCGTAGTACACCCCGGTCATAGTCAAACCAGCACTGCAGTAACACTTGGTGACGTGGCGAGTCCCATAAGTGCAGTTCAAGCTGGTGAGGTGGCAAGCACAAGTAGTGTCCCGCTGCCACCAGAAAGACAAACACAGGCCCGTCGTGCCCATAATGCCCTTCCTGCTGCATTCGCCAATCCTAATTGGGAACCCACCGCTTCTGCAGCGCCCGTACTTCCCCCATTCACATCCCCAACCAAATGCAGTCGGCTGCATGAGAGGCATTTTTATGTCCTCCCGAGTACCCCTACCCAGCGAACCCCCCAAAAAAGATGTTGTGTCTGCAGCAAGTGCAGATATAGGCGTGACACCCGCTATTATTGTCCCTCCTGTCCTGACAATCCTGGTCTTTGCATTGGTGAATGTTTTGAACGCTACCATTCACTAGTTGAGTATTAGCGTAGGGTACAGCATTGCACATACTAGGCACACTTTCACAGGGTCTCCCAAGATGCCATCGCATTTTGAGAGACCCGAACCTGGAACCGGTTACAGTTATAAAAGTTAGTTACAAAAAAAGTGTAAAAAAAAAAAATATATAAAATAAAAAAAAATAGTTGTCGTTTTATTGTTCTCTCTCTCTCTATTCTCTCTCTCTATTGTTCTGCTCTTTTTTACTGTATTCTATTCTGCAATGTTTTATTGTTATTGTTATTATGTTTTATCATGTTTGTTTTTCAGGTATGTAATTATTTATACTTTACTGTTTACTGTGCTTTATTGTTAACCATTGCTAACCATTTTTTTGTCTTCAGGTACGCCATTCACGACTTTGAGTGGTTATACCAGAATGATGCCTGCAGGTTTAGGTATCATCTTGGTATCATTCTTTTCAGCCAGCGGTCGGCTTTCATGTAAAAGCAATCCTAGCGGCTAATTAGCCTCTAGACTGCTTTTACAAGCCGTGGGAGGGAATGCCCCCCCCCACCTTCTTTCGTGTTTTTCTCTGGCTCTCCTGTCTCAACAGGGAACCTGAGAATGCAGCTGGTGATTCAGCCAGCTGACCATAGAGCTGATCAGAGACCAGAGTGGCTCCAAACATCTCTATGGCCTAAGAAACCGGAAGCTACGAGCATTTCATGACTTAGATTTCGCCGGATGTAAATAGCGCCATTGGGAAATTGGGGAAGCATTTTATCACACCGATCTTGGTGTGGTCAGATGCTTTGAGGGCAGAGGAGAGATCTAGGGTCTAATAGACCCCAATTTTTTCAAAAAAGAGTACCTGTCACTACCTATTGCTATCATAGGGGATATTTACATTCCCCGAGATAACAATAAAAATGATTAAAAAAAAAAAAATATGAAAGGAACAGTTTAAAAGTAAGATTAAAAAAGCAAAAAAATAATAAAGAAAAAAAAAAAAAAGCACCCCTGTCGCCCCCTGCTCTCCCGCTAAGGCGAACGCAAGCGGCGGTCTGTCGTCAAACATAAACAGCAATTGCACCATGCATGTGAGGTATCACCGCGAAGGCCAGATCGAGTGCAGTAATTTTTCCAGTAGACCTCCTCTGTAAATCTAAAGTGGTAACCTGTAAAGGCTTTTAAAGGCTTTTAAACATGTATTTATTTTGTTGCCACTGCACATTTGTGCGCAATTTTAAAGCATGTCATGTTTGGTATCCATGTACTCGGCCTAAGATCATCTTTTTTATTTCATCAAACATTTGGGCAATATAGTGTGTTTTAGTGCATTCAAATTTTAAAAAGTGTGTTTTTTCCCCAAAAAATGCGTTTGAAAAATCGCTGCGCAATTACTGTGTGAAAAAAAAAATGAAACACCCACCATTTTAATCTGTAGAGCATTTGCTTTAAAAAAATATATAACGTTTGGGGGTTCAAAGTAATTTTTTTGCAAAAAAAAATAACTTTTTCAATAAGTGTCAGAAAGGGTTTGTCTTCAAGTGGTTAGAAGAGTGGGTGATGTGTGACATAAGCTTCTAAATGTTGTGCATAAAATGCCAGGACAGTTCAAACCCCCCCCAAATGACCCCATTTTGGAAAGTAGACACCCCAAGCTATTTGCTGAGAGGCATGTCGAGTCCATGGAATATTTTATATTGCGACACAAGTTGCGGGAAAGAGACAAATTTTTTTTTTTTTTTTGCACAAAGTTGTCACTAAATGATATATTGCTCAAACATGCCATGGAAATATGTGAAATTACACCCCAAAATACATTCTGCTGCTTCTCCTGAGTACGGGGATACCACATGTGTGAGACTTTTTGGGAGCCTAGCCGCGTACGGGACCCCGAAAACCAAGCACCGCCTTCAGGCTTTCTAAGGGCGTGAATTTTTGATTTAATTCTTCACTGCCTATCACAGTTTCGGAGGCCATGGAATGCCCAGGTGGCACAAAACCCCCCCAAATGACCCCATTTTGGAAAGTAGACACCCCAAGCTATTTGCTGAGAGGTATAGTGAGTATTTTGCAGACCTCACTTTTTGTCACAAAGTTTTGAAAATTGAAAAAAGAAAAAAAAAAATGTTTTTTCTTGTCTTTCTTCATTTTCAAAAACAAATGGGAGCTGCAAAATACTCACCATGCCTCTCAGCAAATAGCTTGGGGTGTCTACTTTCCAAAATGGGGTCATTTGGGGGGGTTTTGTGCCACCTGGGCATTCCATGGCCTCCGAAACTGTGATAGGCAGTGAAGAGTGAAATCAAAAATTTACACCCTTAGAAATCCTGAAGGTGGTGATTGGTTTTCGGGGCCCCGTACGCGGCTAGGCTCCCAAAAAGTCCCACACATGTGGTATCCCCATACTCAGGAGAAGCAGCTGAATGTATTTTGGGGTGCAATTCCACATAGGCCCATGGCCTGTGTGAGCAATATATCATTTAGTGACAACTTTTTGTAAATATTTTTTTTTTTTTTTGTCATTTTTCAATCACTTGGGACAAAAAAAAAAAATATTCAATGGGTTCAACATGCCTCTCAGCAATTTCCTTGGGGTGTCTACTTTCCAAAATGGGGTCATTTGGGGGGGGGGTTTGTACTGCCCTGCCATTTTAGCACCTCAAGAAATGACATAGGCAGTCATAAACTAAAAGCTGTGTAAATTACAGAAAATGTACCCTAGTTTGTAGACGCTATAACTTTTGCGCAAACCAATAAATATACGCTTATTGACATTTTTTTTACCAAAGACATGTGGCCGAATACATTTTGGCCTAAATGTATGACTAAAATTTAGTTTATTGGATTTTTTTTATAACAAAAAGTAGAAAATATCATTTTTTTTCAAAATTTTCAGTCTTTTTCCGTTTATAGCGCAAAAAATAAAAACCGCAGAGGTGATCAAATACCATCAAAAGAAAGCTCTATTTGTGGGAAGAAAAGGACGCAAATTTCGTTTGGGTACAGCATTGTTGACCGCGCAATTAGCAGTTAAAGCGACGCAGTGCCAAATTGGAAAAAGACCTCTAGTCCTTAGGCAGCATAATGGTCCGGGGCTCAAGTGGTTAAACATGTTAGGCAACAGGTTAATTGGAGTAAAAATAGGTTAGTTATACTGGGTTCCGCTGGGACCCTGTTACTACATATGTCATCGGATAATATGTCAGACAGAGCGAACAATTTTTTATTAATTACATTAGACCAAAACAAAAACAACAAAAACAAAAAACATACAACGTGGAGCAACGTCCGGACGCTTTTAGGATCTTGCTACGTATTAGCTGGTACGGAGGAAATGGTATAAATATTTGGTGATATTATTTGGTTTGATTACCGCAATATCAATTATCAAATAGGGGCCAAAAGGGTACCAGTAAGTAAACGAGAAAGATCCTAGGGAGGTATGCGGGGAAGGGATGAAGGGGGGGGAGGGGGGGTGGTGCTAACCGTGCTGATTGGTATATGCCTGTTCTGGGCTGCAGGTTCTGGTAAGGACACATACGATGGTAACCTGCCTCATAAAAAAGTTGTCAGAAGAATTGAGGATATTAATAAGCAGGATGCTGTTGGTGGATAATTATCCACATGAATAGTTCCAATTCCAATAAGTAAAATTTATGGAACTAGTTCCATAAATTTTACTTATTCAAGTATACACTTCATATCTACTTAACCACAGTTATTATCAGTGACTTTAATTGGAACTATTCATGTGGATAATTATCCACCAACAGCAGATAAAATTATTAATATCCTCAATTCTTCTGACAACTTTTTTATGAGGCAGGTTACCATCATATGTGTCCTTACCAGAACCTGCAGCCCAGAACAGGCATATACCAATCAGCACGGTTAGCACCACCCCCCCTCCCCCCCTTCATCCCTTCCCCGCATACCTCCCTAGGATCTTTCTCGTTTACTTACTGGTACCCTTTTGGCCCCTATTTGATAATTGATATTGCGGTAATCAAACCAAATAATATCACCAAATATTTATACCATTTCCTCCGTACCAGCTAATACGTAGCAAGATCCTAAAAGCGTCCGGACGTTGCTCCACGTTGTATGTTTTTTGTTTTTGTTGTTTTTGTTTTGGTCTAATGTAATTAATAAAAAATTGTTCGCTCTGTCTGACATATTATCCGATGACATATGTAGTAACAGGGTCCCAGCGGAACCCAGTATAACTAACCTATTTTTACTCCAATTAACCTATATTAATGGAGCACAATTCCAGTTCTCCAAAAAATAATTAGTGCAGAAACAGGGAAAGGTTTCATCTCGAAAATATACTCACATATAAACAAGGGGAGAATGGGAGGGATAGAGGCCCCTACGTTTAATGCCGCGTACATATGACCGGACTTTACGGCATACTTGGTTCGGCGGACCGGAGTCCGTCAGACAATTCGTGTGTGGGCTCCAGCTGACTTTTTTTCCCCAAAAGTTTGACGGACCTAGAAACATGTTTCAAATCTTTTCGACAGACTTGAGTCCGGTCGAAAAGTCCGCTCGTCTGTATGCTAGTTCGACGGACAAAAACCGACCCTAGGGCAGCTATTGGCTACTGGCTATGAACTTCCTCGTTTTAGTTCGGTCATACGTCATCACGTACGAATCCGTTGGACTTTGGTTGATTGTGTGTAGGCAAGTCTGTTCACTCGGAAAGTCTGTCGTAAAGGCCGTCGAAAAGTCCGCAGGACAAAGTCTGTCGTAAAGTCCGCTCGTGTGTACGCGACATTAGAGGAAGTGGGAAAAAGATGTGGGAAATATTTCTGAAATACAATGGAATAGAATTCTAGAATTGGCTCCACCGATATCACTCTCTCTCCCTCTCAGAGGATGTCACATCTGTTTCTATTATATAGAACCTATTATATTCCTCGTAAACTTTTTCAATTTGGCCGCCGGCCGGATGCAAGTTGCCCCTGGTGTGGGGACATGGAAGGAGATATGATCCATATGTTTTGGAGATGCCCGAAGTTGTTTCGCTACTGGATGGAGGTAACAGGACCATTGTTCGGGAGTTTGGAACCTCCCCTAGGTTGGAGACGAAGTATTCATATAAAATGGAAAGTGCAGTGCTGGACATGACACAAAAAATTGTGAACAGTGATAAATCAATAAATCAAATAACCAACGGTGAATAGCATCCAATATGAGTCAATATTATCAAATCAATTAGGTGCTCATAAAATGTTACAAGGACATAATAAAATATAGTAAAAAAATAGTTCATATGGTAAAAGTGAAGGCGAAATAAAGTCCAAAATTTATGGTAATCAATGCGGCACCCAGGGTCAGTATTCCACCGCTAGTGCTGCCCACCACCTGGTGATAAAGTAATGGAGGCTTACCGGAAAGCATGCGACCACCCTTATTCAGGGGGTTAAAACAGGCTTAGTAGAGAAATATGAACCACAGGGGATGTCCTGCAGGAGACACTGCTGAAAAAACCGCCAACCTCCTTCATGGACAGCTAGTCAGCGACAACTTGGAGCACTTCACAAGATGTAGTCCCAGGATCACTTCACATAGAGCAATCAATGTATGCTTCCACGAATCCAGCGAAGGTACTGTAAGCCATAAATGCCAAAAGAAAAAAAATACTCCACTAGTGCAGAGAATCTTTGGCTGGTTTATTGAAGTTTAAAAACATTAACATATAGTTTTTAGCAGGGATAGTGCAAGAAACTCCACCGCCGTTTAAAATAAAATTGCGCATGCATGATGCGTGTTCGCGTTGTGACCCCCATGTGTGACAATGGCCATTGCAAAAGTACTCCACCAGGTCGATTAAGAGGGGTGAGAGGCCTGCAGAGATCTGGCAGATTGACTTCATCAGTCCCCTGCCCCGATGAAACAATGGACTGAGTTATTGTTGCACTGCAGTGGACACCTATTCAGAACTTATGCTTGTTCATCCTTGCAAACGTGCAGATCAAGCCGCAACGCTTCAACTGCTCCAGAAACTTGTCATTGCTTATGGTTGTCCCAAACAAGTCCAAAGTCATAACGGCTCACACTTCACCGGATCAACAGTACAGCAGTGGGCCAAAGATTCTGGAGTGTACTGGTTGTGCCACATTCCATACCATCCACAGGCAGCTGGTTTGATTGAAAGATACAACGGGCTATTGAAGGACCAGATACGCAAACTTACACCCACACATACACTAAGGGAGTGGGATCGTGTCCTCACACAGGCAGTCATGTTGTTAAATTCTAGGCCAATAGCCAAAAGCACACCATATGAGAGGATGGTAGGGGCTGGGGTACATATTCCACAGCTGGAGTGCAGTGTTCAGTATTTATGTAAGGTTCCTGAAAGAACAGGGCTTAACAGATACCACGTTACTGCTTCCCATGACATAGAAACCAAGAGTGATGTATCTGAAGCTGAAGCCTATCTAGGAATGAGAGGGAATCTGGCAGGAAGGTTTGAGGTTATATTTGCATTGGCAGATGAGCTTCAAGACAGTGTCTGGGGCTCTGATTGGTTAGTGGACACTTCTCAGCAGGAGTGGAAAGTGCGGCTACATAACATCACACCTTCCAAAATAAACAGCAGCGATCTTCTGGGAAGTATCAATATATTTCCTCTGCTCCCTATTGATATTCTTTGGGAGGGTCAGAAGTGGGTACAGGCAGGGGGCAAAGTGTTAGTCAGATATCCGGGCAAGAAGCCATTTAGAGGAGAGATTGTAGCTGAAGGGCTTTGATCTACTGTCTATGTATTATTAGAAGGAACAGATAATCCACTTTGTTTTCCACTCCACAGGCTCTCTCTGATTTGATTCATAGGAAGACCAGAGAAAAGTGGTTACATGATGGAAAGAATGACAGAAGATCGCAAGAGCTGTGGAGAGCAAAGCCTTTGATGTATTACAAGCCTGGACTTGTTTCTAAAGAACTTTAGAATGGAATTTCTAATGAACCTTTTAGTTAAATGGTGTGTTAAATTTGGTGCTATCGCTCTCACTCTGATGCCCCGTACACACGGTCGGATTTTCCGATGGAAAATGTCCGATCAGAGCGTGTTGTCGGAAATTCCGACCGTGTGTGGGCTCCATCAGACATTTTCCATCGGATTTTCCGACACACAAAGTTGGAGAGCAGGAGATAAAATTTTCCGACAACAAAATCCGATCGCGTCAATTCCGACCGCGTGTGGCCTGTTCCGACGCACAAAGTGCCACGCATGCTCAGAAGAAATTCCAAGACGGAACAGCTCGTTCTGGTAAACTTAGCGTTCGCAATGGATACAGCACTTTTGTCACGCTGCAATGTTAAAAATGGTTTAATACAGCGCACTCTCTTCTTCTTTATAATGTGACAAGAATGAAGTAGTTTTGCTGCTCATAGTCACACACACTTCTCCCAAAGTTTTATTTTTGTTTTTTTATTGGTATTCCCTGAATATATTGTTATTAGTTGTCACATCTGACATGATTTTTTTTTTTATTTAATTTTTTTGGGGATTTTAAGCTTTTTTTTTTTTATTTAATGTTTGTATTTTTTCAAAGGCTGATCTTTGTTCAATGTTATTTTTATTTTTACTCCAGAATATTTTTGTGTGCGTTTTGTGTGTCAAGTTACCTCAACACCATTGATATATTTTATTATTTAATCTCCAGGAGATTGTTTGTTGTTGGTGTCCCTCGTTCATTTCACATTGTATATTTGAAATGTACCTGAATCCTCACAAACAAACTGTGATTTTTGAAGTAAAACACATAGAGTATAATTCAAAACAAAAATCCTTTATTAAGGGATCAGAACCAAACAAAGAGGAAGGCAACACTGGATCAACAGGAGAAATTAGCGAAGCCTGGGACCCCCACGGCAGACATCAATTCTTGAACATCAAAATTGGTGGCCTGAGGAGTCCATATGTAGAGGAGGGCAGTCTGGTCCAGAATTCGCAGAGATCCGGATAGCAGCAGATGACATCTGTGTCCCCAGGCTGTGGTACCACAAGAGGCTGCATCTTTTGGCCGACCAGACTGGATCCAGGGTCCTCACTTTCTGGTCTTCCTTCCACGCTTCCTTCCAGGCTGTGGTTGTGCAGTTGGAGATGTGGCAGGAGGAGAAGTAGGACCTGGAGGAGGACTGGGAGGACCTGGAGGAGAGGGAGGACGAGGAGGAGGACCTGCAGGAGGAGGAGGAGGACCATCGCAAAGGTGTGTCTGAGCTGTAATTTGGCCCCTCATACCTATGTTAAGAGCCTCCAATATGAGCGACTCACACATGGCTTGTTGGCCCTCCTCCATCCTCTGCATTTTATATGCAATGACGGCAGCAATGTCCTCCTCCACGGTCTGTCGTGCTCCCAGGACCTCTGTAGCCCTCCAAAAGAGTCCTCTGCCAGCCTCCTCTAGGGCACTCCTCCTACTGCCACTTTCTCTTTTCAGGGGGGGTGGAGGGACCTGCAGATCAGCCAGCCAGCTCGGCCCAGCCACCTCCTGGCTGAGACTTCCCTGTGTATGAAAAAGGGACATGGTTGTAATGTTTTGCATCATCAATCACAATCATAAATTAGTACTCCCAACTAACATCTAGTTAACATCATTAATTGGACAAGCAGAAATATTTAGAGGAATGCTATACCTGGCTCAATCTGGGCTCCTCCACATGTGGCCTGGAAGGCCCAGGTTGGGCGTCAGAAGCCTCAGCGGGGGGGGAAGGAAGCGTGGAAGGAAGACTGGAGAGGGATGGCCTGGGTTCAGTCTGGCCTGCCAGAAAACGCAGCCTGTCGTAGTACAACATCCTGGGGACATAGATGTCATCTGCTGCTCCGGATCTCTGTGAATCCAGGACCTTCTTGCGCTCCCTTAGATATGTGCTCCTCAGGCCACCAATTAATATCTTCAAATAGGTGATGTCTGCCGTGGGGATCACCTGCTTCACAATTTCACACAATTGCACCAGTGCTTCCTTCCTCTTTGCTTGGTTCTTGAAATGGGGGTGTTTAATCTCCCACAGACAGGGCAGCTCCCTTAACATATCTACGAATACTGACATGAAGTCATTGTCTTTCAGTAGCATATCCATGTTCACTGCAAGACACAACACAAGACAAAGCCTAATGTCAGACAAAACTCTCCTAATCTTGTTACAATATAGGCCTCAATGTAGAAGCAGTATAGGCACAAGTTTGTCACTTACCTTCGTTCTTACGATTGGCGCATCCAATGCTCCTTCCTCCACTCACAGATCGTACGTAATACGCACGTGTGTTACGCTTTATATACACTGCGCATGCGTGTAACTCCACCTGCCCCTGACGTTCTTTCTATTCTATTCCCCGCCTCTTTTCGTTCGGTGCAGTGGGGGAAGAGCACATGGCGGAGTCACAGCAGGTGCGTGGTAATTGCAGGAACGAGGAGGAGGAGGAAAGCCTGGATCCGGACACGTCCCGATCCAGAAGGAGACGTTTTAAGGCCACAAATATGTCCTTTTGGGAGATGTTGGAGATGGTCGACATCATGAAGAAGTCCGACTATGACGGAAAGTATGGGCCTTACCCCAACCCCAATATCAGAAAGGCCAAGATCATGGCGAAAGTGGTCAAAAGTATTCACAAGAATTTTGGGGTACGAAGATCGAAAGATCAGCTCAGGAAGCGGTGGTCGGACCTGAAATTAAGAGAGCCAGAGCAGTACCGAAAGATCCAGAGAGTGCTGCAAAAAAGTAAGTAGTTGTGCTGTGTTCCTATTCTTTCTGTCTTTATTCCGTTCATGCTGCTCCATATGCTTTTCTTAATTGTAACGTTTAAAAGGGCAACTTTAACGTTCATGGGCCCATTATTCGTTCGTATCAAACATTTTTCTTTTCGGCCTCTAAAACACCATTGTTTAGGCCATATGCATTTTCCCACATTTTTTTGGGCCTACTTGGATGCCAAATATTTGTTTGTGTAGATGGGTTTGTTACTCGAATGAAATGCAAACTAGATTGTGTGTAAGGAGAGGACACTGAGCAGCTGTTTTCACATCTGGACACTGGAGCACTAGTGTGGGACACAAGAACACCATTTTTATTACGGGGCCACACAGGTGCTCCAGTGTATACTATAGGGGGGTCTCCATCTGTGAAGCTTGTACCAAACAGGTAAAGTATTGCAGCTTGACAAAGGGCAATAAAAAAAATACATTTTGGAACTCGGCTAAAATAGACAATTGTACCCCACTTCCGAACAATGTTTCCTAGTTCTAGTTCTGCCATCAAATATCTGTGTGCTAATTATAACATTTTTGTTTTACATAGGAGAGAAAAGACTCGGAGGACAACCCTCATCCGAGGAGACCACAGACCCCCCACCTATGGAAGAAGGTGAAATACCACCAACACAAGCTGAGCAGGAGGAAGAAGAAGATGTGGTGGAAATTGGCACCACAACAGGTGAGTGTCTGCGACCACAGACTCAGGTAAGAGATGGATGGTGGCAGATTTTTGATACCTGTTTTTGTTTTGTTTCTCTCTTTTTAGGTGATTGTGATCCAGATCCTTTCACATCAGAAAGTGCCCAGATCCTGATCGGGGAGATCATGGGGTGTAATGTCGAATTGCAAAACATACAGCAAAAAATCAATGATGTGATTCAAAAAAATAACAACATCATTGATGTTTTGGGGCGAATTTAAAACCCCACAAAATCACTTTTTGGATTGTGGTCCAATCTTTTAAATATTTTTGCAATGTTTTGAAAAGCCAAATTTGGAGGATGCACACAGTGTGCCATCATGTGCTATCTGCCATCACGGGAGATCAATGGACACGTTTTGGGGGTGCAACTCCTTCCTCAATTATAAAGTAGCGGTGAGGAAGGGCTTGCTCCCCCAAAACACGTCCCTTGATCCCCCATGATGGCAGCTAGCACATGTTGACATTCGTAAATTGGTGTGCATCTTCCAAATTTGGTTTTTCCAGGGGTGATTTCCCCCCATCTGAACGCTATATCAAACCCAGTTCCTAAATACTGATGTCTGATATAGCCTTCAGGTTTTACCTAATGTGAACTTTGTAAGTTCAAGTTTTTTGGCTTTCTTGTTGATCCCCCATGATGGCAGCTAGCACATGTTGACATTCGTAAATTGGTGTGCATCTTCCAAATTTGGCTTTTCCAGGGGTGATTTCCCCCCATCTGAACGCTATATCAAACCCAGTTCCTAAATACTGATGTCTGATATAGCCTTCAGGTTTTACCTAATGTGAACTTTGTAAGTTCAAGTTTTTTGGCTTTCTTGTTGGTTTTACACAGGCCTGTTTTATCTTAAATGGACATTTCGATTTTTGATAATGCTACTCCAAAAATTGTTATACAACAAACATGTTGGTTTGTTTTAAAAACCTTTGGTAAATGCACGTGTGATTGTGCAGGTATAAAAAAGTTGGTTACTCAAGAATGTGTGGATTATTGTCTCAACACTACAACACTTTTGGGGTGATGTAATTGCTGTTTTCTGCGAAAATGGGGGTTATTTCCTAAGGGCAAATCCACTTTGCACTACAAGTGCAGGTTCAGTGCAGTTGCAAGTGCACTTGTAGTGAAATGTGTTTTTGTATTTAGTAAAGAACAGCCAACAGTGCTTTGTATAATAAGGTTACACAATCACAACATTTTCTAGACTCAACACATTTCTGTCAGGGTCAGCTAAAACAAACACAAGCAGTAAATGTCCACAAAGAATTTCTTTTTTTTTTTAATTATAAAAAGGCTTCACAGATTTGCTGGCATATTGATAGCCCCCCTACCCGCAAAGAACTCCAGGTAGCGTAACCGGACACGGGCACTCAGGGAGGGCAAGCCAGGACGGCCACTTTCAAGCGCCGTCAGTGTGGTTTGATGTATCATTCCGGCCTCAGGCCCAACTGAGCCAGCATAGTTGGCCGAATGTTTCCTTAAAAAGTTATGGAGAACACAGCACGCAAGCATAATATGGTTCAGTTTATACTCCGCCATATGGATGGGTGTCATAAATAGGCGAAACCGGCTGGCCAGGATTCCAAATGTGTTCTCCACCACTCTTTGGGCTCTGGCCAGCCGGTAATTAAAAACCCTCTGTTTCGGGGTGAGGGTCCTCATTGTGAATGGCCGCAACAGGTGGTCCCCCAGCGCAAACGCTTCATCAGCAACGAACACAAATGGGAGTCCTTCAACATTGTCCTCTGGAGCTGCCATTCTGGAGACGCCTGTAGAACTCCGTCTGGGCGATGACTCCACCATCGGACATCCGGCCATTCTTCCCCACGTCCACATACAAGAAGTCGTAATTAGCCGACACCACTGCCAACATCACTATACTATTGAACCCCTTGTAATTATAATAGTACGACCCCGAGTTGGGTGGTGGGACGATGTGGACGTGTTTCCCATCAATTGCCCCTCCGCAGTTAGGAAAGTCCCACCACTCGGCAAAGTGGGAGGCCACAGTCTGCCATTCCTGTGGCGTGGAAGGAAACTGTTGAGGAAAAATCAATAAACATTACTATTTTTACTCAGAAACATGGCAAGCAGATTAGACACAAACATTATGGGGCAACCTCCAGATAGCATTAAGGGGAATTTAACAACGTCAAAGTATAAGGTACACCTATCATATTCCCCCCCCCCTCTCATGGGCCATTTCTAACATTATAGGGGGTGTGTGGAAATCTTGGACAGGTAACCCTCTTCACTTCATTGAGAGATGAATGCCTAAATAATGGGTATTACTTGGAACAGCCCCTCCTTAGTTACACTATTGGCAGCCCACTGGACAGGTAAGAAGTGTCATAATACAAAGATAGAAATACACACTGTACACATTTGAGGACATTTGGACATTCTGCTATTACCTATCAAGATAATAATAGGATCCCAAAACTTTAAACAGTACCATTTGAAAGTATATAGGCAGGCCCTTGCACTACATGCTTTGGGGAATTCATCCATAAATCTGACCACAAAAGAGATGGGTATAGTGTGTATGGGTTTGGCAAAGTCAGCAGATAGATGATTGAGGATAGATAGAGAATTGGGATCAGCTGACTTAGCAGTTGGGGGAGGGAGGGTTACTAAAAATTATTTGGGGACACCACAAAAAAAAAGCTTCTGGCACTCTGCCAGAATTTAAAGCAAAAATAACATTTCCAAACATTTTAGGGGGTGTTTGGGGTAAAGCACTACTATGGAGCTGAAAAAATACATTGTTAAGTGACTACATGAGGTGAATATAGGCCAGGAGACACCATGCTGGGGAGGTTATTGAAGGGCAAATATGTATGAAGGACCTAAAATAATAAATTACATAAAAATCCAGCATGCATGAGAACAAAGGGGACATTCACAGCATATTACAATCATGGTAATTAGGGAATGAGGAAAGAAATACAATATATTAGCAAACATTCAATACAATAAAATGTGATATTAAAGGATAAAAATCTTACCTTCATATACTCCTTCTGCAGGACCTGGATGATGGCAGAACAGGTCTCTGGGATAATGATCCCCAGAGCCTGGGGGGAGATGCCTGTCAAGAACGTTAAGTCCTGCAGACCTCTCCCTGTCGCCAAGTACCGCAGGGTAGCGACCAGCCTCTGCTCCGGAGTGATGGCTTGCCTCATGCAGGTATCCTTCCTGCTAATATAAGGGGTCAGCGAAGCCAACAGACGGTGAAACACGGGGTCCGTCATCCAGAGAAAGTTCCTGAAATCATCAGGTTTATTCTCACGGATCTCACGGAGCAAAGGCATATGAGAGAACTGGTCACGCTGAAGCAACCAATTCTTGGTCCATGAACTCCTCCCCACCCTGTTCATGGACTGGACTTGTGTCAAGGTCAGGAGTACGCATATGCAACATGGCTAGAAAACGGTCGGCTGCTCAGAACGAAGTAACAGAACGCACTGAAGAACAGCAAGGCCTGTAAAGAGCGACCTGAAAAACAGCATCGAGCGGACAAGATCGCACAGAAAACTCCAATACGAGCACAAACTGAACAGCAGAAAACGATCTGAAAACCACGAGTCTGAAAAAGCGCGAATCGTCTCTCACCAAACTTTTACTAACACGAGATTAGCAAAAGGAGCCCAAAGGGTGCCGCGCTTGGTTCTGAACCGGCCTTTTCTAGTCTCGTCGAACGTGGTGTACGTGACAGCGTGGTTGGGGATCGGAAATTCCGACAACTTTGTGCGACCGTGTGTAGACAAAACAAGTTTGAGCCAACATCCGTCGGAAAAAATCCTAGGATTTTGTTGTCGGAATGTCCAAACAAAGTCCGACCATGTGTACGCCCTATTATACTGGTCACTGGAAGTTCAACATGGCACCTCATGGCAAAGAACTCTGAGGATCTGCAAAAAAGAATTGTTGCTCTACATAAAGATGCCTATGCTATAGGAAGACTGCCAAGACCCTGAAACTGAGCTTCAGCATGGTGGCCAAGACCATACAGCGGCTTAACAGGAGAGGTTCCACTCAAGAACAGGCCTCGCCATGGTCGACCAAAGAAGTTGAGTGCACATGCTCAGCATCATATCCAGAGGTTGTCTTTGGGAAATGGACATATGAGTGCTGCCAGCATTGCTGCAGAAATTGAAGCGGTGGGGGGTCAGCCTGTCAGTGCTCAGACCATACGTCGCACACTGCATCAAATTGGTCTGCATGGCTGTCGTCCCATAAGTAAGACTCTTCTAAAGATGATGCACAAGAAAGCCTGCAAACAGTGTGCTGAAAACAAGTAGACTAAGGACATGGATTACCAGAAACCTGTCCTGTGATCTGATGAGACCAAGATAAACTTATTTGGTTCAGATGGTGTCAAGCATGTGTGGCGGCAACCAGGTGAGAAGTACAAAGCCAAGTGTGTCTTGCCTACAGTGAAGCATGGTGGTGGGAGTGTCATGGTCTGGGGCTTGCATGAATGCTGCCGGCACTGGGGAGCTACAGTTCATTAAGGAAACCATGAATGCCAAAATGTACTGTGACATACTGAAGCACAGCCTGATCCCCTCCCTTCGGAGACTGGGCCGCAGAGCAGGGTTCCAACATGTTAACTACCCAAACACACCACTGCCTTGCTAAAGAAGCTGAGAGTAAAGGTGATAGACTGGCCAAGCATGTCTTCAGACCTAAACCCTATTGAGCATCTGTGGGGCATCCTCAAAAGGAAGGTGGAGGAGCGCAAGGTCTCTAACATTCAACAGCTCCGTGATGTCGCCATGGAGGAGTGGAAGAGGACTTCAGTGGCAACCCGTAAAGCTCTGGTGAACTCCATGCCCAAGAGGGTTAAGGCAGTGCTGGAAAGTAATAGTGGCCACACAAAATATTGACAATTTGGACCCAATCTGGACATTTTCACTTAGGGGTGTACTCACTTTTTTTTTAGACATTAATGGCTGTGTGTTAAGTTATTTTGAGGGGACAGCAAATTTACATTGTTATGCAAGCTGTACACTCACTACTTTACATTGTAGCAAAGTGTAATTTCTTCAGTGTTGTCATATGAAAAGATATAATAAAATATTTACAAAAATGTGAGGGGTGTACTCACTTTTGTGAGACACTAAGTCTGCTATCGCGGCTGGGTTTAGTTTGAGAAATTGATCTGGGTCTTGAACTAGAGTGAGAAAAACCAAGAGCTGTGAAATAAAAGACCACCCCTGAGGAATAATCCTCATGGCAAAATTGAGCATCCCTAACAAGGACTGCAGCTGCCTTTTAGTACACCCTTGTGAAAGGGTGAAGTCATGGATGTCTGTCCTCATGCGGGCTAGCTTGTCAGGAGACAAGCTGGCGTGCATCGCACAGGTGTCCAGCGTGATGCCTAGGAAGGTGATGGAGTGTGCCGGGCCTTCCAATTTATGTTGGGCTATGGGCACTTTGAGGTTGTTAAATGCCACTCTTAACCCATCTAGGTCTACCGGGGTGTGCCTGGCTGTTTGATGAGCAGAAAACCATCAAGGTAATGGATAACCATCTGACAGTGGGCCTGGTGCGATAGGATCCATGTAAGGGGCTGAGCAAAAACATTGAACAGCCACGAGCTGCTTTTGGACCCAAAGGTCAACTTGGTGGCAAAGTAATAAGAAACCCTCCATTTAATCCCATGCTACCGCCAGCGGGATGGCTCGATAGGCAGAAGCTTGAACGCATCTGAGATGTCTGCTTTGGACAGCTTGGCACCGGGACCTATTTTAATGATGGCCTGGATTGCTAAGTCAACTGATGTGTATTTGAGGGTGAATTCCTTGGAAGTAATGCCCTCAACATTGGGAGGGTGCTTTGGGGTAGCCCCCCAAAACACCTTGTCCCCATGTTGATGAGGACAAGGGCCTCATCCCCACAACCCTGGCCGGTGGTTGTGGGGGTCTGCGGGCGGGGGCTTATCGGAATGCCCTGTGGCATTCCCCGTGACGTCACAGGGAAGTCCCGTCAAGTCACCGTGCGTCAGAGGGGGGCGGGGTCACTGGGTGGCCCCGACCCCGTTATTTAAGAACTGTCAGACGAGGAGCGCCGTCACACAGCGGGAGCCTCCCTCCATGCCAGCATGGGTGCGGAGCGGCCCGGAGAAGAAAATGAAGAAGAGAAGAAGAGAAGAAGAGAAGAAAAGAAGAAGAGAAGAAGATGAAGAAAATGAAGAGAAGAGCGGGAGCCTCCCCCCATGCCATGGGTGCGGAGCGGCCCGAGGAGAAGAAGATAGAAGACACCGCGGAGGAGATGCTGGACGAGAACACCGTAGGAAGAACCAGAAGAGCCAGAAGAACCAGAAGAACCAGAAGATGAAGGAAGATAGAAGAAAGAAGAAGTATTTAAATAAAGGAATTGTCAAAAACTGTCTCTTGTCATTTTTAACATTTTTGACAGTTTTTTAGTGAAATGGTAGGGGTACTTTTGTACCCCCTTACCATTTCACACAGGGGGGGGCCGGGATCTGGGGGTCCCCTTGTTAAAGGGGGCTTCCAGATTCCGATAAGCCCCCCACCCGCAGACCCCCACAACCACCGGCCAGGGTTGTGGGGATGAGGCCCTGGTCCTCATCAACATGGGGACAAGGTGTTTTGGGGGGCTACCCCAAAGCACCCTCCCAATGTTGAGGGCATGTGGCCTGGTACGGTTCAGGAGGGTGGGGGCGCACTGTCGTCCCCCCCTCTTTTCCTGCGGCCTGCCAGGTTGTGTGCTCGGATAAGGGTCTGGTATGGATTTTTGGGGGGACCCCACGCCATTTTTTTTTTTGGCGTGGGGTTCCCCTTAAAATCCATACCAGACCTGAAGGGTCTGGTATGGAATTTAGGGGGAACCCCACGTCATTTTTTTTTTTAAATTTTGGCCGGGGTTCCCCTTAATATCCATATCAGACCTGAAGGGCCTGGTATGGAATTTAGGGGGACTCCTACGTCTTTTTTTTTTTTTTTTATTCTGGTTCGGGGTTCCCCTTTGGGGAATTCCCATGCCGTTTTTATCAATGAACTTCTATGTGTATTGTCGGCAATGCAATAGCCGCGGTAGTTTTAAATGAGTTTTTTCCTTCAAAATGTCATTTTGCTGTCAGACTGTTCTAAACAGAGGAAACATGCGCCCCTTTACAGGCATACTATAGACACCCCCCAGGTACGAAATTTAAAGGGATATTACACTTTTATTGTTTGACTTTAAGCATTATTAAAATCACTGCTCCTGAAAAAACGGCCGTTTTTAAAAAAAATTTTTGCATTGATCCATGTCCCCTGGGGCAGGACCCAGGTCCCCAAACACTTTTTATGACAATAACTTGCATATTAGCCTTTAAAATTAGCACTTTTGATTTCTCCCATAGACTTTTAAAGGGTGTTCCGCGGCATTCGAATTTGCCACGAACACCCCAAATTGTTCGCTGTTCGGCGAACTTGCGAACAGCCAATGTTCGAGTCGAACATGAGTTCGACTCAAACTCGAAGCTCATCCCTATTCATGAGGAATGAGACGCAGACAACTTGTACACTAAGTGGATTTTATTGGAGAACTTATCCTTGACAACCCTAATAGGGCTGACTCTCTAGGTCTGAAAAGGTGACTGTGGCAAAGTGCCAATGATGAAACCTCTGCCTAGTTCAACCTGTAGCAGCGAATCTATGGCCTGTTCTTTGGTAGTCGCTGACTGGAGGTTCTTGCATTCTGGAGTGGAGTGGGGTAGAGTGATGAGGCTGGTGTGGAATCCTGCTGTGAAGCCGTGTAAAAGGAATACGGCCAGTGAAGGGGTAGTGTGTGTGGAGAGGTAGAACCCCAACTAACTGACATCTATCTGGCTTAGTCACGATTTGTTTAACTGCTTCAAGTGACACGTGACCTTCGGGTGTGCCCTATGGCATGCTGTGCAAATGTGCAGTAGCTGGAACTGGTTATGGGACAATACGCCATAATTAAAGTTGTTGCATATGGCCCTGCCTCCTACCAATAAGATAGGCCGTCCTGGTTTGTCCAGCTGACAGGCACTGGAGTGGGAAGGGGGATAGAAGGGGCACCTTGTGGCTGTGTCGGAGCACCAGTTTTCTGTGTGGGTAGAGGACTGGCAGACAGTGCAGAGCGGGTAGTGGAGACTGACGAAGTGGTGACAAATCAGTTCTGGAAACACTCCAGTCTGACTTGACCTGGAACTGGCTAAGTGGCTACTGCTTTGGCCGAAAACGACCAATGGTAGTCGTAAAAGGCAGGAGGATGGTAGATGTAGTCCCTGGCGTACCTGCAGGAGGAGATGCCAGCACCGGGACCACGACCAGGTCAGGGAAGGTCGCGGGTGGGCGCACCCCCAGAGCTGTCACTCTGGTCTGGACATCTGAAACTGCTGTGGATAAGGAGGAGACCAGGGAGTGCAGTTGGGAAATGGCCCCAGAGATGGACTGCATGGATGCCTGTTGGGCACTGGGCCCTGCAGTGGCTGGCAGTGGGAAGAGGAGCCTGAAAAGCTCTGCCTTCCTGGCCGTAGCGGGGTAGGGAATGCGTCTCAGCTCTATGAGCTTGGGGTTGGTCCATCCCCTAAGGGACTGCACGCTGCCACTCTCTGAGCCCGCGGAGGGTGACAGAGGGGCTGGTGTGAAGTCATCACTGCCGGCCTGTGACATGGCTCTGGCTATAAGACAAAACAAGGGGGTGCATGTGTTAAGAAGAGGCGTAGTAGTGGGATAGTAAGCGGAGTGGGATACAGAAACTCAGATAAGAAAGAAAAAGGAGAAGTACAGGGCAGGAAACGACAGGCGTAGGGAGGAGCTGACTGATTCTATTGTGTAGAACCCCGTAGAGTGAAAATTTAGAAAACTTGAAAGAATGCGTGGCAACCAAAGTGAACCAGGTGACTGGCCTGGTAATCGATGCTCGGGTGCCTGCCTGTGCTGAGCACATACCTGTAGACCAGAGCCCCAGGGCGTATTGGGGCAAGCAGCTGAAGTCTGGTACGGCCTACGTAGGAATGTTGTGGTCTGTAGTTGGTGAATGCTCGGACTGCTAACGTTTGCACTGTCAGCAAACTCAACATATTAGCGACCTTGTCTGCATAGGTGAAGGGTCATCCTTTGAAAACAGATACGGAGACACATGTGACAATAACTAACGCCCGATGAGCATGTCAAATTGTGTATATGAAGGAAACATATAGTGAAAGGGTGATGCAGAATAATGTGACAGAGGAACCCGTGAACTACACACCTGACTGGCGCCCTGGTAGTGAGGTCCTGGTAAGGATCGAAACTCGGTCGACTGGAAAACCTATAGTGAGGGTGACATACGTGTAACATATATTACATATAGTTCCTTTTACCTGAAACTAACTGTCCCACCCCTGCTATGCGACTGGCCCTGGTGAAGATGCGATCTCTATGTTCCTTTTTTTTTTTTTACCTGGGGAGATAATGTCCAACCTGGTGAAGGATGGATCCTGAACTCGACTGACCTAAGGGAGAAATGACAGAGAAAACGATGAGTGGCTCATATGAAATTGTCACTGGAGATGAATGGCCAAATAAGCACCACTAAAAATGATGTGCGGCTGACTGTGTGCCACTGGGACTGTGCTTGCAATGGTTGCAAGAAGTATATGCTGAGATGTGTGTTTGCCATGAAGTTATGCTCGTATGCGTGCTTGCACTTAGATGCCTGCAGCAAGATGTTTGTGCCGCTGGAGACGTGGTTGCAATGATCGCAAGTGTCTCAATGATTTGCAAGTGTCTGTGCTGCAAGAGACGTGGTTGCAATGGGTTACAAGTGTGTAGGTTCCTGGAGTTGTGGTTGCAATGGTTGCAAGTGTCTGTGCTGCAGGAGACGTGGTTGCAGAACCACTGATAGAAATCACGGGGCCCCGTACAGCCTTCCTGATAGGGCCCCCTTCAGCCCCACCCCTGGTCCCACCCTTGGCCCCTTCTTCAGCCCCACCCCTTGCCCCTCTCCAGACCCACCTTGAAACAAAGTGCAGGTTTGTGTTCAAGTGATATTCATCTTTCTCCAGCCAGTTATAAGTTTGATTATCCAAAAGAAATACTGTGATGATACAAGAGATGGTCAGAGACTGCAGACACTGTACAGGGGATGGTCAGAGACTGGGAACATGATACAAGAGATGGTCAGAGACTACAGACATGATACAAGAGATCAATGCAGCCTCACCACTGCCCATCAATGCAGCCTCACTGTGTCCATCTGCAGCCTGATCAGTGCCCATCAATGCAGCCTCACTGTGCCATCAATGCAGCCTTGCTGTGCCATCAATGCAGCCTCACTGTGCCCATCTGCAGCCTCACTGTGCCCATCTGCAGCCTCATCAGTGCCCATCAATGCAGCCTCACTGTGCCAATCTGCAGCCTCAATGTGCCATCAATGCAGCCTCACTGTGCCCAGCTGCAGCCTCACTGTGCCCATTTGCCGGCTCACTGTGCCCATCTGCAGCCTCACTGTGCCCACCTGCAGCCTCATCAGTGCGATCAATGCAGCCTCATTGTGCCCATCTACAGCCTCATCAGTGCCATAAATGCAGCCTCACTGTGCCATTAATGCAGCCTCACTGTGCCCATCTGCAGCCTCACTGTGCCATCAATGCAGCCTTGCTGCGCCCATCTGCACCGTGATACTCGGAACACTGATTCAATTTCCCGGCATTTGATCAGTGTTCTGTCTATCACGGTCTAGGAGGCGGGGCTTTGTTACAGTGAGTGGAAGGCCACCGAACAGTTCAGACCCCAGATCCATAACAAAGCGGGAGATTCCCCATGAATGAGTGGAGAGAGATAAATCACTCTGCCACGGAAGGAAGGCCGGGACTTGAGCCAGCACTGACATGCGGAGCTGCTGTGCAAGTGACATTCAGCCGAAACACAAGAAATAGTCCCTCCCACACACCCACAAGAACATCTACAGAGAGGGACCCAGAAAGTTAAAAAAACGGCAGATAAGTCGGAGCAGAGGGGGGAGGGGGTGCGCTGGCTGGAGAATTGTATTTTTTTATTTTTTATTCTGCATGCATTCTTCTCTGTCAGATTGCCTGGGCCCCCCTGCTGGCCGGGCCTGGTACAACAGGGCCAGATGTACTGGCTTATCAGCGGCCCTGCGTGGTTGCAATGACTGCAAGTATCTGTGTTTCAGGAGACGTGGTTATAAGTGTCTGAGTAGCAATAAAGGTGGCCTTATTGGCAGGCGAAGAAAAAAAAAGGATAGCAGAAATTTGAATGTGTAGGAATAAAACTGTGACCCTAACCGGTTGTAGCTGTGCTTTATGGTGTGAGAAAATGAATCCGATACGAATCGTAGTACCGCAGGGCGGCCAGACTTGAATCGGACTGTAACGGGTATGGAAAAAAGGACCCGATACAAATCGGTTGTAGGGTAGGACATGGAAGCGATACGAATCGTTGTGTGTAGTGCAAGCGATACGAATCGTTGTGTGTAGTGCCAGCGATACAAATCATTGTGCCGCTGATGCGACTAGATTTGAATCGGACTATGGTGTACAAACGGATCCAGTACGAATCTGTTGTGAGGTAGAATGGTAGTTAGTGTAAATGCCTAAGCAGGGTAAATGAGGTAGACCGATGCGAATGGTAGGTAGGGAAAAAGACAAGAACTGATACGAATTGGTGTGCAAAGCGTCCAATGCGAAATCGGTGTGCCGCCAATGCGACTAGGTTTGAATTGAACAGTAGTGGGTTTGCAATGTATCTGATATATAGTTACATAGTAGGTGAGGTTGAAAAAAGATACAAGTCCATCAAGTCTAACCTATGTGTGTGATTATATGTCAGTATTACATTGTATATCCGTGTATGTTGCGGTCGTTTAGGTGCTTATCTAATAGTTTTTTGAAACTATCCATGCTCCCGCTGAGACCACTGCCTGTGGAAGGGAATTCCACATTCTTGCTGCTCTTACAGTAAAGAACACTCTACGTAGTTTAAGGTTAAACCTCTTTTCTTCTAATTTTAATGAGTGGCCACAGGTCTTGTTAAACTCCCTTCCACAAAAAAGTTTTATCCCTATCGTGGGGTCACCAGTATGGTATTTGTAAATTGAAATCATATCTCAAGCGTCTCTTCTCCAGTGAGAATAAGTTCAGTACTTGCAACCTTTTTCATAACTAATGTCTTCCAGACCCTTTATAAGCTTTGTTGCCCTTCTTTGTACTCGCTCCATTTCCAGCACATCCTTCCTGAGGACTGGTGCCCAGAACTGGACAGCATACTCCAGGTGCGGCCGGACCAGAGTCTTGTAGAGTGGGAGAATTATCGCTTTATCCCTGGAGTTAAAGGGGTTGTAAAGGTATGAATTTTTTCACCTTAATGCATTCTATGCATTAAGGTGAAAAAACTTTTGAAAATACCGCCGCCCCCAGCCCCCCCATTTTATTTACCTGACCCCTCGAAATTCAGCTGCTCGTTCACGTCCTCGATTCCGCTGCTCAGCCTGGCCGCTGATTGGCTACAGTGGATGGATTAGAAGCAGCGCAGCCATTGGCTTGCGCTGCTGTCAATCACATCCAATGACGTGGCGCGCTGGGGGGCGGGGCCGAGTGATACAGCGAGCGGCTATAGCCGCCGGCTGTATCATGGGAGCGCGCCCGCAATAACTAACCACCATGCGAGGGAGCTTGCATGAAGGTGGTTAATTATTGCGGGGAGGAGCTGAGACAGCCGCCGAGGGACCCCAGAAGAGCAGGTTCGGGGCCACTCTGTGCAGAACGAGCTGCACAGTGAAGGTAAGTATAACATGTTTGTTATTTTTAAAAAATAAAAAAAATACCTTTACAACCCCTTTAAGCCCTTTTTTAATGCATGCCAATATTTTGTTTGCTTTGTTAGCTGCAGCTTGGCATTGCATGCCATTGCTAAGCCTATCATCTACTAGGACCCCCAGGTCCTTTTCCATCCAAGATTCCCCCAGAGGTTCTCCCCCTAGTGTATAGATTGCATTCATATTTTTGCCGCCCAAATGCATTATTTTACATTTTTCTACATTAAACCTCATTTGCCATGTAGTGCCCACCTCATTAATTTGTTTAGATCTTCTTGTAAGGTTTACACATCCTGAGGAGAAGTTATTGCCCTGCTTAGCTTAGTATCGTCCGCAAATACAGAGATTGAACTGTTTACCCCATCCTCCAGGTGGTTTATGAACAAATTAAATAGGATTGGTCCCAGCACAGAACTCTGTGGGACCTCACTACCCACCCCTGACCATTCCGAGTATTCCCCATTTATCACCACCCTCTGAACTCGCCCTTGTAGTCAGTTTTCAATCCATGTACTTACCCTATGGTCCATGCCAATGGACCTTATTTTGTACAGTAAACATTTATGGGGAACTGTGTCAAATGCTTTTGCAAAATCCAGATACACCACATCTAGGGGCCTTCCTTTATCTATACGACTCTGGAGAAGCGCGGTGTAATGACACACGTAATTTCACGTAATGATGCACATGGGAAATTACTCTGGGTTTGGCATGTAGATGGGATAAGGGCAGTGTTTTGAAGCTTTACGAGTGATTCGCAAGTTCCGCTGTGGGAACTGAACATACGAAATGGGGGACACAATGAATGGCAATGACCTTAACATAACACAAAAACATAGTTATGAATCCTACCTGTGACAGTGAGCAAGACTTGATTGAAAACCACGAATAAAGCAACCCGAACACACTGAATTAGGGAACAACAGACTCACGAACATGAAGTGAGCTGAAGATTGGCATGGTGACGTAACAAATCACGCACTGGAACCAACAAGAAGTATCGGCGAGTGGGCTTCTTAAATACCCCCTGGGCTCCTCCCATAAATTCAGGCCACCATACTGGCCTTCTTTTATATAACATTTCTCTTTTTCTATTATGTTTTGTATTTTTGGTTTGGTTTATTCACATGTATTTATGTACAGGTCATAGCACTATACCAACCCCATGAAGAAGACTTACAACTGTTGAGTTAAAACGACTTGGGACTTTTTGTAAACTTTAAGCATTAAAAATGTGCTGTACTATATACAGTATATGGCATTTTTAAATCTATGTAAATTTTCATTTTGTTGTTGTTTGTATTTATGGTACCAATTAGAAAACCCAGGCCACCAATTCACCTTTTTGATAAAACTATATAAAGGATGTGGCACCTTGAAACTACTTGGGGTCTAATTAAGACTATTAACTATTTCATCTGCAAAACTCCTACTATATGCTAAAACCAATGGTCACTACTCTGTACTCTAATGCCGCGTACACACGATCGCACATTCCGACAACAAAATCCATGTTTTTTTTCCCAACGAATGTTGGCTCAAACTTGTCTTCACCAAGAACACGGTGACATACAACACGTATGACAAGCTGAGAAAAATGAAATTTAATAGCCAGTGCGTCTCTTCTGCTTGATTCCGAGCATGCGTGGAACTTTGTGCATCAGAATTGTGTACACACGATCGGAATTTATGACAACGGATTTTGTTGTCGGAAAAATTGAGATCCAGATCTCAAATTTTGTTTGTCGTAATCCTGACGGAAAATGTCCGATGGAGCCTACACACGGTCGGAATTCTGGACAACAAGCTCCCATTGAACATTTCCCGTCGGAAAATCTGACCGTGTGTATGCGGCATTACCCTTATGCCGCCTACACACGATCGCACATTCCGACAACAAAATCCATGTTTTTTTTCTGACGGATGTTAGCTCAAACTTGTCTTCCATACACACGGTCACACAAATCTTGTCGGAAATTCCAATCGCCAAGAACGCAGTGACGTACAACACGTACGACGAGCCGAGAAAAATTAAGTTCAATAGCCAGTGCGGTTCTTCTGCCTGATTCCGAGCATGCTTGGAACTTTGTGCGTTGGAATTGTGTACACAAGATCGGAATTTACGACAACAGATTTTGTTGTCGGAAAATTTGAGATCCAGATCTCAAATTTTGTTTTGTCGGAAATTCCAACAGAAAATGTCCGATGGATCCTACACATGGTCGGAATTTCCGACAACAAACTCCCATCGAACATTTCCCGTCAGAAATTCTGACCGTGTGTACGCGGCATTACTCTTATGCCGCGTACACACAATCGCACATTTCGACAAGAAAATCCATGTTTTTTTCCGACGGATGTTGGCTCAAAACTTGTCTTGCATACACATGGTCACACAAACTTCGAACATTTCCCGTCGGAAAATCCGACCATGTGCCCGCGGCATTAGATTTCTCTGCTGCCTTTGATACAGTTGACCACTCCCTCCTTTTCAAAAAATGACATTTCCTTTACCTCCATGACTCTGCTCTTACCTATCTCACCACACTTTCAGTGCCACAACCCTAATTCCACCTCTCCTCTCCCCCAAGGTTCGATCCTTGGACCTTTTCTATTCTCTATCTACATCACCCTCCTGGGCCAGCTAATAGCCTCCCGCGACTTCCAATACCATTTCTTTGCTGACGACACCCAAATCTATTCTTCTACCCCTCAGCTCACACCATCAGTCACCTTGCGCATCATTAGTTTACTAAATTACATATTAGTATGGATGTCGCACCACTTTCTCAAACTCAATCTTTCCAAAATTTTCTCTAACCCCCTGCCCTCTCTTCTGCCTTCCCTCTCAAGAACAAGAACAGCACTATTCTCAGTCCCTCCCTGCACACCAGGCTTCCACTCACAGCCAATCCCTCTATTGGCTTCCATTTCAATGAATAAAATTCAAAATGCTAACAAAAACCTACAAAGCATTCTTCAGCTCTGCCCCCAGCTACATCACCGACCTTGTCTCAAAATAGCATCCAAACCCTTTTCTTTACTCCTCCCAAGAACTCTTGCTTTCTAACTTCCTTATTACCTGCTTCCATGCTCACCACCAGGACTTCTCTAGAAATTCGCTCATCTTCTGGAACGTCTTACCCCAATTTGTCAGACTCCCATTCTATTTACCTTTAGGTGAACCCTGAAAACCCACTTGCTCAGAGAGGTATACAGTTATTATATGTGAAACTGCATATTTTTACAACTGGAAAATACTACGAAAGACGTGTGATAGTTAACTGTAGACTGCTTATTAATTGTAATTTATTTTGAACGTATGTTTTTTTTTTGGGACTAGGCACTGAGTTGCAATTGTGGCTCTAATGTTTTTTGTGTTTGTATGTCTTTAAAACCAAATAAATATATCTTTAAAAAAAGAGTACTCTGCAAGCATTTGGAGAGAAACTCACCATAGTAGCTTGGTCTTCTGGAGAAGCTGTGGCTATTAGGCTTCTTCAAGGCTGCCAGCATGCTAGATTTGACAGTGGAGCATTGACTGCAGATCACGTGCCTAGCTCCTCTACCTCATCAGGTGTGATTTAAGGTCTCTAAAAAAGGAGATACTCCAATCAGGCAGCAGGACTTTAATGGATGTGAGGTTGTCACTGAGGTAAATATGTACAAATGAGTTAAAACTAATTTTCTTTATTGTACATAAAAGTTAAAAACCAATACATGGGTCATCATAACCATATTGTTTGATAAAAAACATAAATGTATAAACAGCTACATCAATAGCTAGACATACTGTAGATCCATAAAACGGAGTTTACAAATGGTATTTTATACAATTCATTTCCATAGCTCATCATGTTCCAATGCGTTATGCAGAGCTCTTCTGCTCCTTCAGGGAAATTTTAAATGCGTCTAAAATGTATTGATATTTAATAAAAATGCTATAATTTCAAGAATTTGTTGGCCAAATTGGTATTAATGACATGCTCACCAACTCCATCAGTAAAGCACATAAACAAACATCACAGTTCGGAAGAGAGGAGGACATGAAAGGTGGGTTAACTGACCCCCTGGCATCTGCCAGGGGATGGTCGGATTGAAACTGGACCACTCAAGGAGGGGGGCACAGGTGAGGGCACACCCCGCTCCCCCACGACAGCTAAAACATTAATCCGATATTCCGAAATCAAGAACTATTCATAGTAGATTTCGTGACCTCCCTGCCCTCACTATAAATATTACACTGATATCTCGGGCGCATGGAACAATACCCAACCTAATTTCACCCCTAACCCCATTCACGTCATCTAGTACCAAACCCCTAAAAACCACACGTCTTAATAGACATCACTTAAAAAAGGGTCCTAAAAACAGAAAATTTTCTATCAAATATGTACCGTAATTTTCCTTTCCTGATGGACTCCATGGCAGCCTACATGTGGGTTAACCCCACCTCCTCTCCAATGCTATAGAACCCCATTCCCATAAGATTGAGCTCATAGCCAGCGACTGCGTTCCTTACCTAGCCAACTCTTGACCGATGGGTGGGAACTCCATCTGCCATGGGGTGCATCAGGAAAAGAAAATTACGGTAAGTTTTTCATAGAAAATTTTCTGTTTTCCTGACAGACTCCATGCCAGCCTACGTGTGGGAAATAACTAGCCAAACACAGGCAGGTATGCTGATCAAAAACAAAACTTTAATTTGCCCCGTCAACCGACAGGATTCTTATGCCCCGTGCACACGGTCGGATTTTCCGATGGAAAATGTGTGATAGGACCTTGTTGTCGGAAATTCCGACCATGTGTAGGCTCCATCACACATTTTCCATTGGATTTTCCGACACACAAAGTTTGAGAGCAGGATATAAAATTTTCCGACAACAAAATCCGTTGTCGGAAATTCTGATTGTGTGTACACAAATCCGATGGACAAAGTGCCACGCATGCTCAGAATAAATAAAGAGATGAAAGCTATTGGCCACTGCCCCGTTTATAGTCCCGACGTACGTGTTTTACGTCACCGAGTTTAGAACGATCGGATTTTCCGACAACTTTGTGTGACCATGTGTATGCAAGACAAGTTTGAGCCAACATCCGTCGGAAAAAATCCTAGGATTTTGTTGTCGGAATGTCCGAACAAAGTCCAACCGTGTGTACGGGGCATAAGACCAAAGTTTACAGATGATAAGGATGCAGGTTCTATGCAATAATGTGACATGAAAGTATTAATAATAGCTGCGCTAACAGTGAAGCATCGAAATAGTGATGAACAGTGCTAAATAATAAACTGATATCACATATAAAAAACATATATATAGCTGAATGATGCAGTGAATACAAAAATAGAAGTCCAAAAAATAGAAAGTGAATAAAATGTGTGATGTCCATGAATCACATAATACTGCACAGGTAATTATGTTGATTGAAACAAAGAAAGTGTTTGATCCTCCACCACTAATAAGTGCCGAAAACCAAATAAAATGCACGCTTACCAAAAGGCAAGCAAATAGAGCTTGCAGCTAAACACTCAGCCGAGGCCTTTATCCACAGAGATCCGGGGCAGCAACTCCAATGGCGTCAGACACAGGAGCGATGAACAGCGGATAGCCCAGTAACTTGTTCAAACAAAACTCACTAATGGATATCAAATGTCACCCAAAAATGAGAAAGTGGGAACCCTCCATAGTGTAATTCTGATATCCACATCACCCCAATGTAATGTCCACATCTCCCCCACTGTAATGTCCACATCGAAGGGAGGCACGGCACGTCTCGGATGGAGGGTGGGTGTTGCAAGATGGTGATTGGTTGCTAAGACCGCCCTTCATCGTAGCAGTCAATCACCTGCTTAACCTCTGCCAGCTCCGCCCTCTATCCAGAACTGTCCTGCTTCCCGCTGTCGGCTTTGTGTAAGGATTACAGAGACAGCAGGGAGAAGAAAAGGCTGCTAAATGGCGGTACCGCTGCGGGCCACATAGGAGAGTGAGGCGGTCCCCATTTGGCCCGCTGTCCACCATTTAGTGATGCCCGTTTTAGAAGGACACTTCACTGCGCCCCCCCACCCCCAATAAATTGTACCGCCCAGGACATCCGCCCCTTCAGCCCGCCCTTGTATCGGCTCTGCCGCTCGGTCCCGGGTGTAAAACTTCTTGATCTTGAAGTTGCAGGGGGATGCGAATTGGTCAACTTTGGGATAGACTCTCAAGGGCAGGATCAACCTGAAAGTCTCTGCATGAAGGGACTATTCATTTTTGTCTAGTAGCACGCGAGACAGGAAGTCCGCCTGGACATTCTGGGCTCTTGGAATGAAAACTTCTGAGATATTGGCCAGGTTTTTCTGGGCCCATGACATAATAGGCTTGACTTCTTGGAGCAAGGTGGAGCTCTGAGTCCCCCCTTGTCTCTTCACATAGGAGACTGCTGTGGTGTTGTCCATTCTCAATAAAACTGATTCCCCTTTCAGGAGATGATTGAAGGCCTGAAGGGCACACCAGGCTGCCCACAGTTAAAGGACATTCGAGGCCGGGTTGTGGAGATGGGCATCCCACCTGCCTTGTGCCATTTCTGATCTGCAAAGAGCTCCCCATCTGGCACCGCTGGCATCAGTCATGACCGTGACCCGCAAGGCAGGGGCGATGGAGTGGTACGTGAGCAGGTTCCTACGTTGTAGCCACCAGAAGAAGCTGTTCTTCATCACTGTTATGTGAATAAGTTGGTTGCTGTCTCCTGAGTCACATTGCTGGAGAAACCCTGTCTGCAAAAGGTGTAGCCTCCATAGAGACCATTTGATCATGGGGGTCATAGAGACCATCATGCTGATGATGGATATTACAGTGGGGAGATGTGGACATTACAGTAGGGGAGATGTGGACATTACAGTAGGGGAGATGTGGACATTACAGTGGGGAGATGTGGACATTACAGTGGGGGAGATCTGGATATTAGAGTGGGGAGTGAGGCCCTCAGACGTGAAGAGGTTAGAGCCTGTGACACTCTTTCTTGTATGACCGGGATCTTCTCCACTGGCAGAGAAATGGTACTTTCCACAGTGTCGAACTGGGCCCCTAGGTATACCAGGCGCTGTTCTGGTTCAAGATGGCTTTTCTCTAGGTTTAGCAGCCAAATAAACTTGAGCAGTGTGGTGATGACCTAAGCTCTGTGGATCAGCAGCTGCTTCCTTGTCTTGATAGCAACAGAAGGTCGTGAAGATAGTGGTACAGCCACATTCCTTTTGTTCTGATGATGGCCACCACGGCCAGAAGAACTTTCGAGAAGACCCGAGGTGAAGTTTTCAGCCTGAAAGGGAGGCAGGTGAACTGTGGATGTTCTTGCCTGACCGCAAGTATTTGCAAAATTTTCCGCTACAGGCTTATGGAAATAGGAATCTTTTGGGTTGATTGAGACTAGCCAGTCACCTTGCTGCACAGCTTGCTGCATGGTAGACAGTCTCCATTTTGAATTTGATGTGCTTTACAAACTTGTTTAACTAGGTTAGGTCTATCACGGGGCGTCATGAGCCATTTTTCTTTAACACTAGCAAGAGAGGGGAGTACACCCCTTGGAATTCTTCACCTTTCAGGACAAGCACCACAGCTCCCTGCGCCTTTAGTGAATCCACATAGGACAGTAGCCCCTGCTTTTTTTCTTCTGACTGCGGTAGCAGGGTAGGAATAAACCTGAGGGGAGGAGTACTGGTGAAGGACCATGTGTGGCCTGAGGAGACCATCCTGATGGTCCAGTAGTCCAAGATTGAGGCCACACAGATGTGCCGGAAGAGAAGCAGAGGTGCCCCCATCTGACCCGCCTGGGCGGTCCCAATCTCAAAATTACTTAGCCGGATCACATCTGCTGGACGCCAGGCTTTTGGAAGGATGTCTGACCCCTTCTCCAATTCCTTCTGAAGTCCCGGCTGGGCTTGTAGGAGTGCGCTTCCCTTGAATGCTCAGTGCTGCATCTTCTCCGTTGGGGTCTTTTCTGGCCGAACAGGTGCCTATCCTGGGGCAAGAAACCCGACATTCCACCTGTGGCCCTGGTTATGGCACTATCCATCCTGTTGCCTAACGAGGGCCCTACAAAAGGGGATCCTACACCAGGCTTGCTTAGAAGCTGGATCAGCGAGCCAAGGGCGCAACCATAAGGCCCGCTTAGCCGTGACCGAGGTATCATAGTCCGGGCCAGCAGGCAGATCAGGTCGATGGAAGCCTCCGCCAGGAAGGCCATTGCCAACTTCAATTCTTGGACAGACGAGGCCCTGGCCAGTTCTTCTGAGACACCTCTGAGCATGGAATCCACAATTTGGATAATAAATGTACTAAAAGGACATATTACAATAAATCACTCAGAGGTGAATAATGAGCAAAAGGACAGTGTGAATCTTAGACTAAAAAGAATTAAAATAGGACAAATGGACTCGGGAGATGGCGGCATCTTGTGGCGAAAAGGAATTACACAAAAGTTTGTTTCAATCCAAAGGATGAAAGGATATAACTATACACCAAAAAATATATACTATTAAAAAATCCAAACATTTATAATGCTTACAATAAAATGAACTGCAATACCTTAGTGCATTCTATCCATTGTTGAAGGAATTAATATCCCATTCAACATTCATTCCAAAGGGAGTGAATGTTTGGGCTTCATATATCCACCTCGTTTCTAGCTGACTGAGATCAGCAACATATATGAGCAAGCCCATCCTCCTCCTCCTGCCACAAGTCCACCACCAGAGCCACAGCCTCCAAAGGAAGGCTGCAGGGAAGCGTGGAGGGAAGAGTGGAGCGAAGAAAAGAGAGTGATGGCCTGGGTTCAGTCTAGTCTGACAGAAGACGCAGGCTGGTGTAGTACTACAGCCTGAGGACAGATATATCATCTGCTGCTGGTCCTGATTTCTGGGATTCCTGGTCCAGATTGTGCTCCCTATTATATGGACTCCTCAAGCTTCCAATTTTCTTTTCCACAGACTTGATGTGTGCCCTGGGGGCCAAAAGGCTTTGCATATGCCAAAAGTTTCTCCAGCGTTAACTTCCTCTTTATTTTGTTACCCAGAATAAATGGATATTTTATTTTCAATAAATACTTTCCTATGTGTTTTTCTTCAAAAAGGACAGTTTGTTTGTGAGTAGGCAGGTACATTTCTAAAAGACAATGTCAAATTAACAAGGAACACCAACCTCCTTGAGGTTACTAAAAAAATACAAGAAAATAATGTTATTGTGGTAACTTGACACACAAAAAAAACTAATTATATGGAGATCACTAGAAAATAATTTTTAACTAATCGTAAAAAAAATCTTGATGAAATAAAAAATTATAAAAGATGAGTATAAAAAATAATTGTAAACATTATTATCGAGATCGAGATTTTTAAAAAATAAAATATTATTCATGAGATGAGGATAAATAATGAAGAAATAGGTTTGTGTGAATATGAGCAGCAAAACAACTTCATTCTTCTAGCATTATAAAGAAGAAAAGATTGCGCTGCATTAAAAGATCACAGAATTAGCAGGGTCAGGAATGTACTAGCTCCAATACGAGCGCTAGTTTTACCACACCGATCGCTTCTGTCTCATACATGCTTCAGAGCATGCGTCCTTTTTGGTCCGTTGGAACAGCATACAGACGAGCGGTTTTCACGATAGGAATTGGTTCTGTGGGAAATATTTAGGACATGTTCCATTTCTAGGTCCGTCAGAATTTTAAAAAAAAAAAAGTCAGATGAGGCATACATACGATCGGAATATACGATGAAAAGCTTCCGTCAGACTTTTTCTGTCGGACATTCCGCTCGTGTGTACACGGCATTAGACTTAAAATAGGACAAACGGACTCGGGAGATGGCGGCATCTTGTGTAAAGAAATTATTACACCTCATATGATACAAAGCAAATTTACCAGAAAGTACTTAGCAATTAAAAATAGAAACTACACAAAGGTTTGTTTCAATCCAAAGGATGAAAGGATATAACTATACACCAAAAAAAATATACTATTAAAAATCCAAACATTTATAACGCTTAGAATAAAATGAACTGCCATACCATAGTGCATCCAATCCATTGTTGATGAAGGAATTAATATCCAATTCAACATTCATTCCAAAGGGAGTGAATGTTTGGGCTTGATATATCCACCTTGTTTCTAGTCTGGAAACCTCCCAGACCATATTGCTACCCTTCCAATGGCCAGAAAACTTATCAATTCCCAGAAAGGTGGTAACTTCAGGATTACAGTCATGCTTAAGGGCATAGTGCTTGGAAAGGCTATGCTTAGGGAAGCCCCTCTTTATATTAGCAACATGCTCCCCCAGTCTGGTCTGTAACATCTGTTTAGTGCACCCTATGTATTGAAACCCACATGTGCACCGGACAACATATACAACATTCTTGGTGGAGCATGTGATGCTCCACCAAATGTTTCCTGAGTTGAGGTAGACTGAAATGTCTCAGTTCTCCTACGTCTATTGGCATTTAATTTGCAAATCATGCATTTCCTGCAAGGAAAGAAGCCCTCCATGTTCTGAAAGAAGGAAAGTTGTTTTGAGGGTTCACCACATTAGGAGCCAACTGTAATTTCAAAGGGGGGACCCCTCTATAAACCACACAAGGCATATCAGGTAGGTTTGATCCCAAAACTCTATCCCCTTTAAAAACCTTCCAATGTCTTTGTATGATTTGTTTAATCGCATAGTGCTGGTTAGAATAGGTGGTAACAAAGGAGAATTTGAAACTATCATCCTGAATCTTAGATTTGGGGATCAACAGGTCTTCCCTATTTTTTTTCCAGCGCTGATCTAAATGCTCCTAAATGCCCGATTTGCAAATTAAATGCCAATAGAAGTAGGAGAACTGAGTCGTTTCAGTCTACCTCAACTCAGGAAACATTTCCCATTAAACCGTTCATCACATGTTCCACCAAGAATGTTGTAGATGTCGCCCGGTGCCCATGTGGGCTTCAATACATAGGGCACACTATACGGATGTTACAGACCAGACTGGGGGAGCATTTTGCTAATACAAAGAGGCTAAAAACAAAAATCCAGGCGCACAGACCAGAGACCAAGTGAAAAGTCAAAAAGAAAATTAAATGTAGCTGTGGCCACTGCTGTCCAAAACTCAGACAAATGAGGACAGAAGATATAATCAAAGGGGTGAACAGCGCTGATCAGCAGACATAAATAAGACTCTCAGAGGCAAAATAAAAACTTTTTATTATAGTTAAAAAAAAAAAATCGTTCAGCAAGGCATACAGCAGTCAATTGATGGTCATGCAGAGACTTGGATAACCTGAAGAAGGGGCATGTCCCCAAAACATGTAGTGTCTCCAGTCGGCAATGTGTGACTCTCTTTGCTCCCTTGGCAGCGGCAGTTCCCAATTGGCCAAAGCAGCAGGGTTTGCCCATACTCTTCTGATTCCTTTGGTTGACTTCCGCCAGCTGTGACCTCACTTCCGACCTTCATACACAGTGCAAGCCGCTGCTGTATACTGGCCCCAACAGTTACTGTGCCTGCAGTTTGATTCCCCCTTCATCAGACCCCTAGCCTTACGGTCCTGACTTTGTCCAACAGTTTTGTGCGGGGTTTCCCTAAGCCCCTGTGTCATCCATGCGGCCTCCAGGTACAGTCAGATTTTTAATCCAAGTCTCTGCATGATCATCAATTGACTGCTGTATGCCTTGGTGAACATTTTTGATTTTTTTAACAATGATAAAAAGTATTTACTTTTCCTCTGAGGGTCCTATTTATGTCTGCTAATCATCACTGTTCACCCCTTTGATTATATCTAATATAAAGAGGAGCTTCCCTAAGCATAGCCTTTCCAAGCACTATGCCGTTAAGCATGAGTATAATCCTGAAGGTACCACCTTTCCGGAAAAGTTTACTGGCCATTGGAGAGGTAGCAATATGGTCAGGGAGTTTACCAGACTAGAAACGAGGTGGACATATGAAGCCCAAACATTCACTCCCTTTGGAATGAATGTTGAATTGGATATTAATTCCTTCATCAACAATGGATAGGATGCACTATGTTATTGCAGCTCATTTTATACTAAGCGTTATAAATGTTTGGATTTTTAATAGTATATTTTTTTTGGTGTATAGTTATATCCTTTCATCCTTTGGATTAAAACAAACATTTGTGTAGTTTTTATATTTAATTGCTAAGTACTTTCTGGTAAACTTGCTTTGTATCATATGAGGTGTAATAATTCCTTTTCGCCACAAGATGCCACCATCTCCCGAGTCCGTTTGTCCTATTTTAAGTCTAATGCCCCATACACACGAGCGGAATGTCCGACAGAAAAAGTCTGACGGAAGCTTTTCAGCGTATATTCCGATCGTGTGTATACCTCATCTGACCTTTTTTTTTTTTTAATTCTGACGGACCTAGAAATGGAACATGTCCTAAATATTTCCCACAGAACCAATTCCTATTGTGAAAACCGCTCGTCTGTATGCTGTTCCAACGGACCAAAAACGATGCATGCTCTAAAGTAAGTATGAGACAGAAGCGATCGGTGTGGTAAAACTAGCTTTCGTATTGGAGCTAGTACATTCCTGACCCTGCTAATTCTGTGATCTTTTAATGCAGCACATTCTTTTCTTCTTTAGAATGCTAGAAGAATGACGTTGTTTTGCTACTCATATTCACACAAACTTATTTCTTCATTATTTATCCTCATCTCATGAATAATATTAATTTTTTAAAAGCCCGATCTCCATAATAATGTTTACAATTATTTTTTATACTCATCTTTTATAATTTTTTATTCCATCAAGATTTATTTTACGATTAGTTAAAAATTATTTTCTAGTGATCTCCATATAATTTGTTTTTTTGTGTGTCAAGTTACCACAATAACATTATTTTCTTGTATTTTTTAGTAACCTCAAGGAGGTTGGTGTCCCTTGTTAATTTGACATTGTCTTTTAGAAATGTACCTGCCTACTCACAAACAAACTGTCCTTTTTGAAGAAAAACACATAGGAAAGTATTTATTGAAAATAAAATATCCATTTATTCTGGGTAACAAAATAAAAGAGGAAGTTAACGCTGGAGAAACTTTTGGAATATGCAAAGCCTTTTGGCCCCCAGGGCACACATCAAGTCTGTGGAAAAGAAAATTGGAAGCTTAAGGAGTCCATATAATAGGGAGCACAATCTGGTCCAGGAATCCCAGAGATCAGGACCAGCAGCAGATGACATGTCTGTCCCCAGGCTGCAGTACTACACCAGCCTGCGTCTTCTGTCAGACCAGACTGAACCCAGGCCATCACTCTCTTTTCTTCGCTCCACCCTTCCCTCCACGCTTCCCTACAGCCTTCCTTTGGAGGCTGTGGCTCTGGTGGTGGACTTGTGGCAGGAGGAGGAGGAGGAGGAGGAGGAGGAGAAGGATGGGCTTGCTCATATATGTTGCTGTTCTCAGTCAGCTGGCCCCTCAACCCGTTTTGAAGGGCATCAAAAATAATTCTCTCACAGAGGAGGCGTTGGCCCTTCTCCAATTCCAGCAACCTGGTGGCTAGATAGCAGCCATAGGCCTCTTCAGCATTGGGGGTCTCCTGAGGAAATTTCTGGCTTCCCTAATGAGGCCCAGTGCTGCTTTCACCATCATTGTCCCCTTCCTGGGCCTTTTGGTGGTAAGGCAGAGGGGAGGCACCTGGGATTGGGTGAGGCTCCTACTGGGCACAGCCACCTCCTGGCTGCCACTGAGCACAGCCTCCTCCTGGCTGATGCTTTGCAGACCCTCCTCCTGGCTGAGCTCATCCTGTGTATAAAAAAGGACATAGTTGTAGTTTTTGCTTCATCAATCACACACAATTTTCAGCTCATGACTTGCAAATTGAATGTTAATAAATAGAAAAGACTATTTTTTCAAGCTGGTCACCAACATTTTTGGCCACTACTGTCTAGTGATATGTATGCAGTGGGGACAGAAAGTATTCAGACCCCCTTAAATTGTTCACTCTTTGTTATATTGCAGACACTTGCTAAAATCATTTAAGTTCATTTTTTTCCTCATTAATGTGCACACAGCACCCCATATTGACAGAAAAACACAGAATTGTTGACATTTTTGCAGATTTATTAAAAAAGAAAAATTGAAATATCACATGGTCCTAAGTATTCAGACCATTTTATGGGACACTCATATTTTACTCAGGTGCTGTCCATTTCTTCTGATCATCCTTGAGATGGTTCCACACCTTCATTTGAGTCCAGCTGTGTTTGATTATACTGACTGGACTTCATTAGGAAAGCCACACACCTGTCTATATAAGACCTTACAGCTCACAGTGCATGTCAGAGCAAATAAGAATCATGAGGTCAAAGGAACTGCCTGAAGAGCTCAGAGACAGAATTGTGGCAAGGCACAGATCTGGCCAAGAAGAATAAATACTACGCTGTGCTAAAGTGTGCTACACCATGTAAGCCTGTATCATAGTCTACCAAATTTATGTAACTTACAGACACATATAAATATATAAATAAATATATAATAAATAAATATAAATATGAATATATATGTGACTGGTAATACCACTGAGTAAACATATCAAATTTTATAATAAAGTGCTCCTATTGACTCTGAGTGATCTGTGTTACTGGTATTTTCCAAAAAATGTATAAAAAAAAAAAATGTATAAAAATCAACCTGTAAATAATTTCCAAAAAAAGTGCTACTGTGACACATGATGAATAAATAAGAATGATATTCTCAATCTAATCAAACAGACATGCTGAAAGTGCATGCATAAATAAATTCCAAAAAAGTTCCAAAAAGTGCTTTTGTGCCACACAGTTCTTATAGAAATAGTTGTTAATAGAAAAAATCTTATAAGTGATTTGTGAAATCCTGTTGACAGAGCGTATTAAAGTCCTTTTGCGTGATGTCCAATTATGCTATTTATTGGCATGCTCATAACTCCATTCATGCTGCAGATTAGGGATGAACTCATGTTCGACTTGAACATTGGCTGTTCGCAAGTTCGCCGAACAGCGAACAATTTGGGGTGTTTGCGGCAAATTTGAATGCCGCAGAACACCCTTTAAAAGTCTATGGGAGAAATCAAAAGTGCTAATTTTAAAGGCTTATATGCAAGTTATTGTCATAAAAAGTGTTTGGGGACCTGGGTCCTGCCCCAGGGGACATGGATCAATGCAAAAAAAAGTTTTAAAAACGGCTGTTTTTTCAGGAGCAGTGATTTTAATAATGCTTAAAGTCAAACAATAAAAGTGTAATATCCCTTTAAATTTCGTACCTGGGGGGTGTCTATAGTATGCCTGTAAAGGGGCGCATGTTTCCCGTGTTTAGAACAGTCTGACAGCAAAATGACATTTGAAAGGAAAAAACCCATTTAAAACTACCCGCGGCTATTGCATTGCCGACAATACACATAGAAGTTCATTGATAAAAACGGCATGGGAATTCCCCACAGGGAAACCCCGAACCAAAATTTAAAAAAAAAATGACCTGGGAGTCCCCCTAAATTCCATACCAGACCCTTCAGGTCTGGTATGGATTTTAAGGGGAACCCCGCGCAAAAAAAAAAAAACGGCGTGGGGTCCCGCCAAAAATCCATACCAGACCCTTATCCGAGCACGCAACCTGGCAGGCCGCAGGAAAAGAGGGGGGGACGAGAGTGCGGCCCCCCCCTCCTGAACCGTACCAGGCCACATGCCCTCAACATTGGGAGGGTGCTTTGGGGTAGCCCCCCAAAACACCTTGTCCCCATGTTGATGAGGACAAGGGCCTCATCCCCACAACCCTGGCCGGTGGTTGTGGGGGTCTGCGGGTGGGGGGCTTATCGGAATCTGGAAGCCCGCTTTAACAAGGGGACCCCCAGATCCCGGCCCCCCCCTTGTGTGAAATGGTAAGGGGGTACTTACCCCTACCATTTCACTAAAAAACTGTCAAAAATGACAAGAGACAGTTTTTGACAATTCCTTTATTTAAATGCTTCTTCTTTCTTCTATCTTCCTTCATCTTCTTCTGGTTCTTCTGGCTCTTCTGGTTCTTCTGGTTCTTCCTCCGGCGTTCTCGTCCAGCATCTCCTCTGCGGCGTCTTCTATCTTCTTCTCCTCGGGCCGCTCCGCACCCATGGCATGGGGGGAGGCTCCCGCTCTTCTCTTCTTCTTCATCCTCTTCTCTTCTTCCTTCTTCTCTTCTTCATTTTCTTCTCCGGGCCGTTCCGCATCCATGCTGGCATGGAGGGAGGCTCCCACTGTGTGACGGCATCTCCTCGTCTGACGGTTCTTAAATAACGGGGGGCACGGCCACCCGGTGACCCCGCCCCCCTCTGGCGCACGGGACATGACGGGACATGACGGGACTTCCCTGTGGCATTCCCCGTGACGTCACAGGGAAGTCCCGTCAAGTCACTGTGCGTCAGAGGGGGGCGGGGTCACCGGGTGGCCCCGCCCCCCATTATTTAAGAACCGTCAGACGAGGAGACTCCGTCGCACAGCGGGAGCCTCCCTCCATGCCAGCATGGGTGCGGAGCGGCCCGGAGAAGAAAATGAAGCAGAGAAGAAGAGAAGAAGGAAAAAGAGAAGAGGATGAAGAAGAAGAGAAGAGCAGGAGCCTCCCCCCATGCCATGGGTGCGGAGCGGCCCGAGGAGAAGAAGATAGAAGATGCTGAGATGCTGGACGAGAATGCCGGAGGAAGAACCAGAAGAGCCAGAAGAAGAAGAAGAAAGATAGAACAAAGAAGAAGCATTTAAATAAAGGAATTGTCAAAAACTGTCTCTTGACATTTTTGACAGTTTTTTAGTGAAATGGTAGGGGTAAGTACCCCCTTACCATTTCACACAGGGGGGGCAGGATCTGGGGGTCCCCTGGTTAAAGGGGGCTTCCAGATTCCGATAAGCCCCCTGCCTGCAGACCCCCACAACCACCGGCCAGGGTTGTGGGGATGAGGCCCTTGTCCTCATCAACATGGGGACAAGGTGTTTTGGGGGGCTACCCCAAAGCATGCTCCCAATGTTGAGGGCATGTGGCCTGGTACGGTTCAGGAGGGGGGGGGCTGCACTCTCGTCCTCCCCTCTTTTCCTGAGGCCTGCCAGGTTGCGTGCTCGGATAAGGGTCTGGTATGGATTTATGGAGGGACCCCACGCCGTTTTTTTTTTGCGCGGGGTTCCCCTTAAAATCCATACCAGACCTGAAGGGTCTGGTATGGAATTTAGGGGGAACCCCACGTCATTTTTTTTTTTAATTTTGGCCGGGGTTCCCCTTAATAACCATACCAGACCTGAAGGGCCTGGTATGGAATTTAGGGGGACTCTCATGTCATTTTTTTTTTTAAATTTTGGTTCGGGGTTTCCCTGTGGGGAATTCCCATGCCGTTTTTATCAATGAACTTCTATGTGTATTGTCGGCAATGCAATAGCCGCGGGTAGTTTTAAATGGGTTTTTTCTTTCCAAATGTCATTTTGCTGTCAGACTGTTCTAAACACGGGAAACATGCGCCCCTTTACAGGCATACTATATATACCCCCCAGGTACGAAATTTAAAGGGATATTACACTTTTATTGTTTGACTTTAAGCATTATTAAAATCCCTGCTCCTGAAAAAACAGCCGTTTTTAAAACTTTTTTTTGCATTGATCCATGTCCCCTGGGGCAGGACCCGGGTCCCCAAACACTTTTTATGACAATAACTTGCATATAAGCCTTTAAAATGAGCACTTTTGATTATTCATGTTCGTGTCCCATAGACTTTAACGGTGTTCGCGTGTTCGAGCAAACTTTTTTCCTGTTCGCATGTTCTGGTGCGAACCGAACAGGGGGGTGTTTGGCTCATTCCTACTGCAGATCATGCATTGGTGCAATCCGGTGACCCCCTAGGTAATGTGCTCACCTTAGAACGTGTGACTCAGCTGTTACGCTTAGTCAAAACACGCATTTGAACCACCCCAGGGTTCTATGCTGGTTACTGGATCCCGGGTTTCCAATGCAGTATCTCAAGGGTATACGAGAGAAAAAAACTTGGCGTGATATTGTTAAAAATTTTATTAGACAATAAAAATACACTGCCCAAATGGGGTACTCACATGTGTAAGGTGCGTCAGTGCACCGCTCTATGCAAGGCGTGTAAATACCGAACTGATAAAGAGATATGGTATGTGTCACATCCCAGGCAGATAGACTACCTCTCGTTTCATCCTGGCCCCTCCCCAACGCGTGTCGATACAGGGATGACACATCTTCCTCAGGGTCATTCTGATTGGACATCATTTAAATATAGCGCCCATGGCCATTTTGTTGTGGTCCGTGGACACTCTAGTGATAGACTATGTATTATAGTGGAGAGCTCAATGCAAATATGTAATCAGGGGACAACTATTCCATATATTCCGATCATACTGAAATAATATGGAGTGCCAAAAGACCCATTCATGTTCGAGATGGCAAGCAGCTCTCCCTAATGAATGATTCTAAGAGCAGTGGACAAAACCATGCAGATATAACATTATTATCCAGGACGGACGTGGATGATTAACATACCATACCAACTACTACTATTACAACGCTAGCACAACATGATCAAAGTTTACTGCAACAAAAAATAGAATAAAAATAGGAATAAAATAAAAATACAATAAAATATCCTTTATCTCAGCTGATGACAATGGTATATATAAACAGTGTGTGCAATATGACCAAACATTGAACCCTGTGCTGGTAAAAAAACAAAAAAAACTGCCGATATCTCACCGTGTATGGTAGGATCAAAAATGAAACCATTAGTTTATTCCCCTATAGAGATAGCTACAAATAGACCAACTGTAACCAGTTGCCGACCTCCGCACGCCGATGTACATCGGCACAATGGCAGGGGCAGGCATAAGGCCTTACCTGTACTTCCCTGCCTGCCCGCGGGCGGGGGTCCAATCGGACCCCCCCAGTGCCTGCAGCGGTCAGATTAGCTCCAGGAGCAATCCGTGCTGAGGGGGAGGCCACTGATACATGGCCACCCCCTCACAATCGCTCCTGGCAAATGAGGAGCTTCCTCGGCTTCTGAACTGTAAACAGAAGAGGAGGAAGTGATGTCATCGCTCCTTGTAAAGCCTTTTCGTTCCGGCTTCCGAGGAGAGAAGACATCAAGTAAGTTTGCACCAACACTACACTTACAGTAGAACACACAGGCACACTTTTCACTCCCCCCAATCACCCCCCGCCCACCTCCCCTGCACCCCCTGTCACAGTGACACCAATAGCAGTTTTTTTTTTTTTTACTGATTATTGCATTGGTGTCATTTGTGACTGTTATAAGTGTTAGGGCAGTTAGTGTTAGGCCCCTTTAGGTCAAGGGTACCCCCGTAACCCCCCCTAATACAGGTTTAACCCCTTGATCACCCCCCGTCGCCAGTGTCACTAAGCCTGATTGCCCCAATTAATCCTTTCACAAGTGATCACCATATAACTGTTACGGATGACGCTGGTTAGTTTGTTTTTTATAGTGTCAGGGCATCCGCCGTTTATTACCTAATAAAGGTTTAACCCCCTGATCGCCCGGCGGGTGATATAAGTTAGGTTTTAGGGTCAGATAGGGTCTGCGTCACCCCAGGCAGCGTCAGGTTAGCGCCAGTACTGCTAACACCCATGCACGCAGCATACACCTCCCTTCGTGGTATAGTATCTGAACGGATCAATATCTGATCTGATCAGATCTATGGGCTGAGAGAGAGCCCCACCGCTCCGGTAGACTTGCTTGTGAAAGAAACAAGAACAACTATTAATCCATCCAAGAGAAGAGTCCCAGGTGCTGGCTGATGCAAGATGAAGCAGAGGAGAACGAGGAAATCTGGAAGCCGCACACCGGTCTGATGATAAGTGCTTTTATTATTAAAAGCTCGATCACAAAAGTGTTCAGAACATTACAGCAGAAGTGTACAGAGATCCTCTGACGCGTTTCGCAATCATAGCGACTGCTTACTCATAGCTCACAGCTATAGCTCACAGGCGACGAGACAGCGGCGACAAGACAGCGGCAGCAGACCGGGCCCCTCGCTGGCAAAAGAGCTGGAAGAAGATAGCGGCGGGGCCCGGGAGAACAGGCGGAACACTGGGAGAAGAGGCGGAACACCGGGAGAAGTCGGAAGGAGACCCCCCGAAGTCGGAAGAAGACCCCAGAGCTGCCTAATAAATTACTCTTAAAACCTGTGTACTGTGTTTTTTTTTTTTACACTTTTCCCTAGGTGAATGGGTAGGGGCACCATGTACCCCATACTCATTCACATAGGGGGGGGCCGGGATCTGGGGCCCCCCTTATTAAAGGGGGCTCCCGGATTCCGATAAGCCCCCCGCCTGCAGACCCCGACAACCAACGGCCAGGGTTGTCGGGAAGAGGCCCTTGTCCTCATCAACATGGGGACAAGGTGCTTTGGGGTGGGGGGGCCCCGCAGGGCGCCCCCTCCCCCAAGGCACCCACCCTCCCATGTTGAGGGCATGTGGCCTGGTACGGCTCAGAAGGGGGGGTGCTCGCTCCTCCCCACCCCCTTTCCTGGCTGGCCGGGCTGCGTGCTCAGATAAGGGTCTGGTATGGATTTTGGGGGGGACCCCCATGCCGATTTTTCGGCGTAGGGGTTCCCCTTACAATCCATACCAGACCTAAGGGCCTGGTATACCCCTGGGGGGGAACCCACGCCGTTTTTTTCATTTAAAATTTGGCGCGGCGTTCCCCCTCAGGATTCATACCAGACAGCTGTCAGCACTGCCTGTCACTCATCGGGGAGGGAAAACAAAGTTTTCCTTTCCCGATGAGTGAGCCATCTTGGCACTTGCTCCTGCGACGGAGCTCGCAGGTGTCAAATCTCGCAGAGAAATGCGGCGAGATTGACACAATATCGCGGTCACCTACTGTATGCCGAAGCATGGGGGCAGCAGGGACGGAGGAGCGATTTGCTCTTAACTTTTGGGGCAGATGCCCCCATGCTTCGGCATATATAAATGGTGCATGTATGCCCATCATTAGAAGTGAGTGGATGAAGGGAGGTATTCTAATAATGGGCATACCCACCGATCAATCTCTTTTTTTCGTTCGGTCCACAGGCTGCATAAAAAAAAAAAAAAAAAGATTACAATATATGCCCAACAAGTACCAGCAATGTATTGGTATGTTCCTGGACTTTGAGTGGTTATACCAGAATTATGCCTGCAGGTTTAGGTATCATCTTGGTATCATTCCTTTCAGTCAGCAGTCGGCTTTCATGTAAAAGCAATCCTAGTAGATAATAAGCCTCTAGACTGCTTTTACAAGCAGTGGGAGGGAATGTCCCCCCCCCCACCATCTTCCATGTTTTTCTCTGGCTCTCCTGTCCCAACAGGGAACCAGAGAATGCAGCTGGTGATTCAGCCAGCTGACCATAGAGCTCATCAGAGACCAGAATGGCTCCAATTATCTCTATGGCATAAGAAACCGGAAGCTACGAGCATTTCATGACTTAGATTTCGCCAGATGTAAACAGTGCCATTGGGAAAGCATTTTATCACACCGATCTTGGTGTAGTCATATGCTTTGAGGGCAGAGGAGAGATTTAGGGTCTAATAGACCCCAATTAAAAAAAAAAAAAAAAAAAAAGGATTACTTGTCACTACCTATTGCTATCATAGGGGATATTTACATTCCCTGAGATAACAATAAAAACGATTAAAAAAGAAAGGAACAGTTTAAAAATAAGATAAAAAAAAAAAAAAAAGAAAAAAAAAAAAAGCACCTCTGTCCCCCCTCCCCCGCTCTTGTGCAAAGGTGAACGCAAGCGTCGATCTGGCGTCAAATGTAAACAGCAATTGCACCATGCATGTGATGTATCGCCGCGAAGGTCAGATTGAGGGCAGTAATTTTAGCAGTAGGCCTCCTCTGTAAATCTAAAGTGGTAACCTGTAAAGGCTTTTAAAGGCTTTTAAAAATGTATGTAGTTTGTCACCACTGCACATGACCCCATTTTGGAAAGTAGAAACCCCAAGCTATTTGCTGAGATGCATGTCGAATCCATGGAATATTTTATATTGTGACATAAGTTGCGGAAAAAAGACAAATTTTATTATTTATTTTCTTTGCACAAAGTTGTCACTAAATGATATATTGCTCAAACATGCCATGGGGGTGTAAATTTTTGATTGCACTCCTCACTGCCTATCACAGTTTTAAAGGCCATGGAATGCCCAGATGGCACAAACCCCCTCCCAAATAACCCCATTTTGGAAAGTAAACACTCTAGGCTATTTGCTGAGAGGTATGGTGAGTATTTTGCAGACCTCGCTTTTTGTCACAAAGTTTTGAAAATTGAAAAAAAAAAATATATGTTTTTCTTTTCTTTCTTCATTTTCAAAAACAAATGAGAGCTGCAAAATACTCACCATGCCTCTCAGCAAATAGCTTGGGGTGTCTACTTTCCAAAATGGGGTCATTTGGGGGGGTTTGTGCCATCTTGGCATTTTATGGCCTTCAAAACTGTGATAGGTAGCAAGGAGTGAAATCAAAAATTTACGCCCTTAGAAATCCTGAAGGTGGTGATTGGTTTTCGGAGGCCCCGTACGTGGCTAGGCGCCCAAGAAGTCCCACACATGTAGTATCTCGTACTCAGGAGAAGCAGAAAAATGTATTTTGGGGTGCAATTCCACATATAACTATGGCATGTGTGAGCAATATATCATTTAGTGACAACTTTTTGTAAAAGTTTTTTTTTTTTTGTCATTATTCAATCACTTGGGACAAAAAAAAAATAAATATTCAATGGGCTCAACATGCCTCTCAGCAATTTCCTTGGGGTGTCTACTTTCCAAAATGGGGTCATTTGGGGGGGGGGGGGGTTGTACTGCCCTGCCATTTTAGCACCTCAAGAAATGAGATAGGCAGTCATAAACTAAAAGCTGTGTAAATTCCAGAAAATGTACCCTAGTTTCTAGATGCTATAACTTTTGCGCAAACCAATAAATATACGCTTATTGACTTTTTTTTACCAAAGACATGTGGCTGAATACATTTTGGCCTAAATGTATGACTAAAATTGAGTTTATTGTTTTTTTTTCAACAAAAAGTAGAAAATATTTTTTTCAAAATTTTTGGTCTTTCCGTTTATAGCGCAAAAAATAAAAACCGCAGAGGTGATCAAATACCATCAAAAGAAAGCTATATTTGTAGGAAAAAAAGGACACAAATTTACAGCATTGAATGACAGCGCAATTAGCAGTTAAAGCGACGCAGTGCCAAATTGTAAAAAGTGCTCTGGTCAGGAAGGGGGTAAAACCTTCCGGGGCTGAAGTGGGTAAGCTAATCTCTAAAATCATATTTAGTCAGTAAGATAAATAAAATAAATGTGACGTTTTTTTATTTTACATTTTATATAATATATTTCATTATTCCAACTCACAAATAATTTTTATGCACTTTTTCACAGTAAATAATTTTCACACCTCACATTTACCTCTACTGCTCACACATATACACTTTATATGCATAGTGACTTTCAAGATTTAAATGCTCACTCACACTCACATTCCCCAGAGCTGAATTTCAGCTGCTTCATGTGTTTGCATTGATTACTTGGTCACATGATCAATAATAGTTAGTATATATGTGGTCTGATTTTCTATTATCATTAGCTATGAGTAAGCACTTGGACAAGTGTGAAACGCGTTAGCCTATGATCTTTACACTCTGTCTATGATGTCCTGTATCTGATGTGTTCCTGATTTTAAAATAAAGAAACTTGGATTATTACTTCCTGGAGTGCGGATGTCCAGATCTTCTCGTTTGCACAGTCTCTACTAGCATGAGCCAGCACCTGGAACCTCTCATCTCTGGAGAGCAAGATCAGCTTTACACCTGGTGAAACCTAAACTAGTGCGGGGATAACTTTTGTATAATAAATGTGACATGTACACAAAAAATATATATGTATAAATCTATATGCATTAGTTACGTGTATAGAAATAAAATTAATTCAATGAAGACATAATACCACTACACCATAAGAATATTGTTAATTTATGAAATATTAGATTTTTTTTAAACGTTAAGATTAAAAACTAAAATGACAATGAATAAAATTAACCTATGCGATACCAACAGGCTTCTAATAATTACTTAAAAAACATTTAGGATCAAACTCTTTGTTTAATCCCCCGGGTGATAATGAGCCGAGCTGGTGTATCCACCAAGATTCGCACTTGCTTATCTCTCTTATATAATTTGAGCCCCTCCAATGACACTTAGGTGCCTCTATGTCCCAGAACTGCATCCCTATCGTGCTCTGATTGTGGACATATCTGAAATGTATGGATAGATAATCCTTATCAAATCCCTTTCTTATATTCCTGACATGTTCTTCCATGCGGTCTTTGAGTGCTCTTATAGTGCGGCCAACATAGAATAAATTACAGGGGCATATAACTATATAAACAACACCCACAGTATCACACGAGATAAAATCCCTAATAGTGTACATCTGATTAGTTTGAGGGTTAGAAAATTCTTTCACCTTCTTTGTATTACTTGGGACTCTTGTGCAGCTGTAGCATCTTCCACATCCATGAAAACCCTTTAAGTCCCAAAACATCTTGGGTTCCTGGAGGGGTGGTTCTACAACATTATGCACCAATCTGTCCTGCAGATTGGGTGCCCTTTTGTAAACTATTCTTGTTTTTTCCAATAAACATCCCTTAAGGTGGCCATCTTGTTTTAGGACATTCCAGTACTTCTGTATAATCTTTTCCACCTCTTTACTCTGCAAATTGTAATCTAATACTAAGCATGTACCCATATCATTGGTTCCTCTGGTTTCAACTTTTTCTTTCAACAGGTCTTCTCTATTTAAATTCCTGACCTTAGTCCTTTCCTTTTCAAGAAACTAATCCTGATATCCTTTATCCCTGAACATCTTACTCAACATTTTGGACTGCGTTTCAAAATCATCATCCTGTGTACAATTTTTTCTCATTCTCATAAACTGACCTCGAGGTATGTTATCCAACCATGATCTGAAATTACAACTCATAGTGGGGATGTACGAGTTGCGATCAATCGCCTTAAAAAAAGTTTTGCTTTCAATGCCTTGCACGGTGTTGCGTATCTCCAAGTCTAGGAAGTGTATGGTATCTTTACTGATGTTCCACGTGAGAGTAATATTCCGATCATTATTGTTCACAGGCTCGAGTAAACTCATCAGGGATTCCATGCTCCCCTCCAGATGATCAATAGGTCATCTATGAATCTTCTATACAGCATGATCCCTGCGTTTCTCACCTGTAGGACACCTTCAGCTTCCCAGTTGGCCATATAAAGGTTCGCCACACTCGGGGCAAACTTTGCGCCCATAGCGACACCTTTAATCTGCAGATAGAAATTGTTCTCATACCAAAAGAAATTGTGTTGTAAACAAAAAACTCTAGACATTTTAGAATAAATTTACTTAAACTCTTCTCTATTCTGTTGTCATTATTTTTTAGGACCCACTTAACTGCCTCCATGGCCCCCTCGTGGTCTGTATTGGCGTAAAGTGAAGCCACATGCCGTGGCCATAATCACATTGTCATTAATTGTACATTCCCGTAATAATTGTAAAGAGTGTTTAGTGTCTTTCAAAAAGGCCTGCGTATTTCTCACTAAAGGCTGTAGATGAAGATCAATGTATTCTCCCAGTCTATATGTCAGCGATTCAATCTCACTCACGATCGGTCTACCGGGGGGATTGGTTCTATTTTTATGAATTTTCGGTATATAATATATATATCACCGGAATTTTACTAACCATAGGAACCAGATATTTTGCTTCATGTTTATTGAGTAGTTTATTATCAATGCCATAACCTAATATCGTCTCTAGTTCATCTTTAAAAAGCTTAGAGGGGTTAGAATCTAATATGTACCACTGTCCTCCAATATTCTATTCATTTCTTCCTTATACTGTTCCAGGGATAATACAACGATGCCTCCCCCTTTATCCGCTGGGCGGATCACAATGTCTGTTCTGCTTTCCAATGATTCAAGACCTTTTCTTAGATACCTTTGTTCATATACCTTTTTAATAGGCAGTTGTTCCAATTCAGTGGTCACTAATCTCTTGAATAGGTCCACATACTTATTGTTCACTATGTGGCGGTTGAACACCGAATTGTCTCCTAATTGTGTGAAATTGTTCTCCATTGCAGTCCTTTCCACCGGGTTCAGGGAATAATAATTTTTTTATATTCAATATTTGGATGAATTTTTGAAACCCTATGTATGTTTCGAATTTATCGAGTCCCTTTTTAGGGGCAAACGTTATACCCTTATCCAGGGCTAGTTTTTCTTCCCTCGATAATTTGATGCCACTTAAGTTGTAGATACCTTCTCCTAATACTCCTGCATTCTTTTTTTGTTGAACCCTTCGTCCAGCTCTTCCTCCCCTTTTTCTATGTTTCTTATTTCCTGGGTGGAATCCACCCAGCCTTTCTCTAAAAAAGAACTTCCATACTGTTGGTTTGCAATGTCATATAATGGTTGATAGCTATTGTATCTTTTTGCTGGTGATTTTGCTGCCTCTGAGGCTGTGGGGTTTTAGAACCCACATTACAGTCTGCCGTGGGATATTCTTGGGGGTTTCCAGTGTTACCAACGTTCACCGTTGCCTGCCAAGGGAAAACCTGCTTTTTCTGGTAATCTTCCAGATCCCTTAAATACTTTGTTTTCTTAGTATTCCTATTCTCCAAATCCTATTTCTGCATATTTTTTTGGAGATCTCCCGTATGTTTAGCGTATTTCGGTGTATCCTTAAATGGATCAATTTTATCCCTAATTTCCTTGATTTGTCTCTCTAATAGCTTCAATTTGTGCTGCTTCCTTTTTATTAGGAACTCAATAACTTATCTGCCTTTTCCATTAAAAAATCCATACCATTCCTTGATATCATCTTCTTCCATCAAACCATCATTAATGGGAATATTCCATCTCAATTTTCTTGGCACCATATTATCTTTTAAATATTTTTCCATGGTGGACTGGTCCCACCAAATATTGCTCCTTTTATCCATACAGTGTCCTAATTTCCTAAACCAGTGTGTCATATCATTCTCTTTATTAGCAGTATCTGAGAACAGATCTTCCAAATCTAGTTCCCTATTTTCAAAAAATGCAAAAAGATCCATGGGGCTGCTAACAGGTATATGGAATGTGTACAAAAAAGGAATCAAAGTCCTGCGAGCCTCAATGAACCCTATGCCTGATGAACACCACTACTCAGCTGCATGCATTAAACCAGTCTCATAAATTCGTGCAAATGGCAAAAACAATAAATACTACGCTGCGCTAAAGTGTGCTACACCATGTAAGCCTGTATCAGAGTCTACCAAATTCATGTACACTTACAGACATGTAAATATATAAATAAATGATCATAAATATAAATATGAATATATATGTGACTGGTAATACCACTGAGTAAACACATCACATTTTTTAATAAAGTGCTCCTATTGAGTGATCTGTGTTACTGGTATTTTCCAAAAAAAAAGGTATACAAATCAACCTGTAAATAATTTCCAAAAAAGTGCTACTGTGACACATGATGAATAATTAATAATAATATTCACAATCTAATCAAACAGACATGCTGAAAGTGCATGCATAAATACATTCCAAAAAAGTTCCAAAAAGTACTTTTGTGCCACACAGTTATTATAGAAATAATTCTTAATAGAAAAAAATCTTGTAAGTGATTTGTGAAATCCTGTTGACAGAGCGTAATAAAGTGCTTATGCGTGATGTCCAATTGTGCTATTTATTGGCATGCTCATAACTCCATTCATGCTGCAGATCATGCATTAGTGCAATCCGGTGACCCCCTAGGTAATGTGCTCACCTTAGAGCGTGTGACTCAGCTGTTACGCTTAGTCAAAACACGCGTTTGAACCACCCCAGAGTTCTATGCTGGTTACTGGATACTGGGTTTCCAATGCAGTATCTCAAGGGTATATGAGAGAAAAAAACTTGGTGTGATATTGTTTAAAATTTTATTATGCAATTAAAATACACTCCCCAAATGGGGTACTCACATGTGTAAGATGCGTCAGTGCACCGCTCTATGCAAGGCGTGTAAATACCGAACCGATAAAGAGATATGGTATGTGTCACATCCCAGGTAGATAGACTACCTCTCGTTCCGTCCTGGCCCCTCCCTAATGTGTGTCAATACAGGGATGACGTATCTTCCTCAGGGGGATTCTGATTGGACGGCTGATCTGTCATTTAAATATAGCGCCCGTGGTCATGTTGTTGTGGTCCGCGGACACTCTAGTGATAGACTATGTATTATAGTGGAGCGATGATGATATGGGTACATGCTTAGTATTAGATTACAATTTGCAGAGTAAAGAGGTGGAAAATATTATACATAAGTACTGGAATGTCCTAAAACAAGATGCCCACCTTAAGGGATGTTTATCGGAAAAAATAAGAATAGTTTACAAAAGGGCACCCAATCTGCAGGACAAATTGGTGGATAATGTTGTAGAATCACCCCCCCAGAAACCCAAGATGTTTTGGGACTTAAAGGGTTTTCATGGATGTGGAAGATCCTACAACTGCACAAGAGTCCCAAGTAATGCAAAGAAAGTAAAAGAATTTTCTAACTGTCAAACTAATCAGATGTACACTATTAGGGATTTTATCTCGTGTGATACTGTGGGTGTTGTTTATATAGTTAAATGCCCCTGTAATTTATTCTATGTTGGCCGCACTATAAGAGCACTCAAAGATCGCATGGAAGAACATGTCAGGAATATAAGAAAGGGAAATGATAAGCATTATCTATCCATACATTTCAGAGATGTCCACAATCAGAACACGACAGGGATGCAGTTCTGGGGCATAGAGGCACCTAAGCGTCACTGGAGGGGCTCAAATTATATAAGAGAGATAAGCAAATGCAAATCTTGGTGGATACACCAGCTCCGCTCATTATCACCCGGGGGATTAAACAAAGAGTTTGATCTTAGATGTTTTTTAAGTAATTATTAGAAGCCTGTTGGTATCTCGTTGGTTAATTTTATTCATTGTCATTTTAGTTTTTAATCTTAACTTTCTTAAAAAAATCTAATACTTCATAACAATAATATAACAATAACAATATTCTTATGGTTTAGTGGTATTATGTCTTCATTGAATTAATTTTATTTCTATACACTTAACTAACGCATATGGATTTATACACACACATATATATATATATATATAAATTTTATTGTGTACGACATTTCACATATATTTTATTTTATCTTACTGACTAAATATGATTCTAGAGATTAGCTTACAGTTGATTTATAGCTATCATTATAGGGGAGTAAACTAATGGTTTAATTTTTGATCCTACCATACACGGTGAGATATGGGCAGTTTTTTTCGTTTTGAATTCACAATGTGAATTTGGTCATATTGCACACACTGTTTAAAAAAAACCATTGTCATCAGACGAGATTAAGGATATTTTATTATATTTTTATTTTATTCCTATTTTTATTCTATTTTTTGTTGCAGTAAACTATAAAGATGTTGTGCTAGCATTGTAATAGTATTATTTGGTATGGTATGTTAATCATCCACGTCCGTCCTGGATATTAATGTTATATCCGCATGGTTTTGTCCACTGCTCTTAGAATCATTCATTAGGGAGAGCTGCTTGCCATCTCGAACATGAATGGGTCTTTTAGCACTCCGTATTATTTCAGTATGATCGGAATATATGGAAGTAGTCTGCCAATAGTTGTCCCCTGATTACATATTTGCATTGAGTGCTCCACTAAAATACATAGTCTATCACTAGAGTGTCCGCGGACCACAACAAAATGGCCACGGGCGCTATATTTAAATGACAGATCGGCCATCCAATCAGAATCCCCCTGAGGAAGATACGTCATCCCTGTATCGCCACGTGTTGGGGAGGGGCCAGGACGGAACGAGAGGTAGTCTATCTGCCTGGGATGTGACACATACCATATCTCTTTATCGGTTCGGTATTTGCACGCCTTGCATAGAGCGGTGCACTGACGCCCCTTACACATGTGAGTACCCCAATTGGGGAGTGTATTTTAATTGCCTAATAAAATTTTTAACAATATCACACCATCGAGTTTTTTTCTCTCAAATACCCTTGAGATACTGCATTGGAGACCCAGGATCCAGTAACCAGCATAGAACCCTGAGTGGTTTAAACGCATGTTTTGACTAAGCGTAACAGCTGAGTCACACGCTCTAAGGTGAGCACATTACCTAGGGGGTCACCGGATTGCACCAACGCATGATCTGCAGCACGAATGGAGTTATGAGCATGGCAATAAATAGCACAATTGGACATCACGCATAAGCACTTTAATACGCTCTGTCAACAGGATTTCACAAATCACTTACAAGATTTTTTCTATTAAGAACTATTTCTATAAGAACTGTGTGGCACAAAGGCACTTTTTGGAACTTTTTTGGAATTTATTTATGCATGCACTTTCAGCATGTCTGTTTGATTAGATTGTGAATATTATTATTATTTATTCATCGTGTATCACAGTAGCACTTTTTTTTTTTTTTTTAAACCCTCCTCTCCGGGGTGAGGGTCCTTTGGGGGAATGGCCTCATCAGGTGCTTGCCCAGATCGAAGGCTTTATCTGCAATTAAGACGAAGGAGAGTCCTTCCACGTTATCTGCATCAGGTGGCAATGCAAGGCCACCAGTCTGGAGATGCTGGTAAAACTCCATTTGGGCGAAGACTCCTCTATCCGACATCCGGCCATTCGCCCCCATGTCCACATAGAGGAAGTCATAGTGTGCCGACACCACCACCATTAACACTACACTATTAAACCCCTTATAGTTATAATAGTAAGACCCCGAATGGGGTGGTGGCACAATGTGGACATGATTCCCATCTATAGCCCCTCCACAGTTGGGAAAGTCCCAACGGTCAGCAAAAAAAGTCTGCCATTCCTGTGGCGTTGAAGGAAACTGTGGAATCAAACAAGAAAAAACCAAGTTTGACTTACCGGTAACTTGTTTTCCAGAAGTCTTTCAGGACAGCACCTGAGAGATAGCGACTCCACCCACCGGAAACAGGAAACACCTTCTTCCTCCAAATTTTAAAGGGAGGCGCCTCCCTACCATACCTCAGTTGTAGTAGAGAAGACCTCCGGCTGGAACACAAACACATACGTTAGTCACAGCATAGTATATACAATACAATAGGGCGGGATGTTGCTGTCCTGAAAGACTTCTGGAAAACAAGTTACCGGTAAGTCTAACTTGGTTTTTCCCAAGGCGTCTTTCAGGACAGCACCTGAGAGGATAACAGAGACTTACCCCCTTAGGGCGGGACAACAGCTTGCAGGACCTTTCTGCCAAACGCCTGATCATTAGTAGATGTGAGGTCCAGCCTGTAATGTTTCACGAATGTGTGAAAACTCGACCATGTTGCCGCCTTGCAGATTTGTTCAGGGGTGGCACCAGCTCTCTTTGCCCAAGTGGCCGCTAATGCTCTTGTTGAGTGTGCAGAAATTCCTGCTGGAGGAGACACACCTGCATGCGAATAAGCCTCTGAAATGGCTAACTTCAGCCACCTTGCTAAAGAGATTTTAGAAGCCTGGCAACCTTTCCTGTTGCCCGAAAATAGCACAAACAGAGAATCTGAACGTCTAAAGAGCTTTGTCCTTTCCAAGTAACATAACAAAACTCTTCTAACATCCAACATGTGAAAGCAAGTCTCCTTCTCCCCTACTGGGATGGGGCAGAAGGTCGGAAGTACAATGTCCTGAACACGATTTTGTACTGAAGCTACCTTTGGTAAGAATTTCTGATCTGTTCTAAGTATAACCCTATCTGGGAAGATAGATAAATAGGGTTCCTTAACTGATAAAGCATTAAGCTCACTGATCCTGCGTGCAGAGACCATGGCAATCAGAAACACAGACTTAAAAGTGAGATATCTGAGTGGCGCTTCTTCCAAAGGTTCAAAGGGACTCCTTGTTAGAGACTGGAGGACTATCGACAGATCCCATTTGGGAAACAACTTAAGTGGTGCTGGTCTGGATCTCGTAAGGGATCTGAAAAATCTGGTTACCAATGGATCTGAGGCCACCGATCTTTCTAGGAACACTGCTAGCGCAGCCACCTGTACCTTCAAGGTACTAACTGCTAGTCCCTTGTCAGCACCAACCTTTAAAATTCCAGAATGGTAACAAGACTCCCTGGGTCCTGGTCAGATGAATTACACCATGTATTGTACACCTTCCAGACCTTGGAATAGATATTTCTAGTCACCCTTTTCCTACTGGATAATAGCGTTGAGATTAACCGATTGGAAAAACCTTTGCTCCTTAAGAGCTGCTATTTAGATACCAGGCTGTGAGCGCCAAAGTGGCTACCTCTGGGTGATTTACTGGCCCCTGAAATAGTAAATTGTGCCTGAGGGGCAGATGCCAATAAGGCCTGACCGCCATTTTCAGAACAGTTGAAAACCAAGCCCTTCTTGACCAAAAAGGCGTGATTAGGATAACCGGTACCGTTTCCCTTTGAATTTTTCTTAATACTAAGGGAATTAACTGGAATGGGGGGAAAGCGTAGCAGAGATGGGGTCTCCATGGATACGCCAAGGCATCTGTTCCTAGTGACCCGCTGTGATTGCTTAGGGAAAAAAATTGCGGAACCAAGGCATTCTCTTTTGAGGCGAACAGGTCCACCTCTGGCAGCCCCCACTTCTCGACAATCATGGCGAAAACCTCTGGGTTCAGCGACCATTCTGCTTCCCAAATGGGGTTTCTGCTCAGGAAATCCGCCACCCCGTTCAGGGATCCCTTTAGATGGACTGCTGATAAAGACAGCAAGTGTCCTTCTGCCCAACGGAGAATGCTCATGGCTAGTACTTGCAGCGATTTGCTCCTTGTATTTCCCTGCCTGTTTATATAAGCCACGGCCGTGGCATTGTCTGTTAGTATTTGAACATGCTGGGCCCGAAGCCCCTGAGCAAATGACTTCAGAGCCAAGTCGATCGCCTTGAGCTCTCTCCAGTTTGAGGACTTGGTCGCCTCTTTCCTGGACCAGTTTCCCTGAGTGAAACCCTTTTCTAGGTGGGCTCCCCAACCCCAGGAACTGGCATCGGTTGTCAGCCTTTTTTCGAATGGAAAGGCCCAGACTAACCCCTCCGATAGGATATCCTGCCTTTTCTACCACCATAGTGACCTCTTCACTTGGGTTGGAACTCTTACCTCTGAGTCTAGGGATTCCAAATTGTGATCCCAAGATCTCAGAAGAAAAGCCTGCAGATGTCTGAAGTGTAGTCTTGCCCACTGAACAGCTGGCATTGACGAAGTCAGAACACCCAGGGCTGACATGACCAATCTTACCGTCAGCTGCTGGTTGGTCTGCAAGAAAGACACTGTAGCCTGGATTATTCCTTTCTTCTCTGAAGGAAGAAAAATTTTTTGGCTTACCGAATTTATTATATACCCTAGAAACCGAATCTCCTGAGATGGTTCCAGGGAAGATTTTTGGAGATTTAGGATTCAACCTAGAGACTCCAGATGGCTGCATGCTCTGCTTAAATTGCTCCTCAATTCCTCTCTTGAGGGGGCGAAAAATAGCAGATCGTCTAAGTAAGGAATTACTGCGATTCCCTGAAGACGCAGCGGAGCTAGGGCCTCTGCCATTACTTTGGTGAAAATTCGGGGTGCGGATGATAGCCCGAAGGGTAGGGCTCTGAATTGCAGATGCTGAATTCTGCCTTCCAACCTTACCGCCAACCTGAGAAACCTCTGGGACTGGGATGAGATTGAAATATGCAGGTATGCATCCTTTAGATCCACTGACGCCATGAAACAACCTGGAGTCAGAAGATTTCTGGCGGTGAAAATTGAGTCCATCTTGAACCTTCTGTATTTGATGGCTCTGTTTAGTGGCTTTAAATTGAGAATTAAACAAATCTTCCTGTTGGTTTTTTTACCAGGAAGACATGTGAATAGAAGCCCTCGTGCCATTCTTCTGGTGGCACTGGGATTACTACACCCTGTTGCATCAGTTCCTCCAGAGAGGATTTCATGGCCAGGGCCCTTATTGGATCTCGAGGAGCATTTGTTACCAGAAACCTTCTTGGGGGGCTTCTGGAAAACTCGAGAGTATAAACCTGCGAGAGAGTGGTCAGAATAAACTGATTTGAAGTTATCCCTGACCACTGCGGAAGAAACTCTCGTAATCTTCCGCCGACCCGCACAGATGAGTCATTGTGAGTTTTCGGCCTGTGAAGGAGGACGGAAGAGAATTCCGCCTTTGCCCTTCGCCTTATGTGCGGACTAATTTTTTCTCCTGCCCTGAAACTTATTTTCCTGCTGTTGCTGTTGAGTTTTTTGAGGTCGAAAAAGACGTTTTGGGGTCTGCTTTTTTTTTTGGACCGGGAAGGACTTCTTCTTATCGGCAGTTCTGTCTAGGATATTATCTAGATCAGGGCCAAAAAGAAGGTTACCTGAAAAGGGAATACCACAAAGTTTACTCTTTGAAGCTGTATCACCTGGCCAGGTTTTTAGCCATAAAGCTCTTCTCGCAGCATTTGCTAAAGCTGCAGACCTAGGAAGCATCTGCAATATAAGCAACCGCAGAAATCAGGATAGGAAAGGAATCCAAGATCTCCTGCTTGGGGGAATCTGCCACTATATGAGATCTAAGTTGGTTCACCCAGTATTCCAGATTCCTGGCTACACAGGTTGTGGCCATTGCTGGTTTTAAATTGCTCATGATTGATTGCCATGATCTCTTGAGCAAAAGTTCCATGCATTTGTCCATTGGATCCCTTAGAACACCCATGTCTTCAAAAGACAGGTCTGTGGATCTTGAGACATCTGAAAAGGCCGCATCCAACCTGGGCACCTTATTCCACACCGCAGAAGGGTCTTCCTCAAAAGGGAAGCGCCTTTTGTGGGCTCTGGAAAAAAAGGGCTTTTTCTCTGGATCTTGCCATTCTTTAGTAATGGCGTCAGAAATGACCGAATGAACCGGAAATGTTCGCCCCTTAGGCTCATTTAATCCTGCATACATGCGGTCATGAAGAGATAACTCCTTCTTTTCCTCACTTAAGCCAAGTGTAACATGGATAGCCTTAAGGAGTCCGTCTACCTTCTCTAGGGAAAGCTTAAAGTTGGAAGGAGCCACCTCCGCTTCCTCACCCTCCTCCTCCGAATCTTTAACGGAAGGAGTAGGGGACTGCTCTTCCCTGATAGAGGGGCCTTCAGGTAAAGCTTCTACCATGGGGAAAGAAATAGAACCCTGGGAAGCCTCAGAAGTGGATGGCTGACTAGCAGCTGGATTAACTAAAGAGTCACGAAAAGTCTGAATCGTGGCGTATAGTTCCTTCTTTACAGAGGCAACCAGATCATCACAAACCGAAGCTGATTCCTCCTTAACTAAAGAAGTGATGCATGTACTGCATAAGACTTTTTTCCAATTTTCTCCCATTTTGGCCCTGCAAGAAGGACATCTCTTTTTTGGGTCAGAGCTTTTAGCCTGTGAGAGAAAAAAACAAAAAAGGGAAAAAAAAAGGGGACCTTTTAGTGAGACCCGGTCTCAGCTACACAAGAATCACCCACAGGTGCACTAAGAAGAAACCAGTCAGCCTCTAGTGCCCAGACAGGCCCCTTGCCACTAGGGGGTAAGAAAAAAGAAAATAGACCAAACCCAGGAAAAGGAAGAAAGGCAGACTTAAACTGCTGCTCCTACCTGAGCTTTACTGGCGCCTGTGCCTGTCCCCACCGCTGCAGACGCTGAGTCCTCCATCTCTGGTGTGCAGCTCCTCACTTGTGGCTTCATATGCCGCTTCCGGACTCCCATAGTGCATCTGCACCGGACCGGAAGCGAAAGTAGGCGCCAGTTCCTGTCCTCCCTCCTCCCCCCTTGCATCCACGCCGGAAATGACGCTTCTGCTGACCCAGTGACCTGCCTTGTCACTTCCGCCGCGGCTGCCGGCCAAAAAACATAGCGGCGGCGCACGCGCACCGCCGCTCCTACGACCACGCGGATCACCGGGTCTACGGCTCTCACCGAGCACCAGGAGGGGAAAAGGAGCCCGATTGCTACCGCTGCAAAGGCTTGGGTAGGCCGGGAGGACAGCAGGTCTCCTAAAGGAGGAAAAAAAAGAAAGGAAGCCCCGTCTCCCAGGAGCATCTGAGAGACCCTGACTCCCCTTCAAAAAGATGTTCCCTCCGGGCCTGAGGAAACACAAAAACTGAGGTATGGTAGGGAGGCACCTCCCTTTAAAGTTTGGAGGAAGAAGGTGTTTCCTGTTTCCGGTGGGTGGAGTCGCTATCTCTCAGGTGCTGTCCTGAAAGACGCCTTGGGAAAAAAATATAAGTACTTTTGCACATAACATTGCAAGCAGATTACACAAAAAACAAACATTCTTGCACAACATCAGCATAACATTTTTTTTAAGGAGTATTTAAAGACTAGAAAAAATATCGCGGCCTAAGTTACAATATAGTTAATAGTGAATAAAAGTACCATCATCCCAAAAGGTCATAATTAAAGAAAGTGAGAGGGTGAAGACGCAGTCGCAGTTGCTGCTACTAGCGACTCCTGTCTTGACCCCCCCAGAAAGGAAAAAAGTGGGACTATTCCGGTACTCAAATGTTGGTGTATCGTAGTTGGTATAAGGATGAGTTAAAAACCTTATAAAATATAAATTTTAATCAAAGCAACAAAATAAAATGACAGTTACAATTACAATTGCAATTATAGACAACAACACTATATATCATCATAAAAGGGGAATACTACACAATCAATACAGGTGGATTCCGCAAGATTTGGATGAAAAATGTATGTAGAGCTTTACATCTCGACCGGTTTCGCGGTTAAACACCGCTTCCTCAGGAGAAGCATATCTAGAACATGATGTAACATAGTTTTAGCATATATAAGCAAATACATAAAATCATTGCAGCAACACTATTGACAACAAAAATACATCATACAGGTGAAGTAAAGATAAGGACAAGCTCACCCAGTCAGGCGGTATCCGTAAGTATGCAGGACCCAATAAAAGTCCCCCCGCAGCGGACACAGGGGATGACAGACAGCCTCTAATGGATAAGAGTATAATTAACCAAACTGTAAGCATGTAAGTGCCAGTGAGATCCTAAGGGGGTGTGCCATTACCGTAAGATTACCAAGAACCTTCAGTGGTGGTATAGAAAGGATAAAACGAGAGTCAAGGAGATATTGGGGGGGGGAGAGGGGGGAGAGGGAAAGGAAGGCACAGGAAATAGAAGGAAGGGCTGAGCAAACCATCACCCAAGAGGATACTAGGGGCTCAAAGTGTTAATTAAAAACAAGGGCTACACACTGATGGTGACAGACATTGACACTCACCAACTATATATTAGGTATTGTAAGACGCATGAGCTAGGTTGGTTGCAGAAGTTCCACTTATAGAAAACGTAGATAGAGGAGGTCATATAGAGCCATCAAAGGTACTGCTTAAGGTACCCAAATTAGCAGGCTAGTGAGCATGTCACATTGAAGCCAATCCAACTAGGAATAGAAATATACACATCTAAATAAGCTGCTAGTGTACATATAAGGGAAGGATAGTAATTAGGAGGCAGGGCAAAAGGTATTAGCACACATAGGTCTTGTGGCCAACAAAACTGCTGGGATGTGTGTGACAAGTAAAAGGTAGGATAAGCAAGCAGTAAAGATAATAGTAATAAAGCCCAGCCAAGGCTACAGGGGCAAAAGCACAGGGTAATATCAATTTCAACATAACGTTGAGGATAGATCAGTGTGCTGGGTAGACATAATAGTAACATAGGGAAAAATAGGGTGGGCGCCAGATAACAATAATTTGGATGTATAGAAGAAAGCAGTACAAGATAAACAGAAGTGTAGCAGTTAATGAGAGGATGGTGAAGAACTGACCTGTTGGGGAACGATACCGGGCACCGCTCAGCGTCAGGAGGCTGTCAGGCTCAGATAGCGGCCGGAATGGTAGTTAATTTCCCATTTTCCAAATCATAAAGGTGGTCACCAATTCTTTGTCTTAATTCTCGGATCGTTTTTCCTACATAAAATGCTTTGCATTTACAAATCATTAAGTAGATCACCCCTTTAGTAGCAAAATTAGCAAAGGTACGAGGGACCAAATTCTCCCCATTGGGTAGGGCAAAATATCTACTCTCATGGACCCAAGGGCACCGGGGACAATACCCACATTTAAAGGTGCCGTTTGGTTCAGTTCTCGGAGGTTTTGTGGAAATACTGGAGGTCAGTTTATCCCGCAAGGATCGGGCCCTGCGAAAAACCACTTCTGGGGTGGATCGTACATATTTGGCCAGCGTATGATGCTCAGCCAAAAGGTGCCAATTTTTGGTTAAAATGTTACGAAGCAGATTGTGATGTGTGGAGTAAGTCGTGATAAACCTCACAGTGTCCTGGGGAGGGGAAGGTTCCCTATGTTTAAAAAGAAGGGAAGTCCGAGAACGTGACGCTGCTTTGTTATAAGCTTTACGGAGATTGGTGGGGGAATAGCCACGCAACAGTAAGCGTTCACATAGTGCCCTAGCCTGGAGTCTAAAGTCGATGTCTCGTGTGCAATTTCTGCGTAAACGCAGGTACTGAGCATATATGGTATGCTCCGTACCAAGGCGCTCGGGTGTGCGCTAGTAGCAAACAGGAGCGTTTTGCCAGCAGTCGGCTTTCTGTAGAGGTCAGTACCCAAAGTCCCATCCAGTTGTTTCATAATATTCAGATCTAAAAAGGAGATCTGCTCTGAGTCGATCTTAAATGTAAACTTTAGGTTTAAATCGTTGGTGTCTAGTTCACGGAGAAATTGTAATAGTTTGTCCCTTGAACCCATCCAGACCAATAATAGGTCATCAATAAAGCGATACCACAAAAGCATATCGTCCAAAAATTCAGAGTATTTATCGTTAGCATGAATATGTCTCTCCCAGCCGCCCAGATATAAGTTTGCATAGGCTGGGGCACATGACGTCCCCATTGCAACTCCCTGTATTTGCAAAAATAGTTGGTTGTTGAAAGTAATTTTTAGTTAGTATGAAATACAATAGTGCAAGTACAAAAAGGAACCAGCCGTTCGTACGCCCTGCTCATGGGGGATACTCGAGTAGAGAGCCTCAATATCAACGGCCATGAGCAGGGCGTCCAGAGGGATCTGGATTCCCTCAAGGCGTTGTAGTAGATTGGTAGTGTCTTTGATATAGGACGGAAGGCTATGGACGTGGGGCATCAAAAATGCGTCAACAAATTTACTGGCATTATCAGTTAAGGAGCCTATCCCCGAGACTATGAGTCTTCCCGGAGGGGTTTGCATATTTTTGTGAGTCTTGGGTAGGGAGTAAAAGGTCGGGTACGGGGAAATTTGGGGACCAGGAACTCCAAGGTATCTTTGTCAATGAGGGCCATGAAATAGGCCTCAGTGCAAAGAGCCTGGAGTTCCTGTGCAAAGGATGACACATGGGATTGGGTAATAGGTGTGTACAAATTCCTATTATTGAGGATGGCAAGGCACATTGATTGATATTTGCAGTGTGTCATAAGGACAATATTCCCGCCCTTGTCCGATTGTTTTATAACAACATCTGGATGTCTCTGTAGGGATTGAAGAGCTCGGGTTTGGCTAGGATTAAGGTTAGAATGAAAGTCGGACCATTTTTGTTTTTTGAGATCGCTAATTGTCGCTCGAAGAAAGGCCCAGATCTCAGGACAAGTGTTTAGGTCAGGAAACCTTCGGGATCGTAAACGAAAGGACTTAGTAGGTGGCGTTTGTTTAGGGATAGTCAGACTAGAAGCATTGGTTAGAGGAATAGCAGATGGGGGGCGCCCCCCTCATAGATTCACTTGGAGGGATATCATCGAGAGACCTGCCATCTTGAGATGGAACAGGGTCCCCGGTGTCACCCTCGTCGAAAAGGAGCATGAGGTCACGGAGTGCCCGAAACTCCTCCATAGAGAAGCCTCTGGTGTGCTCCGCGAGTTCACGCTCCAGGCCTAGGTTAACACGATCCTTATCGTACATAAATCTAAAAGTTAAGTTACGTGCAAATAAGTATAGATCCTTAATTGTCTCCGTAACCTTGAGCGCATCAAGAGGACAGAAACCAAGTCCTAATTGTAGTAACGAGATTTCTTCGTCATTGAGTGTATATGGGGTGAGATTTATTACGTTGAGGTTGGTGTGATGTGAGGGGGGGGATTCTGTTGAGGTTGTGAAGGTTTCAGAATATAGGTGTCTAGGTTGCTCTGTTGTTTCTTCAGGTCTAAAAAAATAGCATCCTCATTCATTTTGGTATATTTGTTGGTCATAGTGACTGAATTTAGAATTTTAGGGATCGTGCCGTGTAGTGTAGAGTGACCAACTGCCCCTTCTAAAGGGGTAGTGGTATCATTAGGGGTTTGTGTTGGGGGTGCCCGTGTAGATCTAGGGCCTTTAGGGCCTTTCTTGTCTTTTTTAGAGTTCGTTGGAGGGGTATTGCCTCCAAAACGAAGTCTCTTCCGTGAAGAGTTAAGTGCAGATGTAACATTAGGTTGAATAGTGCTTAGGGAAGATGGGGTGGAGGAGAGGGAAGAGTCTGATTCAATATCTGTAGTGGAATTCCTGTTACTGTTAGTCCGAGGTGGGCCCCGTCTACCCTGGCTCCTACCGGGTCACCGGTAGGCTAGGCCCTCAGCAAAGGCTGATTTATCTTTCCCGAATTTTATTTGTTTCTGGACTATAATATCTCTATTCATGCTTTCTAGTCGTTCTCTAAGTTCTTTCCATTTGTCTTTAAATACCGCATTATCATTTAAATGAGAGTACTCAACGTTGAGTCGCTCAATGTCGCTATCGAGAAGGGTCATGTCACGCGCATAGTGAGTGACGAGAAGTCCTATTAAGTCAAGACTGCTCCTTGTTAGTACATCTTCCCATGCTTTCTTAAAGTCAGCTGAAGGGTCTTTTAAAGTGGGGAATATCTGGCCCCTCAACCCGAGGGGACAGATATTCTCACTAACACATAGTTTAAAGTATTCAATATGCCAATGTAAGTGTGACTTACGTTTAAGGAGTTTAGACATTCGGGCAAAGAAAGTCTGGATGTCATCATCAATTTTGTGTTCATTCAAGCAAGCAGTCTTGAGGTTTGACATAAAGCCTACCCAATCCGTGCCTAAAACGTCCATGTTGTATTCAGCTGTAACCTAGAACCCTTAAATTATGTTGTAGTGACAAGGGATACAGAGACTTGCAGATAAATAATTAAACCATAAAGGGGAAATAAAGGCACAAGCAAAAAGAAGTATTGATTAGTGTTGCTGTCCACCAAGGGATACTTCAAACAAAAAATGGGTGTATTATCCACCCTGTGTATACTAGAAAAAATATCGCGGCCTAAGTTACAATATAGTTAATAGTCAATAAAAGTACCATCATCCCAAAAGGTGATAATGAAAGAAAGTGAGAGGGTGAAGATGCAGTCACAGTTGCTGCTACTAGCGACTCCTGTCTTGACCCCCCCAAAAAGGAAAAAAGTGGGACTATTCCGGTACTCAAATGTTGGTGTATCGTAGTTGGTATAAGGATGAGTTAAAAACCTTATAAAATATAAATTTTAATCAAAACAACAAAATAAAAATTACAGTACAATTCCAATTATAGACAACAACACTATATATCATCATAAAAGGGGAATACCACACAATCAAAACAGGTGGATTCCGCAAGATTTGGATGAAAAGTGTATGTAGAGCTTTACATCTCGACCGGTTTTGCGGTTAAACACCACTTCCTCAGGAGAAGCATATCTAGAACATGATGTAACATAGTTTTAGCATATATAAGCAAATACATAAAATCATTGCAGCAACACTATTGACAACAAAAATCAAATACATCATACAGGTGAAGTAAAGATAAGGACAAGCTCACCCAGTCAGGCGGTATCCGTAAGTATGAAGGACCCAATAAAAGTCCCCCCGCAGCGGACACAGGGGATGACAGACAGCCTCTAATGGATAAGAGTATAATTAACCAAACTGTAACCATCTAAGTGCCAGTGAGATCCTAAGGGGGTGTGCCATTTATCAGGATGAAATCATCAGGATTATTTTCACAGATCTCACGAAGCAAAGGCATATGCGAAAATTGGTCACGCTGGGGTAACCAATTCTTGGTCCATGAACTCCTCCCCACTCTGTTCATGGACTGGGCTTGGGTCAAAGAATGAACTCCAACACCAAGCCCCCACACAGCACGAACTCTATGACGAATACGTACACGCAACATGGCTTCAAAACGGTCGGCTGATCAGAACAAACTTTTAACAGAATGCACTAAGGAACAGCAAGGCCTGTGAAGAGCGAGCTGAAAATTAGCAACAAGCGGACAAGAACGCACTGACAAACCAGATACGAACTGACTACACGCACTGAAAACCAGATATAAACCCACAAGCACAAACTGAACAGCAGTAAAACGATCTGAAAAAGCTGGAGTCTGAAAAGCACAAATCGTCTCTAACCAAACTTCTACTAACACGAGATTAGCAGAAGGAGCCCAAAGGGTGGCACACTGGGTATTGCACTTCCTTTTTCTAGTCCTGTTGTACGTGTTGTACGTCACCTCGTTCTGGGCAAACAGACTTTGGTCAGACTTTGGTTTGACCGTGTGTAGGCAAGACCGCTTGAATGGAATTCCATCGCAGTTCCATCGGAGAAACCTTCAAAGTTTATTCCGACGGCAAAGCCACTCGTGTGTACAGGGCATAAGATTCACACTGTCCTTTTGCTCATTATTCACCTCTGAGTGAATAATTATTCACCTCTGACTAAATATGTCCTTTTAGTACATTAATGCAATATTTGCAGTTTTTTACTTATTACCGGAGTTCTTTGCATCTTCCTGTTTCCGGGATACAGGCAAAGTCGGGCCTGTGGAATGCACTCAAATTCCTGTATTTAGGATGGCCCGTACCCTATAAATGAAAGTATTGTACAGCCTTGACCACTCCCCTGATGACGCATTTTTGATGACGAAACGTTGGGTGGAGCCAAGGACGTGTGAGGTGGAACGCTGACTGGGACACGGCGACCATTTTGTCAGTTGGAAATGCTGGTCATTTCCACTTGCCTGACATATCTTAATAACATGTTAGTGTAACAGCTTCTTTTATTGAATAAATGTAATTCTTGGATGCCTGCACAATGAGCGTTCTTCTTTCTCATATCTATGTGCTGGATGCTGGAGTTCACTCGTGAGATTCCTATATATGGAGGAGGGCTTGGAGGTCTTTGCTCTATTGAAAAGAGGATTATTTTGACTCCCTGTGAAGTTGGTCGATCTGTGGAGTAGGATCGTTGGGGCCATAGCCTATACATTTAATGTGTGTACCCTACACACTGATGGTAAGAGTCAGTAGTTTTGGGTCTGGTGGTGGCTTTCCTTTGTTCCCTATCCAGGATTCATCTAATGGAGGACTTTTGTATCGATCGTCTTCAACTTAACTTTATTTATTTATTTTGTTTCTTTCAGCGCTACACCTCTCCTTGTATCAATGCACCTAGCAATATAGTGCCAGCTGATTTTTTGAGTGTACTACTTTTTAAGCGCAGCAGATCTGTATTTTTATTGTTTTTTTCCATTGCCTTGGACATGGCCGCGTGGGCCACGGCGGGCTTGCAGGCCATACCTGCTAGCACATAGATCCTCTTGAGGTCTTGATATATTCTTCTCTCAAGCCCATCCTTGAAGGACACAGCGTCCTCTAGAGGAAGAGTAACGTGCTTAGCCAGTTGCATCAGAGCCATGTCTACCAGGGGAGCATTTTCCAAGTGCTTTACATCATCTGCCTTGAAGGGGTAGATATTTGAGGTTTTATTTGACAAAGTGGTCTTCTTGTCCACTTTACCCCATTCCTCCATGATAATGTCTTTCAACTCTGACAGGAGTGGAAAATTAGAGCGCTCCTTCCCAAAATGCTTAAAATTTTTTCTCTGCTTAGCTGGGGGAGTGGAAGGGTCTTCCCATTTGAGGGCCTCTCTGACCGCTTTAATGAGTGGCGAGACCAGGGCATAGTCAAAGCCTCCAGGAAATGAATCTCCCTCCACTTCACTGTTTGAAGACCCGGAAAATGCTTCAAAAAGCTGGGATAGGCTTGGATCCCCTTGGGCCTCATCACCCAGGAAGCCTGATATAGTGGTGGACTGGCTCCGTGTGCGAGTCATACCCCACTCCTTCAGGGACTGCTGCACCACACGCTTCACTAGAGACTCCACTTGTTGATTTTCAGTCACTTCTTTCCGACCACCCAGGCAAAGCATGGTTCATATAAAGATTTGCCCTCCGGGACTCATGTTCCACATCCCTAGCAGGCTCTGTGGTAAAAGCGGCTGTCATGGCGGTGAGTGTGGTGTCTGGAGGGGGAATGGGAACATCCCCTCTGTTGATGGGTCCTAGAAGGGGAGTCACGTCTGGACCTTGATGAAGAACGATGATGTTGCGGCCTGGTAAGGTCTCTGTTGTCATGTAATCTGGAAGAGCTGAATAAAGGAAAAATGGGAAACAGGTAGGGAAACAGAGGTATGTCGTTAGGATGCATGTCCATCTTCAAGCGGTCCTGCCACCTCCCTGTCTCACCCACACATACCTTGTGCATGAGGGCTGGTCGTACGGAGGTGGTGACCTGTCCATGGTACCCTAGAGGAAGACCAGGCAGGGATCCTACAGCCTGCAGGAAAAACACTCAACAGTCCTGGGACAAAAAGAAAGGAATATGGTAACATAAAAGTAACACCAGTTCCCCTTTAAGAGCCAGTGCTCCCCCATAAACCACAGTCCTGGGCTGGTGCTTACCTAATACCGAACGCCCAGGGCTTGGGGAAGCTGCTGCACACTGCACGCAGAAAATCCCATTACAGGGGCTGACAGGCTTTTAAATTCCCCATCCTGGTGATGTCACCGCCATGCCCCGTTCGCCCCTGCGCCGTAGCAACCCGCTGTCAGGCCACCGGGTCTTTCGCCGAGCTGCGCATGTGCAAACCAAGCCTTGGGTTCAACCATGGATACACGCATGCGCAGAAGCTCACCTCGACCTGGAAGAGAGACTGCATCCTGCAAAGCAGAAGTGCTCCAGACACCATATGAGGCTAGATTAGAACAGGAACAAAAAATAAAAGGGAGGGGGAAGGTGGACATTACTATAAACATTACTATAAACAAGTACAAAAACGGCTGCCATGGAGAGTGCTAAGGATCACATACCTTGCCAGTCAACTGAACCGCGCTGGACGTCCTCTCCTGGGCATACACAGGGTGCCTCCCACTACTGGGACGTATGTCCCTGAAGCCACTCACCTGCCCATGGCTGGGCCCTGGGCTTTTACCCACTCAGGGCTTACTCATCCAAACTGGACGCTTGAAGATGACAAATGCAAGAGCATGTAGGTCCAATGAGGGGGAAAAAAAGGAATGCAGTCTCTGGCTGTGAGCTCAAACTTATGGGAATGGGGTTCTATAGCATTGGAGAGGAGGTGGAGTTAACCCACACGTAGGCTGCCATGGAGTCTGTCAGGATAAAAGATTCAGGGATTTAGGGAATAGACTGAGGAAAAGGACCTCCAAGGTGGTTTTCTCTGAAATACTACCTGTGCCTCGAGCCACACCAGAGAGGCAGCAGGAGCTTAGGGAATTGAACAAGTGGCTGAGGAACTGGTGTAGAAAAGAGGGGGTTTGGGTTTCTGGGGAAGGCTGACTTCTCAGTTGGTTACCGGCTCTTTAGTAAGGACAGGATGCACCTTAATGGGGATGGTACAGCTCTATTGGGAGGAAAGATGGGACAAAGTTGGAGGGGCTTTTAAACTAGGTGTTGGGGGGGAGGGTTTAGAGGTAGCGATAACCGGCATAGGACAGAGGGGATTGGTGGAGACACTAGTGATATCTTATCCATAACATCGAATCCTGGGGTTGATGAGTTACCAAATCAAAAATGGAGCCTGAGAAATCATATGGAAAAAAATATGCACCAATACAAAACTCAGGGGAATGTTCACAAATGCCAGGAGCCTAGTAAATAAAATGGAGGAACTGGAGCTTTTATTACGCGAGGAGGATGTGGACTTCATTGGAGTGACAGAAACTTTGTTTGACAGCTCAGGGGTATTCCTTGTATTGGAGGGACAGGGAGGGTAGGAGAGGGGGAGGGATGTGTCTATATATCAGGAATGATTTACGGGTAGAAGAGCGGAATGACATCAGTGACTGGGCAAGGGGGGAGGTGGAGTGGGTATGGGTGAAACGCTAAAAGGTGGAAGTGAGCTGGAAATTACTAGTTGGGGTATGTTATAGACCCCCTAACCTGAGGGAAGAAGTGGAGTTGGATCTCCTTTCATAGTTAGAAATGGCAGTAAGACAGAGAAATGTCATTATAATGGGGGACTTAAACTATCCCGACATTGACTGGGCGAAAGGAACAGCCTACTCATTAAAGGTGCGCTATTTCTTAAATGTTCAACAGGACAACTTCATGTCCCAATTGGTGGGTTCCCTGACTGGAAATAACACAGTGTTAGATCTTTTAATTACAAATGATACAGATATGATTGCAGATGTGGAAATAATGGTCAATTTGGGAACTAGCGACCACGCTAACTTTTGCACAAACCAATCAATATACGCTTATTGTGATTTTTTTACCAAAAATATGTAGAAGAATACATATTGACCTAAACTGATGAAAAAATTCATTCTTTTTATTTTAGATATTTATTATAGCAAACCGTAAAAAAATATTGGGTTTTTTTCAAAAATGGTCTTTTTTTGTTTATAGCGCAAAAAATAAAAACCACAGAGGTTATTAAATCCCCCAAAAGAAAGCTCTATTTGTGGGGAAAAAAGGACGTTAATTTTGTTTGGGTACAGTGTCGCACATCCGTGCAATTGTCAGTTAAAGTGATGCAGTGCCGTATCACAAAAATCATTAAGGGGAAAAATCTTCCGGTCCTTAAGTGGTTAAAGAACTCAGTCGGGTTATAGCCAGACTGCTATTTCTAATCTTCATGGACAGCATACTGACATTATTGGTACCAGCTGATTGGCGAAAAGCCAACGTGGTACCAATATTCAAAAAATGGCAGAGATCTATTCCTGGAAACTAAAGGCCTGTCAGTCTAATGTCGGTAGTTTGTAAACTATTTGAGGGGATGATAACGGACCATATCCAAGAATTTGCTAATGAAAACAGTACCATTAACAGTAATCACCATGGGTTTATGAAAGGTCGCTTTTGCCAAACCAACTTATTAACATTCTATGAGGAAGTAAGCTACCATATGGACAAAGGTATGCCGGTGGATGTGGTGTATCTAGATTTTGCAAAAGCATACGATACAGTCCCCCAAAAATGCTACAAGCTGAGGTCTGTAGGCATGAACCATAAGGTTTGTTCTTGGATTGATAACTGTCTCTAGGGTCCTGTCCAAAAGGGTTGTGATAAATAACATGTACTCAGAATGGCCTAGATTGGTTAGTGGGGTACCCCAAGGCTCTGTCCTAGAACCAGTTCTGTTTAGTATATTTATAAATGATATAGAGGGTGGAATAAGTAGCTCAATTTCAGTTTTTGCTGATGACAAAAAAATATGTAGGGCAATAACAACACAGCAGAATATAGAAACCTTACAAGAGGACCTGAATTAATGGAGTGGGCTAATTCATGGTAAATTAAGTTTAACATTGAAAAATGTAAGGTAAATGCAAGTTACTCATTAGGGGGAGAACCCCAAGGGGCTTCCAGGATGGAGAAGGACCTAGGGGTCCTAATAGAAGACAGACTGAGCAATAGCATGCAGTGTCAAGCTGCGGCTACCAAAGCCAGCAGAATATTAGCATGCATTAAAAAGGGAATTTACTTCAGAGATAAAAGGATTATTCTGCCACTTTAAAAAAAATCTGGTTCAGCCACATCTATTATTCTGTCCAGTTCTGGTCACCAGTCCTCAGAAGGGATGTGCAACTAAATTAATATGGGGACTGGAGGACCTCAATTATGAGTAACGACTACAAGCACTGAATTTATTCTCCATGGAGAAGAGACGCTGGAGAGGAGATATGATAGCGATATAAAATAAAATATCTCAACGGTGATCCCAACGTAAGAAACTTTTCAGTCCCAGTACAAATACAAATACAGTACCCCCCAAATTACCCCTTTTTGGAAAGTAGACAGCCCAAGGTATTTAGTAAGAGGCATGGTGAGTTTTTTTGAAGAAGTTGTCATTTTTTCCCACAATTCTTGGGAAAATTAAGAAAATATTTTTTTTTACACAAACATATCGTATTGACAGATTATTTCTTTTTGAACGTTTGTTTTTTTACACAAAGTTGTCCATTTATAAGATATTTCCAACACATAGCATGTACATAGCAAACATGGCACCCCAAAATACATTCTGCTACTCCTCCAGAGTTTAACGATACCACATGTGTGACACTTTTACACAGCCTGGCCATATACAGAGGCCCAACATCCAAATAGCACCTCCAGTCGTTCTAGGAGCATAAATTACACATATAATTTCCTGACTACCGATCACATTTCTGAAGGCCCTTCACATTTCTAACACATAACATGTACATACCAAATAACAAAAGATTACCCATGGTTTTAGTAGTGCAGTGGTCCACAGAGGAGAACATCGGTCCAGGCAGCAGGCAGGGATGTGGTCAGCGACAGCAAAAGCAATCGTCCAGGGAGCAGGCAGGAATGCTGTCCATAGTTAGTTCAGGCAGAGATACTGTCAGCACAGCCAAAGCATTGGTCCAGGTTGCAGGCAGAGATGTCCAGGCAGAAATACTGTCCATAGTCAGTAGAGGCAGAAGGCCCAGATATGGTCAACATAGCCAAAGTATTGGTCCAGGCAGTAGAGAAAAACAGTCCATAAAGTCCTTGGTCATTACAGGCAGCAATATGGTCAGCACAGCCAAAGTATTGGTCCAGGCAGCAGGAAGGACCATCAAGCTTAGGGCCAGGGGGACAGGGGTAGAGGCTTCTCCCACCCAAATCTCTTTGAAGCCTCCGGGCAACCAGACCCTGTTCTGGGAACACAGAAAACCAAAAACTTATTTTCTCTACTCAGAACGCTATTCTGAAGCACCTCACATATGTGAGACCCCTGTGTACTAAAGTAGAAGGTCAAAAGATCAGTCCAAGTGGCAGGCAAAAACATGGTCAATTTAACAGGCAGAGGTAGGTGCACGTGGAAGTCAAAAATGTAGTTAAAACGGCAGGCAAAGGCATCGTCGGTAAACAGGCTGAGGTTGGTGCACGTGGAAGTCAGAAACATGGTTAAAACGGCAGGCAAAGACATCGTTGGTAAACAGGCCAGTGTCAGTTAACATGGAAGGTAGAAACATGGTGGCAGGCAAATGATCCACACAGGTAATTGAAATGGGGAAATGGCAGTCTGTTACTAATAAGGGGAATTAATATCTGATGGATGTGTGATGATTTTTCAAGCAATCACCGTTACACAGACCAGGTTGGGAGGGACCCTGGGGTACAATAATAACTTGCATCTCTTCTAGCTCCTCCACTTGCGCATACACGACATCTCTTTTGGCGTCTTCTTCGGGGGGAATGTTATAGGGAAAATGTTGCTCATGAAGTCGACTCACACTATCAGAGTGAATGCTTCTTGGGGCGGGTCCTTGCTGGTAAATAAGGGCAGTGACAATGTTTTCTTTTTTTTGTAAATTCTTTATTTACGAAAACATAGGATATCAACATTCAGCATACATTGGTACAAAAGACATATCAGTTTTGCTCATGTTATAGAAACGTCTCGTCTAGTCTGACCATGCAACTCAACAGTAAGGTATTACTATTTTGGATATCCAAACTCTAGCTTTAAGAAGCTCATTATGTCTCATGTGAGATTAAATGTATTTTTAAATAATTACTGTGTAGGAAAGCATGACCTATGGGTCGTCATTGCCGTTGAAAAGTAAGAAGAAGGTTAGACCAATTGAGAATAGGGAAAAGTTAGGAAGAGAAAAGAGAGGGAGAGAGGAAAAAAAAAAAAGGGGGGGGAGGGGGGGAAGAAATTATAGAGGGGGGGATGAAGGGGGTGGGGTGGAGGGAAAGGTATGGGGAGAGAAGTGATGAGGGGGGGACCCCTCCTCCGGCCTTGCCATCGGTTTTTACAGTGGTCCTCATGAGTAGACCAATGTCTAGAATTTTATGCCACCAGCCCTGCAAACTCCTCGGAGTAGAAAAATTCACGCCAATAGTACCACTTCTTGAGGAACTGCTCTCTGAGTTCCCTCTCGGTTGCCACAAGATCCTCCATGTTGAATACCTCAGCTATCCTCTTCAACCACATTGCCACTCCCGGGGGCACTGTCCGCCTCCAGAGCAGGGTAATACAACCTTTCGCTACCGTGACCAGCAGGGGCAGGATTGACTTCCTATATGACTTGCTCGGTATTTCATGGTGGTGTATTAAGAAGAACTCTGGGCTCCTGGGCAGCTCTCGATCTGTGAAATTCTGTGTGATGCGATGGACCTCATTCCAGAAAGGTGTCAGGAGTCTACAAGATCAGAAGATGTGGAGAAGAGTTCCTGCCTCCTCCCCACACCTCCAGCATAGGTCCAAACTCTGCGGGAACATCTGGTGCAACCTAACCGGGGTATAGTACCATTGTGACAGCACTTTAAACCCCGCCTCCTGTTACATAGTTACATAGTTAGTAAGGTTAAATAAAGACACCAGTCCATCCAGTTCAACCTGAGTGTGAGTGCGTGTCTACAATCATCCCTATTTTTATTTAAGGTACCCATATGGCGCCGCCAATTCATGCAGCACTCTGCACATACATCATACACCCACATCGGTCCCTACCCTCAAGGAGCCCACAATCCAAGGTCCCCAACTCACATTCATAAACCAGGGCCAATTTTGAACAGAAGCCAATTAACCTACCAGCATGTCTTTGGAGTGTGGGAGGAAACCAGAGTACCCGGAGGAAACCCACACAGGCACAGGGAGAACATGCAAACTCCAGGCAGGTCGTGTCATGGTTGGGGGGATTCAAACCAGCGACCCTTTTTACTGCTAGGCGAGAGTGCTACCCACTACACCACTGTGCTGCCCAGGGAATGTGTTGATTGGCACATATCGATGTTTTATACGTGAAGAGAATAATTCTCTCCACCTGTCTCTCGGATAGCACTACACCCAGGTCTCGCTCCCACTTGGCTATATAAGAAGGTCTGTACCCCTGGGGGGGTGTGATCAGAAGTTGGTACAGTAACGAGATAGCATGACTCACTGGCTCTTGTTCTGAGCAAAGAGTCTCAAAAGAAGTCAAGGGTCTTAAAAAAGGCGTTGGAGCGGGCTGAGATTTAATAAAGTGGGCTAATTGGAGCTTCTGCCAGAAGGAGAGGCTTACCAATAGAGGATCATTCATGATGTTTTCCCTTGACATCCACTTTCCATTCTCAGTGAAGTGGCGAAGTTGACTTCTGTCACTCCCCTTCAGCTCTTGAAGTCTGGGATCGCACAATCCTGGGCTAAAGTCAGGATTCCCAATTACTGGAGTAAGTGGCGAGGGGGTGGGCGCTATCTGATGCTCACCAAAGATTTTTTGGGCCAATCGCCACGTCTCTCCTACCGTGGGATGCTTAGTTACGCGTTCAGGAAATTTTTTTTGGCATCAAGGCAGCCCATCCAAGTCCATCCCTGACAGGAGCCGCTCTATTTGGATCCATTGTTTTAATGTCCGACACCATTGTTTTAATGGCGACACCAATCAACGATTCTCGTCAAGTGGCATGCCACGTGATACAGGGTCACATCCGGGAAGGCTATTCCCCCTAGCATTTTTGGTAAGCGTAAGATCAACTGAGCCAGACGCGGAGGCTTCCTTGCCCAGACGAACATGACCAATGCTCGGTTAGCTGCTCTCAGAAAGGTATTTGGGCTCCTAATAGGGAGGGTCTGAAGATGGTACAATATTCAAGGCATAATGTTCATCTTTATTATGCTACATCTTCCAAACCAAGAAAACATGCCCGTCTGCCACTTCTGTAAATCTTTTTTGATGTCCATCAAAAGGGGGGGAAAGTTTAGGGAGAAGATCTCCTCTATCTTGCTAGCCAAGCGGATACCCAAGTACTTAATGCAGGAACTTGCCCATTTAAAGGGAAAGTCCGCTCGTAGCAGGTTGTTCAGGGAGACCAGCATAGTTATATTTAACGCTTCCGATTTCTGGAAATTGATTTTTAAAAAAGACAGCGTACCATATTTCTGTAATTCCGACAGCAACTTTGGTATAGAAACCAATGGGTTAGATATGAAAAAAAGTAGGTCATCAGCAAAAGCTGCTATCTTAGGGGCCAGGGAATCACTTAGATGTATTCCCGATATGTTAGGATTGTCTCTCACTGTACGGAGGAATGGTTCCAGGGACAAGATAAATAATAATGGGGATAAGGGGCAGCCCTGCCGTGTCCCATTGGTTATACCAAAGGGGGAGGAAAGCTGGCCATTTACTTTGACTTGGGCTGAAGGTCTGGAATAGATAGCATGTATCCAGTTCATCATCTGCTGACCTAAGCCTACATGGCAAAGGGTCTCAATAAGAAAAGGCCAATGCACCCTATCGAACGCCTTTTCGGCGACGGTTGAGAGGAGCAACATCGGGCTTCCCCGCGTTTTGGCAGGATGAATAAGGTTGATTGCCTTTGTGGTGTTGTCCCTCACCTCCCTTAAGGGTACAAAGCCCACCTGGTCTGAGTGTACGAGCGAAGGGATCCACTCCGACAACCTCATGGAGAGGACCTTTGTAAAGATCTTTAGGTCCATGTTGAGGAGCGATATTGGCCTGTAGTTTTGACATAGCAAGGGGTCCTTATCTTCCTTTTGTATCATGGAGATGAAAGCTCGTAGGCAATCCTCTGGAGGGATCGTCCCTTCCCCGGCATCGTTATAAGCTGCCAGAAAGTGTGGCATCAATAGGTCGCCAAAAGTCTTATAATATGTTAAGGAGTACCCATCGGGGCCCGGTGCCTTGCCAGTTTGCATTCGTGTTATAGCTATCGTCACTTCTCTCGATAGCGGTTCTTCCATAGCCTTCAGAGCCTCCTCTGGTATTCGAGGGAGGCCTGACTTTTGAATATACTCCCGTATAGCTTTCCTTTCTAGGGATTTCTCCCTTTCTGAGGATCGACGTGGAAGGTTATACAGTGAGGTATAGTACTTACAAAATTGATTCGCAATTTCTTCAGTAGTATGTACCTTAGCTCCACCCTCCCCCACAAGCTCAGGAATAAAGGTTTGCGCCCTTTGGGTTCTCAAGGCCTGCGCCAACAATTTACCACATTTGTTACTGTGCTCATAGAAGGTACGTTTGCACTTTGCAATAACTTTTTTGGCCCTAATTAACACCAGGGATCTTAGTTGGTTTCTCAGGGTGGTGAGGTCCTGTAGTGCCTGGGTGGCTAGGGGTCGTTTATGAGTGGATTCCAAGGCCCTTATCTTCTCTAGAAGGTCAAGGGTTTGCTGAGCCCTGGCCCTCTTAAGACGAGTACCAATTTTTATTAGTATTCCCCTAATGGTACATTTGTGGGCTTCCCAAACCATCATGGGAGCACTGTCCGGAACCACGTTAGAGGCGAAAAAGTTCCTTAGTTCCCTAGCCACCTCCTCCACAACCTCGGGAACCTGAATCAGGGTGTCATTAAGCTTCCATTGCCACTCTCTAGGCGTCGGGGGGCAGGATATCAATGTCCACGAAGACCGGGGCATGATCCGAAAAAGTAATGGACCCTAGGCCGATCTCACCCTGGAAAAAAGAGACTGGGGCAACAAGAAAAGGTCGATTCTAGTGTACGAATCATGAGGGTGTGAATAGAATGTATAATCCCTCTGGGCTGGGTTCAAGATCCTCCACACATCTACTAGATGGAAAGCATATAGGTTTTTCTTTAAACGTTTAAGCGCTGCATACGAGATCTGGGAAGTGTGTCTAGATGTGTCTAAGGACGGGTCCATGGGAAAATTTAGGTCACCTCCCAGAAGCACTGCTCCCTCCGCAAAATCCTGCAATTTAGTCAAAGTAGACTCAAGGAATCCAATCTGCCCAGTGTTGGGGAGATACAGGTTCACCAGGGTCACCAAAGAGCTGCCCAGTTTTCCTTTCACAAACAGAGCTCTCCCCTCACCATCGCTCCACTAGTCACGCAGCGTCCACGGCCTCGTGGATCGTATCAACACGCTAACCCCTTTAGACTTGGAGTCAGAGGAGCACCCGTGATAGGCAACCGGGAAGCAACGGTCATGGAGTCTCGGTATTCTATCGGCTCGAAAATGGGTCTCCTGGAGGAAGCATATGTGGGCTTTTGCATGTTTCAGGTTTGATAGCATCATGGAACGCTTCTCCGGGGTGTTAAGTCCCTTCACATTAATAGACATGAGCCTGATGGGTTTTGTCGGGCTCATGGCCTAAGCCGGGCTGAAAGAAGAGGGCGGAGAGAAGAAAAAAAAAAGGGGGGGTTAGACAAAGGGTGTTAGACGAGGGGAGAAGGCAAAAAGTGGAAAAGGATATAGAAGGGGGGATAGAAAGGGGACACGGGATAGTGAGGTGAAAAGTAAGAAAACGGGTCACTGATATACCAGGGAACCCGTATAGCTAAAACGCCTATGGCGTTTGAGAGACTGAGTCTCAGTACAGCCTTAGAGCTCCCACGCAGAGCCCCAGGGGGTGTATTCCTATTTGGGGTAGTGACTAAACACAACGGGGTCGGGAGCTCCCTATCCAGACCCAATCCTGAAAAATAAAAGCACAAACAACCTAAACCAAAAAACAATAAGAACTGTAATGCAGATTAGTAATTGCCAACTGGGACGTACGTGGCGGGTCCACTTCCCCCGCCCAACCCCCATCCCGCAGACAGATAATCAAGTTCAGGGGGAGATCTCAAAAGGAACCCCCAGGATCTGTCCAAGAGATGGGTGCGCAGTAGGCGGGAGCGGGCCCCCATTAGAGCAACGGTGGAGCAAGTTACTACAGCAACAGGCAAAAACTTCGGGTAAATCAGCTTTTTAGGGAAGCCAGAAAAGCAGTTAAACAGTATTTCTGCTCACCCTCCAGAGCTCTTTCATCTTACAGCCAAATTAGCGATGCCCTCATGGTGTACAGCCCAGTACCAGCTGCCCCCCCAAGACATGAACCAACCCTCTGGGTGGGTTCCCATCGGGGGGGGCCCGTTAACACCGGAAAAGGGAGCGCAAAGACCACCCCGAATACAGGGTAATCTCCCGCACCCCATCAACAGCGCCCCGGGAGCCAAAGCACCAGGCTGCACAGCCATATCAAGATAACATGCATTAGGTACATTCCAGGACGAGACCCTCATCCCCCCCGCCCCCATCCACCTCCCACCCCCAGCACCCCTAAAGACACAATGTGCTAACAACATGCTGCAAACATATTCCTCAGTTCCCCGACTAGACTATATCTCCTCCTAATTGCTGGATCACAGTCCGTGGGTGGGTTGCCTTGCATCGCGTACTATAGGCTCCGGTTTAGTTACAAAAGTTCAGAATGCACGTTAGACATATGTAGGTAGGCAGCCATAAATGATATCCACCTAGTCTCTTTCGAGGTCCACCCGCCCCAGAATGTCATAAATGATAAAACCAGCGGGGGGGCACCCTTTAGCAAGTCCTGGAACGAATGGGGTAAAACCCTTTCCTATTGAGGAAACGTGTCTATGTCCAGAGATGGGTGCAGTCCATTGTACAGTTTACAGTGTACTGTCAAAAAGCAACATGGAGGGCAACGGGGGGTGGAGGGGGAAAATCCCATGGGCCCGAAAGTGACTCGAGGGGGATCGGTTAGCCGGGGAGATCGGGGCCGGAAACATTGAGCTTTCTGGAGGGTATATAACAGTCCCTTGGCGCATTCAACCCGAGCTGTCTGTCACTTATGTGTGTTCAACTTTAGGACTCACGGCTCTGGCTCTCCCCTTCCCACAGGAGTGGTCTCTCTCTGCCTGCGCCTGGAGGATCGATGGGGGAGACCAGTCAGGACACTCTGTGGGGCCAGACGGAACTCTCTGTTTGGCAGGGGACCCAGCCAGTCCCTCAACTGAAAAGGTTCCATGCCTAGGAAAGCAAATAAATCCGGGAGCTCGGCATGGCACCGCAAAGTAAATGAAGCGTTCCCTTTCCGAATGGTCAGTTGGATAGGAAATCCCCATCTGTATGTTAGGTCCGCTCGGTTCAGTCTCTCCAGCAGGGGCTTTAGCATCGCTCTCTTCAAGAGGGTCGCTCGAGACACATCTGGGTATATTGAGATTTGTGCCCCATCGAAGTCCACAGGACCCTTGAGCCGTGCCGCACGCAAGATCTGATCTTTGTGGGTATATCTGTGCAGGCGACAGAGAACATCACGAGGCCAGTCTACATCTGCATGCCTGGGACTGAGGGCTCTGTGCACCCTGTCGAATTCCAGGGAGGCTGGGAGGTCTCCATCCAAGATTGTCTGTATGATTGCTCGCACCGTTACAGTTAGATTTTCCTGGCCCGTCGCTTCAGGTATTCCCCGGAGCCTTAGGTTTTGACGCCTACTCCGGTTCTCTAAATCCTCGGCATGCAACTGCACTTCTGCTAGTTGGTCCTGCTGCTTCTGTTGTGTTGTGTCGTGTCTCCAGTGCCCCCACCGAGGCTTCCTCTCTAGTCAATCGCTCATCTATTTCTTGTACCTCCGTACGGATCTCCTGGAGGTCACGGCGGTGTTGTTCCTCAACCCATAACACTAGCGCCTTCATGTCCGCCTTAGTGGGAAGAGCTTCCATGTCCGCCTTGGTGGGGAGCGCTCTCAACAGCGCTCGTATGTCGGCGTCGTCACCCAGTAGCTGCATGGAAAGACTGGCTCCCGACTGGCTGCCGAGTGAGGGGTTTAAGAGAGCCAGGATCCCCGTCAAGGGCTGAGAGCTCGTTCTCTGGGAGGACGCCATACCTCCCAGGGAAGGAGATATAGTTTGGACCTCGCCACGTGGAGTCATGCTGTGGGCCATCCGAATCTGTCCTGAGCTTTGCCTTGAGGTATCGGTCAATCTGGGCCGCCGGGGACGTCTCAGCAGATCCCTTGTATTTTCCTTTCTTTCGATAGCTCATGACCGGGTAGCAAAAAACTGATAAAATAGTATAACAGCCGTAGTTGTTGGGTCTGGAGTCGGGAGCTCAGGCACACCTCGACTTCACTCCGCCATGTCCAGGCCACGCCCCCCAGTGACAATGTTTTCAATATATTTGAGGTAGGTGATGGGTTGGTTTTGATAGACAAATTAATTGAACATGGCCATATGAAACAGATGAAATGCAACTTTCTTATACCAATAATGGGACTTGCGGGTTGACAAATATGGTTGTAGCATCTGATCATTTAAATCCACTCCCCCATATACAGATTGTAGTCATGCACACATTCAGGCTTTACTATGGGACCACATCTTCTCTGAACCTCCACCAAGGTGTCATTGTGGATGGTAGTCATCATGTGAACATCCTTCTTGTCCCGCAAATTCATGGCCAACACCTCCTCATTCCTCATGAATGCGGCTTCCCCCTTTTGTATCCGTTTTGATATTAAACTCTATGGGAAGCCCTTCCTATTTTTTTGGAAGGTACCGCAGACCAGGGTTTTTTCACGATACAGGTGATGGAAAAGGGGTAAGCTGCTGTAGTAATTATCTACATATAAGTGGTAACTTTTTTTGAACAGGGGGTATGCCAGTAGTGTATTTAGGTTTTGTGCTGTCTTAGGCCTGACTAAACTTGTGCACCCCCAATTTAAATATGACCCACCCCTTCCTGTCAAGGTCACACCCTTGCTGTTTAAGACCTGCCCTGACATTTTCAAGTGGGGACACTAGTGCTAAGGACCTGGGGGGGCAATGGATTCCCTTAATTTGCATAGATTTCCTCTCACTTCCTGTTTGGCTATGGTGCAGGAAGTGAAGGGAAATCTCTGCAATGGGACAGGGATGGTAAAAAATAAAACTGACAGGGGCTATAACCCTCCCTTATTCTATCTAAAATGAAAAAAAAGTGTTGCCTATAATTCTACTTTTACAAATTTCTGATAATTTTATGGAGAGGACTAAGAAGATGTAATCATGCCAATGGTGCAGCAGTAAACATAGCACAGTGAGGATTTTTTTGTGGTCCAGGATGATAGGACAGTCAAAATTAGAAGCGGCGCCCCCCCCCCCACACACACACACACACAGTTGCGGAATGCCAGCCGCCCGCATACCGGAAGCAGTGTGGCCGCTTTATGGGGGCGCTAAACTAATTTGCCTCTCGGCCCAGTCCACCCCATAAGACCGGCGCTACACTAACAGTGTAGTGCAAGCTGGAGAGGATTCTTTCTGTGCTGCCCCCCTGCAATGTGCTGCCCTAGGCCAGGATACAGCGTTGGGGTATGCAAGGTCCCACACAATTTTACCACTGGTTCCTATATATGTGGGGCACTCACAGGGATGGAGCTGGGAGTCTTTGCCCTCATAAATACGAAATGTGTACATGTATCCAATGGCTTGATCACAATTTATTCAATTTCAACCCGTACCTGGCTCTTTTACTTGGGATATACTGCTTGAACTGCAGCCGGCCAGTAAAGTGGATAAGGATTTGTCTACACAAATATTTTGGTCGGAGATAAACACTTCAGAATATAGTTTGGTAAAATAATTTTTTAGGGGGCGTGAGACGTCGCCAATTAAACATACGAGCATTGGACGACTTGGGGTTGGCAGCAACTGCATAGAGATTTGTTTGGTCCACCATGTACTGCAACAAATCTTCAGGGAAAAACAAATAGAAATGTCCAATTCTGAAAAATTTGAAGTGTTGGGCTGCACACCTGGCTGTGCAGTGAAAGGGGGGATTGTAGCAGATCCTGAGTTGGCAGGCAACCATAAGGGGTTTGCCAGGGCATCGGGAAGGTAGGACTGGGCCCGGATTCTTTGGGCTGGATGTGCAATTCCAGTACTTGTACTGGGGCTCCTCTTCCTGGCGCTGCTGGTGGTAGGCAGGTGTTGTGATCTTGGTCCTGATCTAGGTCGGTTTCCTCTGCTAGCTCAGACTCCGATCCACTACCCTCCACTGGCTCGTATTCAGAACTAGAATCGGATAAGAGCTTCCCGCTGCTCTCATCATCCGACATGGTAAGGATGTTATATGCCTCCTCAGCTGTATAAACTCTTTGAGACATGATGGCGGTACTTTTGGCGGGCCGTGTAATACTATGGTACTTATGACGGGACTGTGCGGCGGTAGTAATAATGGCGGGCCTGTGTGACAGATGGGCTGTAACATCCAGATGCTACCGATGGCGGTACTGATAGCGGTACCGTTAGTGGTACTGATGGCAGCCTGTGTGACAGATGGGCTGCAAGATCCAGATGGTACAGATTGCGGTACAGATAGTGGCCTTTGTGATAGATGGGCCTTGACAGATGGGCCTTGACAGATGGGCCTTGACAGATGGGCTGTCAGATCCAGATGGTACCGATAGCGGTACCAATGGCGGTGCTGATGGCGGTGGCTGTGCTGATGGCGGTACCGATGGTGGTGCTGATGGCTGGCTGTGACAGATCCAGATGGGCTGTGACAGGTCTAGATGGGCTGTGACAGGTTCTGATGGGCTGTGACAGGTTCTGATGGGCTGTGACAGGTTCTCTTTATTGGGGGATCGTGTTGTGCAGACAGTAAATGTAAAAATTTGTAACACTCACAGATCACTCCTTCTCTCTCCTCCTATGATCGGTGTGTGAGGAAAGAGGAGAGATCCCTGGAAACCGCCACAATGTTTATACTTGTTACTGGCTGCGATTGGACACAGCCGATCACGTAGGTAAACAGCCATTTTATTGGCTGTTTACCCTGATCGGGGTGGGACTATGTCCAAGGGACACGCGCCATCTCTGTTCGGCACGCTGCGCGCCCCTGGCGGCGTGCATTAGGCGCAAACACAATTTATTTTGACATGTGACCAGCTGTTATTGGACACAGCCGATCACACGGTAAACAGCCAATTTCATTGGCTGTTTACCCTGATCGGGTATGCGCTTTGTCCAAGGGACAAGCGTCATCCCTGATCGCCTTGGTGCACGCCTCTGGGGGCGCGCAATAGCGGTGCATCCTGGCCGACGTCATGATGTCATGATGCAAAATCTGTGGTTTTGGAAATTTTCAAATTTTTCCACAACTACAACCAATTAATTCAAGCTTGTTTATCCATGCTATTTTGAAGACAAGTGATTATTACAACGATATGCTAAAAATATATATTTATTAACTAAAATTCAGTGTAAAATAATATCAGATATAATTGGTGATAATACAAAAAGATAATATATACTTTCAAATATATATTGGAAATACAGATAATACAATTTTACCACAAGCTCTTGTTACATGTCATATTTCAAAATTTAGTAAACTTATACTTAGTAACACTTAGTAAAGAGCTTTCCGTGGCTCTATGGACTTCTGTTGACTTTAACTTTTGTGACTTCTTCTCAAAACAAATGGACCTTCAAACTTACACTTTAAAAATGCACGGACAAAATGTTATACTGTGCACATAATTTTATCAAGACTTATTTTAAATTTTAGAATGAATCTATGGTTCAACACATACTAATCCAATTCTGAGACTTTGAAGTCAGTTTTGTAAGATATAACAAGAAATACATACAGTGGGGACGGAAAGTATTCAGACCCCCTTAAATTTCTCACTCTTTGTTATATTGCAGCCATTTGCTAAAATCATTTAAGTTCATTTTTTTCCTCATTAATGTACACACAGCACCCCATATTGACAGAAAAACACAGAATTGTTGACATTTTTGCAGATTTATTAAAAAAGAAAAACTGAAATATCACATGGTCCTAAGTATTCAGACCCTTTGCTGTGGCACTCATATATTTAACTCAGGTGCTGTCCATTTCTTCTGATCATTCTTGAGATGGTTCTACACCTTCATTTGAGTCCAGCTGTGTTTGATTATACTGATTGGACTTAATTAGGAAAGCCACACACCTGTCTATATAATACCTTACAGCTCACAGTGCATGTCAGAGCAAATGAGAATCATGAGGTCAAAAGGAACTGCCTGAGGAGCTCAGGGACAGAATTGTGGCAAGGCACATGTCTGGCCAAGGTTACAAAAAAAACAAAAAAAAATCTAATGCACTTAAGGTTCCTAAGAGCACAGTGGCCTCCATAATCCTTAAATGGAAGACGTTTGGGATGACCGGAACCCTTGCTAGAGCTGGCCGTCCAGCCAAACTGAGCTATCGGGGGAGAAGAGCCTTGGTGAGAGCTATCGGGGGAGAAGAGCCTTGGTGAGAGAGGTAAAGCAGAACCCGAAGATCACTGTGGCTGAGCTCCAGAGATGCAGTCGGGAGATGGGAGAAAGTTGTAGAAAGTCAACCATCACTGCATCCCTCCACCAGTCGGGGCTTTATGGCAGAGTGGCCCGACGGAAGCCTCTCCTCAGTGCAAGACACATGAAAGTCCGCATGGAGTTTGCTAAAAAACACCTGAAGGACTTCAAGATGGTGAGAAATAAGATTCTCTGGTCTGATGAGACCAAGATAGAACTTTTTGGCCTTAATTCTAAACAGTATGTGTGGAGAAAACTAGGCACTGCTCATCACCTGTCCAATTCAGTCCCAACAGTGAAGCATGGTGGTGGCAGCATCATGCTGTGGGGGCGTTTTTCAGCTGCAGGGACAGGACGACTGGTTGCAATCGAGGGAAAGATGAATGCGGCCAAGTACAGGGATATCCTGGACGAAAACCTTCCCCAGAGTGCTCAGGACCTCAGACTGGGCCGAAGGTTTACCTTCCAACAAGACAATGACCCTAAGCACACAGCTAAAATAATGAAGGAGTGGCTTCACAACAACTCCGTGACTGTTCTTGAATGGCCCAGCCAGAGCCCTGACTTAAACCCAATTGAGCATCTCTGGAGAGACCTAAAAATGGCTGTCCACCAATGTTTATCATCCAACCTGACAGTACTGGAGAGGATCTGCAAGGAGGAATGGCAGAGGATACCCAAATCCAGGTGTGAAAAACTTGTTGCATCTTTCCCAAAAAGACTCATGGCTGTATTAGATCAAAAGGGTGCTTCTACTAAATACTAAGCAAAGGGTCTGAATACTTAGGATCATGTGATATTTCAGTTCTTCTTTTTTAATAAATCTGCAAAAATGTCAACAATTCTGTGTTTTTCTGTCAATATGGGGTGCCATGTGTACATTAATGAGGAAAAAAATGAACTTAAATTAACTACCAATATTGATTTGTTTAGTTAAGTACTGTATATGCTCAAAGAACTTCAATTACCCAAAAGGTAAAAATAAAAGGTTAATATTTTACCAGAGATTGAAGAACGCTGTTATTTTGAGAAGCATCAAGTTATGTGTCCCAAAGGACTGCTTCCAACATTCCTACATCTCTGCACTCTCAAGATCTCAACATCCTCTCGCCTTCCAAGATTCTTTGCATCTCCAAAAATTCTTTCAACTATGTGTATACTCTTTTATCTTCTTCATATCTGTTGACATCTTTTGGACTTTTGTACGATTGGATCTCTTGTGTCCATAGTGTGGCACATTTTTATATCACTTTATTTTTTCACATTTGTATTCACTTCTTTGTGGTTCAAGATTTTGGAGTCACTTATTGTGTACTTGTGTAGTTATAAGGTTATATGTCTTATTCCCTTATTGGGCACATTTGGATTATTATAAACCTTTTTGTTTGTGTGATAAGTTATTTACTCCATTATTAATCTAATGGTCAATTTACGGTTTATAGCGCTACACTTTTAATTTCTATACTCTTTTATCACCCTAGAATATGGGTGTGGAAATGGCTTTCACGTCATGGTTGACATAAAACACACGTGATTTCCTGGATAACCTTATAGGAAAAATTGTAGTTTCCTTTATTCACCATTGCCAAAGGAGGTGGTGTTGTATAAAATTTACTTTATTTAATAATTGAATGACCTTCTGACTTTGGCTTAGCAGAAAGCCATCAACTATCAAAAACCGTCTAAATTCTGTCAAACCACTCAGACCTGGTGGAGACTTCCTAAGATGTATTACTTTAAGAAAATATATTCACACTAATTACCTTATCTTTAAATTCCTGAAACTATGTAATATGGAATTTAACCCTATGTTTTTAACTAGAAGTATAATGGCTTGTTCTTAAACAAGAATTTCTAGACATCACATTCATATACAGTATTTATCTCATAGGAATAATATGATGATGACTAATTAGTGAATACATCAAACTATAATATATATATATATATATATATATATATATATATATATATATATAAAGAGTTTTTTGAAGCTGTAATTTTTTCCCACAATTCTTGGGAAAATTAAGATTTTTTTTTTTTTTTTTTTACACAAACTGGTCATATTAACAGGTTATTTCTCTCACACAGCATATGCATAATTGCAACTACACCCCAAAATACATTCTGCTACTCCTCCTGAGTATAGCGATACCACATGTTTGAGAATTTTACACAGCCTGGCCACATACAAAGGGCAAACACTGAAGTAGCACTATCAGGCGTTCTACAAGCATAAATTGCACATATCCTTTCTCAACCACCTATTACACTTCTGAAGGCGCTGGAGCACCAGGACAATTGAATTGTTCACAAAATGACCCCATTTTGGAAAGCACACACCCCAACGTATAATCTATGAGGCATAATGAGTCTTTTGAATGGTTCATTTTTTTCCAGAAGTTTTTGGAAAATGTGGAAAAAAATGAAATTGCATTTTTTTTTACACAAAGTTTTCCATTTATAAGATATTTCTAACACGTAGCATGTACATAGCAAAAATGACACCCCAAAATGCATTCCTCTACTCCTCCTGAGTATGGTGATACCACATGTGTGAGGCTTTTATACAGCCTGGCCACATACAAAGGCCCAACATTGAAGTAGCACTTTCATGCATTTTACAAGCATAAATTGCACATATCCTTTCTCAACCACCTATTACAGTTTTGAAGGCCCTGGAGCACCAGAACAATGGAATTATGAACAAAATGAACCCATTTTGGAAAGCACACACCCCAACGTATAATCTGTGAGGCATAATGAGTCTTTTGAACGGTTCATTTTTTTCCAGAAGGTTTTGAAAAAAGTGGAAAAAAAAATGAAAATGCATTTTTTTTTTTTACACAAAGTTGTCCCTTTATAAGATATTTATAACGCATAGCATGTACATAGCAAAAATGACACCCCAAAATACATTCTGCTACTCCTCCTGAGTATGGCGATACCACATGTTTGAGACTTTTACACAGCCTGGCCACATACAGAGGCCCAAAATCCAAGTAACACCTCCAGACATTCTAGCAGCATTAATTACACATATAATTTTCTGACTACCGATCACATTTTTGAAGGCCCTTCATATTTCTAACACATAGCAGGTACATACCAAATAACAAAAGATTACCTGTGGTTTTAGAAGTGCAGTGGTCCACAGAGGAGAGCATCGGTCCAGGCAGCAGGCAGGAATGAGGTCAGCGACAGCAAAAGCAATCATCCAGGCAGCAGGCAGGAATACTGTCCATAGTTCATACAGGCAGAGATACTGTCAGCACAGCCAGAGCACATCCAGAGCACATCCAGAGCACAGCCAAAGCACAGCCAGAGCACAGCCAGAGCACAGCCAGAGCACAGCCAAAGCACAGCCAAAGCACAGCCAGAGCACAGCCAAAGCACAGCCAAAACATAGGTCCAGGTAGCAGGCAGAGGTGTCCCGGCAGAAATACTGTCCAAAGTCAGTAGAGGCAGCAGGCAGATATATGGTCAACACAGCCAAAGTATTGTTCCAAACAGCAGGAAGAAACATGGTCCATAATATCATGGGTCATTACAGGCAGCAATATGGTCAGCACAGCCAAAGTATTGGTCCAGGCAGCAGGAAGGACCATCAAGCTTAGGGCCAGGGGGACAGGGGTAGAGGCTTCTCCCACCCAAATCGCTTTGAAGCCTCCGGGCAACCAGACCCTGTTCTGAGAGCACAGAAAACGAAAAACTGGTTTTCTCTACTCAGAACGCTATTCTGAAGCCCCTCACATATGTGAGACCCCTGTGTACTAAAGTAGATGGCCAAAAGATCAGTCCAAGTGGCAGGCAAAAACATGGTCGATTAACAGGCCAAGGTCGGTACACGTGGAATTTAGAAACGCGGTTTAAAATCGGCAGGCAGAGGCATCGTCGGTAAACAGGCTGAGGTTGGTACACGTGCAAGTCAGAAACGTGGTTTAAATCGGCAAGCAAAGACATCGTCGGTAAACAGGCCAGGGTCAGTTAATTAACATGGTAGCAGGCAAATGGGGAAATGGCAGTCTGGTAATAATACAGGGAACCAATATTGGATGAATGTTTGATAATTTTTGAAGCAATCTCCGATGCACAGGCCAGGTTGGGAGGGACATTGGGGACAATAATAGCTGGAATCTCTTCTTACTCCTCCTCTGCTGCATACACGGCATTTCTTTTGGCGTCTTCTTCCAGATTCTGTGGGGGGAATGCTATAAGGAAGGTGTTGCTCGTGAAGTTGACTCACAGCATCCGAGCGAATGCTTCCTGGGGCGGGACCTTGTTGGTAAATGAGGGCAGTGACGATCGATTCAAAATACTTGAGGTAGGTGACTTGTTGGTTTTGAGTTGCTTTTTGGTAGCAGACAAACGAATTAAAAAGGGCCATGTGAAAAAGGTGAAAGGCAACTTTCTTGTACCAGTAACGGGACTTTCTGTTTGATAAGTAGGGCTGTAGCATTTGATCGTTTAAATCCACCCCCCCATATACATATTGTAGTCGTGGACACATTCGGGCTTTACAATGGGGCCGCGTCTTCTTTGGATCTCCACCACGGTGTCATTGTGGATGGTAGAGAGCATGTGGACATCTTTCTTGTCCCTCCACTTCATGGCCAACACCTCCTCGTTCCTCATGAATGCCGATTCTCCCTTTCTTAATTTTTTTGCCAACAGATTTTGTGGGAATCCCTTACGGTTTTTTTTAAGGTACCACAGGCCGGGGTTTTTTACTATAAAGGTGACGAAAAAGGGGCAAGCTGTTATAGTAGTTGTCGACATATAAATGGTATCCTTTGTCGAATAGGGGGTATGCCAGCTCCCAGACAATTTTCCTACTGGTTCCAATATATGTGGGGCAATCATGGGGCTGGAGCTGGGAATCTTTGCCTTCGTTGATCCGGAATGTGAAGACATATCCAGTGGCTCAATCGCATAATTTATTTAACTTCACCCCATACCTGGATCTCTTGCTTGGTATATACTGCTTGAAGTGCAGTCGGCCAGTGAAATGTATGAGGGACTCGTCCACACAAATTTTTTGGTCTGGGATGAAAACTTCTCTAAATAGCTGGGAAAAGGAATTGATTAGGGGGCGTATCTTGTACAATTTGTCATGGTTGGGATGATCTCGGGGAGGGCACTGGGAACTGTCATTGAAGTGGAGAAAACGCATAATCATGTTGTATCTTATCCTGGACATGACAGCGGAATATATGAGCATGTGTTGGATGGGGTGGGTGGACCAATATGCATGAACTTTGTTCTTTTTTGTAAGCCCCATATTAAAAGTTAGGCCCAAAAACAATTTAAATTCATCCAGTGTGACACATCGCCACTGGAACATGCGGGCGTAGGAAGAATTGGGGTTGGCAGCAATAAATTGGGATGCATACAAATTAGTTTGCTCCACCATATTCTGCAGAAAATCTTGTGGGAAAAATAAAGAAAAATAATCGAATTCAGAAAAATTTGTAGTGTCGGGCTGCACATCTGGCTGTGCAGTGAAAGGGGGGATGATAGCAGGTCCCGAGTTGGCAGGCAACCATAAGGGGTTTGCCAGGGCATCAGGAAGGTAGGACTGGGGCTGGGTTCTTCGGGTTGGGTGGGTAATTCCAGTGCTTGTACTGGGCTCCTCTTCCTGGGGTCTGGCGCTGCTGGTGGTGGGCAGATCTCCTGATCTTGGTCCTGATCTTGGTCCTTATCTCATTCTTTTGGGAGGGACGGTTTCCTCCGCGGACTCGGACTCTGATCCACTATCCTCCACTGGCTTGTATTCCGAACCAGATGATGTGAGCTCCCCGCTACTCTCATCATCCGACATGGCAAGAATCTCATATGCCTCCTCAGGTGTGTAAACCCTTTGGGACATTATGGCAATGCTTATTGGCTGGCCTGTGTGGTGGTACAGATGGCGGTATGGGTGGTGGTACCGATGGCGGTACGGGTGGTGGTGGTGGTGGCGGTACGGGTGGTAGTGGTACAGGTGGTGATTGGGATACCGGTGGCGGTACAGGTGGTGGCGGCAGTACCGGTGGCGGTACGGGTGGTGGTGGTACCGATGGTGGTACGGGTGGTGGTGGTACCGATGGTGGTGGTACCGATGGCGGTACAGGTGGTGGTGGTACAGGTGGTGGTGGCGGTACCGGTGGCGGTACAGGTGGCGGTGGTACCAATGGCCGTACGGGTGGTGGTGGCGGTACAGGTGGTGATGGCGGTACAGGTGGCGGTATGGGTGGTGGTGGTACCGATGGCGGTACTGACGGTGGTACGGGTGGTGGTGGTACCGATGGTGGCACTAGTGGCGATACTGGTAGCGGCCTGTGTGGCAGTATAGATGGTGGGCCTGATGGAGGTACTAGTGGCGTTACTGGTGGTGGTACCAATGGCGGTACTGGTAGCCTGTGTGGCGGTACCGATGGCGGTGGGCCTGTGACAGATGGGCTGATTGACAGATGGGCTGGTTGACAGATGGGCTGATTGACTGGGCTGTGTGACAGGTCCTCTTTATTGGGGGGCCGTGTTGTGCACAGTACAGTACAATACAGTAATGTCAGACAGACACTGATTTCACTCACTGATCCCTGCTCTCTCCTCTCACGATCGGTGTGTGAGGAGAGAGCAGGGATCAGATAGTAACAGCTACTGCCTTGTTTACATTTGTGACCGGCTGTGATTGGACACAGCCAGTCACCTGGTAAACAGCCAATTTCATTGGCTGTTTACCGATCGGGGAAGCACTGTGTCCAAGGGACACTCGCCTTCCTCGATCACTGCTCTGGATGCCTTCGGCGTCACGCAGGGAGCACACCGCCGAGTTTGCTGTGACAGGTGATCGGCTGTGACTTTGACACAGCTGATCACGGGGTAAACAGCCAATAAAATTGGCTGTTTACCTAGATCGGGGAAGCGCTGTGTCCGAGGGACACACGCCGCCGCCGATCGCCGTGCTGCGTGCCCCTGTGGGCACGCGCCGGCATGTTATATGTCATATGACGCCCAGTCAGGATAACGCAACCACTTCCCGGACGTCAATATGCTATTGACCGGGCAGGAAGTGGTTAACCATGTAATGTCCTCCCCCTGAGCTGTATGGGCCTCCACCATCACATTGTATGCTGAGGTGTATTCCTCCATTTTATTTTCCATCTGATGTACTCTGTGGCCTATGGCTTGTACCTCCCTCTGGCACTCTGTTATTCCCCTGACCATATCTGCTTGCAATGAGGAGCGTAATGACAAGAGCATGTCTTTTAATAAGGTATCTGAGATAGGCCTGTCTGTGGTGGGAAATTTCCTGATAGGATCTCCTTCAGTGCTGTTCTGGTGTGTGGGATCGCTGTGAGGCCCGCTTATCTCCATAGCGGGCTCGCTTCCTTGCCTGATGGGAGAGTCCCTCTGCGGCTTTGATTTGGCCGGGCTTCTTGTGGCAGGGCTGGATGGGCCTGAGGAGGACACACTGGGCAGATTTGAGGAGTGAATGGAGGCGGATGCTGGTCCGTTTCTGCTGCCGTTCGTTTCGGGCCTGAGCTCCGTCCTGTTGTCTGCCGCACCGCCACCATTTTGTTGAGGACCACGAACAGCGTAATAGCTCAACATTTTTTGTGGTTGTTGTGGGTTTTTGCGGTGTCTAGGCATCCCCAACCTGTGCAGTGGGACCCCACCTGTCAGATGGTAGGTTTGTGGGTCGTAAGGTGTGCTGGTGGGCTCTGATGGCTGTGGATTATCTCCTGAGGCGAGTGGAGATCCTGGATTACGTGTCCATCTTAGAGCCTGTTCGGCCACGCCCCCTCTTTGCCCATTTACTAAGTGTATACTCTAGTTATGCAGTGTTTGTTTGCCCTTTTCCAATATGGTTGCTATGCTCTCTCTCTCACCAAGGATGAGGTCATCAAGAAGAGCAGAGGATGGCAAGGGGTTTGTGGGTAAGTGGGTGGAGAGGAGAACAGTGAATTCTTGCTAAGGGAGAAAGACTAAGTGCTGCAGCTTCACCTCACTGAGAGATACATAGAGACTGTTAATGATTTCATGTTCCTGTTTGGAAAATACTTTATGTTGGATGGTTCACTGAATGTTATTTCTTCTATACATGGACTTTCAAATACAATGCTGTGTGGATTACTGTCTATGTGAAGATATATTTCTCAATTGGGATTTGACTTGTTATTCACAAGCCCCAATTGAGTGGAGGCATTGTGCTTGTTAAAGATCCTGTCCTGATCACACAGATTATGAAGACTCTGCTCCTAAATACTATACAGGTGGCACCATCATACCTCAGTAGCCCCAGAGAGAGAGAGAGAAAAATAGTGCTACATTTGGAGGCACTGCTGAGATAAATATCTTGGATCAGGACATTAAGGTACGACCATGTCACTTATAACAACAGAAGCTGTGAGGCAATGGGCCCTGAAAGAGGGACTTCCTCCTAAAAGGACATTTGCTATTTTGTGTGTACCTATCACTGTGAGCACCCATAGACTGCAGGAGGTGCTACAAGCAAATGAAACCTTGCGGATAAAAGAGAGGATGAGAGTTGAGAGTTATGAACTGTATACCCATTATCTCTGTCTCAGTGAGGTGGATTTAAATCCAGTTAAAGGGCCCTTTTGCATATATCCAAGGGGGGCTGAAATAATTGGTTGTGCAATAGTATTTCCAGTAATCTCACCTCCATTAAAGCAGAAGTTACCAGCCCTGCCTGTAAAGTGTGAACCATTGATTACAACTGCATCACCAGGAGAAACTCTGTTGACTGCTACAGTCGCTAAGCAGGAAACAAATATTGAGCATTTGCTGTTAAAAGTCACTGAAGTCATTGCTCAGATATTACATGTTGATTCTTATTGCAAATTAAAGGCTTTTTCAGGGGTGCTCCCTGTTCCTGCTGGTGAAGAAAGCTTTGAGGTGTGGAAAGATTTTGTACAACAAGTGATAGAGGAATGGACCTGCTCAGAGGAAAAGAAAAAACAGCGCATTTTGGAAAGTTTAAGACCACCAGCATCCATTATCATTAGCGCTTACTAAGACACTCATGTGAGTACCAGTGCTCAAGAATATATTGATGTTTTGACAGATGCTTATGGACTGCACCGTGACCCTGAACAGATCAGATGCTTGCTGATTTTAAACAGACAAAGCATAAAGAGGAAGAGGATGTTTCTGTGTTTGTGAGGCTAGAAGTGCTTCTAGGGAGATTGCTCACTGAAAAGGTAATCTCTCCTACGGATGTTGACAAATTAAGGACTGCTCAAATAATAAAGGGGCTACTGCCACATCGCCCAATGTCACCGGTCCTAAGAGTTGTTTTGAGAGAGAGAGAAACTTTACTTTCACTGAAACTATGACTGAAGTAAAGAAACAGGAATCTGATATCTGTTTTAGTACCCCTTCTAAGAGCAAAGTTAAACAGAGTTCTTTGGATTAGCACAAAAATGAGACTTGCTGAAAACAATGAAATGGGTAGACACCCACAGTCTAGAGCTCAATCTGCTGATAAAACCTCCAGTGATAAGCCTCTCTTCCACATTAAATGTTTCCGCTGTGGGCAAGCAGGCCACACAGTTCGTCAGTGTCCACCAGTGGCGGCTGGTGAAGTTTTAGGATGGGGGGGCGCCAGACCCCGCCCTTCCTTTTTGACCCCTCCCACTTGGGGGCGTGGTTTCAGCAAAATAGTGGGCGTGGCTTTAAGGTGGTGTGGTTAGCGCCTGAGATGAACGAGGGATGGAGGGAGAGAGGGACAGCAGGCCTAGATCCTACACAACAATAGAAATGTGTATTCTACAAAGTTTAACAATCAGCAGATAAAGATACTCCAAACACCTGGTGTTGGCGCTTCAATCATCCCGGCACCATGGTTGTTATGGTGTCAGGATGATTGAAGCGCATTGTTTCTATTGTTACATTGTAATATAAAATGAAATAATTCAACTCACCACAATGCAGAATCAGTGGGAGCCCCGAGTGTGTCACCTGCCACATTGCCTGCCACCAGATGCCATCAGGTGTCCCCAGCAGTCCGTCCTTACATGCAGCCTCTGTCACATCAAATGCAGCCTCTGTCACATCAAACGCAGCCTCTGTCACATCAAACGCAGCCTCTGTCACATCAAACGCAGCCTCTGTCCCCCCAAATGCAGCCTCTGTCCCCCCAAATACAGCCTCTGTCACATAAAATGCAGTCTCTGTCCCCCCCAAATACAGCCTCTGCCCCCCCCCCAAATACAGCCTCTGTCCCCTTACATCAGTGTTGCCATCAGTGTCCCCACACAGCATGTGTCCCCCACAGCAGGTGTCCCCCATCAGAGCCCCCAACAGCAGGTGTCCCCTTTAGAGCCCCCCACAGCAGGTGTCCCCCACAGCAGGGTGTCTCCATCAGAGTCCCCCCACAGCAGGTGTCCCCATCACAGTCCCCCCACAGCAGGTGTCCCCATCAAAGTCCCCCCACAGCAGGTGTCCCCCATCAGAGTCCCCCCACAGCAGGTGTCCCCCATCAGAGTCCCCCCACAGCAGGTGTCTCCCATCAGAGTCCCCCACAGCAGGTGTCCCCTATCAAAGCCCCCCACAGCAGGTGTCCCCATCAGAGCCCCCCACAGCAGGTGTCCCCCATCAGAGTCCCCCCACAGCAGCTGTCCCCCATCAGAGTCCCCCCACAGCAGGTGTCCCCCATCAGAGTCCCCCCACAGCAGGTGTCCCCCATCAGAGTCCCCCCACAGCAGGTGTCCCCCATCAGAGTCCCCCCACAGCAGGTGTCCCCCCACCAGAGTCCTCCCACAGCAGGTGTCCCCCATCAGAGTCCCCCACAGCAGGTGTCCCCCATCAGAGTCCCCCCAAAACAGGAGTCCCCCATCAGAGCCCCCCCACAGCGGGTGTCCCCATCAGAGTCCCCCCACAGCGGCTGTCCCCCCACAGCAGGTGTCCCCCATCAGAGTCCCCTATCAGAGCCCCCCACCAGAGCCCCCCACAGCAGGTGTCCCCTATCAAAGCCCCCACAGCAGGTGTCCCCCATCAGAGTCCCCTATCAGAGCCCCCCACAGCAGGTGTCCCCTATCAAAGTCCCCCCACAGCAGGTGTCCCCCATCAAAGTCCCCCCACAGCAGGTGTCCCCCATCAGAGCCCCCCACAGCAGGTGTCCCCCATCAGAGCCCCCCACAGCAGGTGTCCCCCATCAGAGCCCCCAAGAGCAGGTGTCCCCCAAAGCAGGTATCTCAATCAGAGTCCCCCCACAGCAGGTGTCCCCCATCAGAGCCCCCCCCACAGCAGGTGTCCCCTATCAAAGTCCCCCCACAGCAGGTGTCCCCCATCAAAGTCCCCCCACAGCAGGTGTCCCCCCACAGCAGGTGTCCCCCATCAAAGTCCCCCCACAGCAGGTGTTCCCCATCAGAGCCCCCCACAGCAGGTGTCCCCCATCAGAGCCCCCCACAGCAGGTGTCCCCCATCAGAGTCCCCCCACAGCAGTTGTCCCCCATCAGAGTCCCCCCACAGCAGGTGTCCCCCATCAGAGTTCCCCCACAGCCGGTGTCCCCCATAAGAGTCCCCCCACAGCAGGTGTCCCCCATCAGAGTCCCCCCACAGCAGGTGTCCCCCATCAAAGTCCCCCCACAGCAGGTGTCCCCCATCAGAGCCCCCCACAGCAGGTGTCCCCCATCAGAGCCCCCCACAGCAGGTGTCCCCCATCAGAGCCCCCAAGAGCAGGTGTCCCCCAAAGCAGGTGTCCCCATCAGAGTCCCCCCACAGCGGCTGTCCCCCCACAGCAGGTGTCCCCCATCAGAGTCCCCTATCAGAGCCCCCCACCAGAGTCCCCCACAGCAGGTGTCCCCTATCAAAGCCCCCACAGCAGGTGTCCCCCATCAGAGTCCCCTATCAGAGCCCCCCACAGCAGGTGTCCCCTATCAAAGTCCCCCCACAGCAGGTGTCCCCCATCAAAGTCCCCCCACAGCAGGTGTCCCCCCACAGCAGGTGTCCCCCATCAAAGTCCCCCCACAGCAGGTGTCCCCCATCAAAGTCCCCCCACAGCAGGTGTCCCCCATCAGAGCCCCCCACAGCAGGTGTCCCCCATCAGAGCCCCCCACAGCAGGTGTCCCCCATCAGAGCCCCCAAGAGCAGGTGTCCCCCAAAGCAGGTATCTCAATCAGAGTCCCCCCACAGCATGTGTCCCCATCAGAGTCCCCCCAAAACAGGAGTCCCCCATCAGAGCCCCCCACAGCAGGTGTCCCCATCAGAGTCCCCCCAAAACAGGAGTCCCCCATCAGAGCCCCCCACAGCAGGTGTCCCCATCAGAGCCCCCCACAGCATGTGTCCCCCATCAGAGCCCCCCACAGCATGTGTCCCCCATCAGAGCCCCCACAGCATGTGTCCCCCATCAGAGTCCCCCCACAGCAGGTGTCCCCCATCAGAGTCCCCCCAAAACAGGAGTCCCCCATCAGAGCCCCCCCACAGCGGGTGTCCCCATCAGAGTCCCCCCACAGCGGTTGTCCTCCCACAGCAGGTGTCCCCCATCAGAGTCCCCTATCAGAGCCTACCACCAGAGCCCCCCACAGCAGGTGTCCCCCATCAGAGTCCCCTATCAGAGCCCCCCACAGCAGGTGTCCCCTATCAAAGTCCCCCCACAGCAGGTGTCCCCCATCAAAGTCCCCCCACAGCAGGTGTCCCCCCACAGCAGGTGTCCCCCATCAAAGTCCCCCCACAGCAGGTGTCCCCCATCAGAGCCCCCCACAGCAGGTGTCCCCCATCAGAGCCCCCCACAGCAGGTGTCCCCCATCAGAGCCCCCAAGAGCAGGTGTCCCCCAAAGCAGGTGTCTCAATCAGAGTCCCCCCACAGCAGGTGTCCCCATCAGAGTCCCCCCACAGCGGCTGTCCCCCCACAGCAGGTGTCCCCCATCAGAGTCCCCTATCAGAGCCCCCCACCAGAGCCCCCCACAGCAGGTGTCCCCTATCAAAGCCCCCACAGCAGGTGTCCCCCATCAGAGTCCCCTATCAGAGCCCCCCACAGCAGGTGTCCCCTATCAAAGTCCCCCCACAGCAGGTGTCCCCCAAAGTCCCCCCACAGCAGGTGTCCCCCCACAGCAGGTGTCCCCCATCAAAGTCCCCCCACAGCAGGTGTCCCCATCAAAGTCCCCCCACAGCAGGTGTCCCCCATCAGAGCCCCCCACAGCAGGTGTCCCCCATCAGAGCCCCCCACAGCAGGTGTCCCCCATCAGAGCCCCCAAGAGCAGGTGTCCCCCAAAGCAGGTATCTCAGAGTCCCCCCACAGCAGGTGTCCCCATCAGAGTCCCCCCAAAACAGGAGTCCCCCATCAGAGCCCCCCACAGCAGGTGTCCCCATCAGAGTCCCCCCAAAACAGGAGTCCCCCATCAGAGCCCCCCACAGCAGGTGTCCCCATCAGAGCCCCCCACAGCATGTGTCCCCCATCAGAGCCCCCCACAGCATGTGTCCCCCATCAGAGCCCCCACAGCATGTGTCCCCCATCAGAGTCCCCCCACAGCAGGTGTCCCCATCAGAGTCCCCCCAAAACAGGAGTCCCCATCAGAGCCCCCCCACAGCAGGTGTCCCCATCAGAGTCCCCCCAAAACAGGAGTCCCCCATCAGAGCCCCCCACAGCAGGTGTCCCCATCAGAGCCCCCCACAGCATGTGTCCCCCATCAGAGCCCCCACAGCATGTGTCCATCAGAGCCCCCACAGCGTGTGTCCCCCATCAGAGCCCCCCACAGCATGTGTCCCCCATCAGAGCCCCCCACAGCAGGTGTCCCCCATCAGAGCCCCTCACAGCAGGTGTCCCCCATCAGAGCCCCCCACAGCATGTGTCCCCCATAGGAGCCCCCCACAGCATGTGTCCCCCATCAGAGCCCCCCACAGCATGTGTCCCCCATCAGAGCCCCCCACAGCATGTGTCCCCCATCAGAGCCCCCCACAGCAGGTGTCCCTCATCAGAGCCCCCCACAGCAGGTGTCCCCCATCAGGGCCCCCCACAGCATGTGTCCCCCATCAGAGCATCCCACAGCATGTGTCCCCCATCAGAGCCCCCCACAGCATGTGTCCCCCATCAGAGCCCCCCACAGCATGTGTCCCCCATCAGAGCCCCCCACAGCATGTGTCCCCCATCAGAGCCCCCCACAGCAGGTGTCCCCCATCAGAGCCCCCCACAGCATGTGTCCCCATCAGAGCCCCCCACAGAATGTGTCCCCCATCAGAGCCCCCCACAGCATGTGTCCCCCATCAGAGCCCCCCACAGCATGTGTCCCCCATCAGAGCCCCCCACAGAATGTGTCCCCTATCAGAGCCCCCCACAGAATGTGTCCCCCATCAGAGCCCCCCACAGAATGTGTCCCCCATCAGAGCCCCCCACAGAATGTGTCCCCCATCAGAGCCCCCCACAGAATGTGTCCCCCATCAGAGCAATCAGAGCCCCCCACAGCGGTACTTACCTTCAGTCTCCTGCGGTGTCCTCACACTGGCACTGGCAGCAGCATTCTTCCGGTTTCCTCTCTCGGGCGCAATGAGAGAGAGAACCAGGAAGTGACATCTGACTCAGGGCAGATGTCAATCAAATCTGAAGTGCCAAGTAGCTTCCGCCCGGCGCCTGTAGTATGTATTACTATGGCCGGGCGGAAGCTACTTGGCGCTTCAGAAAACGCCCCAAGGCGGGCTAAACGCCCGCAAATGCAGCGCCACGTCTGCAATCTCGTGATTGCATAGACGTGGCGCTTCCTATAAGTGCACTGTGTCCGGCGTCGCACTGTATCCGGCGTCCGAACACAGTGCACTTAAGGACCTTTTTTTTTCTTTTCTTTTTTTTTTTAAAGGGCCAGTAGTAAAAAAAATATTTATTTTTTTTTGACTTTTTTTTTTTTTTTTTTTTGCTGCCTGGAGGGGGGGGGCGGCGCCCAGGCGCCCCCTATGGACGGGCCGCCACTGGTGTCCACTGCTGGCTGATAGTTCTGAAATTCACAGTAAAGCTGGACATGTGTACAAAAGAAAACAGGGAAAATCTAGAAAACAAATGTTTACCAAACTACCTGGGATAGGCCGCAGATGTACTTTCAATTTGTTTGTTAATGATATACCCACTACTGCTCTGTTTGATACTGGTTCTCAGCTGACTATCATATACAGGCCCTTCTATCAACAACACTTAAACCACCTCCCTTTGCAACCTATGGACACTATGCCCGTTTATGGTGTGGGAGAAAATCCTGTATTTATGGATGGTTGTCTAGAAGTTGAGCTTTGCATTCCTGGTGTGATAGCTGATAAAGATCCCCCACTTAAAGTCATTGCTTATGTGAGCCCTCCACCTGGGGGGTAACGAGTATGCTCCTATGATTGTGGGTTCTAATGTGGAAGCTGTTGAGGCTGCCTTCATATGGTTTCTTCAGCCCCAACAGGAACTCCTCTACCTTCACTCTCTGTTGCTCCAGAGCTTCAAAATATTTGCCAAACCTTTGCTCCTGATCTTCCTGGAGGTTGTGTGGGAAATCCATGGCATTCCATAGAGATTCCAGTCGGGGGAGTGAGAGCGTTGCGAGTTTATGTGGAAATTTCACCAAGTGCAACCGGTAGCTTTTTCCTGCTGGAGACTGATACAAAAGAGGCTGCAAAGAATGGCTGGGGGATAGTACCAGAAAGGAAAGACCATCGTTTAAAATGTCCAAGAATGGATGTTGTTATGGTTTAGAACATTACCACATACCCAGTTATAATACCAGCCTGTAAAGAGGTAGCCTATTGTTACCCAGTGGAAGCCATTAGCTCCTACTCTGCCAAGGTCGAGGAGAAAGAAACCAAATTAGACTTTCACCTGTATGATGCTGATAGTCCTGCAGAGCACAAACAACAAGTGCTAGGAGAGCACCTAATGGAATACGAAGATGTTTTCTCAACTGATGACATGGATGTTGGGTGTGCTAAAAGTATTCAGCACAGTATTCGCCTAACAGATAGCACCCCATTTAAAGACCCAGGCGCATACCTCTTAAAGATCTGGATAATGTTCGAGAGTGCTTGCGCAAAATGAAAGATCAAAACATCATTGTTAAGTCTAAAAGCCCATATGCATCCCCAATAATGGTGGTCAGAAAGAAAAATGGTGGAGTACGAATATGTGTTGATTATAGGACTCTAAATCGGCGAACAGTCCCAGATCAATACACGCTACTTCGCATTGAGGAAACTCTTGATGCCCTGTAAGGTAGCAAATGGTTCACAGTAATGGATTTAAGATCCGGTTATTACCAAGTACCGATGAGTGAGGAAGATCAAGAAAAGACAGCTTTTATCTGCCCCCTGGGTTTCTCCAGTTTTCTCGCATGCCTCAGGGCATTAGTGGTGCACCTGCAACCTTCCAGTGTCTAATGGATTGGACACTGGGAGACCTTTGTCCCACTTAATGTATTGTTTACCTAGATGACATAATAGTTTTTGGCTCCACTCTGGAGGAGCATGACCAGAGACTGTTTAAAGTGCTAGATTGTCTGAGGAAAGAAGGTCTGAAACTCTCCCTGGACAAATGTAAATTTGCTCACTCTTCAGTAAACTTTGTGGGTCATATCATATCTGCAGAAGGGGTAGCAACTGATCCTGCTAAAGTGGAGGCTGTGGTAACCTGGCCCCGTCCCACAAATCTGAAAGAACTGAGGTCATTCTTGGGGTTTTGTGGCTATTATCGCCGCTTCATTAGAGGCTATTCCAAGACTGCTCGGCCTCTTAATGACTTGCTCAAAGAAACCCCTGGCATTGAACCAACCAGCAAAACTCCTTTCAGTGAGAGGTGGATTTCTGCTTGTGAGGACGCTTTTCTACAGCTCAAGAAAAGTCTTACAGAAGCGCCAGTGTTGGCTTATGCAGACCCACAAAAGCCATACATTTTGCATGTAGATGCCAGCTATGATGGATTAGGGAGGAGTCCTACATCAGGAGTACCCAGGAGGACTAAGGCCTGTTGCTTATATTAGTTGCAGTCTAAGCCCAGCAGGAAGGAATTATCCTGTTCACAAACTAGAATTTCTTGCCCTGAAGTGGGCTATTGTTGAAAAGCTGCATGATTACTTGTGTAACGAGCCCCTTGCTCACTCGGTTCCACTCTCCCGACACTCCTCTGCAGCTATTGAATCAGATTGCAACGTCTGATGGTTCGGTCATCCGATGCCCCGGGACTAGAACTACAGCTCTGTGCTGTTCTAGTCCAGTTGTGATAGCTCAGAACAAACACCAGGCAAGCTGTATGTAAGTTCAAACAGGAATCTCTTTTATTGCAAAATACAGGCTTTTATACACTAAAAGTGGAGGTGCAGACCTCCTGCTCATATTACTCTAACAATACACCTGTAACCTAATTAACCTAATTAACATGAGCTAATTAACTAATTCCTTTAGACAGCCATCTTGTAGTTCAGAAAATCCAATCAACATTATCACAATCAACATAGACTCTTCTTCACACAATAGCAGAGTTAATTAACACAAATAACAATGGGGATCTAATGACTCTTAGGTCCCATAGTAGACTTATTTACAATACACATTTTAGCAGACAATAGACAGACAGGTGTTGGAATTTACATCAGCATCTCCTAACAGTATCTGTTCCAGCATTATGAATCAGCCACTATTCCAATATGGCAAATCCAGGGTCCCCAGGCATACAGCTCACAAAGAGCACCGTTTCCCCCAAAATGCAAGGGCCCCGATCGCTCGGAAAGAGGCTTGCATACAGTCCCCTCCAAAAGTCTCTTTCCCGGCTAGATCTGTCACATTTCTCCCCTTTTGGCAGGAGACTGACACAGGAGGAGACCCCAGACGGGTTGACTCCAAAGTTAGTCAGTAGTTCCAGTCCTCTAATGCCTGTACCCACACAATACCCCAAACAAATTGTTCCAAACACAGCATTACTCACCCAGCCAACCTCTGCCTCTCTCAGAATACATATCTGCCACTGGGGAGAGGCCTGGACTGGCCCTTCTCCCTGGAGTCCTTTCTGCCGCTGGAGAGAAGACAGGGTGTCTGGGCTCACTCCGTCATGCTGTTGGGGATCTGGGCTGACTGACCAGCATCCCTGGGATATACAGGTGGAGACTGAAGTCCCATCCACCTTCACAGGACATCCATCCTCTGTTAGTTGAGGGCAGAGTCCAGCAGTACTCGGCCCCGTTGCCAGCCCTTCTGCTGGAAACCCCACACCATCTGCTCCGGCTAACTGTTGGGGAGGGACGATGAACACCTCCTCTCCCTTCTCCCCCTGTATCCTGATCTGCTGCTGGGAAGTGACCAACTCCTTCTCATCCTGAGCCTCCGGAACCGCCGCAGTGTAGGGCAGAGATCTTGGACCCTCTGTCCGGTTGCCAGCGCTTCAGCTGGGGAAGTTCCTTGTGACTTCACAGATACTTCTGTTGGTGCTGGGCAGAGCATAGTGAAGTTTGGCCCTAATAACAGCTCCTCTTCTGCTGGAGGCTCACCAGGTTGTTCTTCCTCAGCAGAAAAAAGTCTATCAAATCCCCTGTCTCTGCAACTGGTGTCTGGGGATAAAGGTTCACCATCTCCTCTCCGTGGAACCCAGAAGATGCTATCAGTGCTGGGCAGAGGTTAGCAGAGCTCTGCCCTGTTGTCAGCACTTCAGGTTTGGGGACGGCAATCTTCAGATTTTCCACTGCCGATTCTCTGGCATTCTGCTGGACAGGCACATTCCTCCATCCAAGATCATCCAATGCAGAAACAGGTTCATCAAGGTCAGTCAGCACTTGCTGCATCCGCCATAAGACCTCCGCCTCCATAGCTGCGGGTGCAGTTTGGCAAAGCACACCGTTACTCTGCCACATTGTCAACTCTTCAGCCAGGATTTCAGAGTTGTAAACTGGTATTTCCTGATAGTCCCAGGCAAAGGGAGCACCACCCTGCTGCTGAGCAGAGTCTAACAGCTGTTTGTAGGCGATCTCCAGCTCCCATTCCTGAACGGCCAGAAACTCCAAATCTTCCTGTGCCCAGTGCACTTCTGAGACATTCAGTCTCCGCTCTCTGTGCTCCATTATTTCCTCCAAACGCCACTCCCGATCACTCCCAAAGTCAGGGTCCCTGGACAGCCTCCAGTATAACAATCCCAGACCATCGTAGTCAAAGGCTTCCGTGGGGCTGTCATCCGCTGTCCATGGGCACACTTGGGCTACATACCACTGGAGGGCTCTGTAGCTCTCGTCCAACTGCATTTCTGCCCGGATCAGCCTGCTTAGCTGGGCTGTCCACTCCTGGTTCGGCTGTTGCCCCAAAAACAGCATTCGCACTTCATACTGCGACCAGTACCTCACATGGATGGAGGGGAGAACTTTTCCCTGGTGTTGCTGCTCACGGGCTAGCGCTTCCTTCCAGAGTTCACAGCGGATAGAATCAAATCATCCTAGCAGGACCTGCTCTGATACTGGTCCTCTGTGCTGTATCTCCTTCTCTCGCAACCTCCTTCTGAATTCCTCATCCATGGTGGCTGGTATCTTTCCTCTCCTGCTATCCTGCTACCTTGGATCCAGGCGATGGTTTGGATGTGTTCACGGCAAGGAAGCACGATCCCACCATTCCCTCCACGGCTCTCAACTAAGTCTTTTAGCGTGGCTCTCCTGCAGGCTGGTTTGGAGTGTCCCAGTAACTGGAGAGCAAATCCCACGGCTGCCAACCATTGTAACGAGCCCCTTGCTCGCTCGGTTGTACTCTCCCGCCACTCCTCTGCAGCTATTGAATCAGATTGCAACGTCTGATGGTTCGGTCATCCGATGCCCCGGGACTAGAACTACAGCTCTGTGCTGTTCTAGTCCAGTTGTGATAGCTCAGAACAAACACCAGGCAGGCTGTATGTAAGTTCAAACAGGAATCTCTTTTATTGCAAAATACAGGCTTTTATACACTAAAAGTGGAGGTGCAGACCTCCTGCTCATATTACTCTAACAATACACCTGTAACCTAATTAACCTAATTAACATGAGCTAATTAACTAATTCCTTTAGACAGCCTAGATGACTCAGACATGACCGTTAGGCCAGACTGGCCGTCTTGTAGTTCAGAAAATCCAATCAACATTATCACAATCAACATAGACTCTTCTTCACACAATAGCAGAGTTAATTAACACAAATAACAATGGGGATCTAATGACTCTTAGATCCCATAGTAGACTTATTTACAATACACATTTTAGCAGACAATAGACAGACAGGTGTTGGAATTTATATCAGCATCTCCTAACAGTATCTGTCCCAGCATTATGAATCAGCCACTATTCCAATATGGCAAATCCAGGGTCCCCAGGCATACAGCTCACAAAGAGCACCGTTCCCCCAAATGCAAGGGCCCCACCAATCGATCGGCAAGAGGCTTGCATACAGTCCCCTCCAAAAGTCTCTTTCCCGGCTAGGTCTGTCACAACTTGTATGGGGCTCAGTTTGAGGTAAGAACTGACAACAACCCACTCACTTATGTTTTGACTACAGCTAAGCTGGATGCCACTGGTCATAGGTGGCTTGCTGCCTTGTCTAATTACCAATTCACTCTCAAGTACAAGCCAGGGCCCAAAAATATTGGGGCTGATGCTCTCTCTAGGCGTCCTGGTTTGCCAGTGAACTTAGAAGAAAGTGAATGGGAGGAAGTACCTGGGCCTGTTGTGCCTGCCTACTGTGCTACAGTGGCTGTATAAGGAGACAATATTGTTTTCTCTGACTTACGAGTTATTGACTATTTGGGAGCTGGTGAAGAGTGTACCCCAAACATGTATTGTTGCCCCACCGCTTTAGGGGTACCAGAAAATATCCAGCTGCAAGAGAAAGATATGATCCTTCTACAAAAGAGAGATTCAGTAATCAGACATGTTAGAGAGTCTGTTTTCTGCAAAGATCCCAATTACACGAAAAAAAACCTACCTGAGCAGAGTACCTCCTATCTTAAAGAATGGGATAAACTCAAAATAATTGATGGACCTTTATACAGGGTACATTTGTTCCATGATTATCCTGGAAGGAGACAGCTAGTGCTCCCTCAAGTCTACAAAAAAATCAGAGGATATAGCCAATCTTTACTTAAAAGGGCATTCAATAGAGTAAGTAAGCTTAATAGACGAGATCTTATACATTCCAAAAAAACTCCTAAATCTGATCAATCTGTCTGTATTATTACCTGTATTATTATTATTATTATCTTCAAACATAAGCAGACTAGAGCTATCTTCAAGAAATTCTGGCCCTTATTGACTGCTGACACCACAATCAGTAAATATGTTAAATCCTACCCTGAGATTACATACAGACGGGCTCCCTCTATGAGGGACCGTCTGGTTCTCAATCACCATACGCGCAGAAACCCAGTCAATTCTTCTACCAATGGTACATTCTCCTGTGGATGCTGCGATATTTGTTTTTTTATCACTAACTCTAGGGATGTTAATCTCCCTAATGGCCAGATCCACACCTTGAAACAGAGTTACATGTAAAACTATTGGAGTGGTTTATTTAGTCACCTGCATTTGCGGATGCTTTTACGTCGGGAAGACAAAACGATTATTTCTTAAGCACATTAAGGACCATATCATGACACTCCACAAACGACTCACCACCACAGCTCTCAACAGGCATATCGCCACTGAACATGACACACGTTGTGCGCTTTGCAGCGCTCGAGCATGTACCTTTACATGCTCGGGGTGGCAGCATTGATGTTACTTTACTTAAGTGTGAAACTAAGTGGATACATCGCTTGGACGCAGTTAAGTATCCCGGCTTGAATGAATACATTAGCTTTAAATCTTTTCTATAGTCTCATTAGATATCTATAATTGTTACGTCTGTTGATTTTGACAATTTGCCTAAGAATAGTCTCCATTAGACGTGTTTTGAATTTTCTGCATCTTGCCCTAAAATCCCCCCCTTTCTTCCACTCCAATCTCCCCCATTTTTCTGATCCTGATAGTCGCTGCTCCCCACGGACTTTTTACCTTCCGGTGGTCTAATCCAGTTGTGAATCCTGGCCACCCATTCACTAATCACTATGCAATATTATTTAGTTTGTTTTTTTATCTACTTTTCCTTTGAATTTTCTTGCTATTCTTTTTACGGTTATGTATTATTTATTATTGTTGAAGACTTACCGTATTTATCGGCGTATAACACGCACTTTTTTCCCCTTAAAATCAGGGGAAAGTCGCAGGTGCGTGTTATACGCCGATCCCCTGCGATCCGACCTGTCATATTTTCAAAATCGCCGATCGCGATTTGAAAATGGCGCCGCCGGCGCCGAAATACACAAAGCCGGTCCTCGGCTCTTTCCGGCGGCTGTCGTTAATTTTCGGCTCCACTCGTAGTCCCGAGCGGAGCTATCCGAACCTACTCGGCTAGGTTCGGATAGCTCCGCTCGGGACTACGAGTGGAGCCGAAAATGAACGACAGCCGCCGGAAAGAGCCGAGGACCGGCACTGTGTATTTCGGCGCCGGCGGCGCCATTTTCAAATCGCGATCGGCGATTTTGAAGCCCAGAATGGCTGGGATCACTGGGGGAAGGCTGCACTGGGGAAGGCTGCACTGGGGAAAGCTGCACTGGGGAAGACTGGACTGGGGAAGGCTGCACTGGGTAAAGCTGCACTGGGGAAGACTGCACTGGGGAAGGCTGCACTGGGTAAAGCTGCACTGGGGAAGTCTGCACTGGGGAAGTCTGCACTGACAAGGCTGCACTGGGGAAGTCTGCACTGGGGAAGGCTGCATTGACAAGGCTGCACTGGGGAAGGCTGCACTGACATGGCTGCACTGACATGGCTGCACTGACAAGGCTGCACTGACAAGGCTGCACTGACAAGGCTGCACTGACATGGCTGCACTGACAAGGCTGCACTGACATGGCTGCACTGACATGGCTGCACTGACAAGGCTGCACTGACAAGGCTGCAATGATGGGCGTTTAAATGTAAGTTTTTTTTCCCTTCAACTTCCCTCCTAAAAGTTTTTTTTTCCTTAAAATCCCCTCCTAAATTGGGGTGCGTGTTATACGCCGGTGCGTGTTATACGCCGATAAATACGGTATATTTGTTTGTGATCTGACTAGATGCATTATATTTGATGTCAATCTTGGGTGTCAGACCTTTTTTCTTCCCTTGTGTACTTAAGAACTCCATTGATATATACAGTGGGGATGGAAAGTATTCAGACCCCCTTACATTTTTCACTCTTTGTTATATTGCAGCCATTTGCTAAAATCATTTAAGTTATTTTTTTTCCTCATTAATGTACACACAGCACCCCATATTGACAGAAAAATACAGAATTGACATTTTTGCAGATTTACTAAAAAGAAAAACTGAAATATCACATGGTCCTAAGTATTCAGACCCTTTGCTCAGTATCTAGTAGAAGCACCCTTTTGATCTAATACAGCCATGAGTGTTTTTGAGAAAGATGCAACAAGTTTTTCACACCTGGATTTGGGGATCCTTTGCCATTCCTCCTTGCAGATCCTCTCCAGTTCTGTCAAGTTGGATGGTAAACGTTGGTGGACAGCCTTTTTTAGGTCTCTCCAGAGATGCTCAACTGGGTTTAAGTCAGGGCTCTGGCTGGGCTATTCAAGAACAGTCACAGAGAAGCCACTCCCTTATTTTAGCTGTGTGCTTAGGGTTAGGAAAGGCAGGTACTTACACACGATATTAAAATTTGTAATTGGTAGGTACTGAGAGACTTTTGTTTCCTCTCCTTCTTAAACTTTAACTGAGCTTTTATAGCCGTGCGTATTCTCATGCCCATCTTATCCATTGACTTATTGTGTTTTTTCAGCTTTTATCAGGCTCTCCTTTTGGCCTCCTGCAGTCATATATTGGCAGTGTGGGGTGGATTCGCCCACGACGGTGGAGCGTGTTCGTCCTGCCCCGTTGGGCTACCAGGGTATGTCTGGGTGATCACTGCATGGATTTTTTCCACCATACAGTGCCTCTGTCTGTTGGATGGGTTGAGTGGGAGGGGACTGGACATGTTTTACCTTGACGCATAGTTATCCAGTGATGTCTCACGGCATTGTTTTTATTTCCTTTGTTACTATTGGCTATGACTCTTCCCCCTTTTCATTTCAGAGCAACAGCCACATTGTCATATTCCCCTGATGAAGCCAATCTCTTGGCGGAAATAGTAGGGATTAACTGATTTGCTGCTGCAATATATTACCACCTCACAATTTGATCCATGTATTACTGTACTATGCTCCCCCTAATTGTATACTTTTTATGAATTTCTTTCTTTTTTAAATGAAATGTAATAAAGATAATATTTTTTTTATCCATAAAGATTTTATTTAGTGTAAAGGTAACAGGTAACAATTCACATCAAATGACTCGAGAAGGCACTTAACAAGCAGGGTAAAAAGGCACAGACAAAAATAGTACAGGATACAACTTATATAGGTTATAATAATAGAGTAACCTGCATCACAACCAGATAAACATTGTAGTAGAGGTGGGGTGGAGGATCATTGTCCATTTTCCCCTCCCCCCCCCCTAGGTGGTATGGCCCAACTGAGGAAGAGAGGTGGCTAATATGGTTGGGTACAGTAAAGACATCTTGAGTGAGGCATTCGTGATAGCATATGGGTAGAGCCTAGGTGTGATGCGATTGTGATGGTCAGCCATCAGGTGGATAGCCAACGAAGAGAGGTACAGACACGGGGTATGAGGGGAAATGGAGAGGAAGGGGCAAAAAGGTAAAGGTAGGACAGACAGAGAGAGGAGGGAAAAAAAAAAAGAGAGAAGGGGGTGAAAAAGGGGAAAGGGGCTCAGGGAGGGGAGGCGTCGAGTAGGCGCCGCAGATGACGCCCATCAGGGGGGCCCACTCCCCACCAAATCCCCCCAACCGAGGAGAGCCCACAGTTAGGGTTAAAATTCATATGCCCTCCTTTACGATACATGGTGGCGATATCGTTCAGTGGTCATGAAGTGGATCCAGCAAGACCAGGTGAGTGAAAATAGATAAAGATAAAGATGTGTGATGTAGGAGAAATTGTGCGGGAGTATAGTCCAGGGTATATGTAGTAACATGTGAAATAATTTCACTGACCTCTCTCCAAAAGGGTTGAAGGCAATCGCAGTCCCACCAGATGTGGAGCATAGTTCCCTCTTGTCTTCTGCACCTCCAACATGTGTTGGGGACGGAGGGGGAAATTTTATGAAGCCGTGAAGGAGTCCTGTACCATCTTGTGGTAATTTTGTAGCCATTTTCCTGAATGGCCACATTTAGGGAGCATTTGTGAGCATATTCATAGATGGTATCCCACTTTTCCGCGGTGAGGGGCGTTTGAAAGTCTCTGTCCCAAGTCATCTGTGAGGAGGCTGGAGAGGGGGTAAGCGTGGATGAGAGGAGAGCGTAAAGGGTCAATATTAGGTGCCTTTGCTATGTTTTATGGTGGCAAAGGGATTTGAAGGGAGTGAGTTGTCTGGTCCAACAGGACCGGTGTGGATGGGTCGAGAGAAAATGACGAATTTGTCTATACGACAAAAAGGAGAATGAGGTAGTTTTGGAAATGTTCACCAGGCTCGAGAAAGAGAGAGGGGCTCCCTTCGAGAAAAAGTGGAGCGCTAGGACATCATCATGTGGCCATTCGTGGAACAAGAAAGAACAAGAGTCACACGGGGGGAAAGCTGGGTTCTCTCTTAGGGAAGTTAAAGGGCCTGGCCCAGAGATAGATAACCCAGACTTGATCGCTCCACCAACGGCCAGAAGGGAGGGGTGGATGAGAGGATGTGTGGCGGTTGCCTGTGGCCAGTGTTTCCGAGATAACCAGGGAAGTAGGTGTAAAGGACCCGGGATAAGAGATTTTTCCAGGGCCACCCAGGTCTTTCTAGTGGTATGAACGTTCCAGTCCACTATCCTAGTGAGATGACACGCCAGGTAGTATCTGTATAGATCTGGAAGGCCGATGCCCCCATCCTTTTTCTGCAGCGTAAGGCGAGAATATTTTATGCGAGGTGGAGAGATAGAGCTACTATTCCACCTATAGAGGGAAGGGCTGGTACGTCAGCGAGGGCCCAAATGGAACCGCTGTGTGGGGAAAGAAGTATGAATGGGAAAACCACAGGTGGTTCTGCAATCTAGGGACCTTGGGAGGTGAATAATGCATGAAGTAGAAAGAGGTGGTAGTGGGGAGCAACTGCAAGTTGTGGATGCATCTTTTAATCAGAAAAACAACAAACAAAGATAAAAAAGAACAATCATAAAATCTATAACCAGTGACGTCATTTGTAACAGTTGAAACAGAAGAATAGCACATTCTAAAATATGCATAAGATTTTGACAACTTTGAGAGACCAGGGGTGACACTCTGCCTGAAGGTCTCATATTATGCTTAAACTGAAAAGTTCCATATCTAGTTGGAACCTGCCCCCAGTTTCACCTTGTCTCAAAAAAAAAAAAAAAATTGAAAAAATGGGGGGGAAGTTATATTGATAAGGTTTTATACCCTGTACCCGATCAGGAGCATCTGTTCCCATTAATGCCGATCCTCAGTTGATCTGTGATGCTAGATTAACATCTGTATTAACCATCACCATTATTAGTCTGGATGGGAGGGGCAACACGTAGTGTACTCAAGGATTTAAAGTGTTTAGGAAGGTCTAGAGCAGGGGTCTCAAACTGGTGGCCCTCCAGCTGTTGCAGAACTACAATTCCCATGAGGCATTGCAAGCCTGACAGTTACAAGCACGACTCCCATAGGCAGAGGCATGATGGGACTTGAAGTTTCACAACAGCTGGAGGGCCACCAGTTTGAGACCCTTGGTCTAGAGGAAGGATATCATTGACCAGCCCTGGAATAGGGCAAGTCTTAATAGTTATGGGTGGATACAAGAGGCAGACACAGATTCCAGGAGCACACCACCATGCCCCAACTGCCTGTGTAAAGTGTGTTACCTTTCATCAATAATTATAGAAAGTGTACCATTACCTGTTAGGATATGTCAGGTACAAGAGACGCCACGCAAACTCTCCTTCGGTGTAGTCAGTGGTAGGAGTCTAGAGTACATGGGCAATTTGTTCCCTAACTCAAAGTAAAGCAAGATGTCACAATTAAGAGGGTAAGGACTCCACCTGGAACTGGCATCCCACCTAGTTCAGACATGATGGGTGCCCTGGAGAGCGTGCGTGTGTCCTCATTATTCAGACTAGTTCAGAGGAGGGTTACAGACAATATAAATGGAGATGAATCAACACGTAAGCCTGTGAAAGCCTGCCTTTTTGTCATTGTGCCTAATGCACGTTACCCAATGCAAGATCATTTAAATCAGTCCACGATCTTCAGCTTCAGGGCCATTTTTAGATGTTGACTGGAGGTTGAGACTATTAATGCATCTTAAATTTCTTGGGATGGTGGATCAGTGTCATAGAATAAGGGGACAGGTGTTCAAAACACAGGCCCATATTGCTGAAGTCGGGAGTGGGTGCATCCAGTATTATGGCAACAGATTTAGAAAGCCAGCAGGTCTCCTTCCCATATACTGGGGAAATGTGGGAGGAATCTGGAAGGACTAGCGTGTTTCAAAATGTCTCAGTGACAGTCTAGGAGAAGTCTTGTAAGAAACCGCTACCTAGAGGGAGGGAAGGATGTGGTCTGATGGGCATACGGATTAGGACATCATGGGTGCAAAGTTCATCAAAGCTTACCTTCCCAAAGCGGATGTCTTACATATGGGCAGATCGTAGCCCACCTATAGAAGGCAGTGGACAAATCGGAAAGGGTAGGTGTGGATGTGAATAGTCCGTATCTTCCATTCGGCGGGGATTGCAGCCGGGTGATCAAAATGATAAAAAAAAAAAAAAACGGCAGATGCGAGGACTGGTGACCAGGGGCACTTACATTGAGTAGGTTACTTCACGGCAGAGTCAGAGTCGAGGTGTCCCTTTTCAAGCCTCCACGCGATCTCTTCTGACTGATGGAGAGCCAGGGTTATGTTGATAAATGTCTCAGCGCAAGGATCGATTGCTTGGAGAAGGTGGAGCATCCCGATGCCTCCTGAGTCTTTGTCGCTGGGCTTTCGGCGACGGGTTGAGCGAAACTGGTAGCCATAGTTCCGTCAGGTAGTAGAAGGAATACCATCCCGGAAGCTCGATGCGGGGAAGATCGAAATGATCACAAAAGGCATGCAGGTCTTCCGGCGTACGGAGCAGGGCCGAGCGCCCCTTGGCTGCCGCAGATAACCCAAAAGGAAGTTTCCAGCGATATTGTATGTTCCGAGACCATAGGGCTTCCAGTAGGGGGCGCAAAGCTCTCCTGTTCTGCAAGGTTATCTGGGATAAGTCCTGAAACAATTTAATTTCAGCGCCATTCTGAACCATTCGACCCTTTTCCCTTGCCTTTCTAAGGATTTCCTCCTTCGCGGGGAAAATTACAATGCAGCAAATTACATCCCTGGGCGGTTCATTGTCCCGGGGTTGAGGCCGCAATGCTCGGTGAACTCTTTCCCGCCCCATTGGAGAGTCAGCCGGATGATCAATCAGATCATTAAAGATGTTATTTACAGTTTGTTGAAGTAGACCCGGATCGTTATTCTCAGGCACACCGCATACTCTTATATTGTGTCTGCGCCCACGGTTGTCTAGAACTTCAACATGTCTGTGAAGATCCAGAAGGTGTGTGAGCTGCGCATCATATGTCCCTTGCACTTGACGGATGGCTGCAGCATGGATCTGTGTAGTTTCTTCCACATCGCTGATGCGGTGTGCCACTGCCTGTATATCTGAGCGGAGGTCGGCAAAGGCGGCCGTCACGGTGCTCTTGATATCGGTGGCAAATTTCTCCAGATCTAGTAGGCTGGGTGGTTGGGTCTGCAGAGGGGGGGCGTCCCCGTCCCTGACATCTGCGATGCGGGTGTCTCACCAGGCGAGGCCGGTGCTTGGGCCTGTGAAGCCACGTGGGAGGCTACGTGTGCCAGCTGGCGCTGGGTCTGGAAAAGCTCAGGGATGTTTTGGCTCAGCTGTGTCCCGTTATCGATAGGCGCGCGGGAGGCAGAGGAGCTTCTAGTTGATGTCTGCATGCTGATTCTTGCTGCAGGCTCCCCAAAAATCAAAGCACGGTCCCCAGATTACAGGAGCTCCGAGATCAGGCAGCCATCCAGGTCCCCATCCAGGCCACGCCCCAAGATAATATTTTTTACGTATATTGTACTAACTTGCTTTTTTGGCACCGTAATAATCCCTTCCTCCTCGCTCTTGATTGTACTCTATTATGGGGATGAGGTGCCTTATCTAGTAAGAACATAACAACTTCCTCCTTTCGCTTTTTTCTACAGAAAATCTGTTTTGAGAAGTTTGCATGACCAACATGGACATTTAGGATTTGAAAAAACCTACAGACTAATCCAAGATCGTTTCTTTTGGCCACGAATAGGGGAATCTGTTGTGGACTATTACTGCCGTTGTGTGAGATGTCTACAAAAGAAAATTTTGCCTACTCAAACTGCTCCTATGGAACACTTGAAAAGTTCTGGTCCAATGGATTTAGTGTGCATGGACTTTTTGTGTATTGACAATGACAGCAGTGGTGTGGGAAATGTTTTGATTGTGATAGCTCAAGCCTATCCCACCAAAGATCAGAAAGCAGTAACTGTAGCTAAAGTATTCTGGGAGAAGTTTTTTGTTTATTATGGATTGCCAAATCTACTTCACTCTGACTAGGGGCGGGACTTTGAAAGTCGTCTAATTAACGAGCTGTTAACATTGCTTAACATCGACAAGAGCCACACCACACCTCATCAACCAGAGGGTGATGCTCTCCCTGAACGTTTCAATTGCACCTTGTTGGACATGTTGGGTACCCTCCCTAATGGTGCTAAGCAAACCTGGAGCTGACAGGTGGGAGCTATTGTACATGCCTACAATTGTATCAGAGATGAATCAACTGGTTTCTCTCCTTATTTTCTCATGTTTGGGAGAGAAGCCCATCTCCCTATTGACATTCAGTTGGGTGTATCTACTGATGGAGTGAAAAATAAAAATCACTACCAGTATGTGGAACGACTTAAACAGAGTTTAAAAAAGAGGCCTATCAAATGTTTGGAAGAAAATACTGCAAAAATAAATGCTGCCAATAAAAGGTGTTTTGATGCCAAAGTTTGTTACAAAAACCTGGGGATAAAGTGCTTATCCGCAATTTGGGACCTTCAGCCAAACATAAATTAGCTGATCACTGGCAAAATGAGTTGTTTGAATTTATAGAAAAACTTCCTAGAATTCCAGTCTACAGGATTCGAGGACCTGAGGGTCGGATCAAAGCCTAGCATAGGAATCACTTGCTTCCAGTACCACAAGTTGCTACAGCTGATGAGGAGCCACAATCTGATATTGTTACAGATTCTAATGATGTGCCTTGCGCACACTGTGGAGACCAGAGTGATGACAATGACTGGTTTACACCTCCACCAGAGTCTCCTGTACAGGTTCCTTCACCTATTACTGATGGCTTCTTCCTCAGAGGGGAGGTCTGAACCCAGCTACTCCTGTTTTTGAACCAATAGCCCAAAACTTTGTTCCTACAGTTCCCAGCATGGTTGGAGCACCAAGTTTTCCCACTAATGCTGTCCCAGATTTATCTGGACTAATGCCTGAGGGCTTGAGGAGAGGAGATAGTGTTCAACGACCTCCACCAATGTTTACTTATGACACATTGGAAAGACCCTGCTATGCTGTACAGAACTATGTACAACCTCATGTTCTGATGGAAATGATTGCAGCTCATTCTAGACTGGTTAGCATGATGCCTATTTGTTACTAACCATATTTAATTTGCAGCTAATCTCTGTAATAGATTGCTTCTGGAGAAGTGGTCTGCAGAAGGAGACAACCATATTAACTTTTGCTATGTTTTGAGTGTATATCCTTGCCGGGGAGGAAGGATTTTCAGCAGGGGGAGAATGTAGTGATGTGATCATTTCTTTGCCCATTTACCCATTTGCCCAAGTGTATACTCTTGTTATGCAGTGTTTGTTTGCCCTTTTCCAATATGGTTGCTATGCTCTCTCTCACACCAAGGATGAGGTCATCAAGAAGAGCAGAGGATGGCAAGGGGTTTTGTGGGTAAGTGGGTGGAGAGAGACATGTGGAGAGGAGAACAGTGAATTCTTGCTAAGGGAGAAAGACCAAGTGCTGCAGCTTCAACTCACTGAGAGATACATAGAGACTGTTAACGATCATGTTCCTAAAGGTGAAGGGCAGGGCATGAAATATCCCTGCCCCCACCACCTGTGGGATCGTGTCAGACCTAATTTAATAATTAAGTTATTTTTTTTTTTTTAAATTAAATAAATAATAAATCATTATCAAATTACTTACTTTTGGTTGGTTATGGAGATTGACAGTTGCCCCAAACGGTCCTCTGGCACGAGCATACAGCCTATAAAAGTAAAGAGGATACGTCATTACTGGGCAGAAGACGGCGAAGATTAGAAGAGGAGCACATCTGCACTTACCTGTCATGGAGCAATTACTGCGTCAGATGATGGACCGGGCAGCGGCTGTAGATCCTGACATTTGGATTCATCACTGCCGGTCTCTTCCTGGGCCTTCTTCCATCATGGGACCGATTCCACCGGCTTCTTCTTCTGCCGTTTTCCCCTCTGGCTCCATTGTTCCCGATCCTCCTGTGCCATGGTCCGTGCCGTCCTATCGGTCCCCCTCTTCGGCCCTTCGTTTCTCTGTTGAGCACATGTCTCTCCCCTGTTCTGCTACTAATCCTCCGGTTTTCCGGAGCGGACGTTCCTCTGTTCAGCCCGATCCAGTGCATGACGGTTACTCTCTGCCTTGGAGTCTGATGTCGTCATCTCCACCTTCTTCACTTCCTCCGGGCCCTCTTTCAATCCACGATGTAGCTCGGCGCAGTTCGTTCTGGGAGAAAAACACGGAGACATCTGAAACATCCTCGCAGGTTTGATTCCCCGGATGGGCATGTGGATAGGAGATTCACTCATAGGTTATTTGATGCTAGATGTGTTATAATTTCTGTAATTACTTTGTTTAATGTTCTTAAATGTCTACTGTTGTTTTAACCCCTTTCTAGTGCTAATGCTTCTGCTACAGTGACACAGGCTTCTTCTGCGGATCTTTCTATGACTGCAGATCCCGTCATCATGGGGACTGGTGCTGAGAAGATGCACATTGGAAGAAAGCGTCTTTGTAAAACTAAAGGCATTGTGTTGCCTTCTACAGTGTTAGGTGGTAAGGGATTTTTGGATCCTAATTTGTTTATTTTCTTGATCCAGGTGTTTTACAGCCAAATGCATCTTCTGCTGGTCCTTTGTTGCTGTCTGATCGTGTTACCATGGTGCCTGACCATACATCTACTGCATGTGAGATTTCGCAGTCACCTATGCTCGCTGAATCAGCTACTAACACCGATGCTATTGTTTCCAATCCTTCTGGTGAGTTTTCTGATTCTTCAAGATTTCATGAATTGTTTTGTTCATTTTCTAAATTTTTATCCACGCTCGCTGGTTCGGTTAATGTTGACCAACCCAAGTCAAATCCAAATATAGCTTCAGTGTGGCTGGATCCTTTGTCTGTCTCGCATAGTGTTCCAGTCTCTACAACAGTGGATACTGCACCTGTGCTTCCTAATGCTCCTGCGGTGGTAATTCCTCCGCTAATTCCAGATTCTTGTTTAAAGGAAGTCGTGACGTGTGAATTATCCCCCCTGGGTTTTCATTTGACTAAAACAATGAGAGACAGAATTTGGTCTGGGGAGTATATTGACATTTTGTCTTTGCTTCCGTCCAATCATGAACATCGATTGGATAAGAGGGATGGTGATAGAAGAGATGATGATAAAGAAGAAAATTGCGCCACGCTCTCTAATAATTGGCTGCAAGCGTTTTGCATTTACGCTGGCGTGCTCGGTGAAAAACGTCCTGATCTGTGTTCAGGTTTGTTCCAACATGTCGAGATCATTTTAGAAGCATACAAGAATTTCCCTGGTTTTTCATGGTTTTATTATGATGAGGCCTTTCGCCAAAAATTGTCTGTACACAAATCTATGAAATGGGGCTCGAAGGATGTTGGTTTATGGCTTAATCTTTTGTTGCCTCAAAAGCCTTTGTTTAAAGTTAAAGTTAATTCCTTCACTCCCACTACTGTTTATCGCAGGGGCATTTGTTTTCATTTCAATGATGGGCTGTGTAAATGGCCTAATAACTGTAAATACAAGCATGAATATAGTCATTGTGCTGGTTCTCACCCGGCTTCACGCTGTTTTAAGAAATTGTCCTCTAGTGCTTCTGCTCCTTCTTAAGAGCTTTTTCTTAAAAGCCACAACTCTGGTGAAAATTCTAAGCATGTTGCCTTGGCTTCACAAGTACCCAGAGCCTCTGAAAGCAATCGTCTTGCGTGATGGCTTTTTGTTTGGTTTTCATTTGTCTTCCTTTTCTGGGACTGGTTGTCGCATATTTCCAAATTTGCCTTCAGTTTCTATTCATCCGTCTGTTCGTGAGAAGTTGGAAAAAGAATTGCAGGCAGGTAGAATTGCGGGTCCGTTTTCTATTCCTCCTTTCGTGAATTTTCGCTTTTCGCCACTAGGTATTGTTCCTAAAAAAGGAGCCTAACTCTTATAGGTTGATTCACCATCTATCTTTCCCTATCGGTTTTTCTTTGAATGAGGATATTGACTTGTCATGGTGTTCTGTACAATATTCCTCATTTGATGATGCATTGTTTAAAATTAGGAACTCCGGTTCTTCTGCTTTGCTTGCTAAAGCCGACATACAATCTGCATTTCGTTTACTTCCTATTCACCCGTCGGCTTTTAATTCTTTAGGATTCCATTTTCAAAATGAATTTGACTTTGATAAGTGTGTCCCGATGGGGTGTTCACTTTCTTGTTATTATTTTGAACTATTTTCTACATTCATTGAATGGGTTGTTAGTTTTCATACGGGTTCTACTGATTTATTGCATTATTTAGATGATTTTCTTTTTATTGGTAAAGCCGGTTCATCTTATTGTTTATATTTATTTATGGTTTTTAAGGTTGTTTGTAGGGAATTTGGTATACCGTTGGCTGATGAGAAATCTGTCTGTCTGTTCTTTCTAAACGGAAAGTTAGATTGAAAGTTTTACAGTCTTTACTTGGTTTGTTGGCATTTGCGTCTAGAGTGTTGCCGATGGGTCGTGTTTTCTCGAAACAGTTGTATCACGCTATTTCCTCTCCTTTTCATTTCGTGTGGATCACTTCTGGAATGAGGGACGATCTTCTGGTATGGCGTCGTTTTTTTATCTACATTTAATGGCAGTTGTTTATGGCAGACCCCCTTTTGTTCGGCTTCAGCGTTAAACCTTCATACTGATGCCGCTGGATCTGGTGGTTTCGGTGCTTATTGAAATGGACATTGGTCTGCCGATTTATGGCCCAAGTCTTGGAAAGATTTGGGTGTGGCTTCTAATATAGTTCTGTTGGAATTTTTTCCTGTATTAGTGGCTTTGGAATTATGGGGTATTCATTTTAGAAATCGTCGTATTTTACTGTATTCTGATAATAAGGGTGTTGTCTTTGTTCTTAATTGTTTGTCTTCAAAGTCTCTTCCAGTACTTGCTGTGCTTAGATTGTTAGTATTTAAATGTTTAGATCTTAATATATGGCTTAAGGCCAAGTACATTCCTGGTAAGGACAATCTAATTGCTGATGCTCTGTCCCGTTCCCAGTTTCAGGAATTCAGGCTTTTGGTTCCACATGCAGATCCTACTGGCATATTATGCCCTCCTCGCGTATGGGAACTTCGGTGAATCCTGTCTTCACTGCTATTCGGGCTTCTTTGGCAAATTCCACGTGGGCGTCCTATAAAGCTGCGTGGTCTTTGTGGTGTTCCTTCTTACTTTCTTTTGGAAATCTGCAGCCCCCTTTTTCTGAAGGATTAGTTTCATCTTTTCTGAGTTTATTGATGTCTAGTGGTTATTCATATTCTCATATCATTAAGACTTTGTCAGGTGTTTCCTTTTTCATGCGCATGCAAGGCGGTAGATCTTGTATGTCATTTTTCTCTGTTAGGCATGCTTTGAAAGGTTACAAAAGGGATCGCTCACTTGCTGATACGAGATTGACAATTTTTGTTGACCTTTTGGGTCGTCTTTGTGACGTTTCTAAGGATGTTTGTTTTTCTCCTTATGAATCGTTATTATTTAATTTGGCTTTCTGCTTATGTTTTTTTGGGGCATTCCGAGTTTCTGAAATTGCTCCCGCTGAAAGTTTCTGATGAATCAGGTTTGTTCTTTCGTGATGTTTTTGTTGGTATAGATTATATTCAGGTTTTACTTCGTAAAAGTAAAACTGATCAATTGGGTCGTGGTTGATGGATTACTTTGCGAGCGAATCCTAGTGCTCGTTATTGTGTTTTCTCTTTGGTTAAGCAATTTTTAAGTATCAGACCTGTGTTTTTTAGACAATTGCTGATTCATGTCACGGGTATTCCGGTGACTATTTATCAATTCAAGGCTGCGTAGATGCCTCAAAGCATTGCGTTTGGAACATCTGCGAATTACGTCTCACTCGTTTCGTATTGGTGCAGCCACTACTGCAGCTTTGGTAGGTCTTAATGAATCCATGATTAAAGATATTGGTGGTTGGAGATCTAACTGTTATAGATCATTTGTTAGACCTAACTTTTGTTTTTAATTTTAGATGCTCACCGTGTCATCTGGATTATTGGACACTCCTATATTTTTTGGGCTCAGAAGAGAGCTGAATGGAGAGTCTATGGCAATAATTTAGGATTACCTTATTGTTTTGCTGTTCATTGGTATGGAAGACGTGAAATGCGTTGGGGCGATCTACGTTCTATTCTGTCATATTTGAATGATTGCTGGCCTGTTCCTCAGATCATTATTTTTCATTTATCTGGTAATGACCTTGGTAAACGTAAGACATTAGAATTGCTTTCTCAGATTAAGCTTGATCTGTTATGCCTACATGCTGTCTTACCTGATGCTGTGTTAATTTTTTCTGAAATAATCCCTAGACTTGATTGGTTGATCTGTTCTGAGCCTTGGTAATTTAGAGAAAATTTGTAAGCGAATTAATAGAGCTTTAGATAAATTCATGCCTTCGGTTCATCGTATGTCTTTTAGGCATGTGAACTTGGAGGGTGGTTTGCCTGGGTTTTATAGACCAGACAATGTGCATTTATCTGATGTTGCTCTAGACCAGTGGTTCTCAACTCCAGTCCTCAGGACCCACCAACAGGCCAGGTTTGCAAGATAGCTGAAATACCTCACAGGTGATATCATTTGCTGCTCAGTGATTGCAGTATTCTAGTCTGCATCTCCCCAAGGTAATACTTAAAATCTGGCCTGTTGGTGGGTCCCGAGGACTGGAGTTGAGAACCACTGCTCTAGACATTCTAAATTTAGATTTTCAAACCTGTGTTGAATTGGCTGCTGCCTTGGTGGGATGCCAGGCTCCTTAAGATTCTGAGCCTGGCGTATGGATAATTGTTTTTGTTTTAATTATATAACTTGAGCTTAAATGGCTGAGCTATTTATATATATTTATATTGATATACTAATATTATATTTGATTTTAACTCATGCTAAGTGTGTTGATTATTTCTGATTAAAAGTTAATATGAATTGATTTATAATTTATACCTGTAAATAAAAGGCCACGGCCAATTTAAACCACAGGTATTTTATGAAGTATTATTCATTCAAATGATATAAAATGTTATTAAATATTACTTGTTATTGGTTATAACTACAATCCCATGTTTGGAAAATACTTTATGTTGGATGGTTCACTGAATGTTATTTCTTCTATACATGGACTTTCAAATACAATGCTGTGTGGATTACTGTCTATGTGAAGATATATTTCTCAATTGGGATTTGACTTGTTGTTCACAAGCACCAATTGAGTGGAGGCACTGTGCTTGTTAAAGATCCTGTCCTGATCACACAGATTATGAAGACTCTGCTCCTAAATAATATACTGGTGGTGCCATCATACCTCAGTAGCCGCAGAGAGAGAGAGAGAGAGAAAAATAGTGCTACACTACATAAAACCACCCAAACAGTGCACACTCCACATGGCCTGAAACTAGTTATTGAACAGTCTCCACAACACAAATAGTCCCCTCATATTGACTTACCCCTCACCTACATACATCCCCTCCCACATAACCCAATTGTATATACCTAATCTGAACCTCCCCAACAGAAACCATACTACCCTGCTAGTCCCGAGTATTGCATCATATTTAGCCATGCACACATCCAGAAGATAAATGGACCTTGAACATCCACAGCAGGTGATTAACGAATCTGCTACTGGAGCAGAGTCCAGCCACAGCCTCCACCATCCTCCCTCTTATGTGATCCCACCAGACATCACAGAGGCGCGCCCAATCCCTACCTCATGTCCGGCCACACAATGCAGGAAATAGCAATCCCCACCATGTGAGAAAGACAGCATGATGGAAACAGCTCCCTTCAAAGCCGGGCACCCGAATGTCCATCCAAAACCAACCCATGTGATCACCACCCATCCCCCTAAGTTCATGAACTTTATATCACTCAGTTCCATTGAGACTGTCACTTTATGTTATGCACTATGAGCACTATTCACATTGCATATATACACCTGGTTGTGTGTTGAGTTACACCAGGTGCATATCAGTCCAGTCAGAGACTAGTAATTTTAGAGTTTGTTGCTATTTTTATAAATTTTGTGTATAAGGATTTGTTTATGCGCACCGGTCACTTTTCATATATTTGTTTGTTTGACTGTTATATCTAGCGGATTACCTTTATGATAGGTATATAGCTATATTCTTTGCTAGAAGTCATACCATCACGTTATTTTGTATTACAGAGCCACACTTAGGCAGTGATGTTTTATTGTAATATGCTTATATTTTAAAAGACACCCACCATCACTGTGGTATCACATACAGAGTCATTTTTTATTTTTAAAGGATTAGCGCAGCACCACATTCTTACCCACTTTTAGTTGCTGGTGGTAGGCTCCCATAATGATGGACCTATAATGCATGCCAAGTTCCTCAATCATGTCCACTGGCACTTTCCTATACCAATCTTGATTTAGTAGTATCTTGTCACACATGTCCACGTATCAACTCCTGTACATTCACGACCACGTTGCCCCCCTGTCGGAGGGCTTGATGACAATTTGTTAATCATCGACAAGGTCTCGAAGGGCCTTTTGCTGCAAGTGTGTAAGGTTAGAGATGGAGGCAGTATTGTAGGATGAATTCTCAACTTCTTTTACTGTTTGCTTTAAGAATGCCCACACAGCGATGCAAGACTGTAATTAAGGAAATACATTGGATTTAGCTTTAAAACTATGAGGATCTGGTTTCTCTGAGCTGCTGAGGGAAGAAAGCAGAGAATCTTACCTCCCCTTGGCATGTCAAAGAACCCAGAGACGTCTGCATCTGAGCATGGTGTGTAAATGGGCACACATCGCTACATGCATATCATAATTGCCCCCAATAAATCCCTTATAGATCAATCCTGCATGTGTATAATGTACTATATTTACATTTGTGATAAAACCAAGTTAACTTGAATTGAAAAAAGTACATAAGAGCTTGGAATATAACTGCTTGAATTTAGCTTAGAAAAAAAAGTTAAGTTCATTATAAATTTATAATTCATGCTTGCTGGTTTCATGACATGTTCATATTGATACTGACTTTAATTTCTACAGTATCTAAAATTTCAAAATTAGTTTTCCATTTACAAAATACACACCAAATGGAGAGAGCAAAAAGTAGTTTCTTTGTTCAGCAATGCACTACTGACAATTCAAGTTTTTGTCATTCTGTAGCCTTCCAGTTTTTAAAATGATCATGTCTGTCTGGCAGGTTATTAAAATAAATGAGAGTAGTTCCTACTGATGTTACTCTTTCTCTTAATGGCAGTTCAGAAATTTACAGGCCACACTAGTGCATTAAAATGACTGATGTGAAGGCAAAAAGGGGTTTGGTAAAGTAGACAATTAGGCCTATTTCTGTATAACTGAGTGAAATACTTCTTGTTATTTCAATAATTCAGACACCAGTCAATTTTTATATGCTGAGTTTGTCAAGATAATGTGCCTAGTGCTTGTCTGCTTGTCATTTTAAACTTGATACAGCATGTTACAGGTGCAGTCTAGCTTACTAAACAGAGAAATCACTCAGTGAAGATTTGCATAAGCAGTGCAGCAACATTAGGAGAGGCAAAAGATTTGGGTAGGCATACACAATGAGGGGAAACTGGTTCACCAAAACATTTGTGACTGTGGCTGATTTAGAAAAGTGAAGACAAGCTGACCAACTGATAATGTGTGTTTAGTTATTAACCGCTTCAGCCTCGGAAGAATTTACCCCCTTCCTGACCAGAGCGTTTTTTGCGATTCGGCACTGCGTCGCTTTAACTGACAATTGCGCGTGCGACGTTGTATCCAAACAAAGTTGACGTTCTTTTTTTCTCACAAATAGAGCTTTCTTCTGGTGGTATTTGATCGCCTCTGCAGTTTTTATTTTTTGCGCTATAAACAAAAAAAGCGTCAATTTGGAAATAAACACAATATTTTGTACTTTTTGCTATAATATCCTCATTCTTTTCTAAAAAAAAGCACATTATTTCCGAGTTTAGGCCAATATGTATTCTTCTACATATTTTTGGTAAAAAAAAAAAAAATCACAATAAGCGTATATTGATTGGTTTGTGCAAAAATTATAGCGTCTACAAAATAGGGGATAGATTTATAGCATTTTTCTTTTTTTTTCTTTTTTTACTAGTAATGGCGCCGATCTGCGATTTTTATTGTGACTGTGACATTATTGCGGACACATCGGACAATTTTGACACATTTTTGGAACCAGTCAATAATACAGCTATCAGTGCGATTAAAAATGCATTGAATACTGTAAAAATGTCACTGGCAGTGAAGGGATTACCTGTGTTCCCTGCTACGTGATTCTAACTGAAGGGGGAGGGACTAACTACAGGAAGTGACAGATCGTTGTTCCTAGCCAATAGGAACACACGATCTGTCACTCTTGTCAGAACAGAACGGGGAAGTGTGTGTTTACACACTCATCCCTGTTGTGTGTCTCCTGGTCATGATCGCTCGTGGCCAGCGGTCATCACGACCGTCGGCCGCGAGCATCGGCACCCCCGCCATGTAGCCGGCTAGCGCCTGCTATCCAGACCCCGCGAGCCAACGTACAGCTATGTGGTTTTGTGCAGGGGAACCAACCTGGCGCAGTATAACTGTGGCTGGTCCGGAAGCAGTTAGCGTTTGCCGTATCCACCGGATGTCCGGTCCCGGTTCCATTCTGATGTCTGTTACTGCATACCTGCAGTCAATGTCCATGCCTGTAATTCATGCTTGTTTGTGAGTATTTACTTGTTATTTTACTTTTTAATAAATGCTATCAGTGGTAATGCGCTAGGTCAGTGCACCCTCTCTTCTTTTTGTAGTTTATGAATGCCCAACATTCTGAAGAGGGCTGCAAGACGGCAGATACCACTGAAGCTTTTTGGCCTTATTACACACTGAGTATCTAGACACTTGAGCGCAGGAGAGAGTTTTTCTCTTTTGGTTTAGTAAGAATCTAGTTCAGCCTGCTTGAGACTGTAGAGCAACCCATAGACCCAAATGCATACCTCTCAACTGTCCTAAGACTGGAGCAGCCACATACTGGAGCATCTGTGCACGACAGCCAACTATGCAGTTGCTAGCTTTTATTTTCTTGTCAAAATATTTTACTCAAATGTAAGACAAGTTAGACGAAATAAAGATTATACAATCAAAATGATGATGTTCACTCACATATATATATTCAATAAGTATGAAACAATGTCGCGCTACTAGTGATAAAACTTAAAAGAAGGTAAAAAATAGTAAAGCAGCTAGCATAAACAGTATAGTAAACTGCACAAACAAGTGAAAAGATAAAAAATGCAGCACTAGTGTGTAACAAAGTGCAAAATTGAAGTATCACCTCACGTGCAAATATAAAGCGGATAGTAACTTGTAGGTCAGATATCAACGTGAACAATATACAACAACAAAAGGACAAACAAATCAGGAAAGTTTGTCACAGGTAGGTGAAAATGTCCATGTAAGACAGCAAAAAAAAAACTGCAACTAAAACTGTCTGTGATAAACCAAAAAAAATGGGAGATTCTTCAGTTAAATGAAATAAAATCCCATGTGTAGATGATGCCTGTAGATGATAATAAATCAACCAGTATATGTGACAGGAATAACCTCTTCAAAAGATATTTGCCGCATTAAGATGGAAATATTGAAGGAATGGGTACGCTTACCATGAGAAGGGGACACACTCACCATACGGCGGTGGGTCAATCAGGTGTTTGGATTCAACAATCCGGCAGGTATTTGATGGAAGGAGCTGGTGTGGAGATACACCTCAATACTTCCGTCAAAATCCGTGGTAAGCAAATGGTGTAGCTAGGACAGCCCGGCTAACGAACTTGGACTCCCATCCGATGGTTGCACTTGATAGGATGTATGAACTCCAAATGGTGTCATGGTGAATTAATGTTCCAATAATTTTGTTGAGACGGGACGCAAGGATTTTTGCTAAAATTTTGATATCAGTATTTAGCATAGAAATAGGACGGTAATTAGCGCACAAAGTTTCATCTGAGTTAGGTTTCGGAATCATACAAATGATTGCCATTAAAGATTCTTGTCTAAAAGATGTATTTTTTAATATATTATTAAACGCATCTGCCAACGCTGGGGAGATAATGTCAGCAAAAGTGTGATAAAGTGCTTTGTACCCATCAGGGCGCAGTCTTTTATTTATTTTTAGGTCCTAATGGCAGCCATCACATCCTCGATAGTTATCCGTTCATCTAAGAGGGTTTTGATGGGAGGAAGATATTTGGGGGAAACGGGTGGGTGGGAACCCAGAAACGCAGACGAGCCCTGGCCAGATAGAGGAGGAGGCTTAAGTAGCCCTCTCAGCCTCCTCCAACAAATACAGGCTAGCCTCTGGCTAGCCTTTACACTTGTAGTCAGAGTCTTCGAGTAAAAAAGTGATACTCCTAAGCACCAAGGCCTGAGGTGTGCCTTGACCTGACTGGTCAGTATGCCTGAAAAGAGGGCAAAAAGACACAAATTTAGGTGAAGAAGGGAAGGTAACAATCCATCAAGAGGAGTAGCGTGCGCCCGGATGGCAACAGTATATATCCGAAAAGTGTCCCCTATGACCGGAGAAACCCCCCCCCCCTGACTTGGCGATGAGACAGAAGCCCCTACAGAACCTGCGAAGTTACCCAGAACCCAACTAAACGTCCCGTGAACGATTGAACAGAGCCTGAAGTCCGAGATGACCCAGACATGAGAAAGAACTGCTTGTGAATGAGGATGCGTAGGGGAAGGGGAGCAATGGCTGCCCTGAGGAGCCCCTGCAAAATGAAATGGCCGAGAAGATTGAAACTTCAAAACAGACACCAGTGAAGTGCTCAGTGAAACCCCTCCCAAGCCCTGGCCATACCATATTGGTGTGGGGAAGTGCGATGGTGAGTGCCAAAAGACAACTGGTAGGAGTTCAAAATGCTAAACACCTGAAGGATGTGATGAAGTAGGTGGATCAGGCCCATGCACTATGGCAATAAGTATTGACAACATGGAGAAACCATGCCAGACACAGAATACTGGTCCCATCTGATGCGATCGGGTCGTGCTTCAGCCCGTGACCTGGCAACCGAGTCTGAAATCTGAACCGAGGAAGGAGGGCCAGACTCCATCCCAGGGAAATAAGTCCCATGGCATGAAAACAGTCATACCCAAAGTGACTGAACCCCCCCCTACTTGGAACCGGCTGGGGAACAGAAAAGATGACTGGACTGACGTCCCTGAGCAGTCTTCCAGGCCACATCCTAGACAAGATCCGAGCCGAGAGTGGAATCCAGAATCATGATGACATTTGCCCAAACCTACCACTTAAGGACCCATAAGGGGATAACGAATGCCAATACAGCCCAACCTGAGAACATGCACAAGAGAAATAACAGACAAGACATGAGAACAACAACACCCCTCTGTGCCTACCTAAGTATGAGTGGAAATTCCAAGACCACTGCGCATGAATGAACCTGATGATGGACCCCCCCCCCTCGTGTGAGTAAAGAGTGAGCCCGAGTAACCTGCCGCGCAGAGACAGGTAATTAACTGAAAACTCAGGGCTGGTGTACCCACAGACCGTGGTGGGTAATCGTACAGGTGTGGTGAATGAACGTGCATCGTATGACGTATGTTATACAGGCGAGAAGACTGTGGTCAACAATCATTAACAAACGAAACCTCAGCCCATATGGATCTGTAGACGTGACAGATCCTGACATGTGGGCCCTAGCTACCAGACACAGGTACAACCATGAACAAACGATGAGACATGACAAAGAACGAAGATGAAATCTACTGGAGTATGTGCCGTGACTGAACAACGATGCCCCTCTGAGAGATGCTGAGGCTGAACACTGAAACAGAAACGTTGGGGCAGAAACACAAGGACAACGCTATGACAGAAATGCTGAACGAAATGCTGAGACAGAAACGTGATGACAGAAAAAACCTGGGGCAGAAATGTAACGACAGAAAAAACCTGGGGCAGAAATGTAACGACAGAAAATACCTGGGGCAGAAATGTAACGACAGAAAATACCTGGGGCAGAAATGTAATGGCAGAAATGTAATGACAGAAAAAACCTGGGGCAGAAATGAAATGACAGAAAAAACCTGGGGCAGAAATGAAATGACAGAAAAAAAACCTGGGGCAGAAATGTAATGACAGAAAAAAAAAACCTGGGGCAGAAATGAAATGACAGAAAAAACCTGGGGCAGAAATGAAATGACAGAAACCCAGGGGCAGAAATGTAATGACAGAAACCCAGGGGCAGAAATGTAATGACAGAAACCCAGGGGCAGAAATGTAATGACAGAAACCCAGGGGCAGAAATGTAATGACAGAAACCCAGGGACAGAAATGTAATGACAGAAACCCAGGGACAGAAATGTAATGACAGAAACCCAGGGGCAGAAATGTAATGACAGAAACCCAGGGGCAGAAATGTAATGACAGAAAACCTGGGGCAGAAATGTAATGACAGAAACCCTGGGGCAGAAATACCATGACAGAAAATGCCGGGGTAGAAAACGCTCAGACAGAACGCAGAGGCAGAAACACAATGACAGTAATCCTAGGGCAGAAACGCTGAGGCAGAAATGCCATGACCGAAACGCAATGACAGAAACGCTGAAACTGAAATACTGGGGGCAGAAACGCAAAGACAGAACCCTGGGGCAGAAACGCTATGACGGAAATTCCGAGACAAAAAAAATTGGGCCTGAACGCTGAGCCAGAAAAGCTGGGGCAGAACACTATGACAGAAAACGCCAGGACCGAATAAAGTAAAAATCCCATGACAGAAATGCTATACAAAAATCCTACGGCAGAACCGCTATGACGGAAATGCCAAGACTGTACGCCGAGACAGAAATGCCGGGGCAGAAAGCTATGACAGAAAAGCTAGGGCAGAACGCTAAGACGGAAATGCTGAACGCTTATGACAGCAATGCTAGGGCAGAACTCGAAGAGAGAAATGCTGAATGCTATGACAGAAATGCTGGGCAGAACGTTAAGCCAGAAATGCCGAACCCTGCGACAGAAATGCTGAAACCCTGCGACAGAAATGCTGAAACCCTGCGACAGAAATGCTGAAACCCTGCGACAGAAATGCTGAAACCCTGCGACAGAAATGCTGAAACCCTACGAAAGAAATGCTGAAACCCTACGACAGAAATGCTGAAACCCTACGACAGAAATGCTGAAACCCTACGACAGAAATGCTGAAACCCTACGACAGAAATGCTGAAACCCTACGACAGAAATGCTGAAACCCTACGACAGAAATGCTGAAACCCTACGACAGAAATGCTGAAACCCTACGACAGAAATGCTGAACGCTACGACAGAAATGCTAAACGCTACAACAGAAATGCTGGGCAGAACATTTGAGACAGAAATGCTGACTGCTACGCCACAAATGCTGAGGCAGGAAACGCCATGACAGGAAAACATGCGCTGAAACTAAACGCCTAAACAGAAACGCTATGACAGAAATCCTGGGACCAAAATGCCGCGATATGAACACTTGTGACTGAAGCGGTGGATGCCCGGGGGACCCCCCCACGATGCCCCACGTGAATACTGGGAGGTGAGCGGTCGGGTGAGCGCCACCCCGGCTCTGAAAACTGGGAGACGTGCAGGCGTCCCCTCCACGATGCACAGCGTGGTACCAGGGAGGTGAATTGGCGGGCGAGTGGCAAGTGGGTGGGTGGAGAATGAATGGACGCGTCCCCCTTCCCCCCGGCATGAGAGCCGGGAGACGTGGGCGGGCAGCACCACCCCCGGACAGATGGGGCTGTGGGGAAAGTGGGTGGTTGGAGGATGGATGACCGGACAGACGGCACAACCCCCCCTCCTCCCCCGCAGCGTGAGTGGTGGGAGAAGTGGGCGGGCAGCCCCCCCCACACTGTCAGGAACAGAGGGACAGAGGAACAGCGGTGACCCCCCCAACTAAGCGGGATTGTGCCTAGATGGACCCCCCCCATGGGAGCCTGGAGAAGCCGGTGAGCAGGCAAATGGCCAAATGGAGCCGTAGCTGATGGCTGGATGCCCCCCCCGCTCTCCCCCGGCATGAGCGCCGGGAGAAGCGGGTGGCCCCCACAGCTCTGGCAGGCACCTGGATGAAAGGGAGCAGAAGCGGGCGGCAGCTACTTTAAAAGACGAACGCCCCCCCCACGAGCGCCAGGAGGTACCTAGATGACAGATTAAGACAGAGGCGGGCGGCGTCTGATGTACGGATGCCCCCCCCTCGCAAGAGCGCCGGGAGAAGCGGGCGGGCAGCACCTGACCAGCTGCAGCCGAAGGAGGGTGGAGGATGGATGGACGGCCCCCCTCCCTCCCCCGGCATGATTACCGGGAGAAGCGGGCGGGCCGCACCTGATTTAGCTGCAGCCGAGGGGAAGAAGGGTGGGTGGAGGATGGATGGACGGCCCCCCTCCCCCGGCATAATCGCCGGGAGAAGCGGACGGGCGGCCCCCCGTGGCACCGTATGCAGAGAGGAGCAGACGACTGGCTGGACCCCCCCAACACCCGGAAAGCGGGCTGGCGGCTCCCCCCTATAGCAAGCTGGTAAGGGGAGAGAATGCTGGCCAGCGAGTGGCTCCCCCCTCATGGAGCTGTCTTTGGATAGGGAGAGGAGTCGTTGACGGCGGCGGGCCCCCCGAAATACCTGGAGAAGCAGGGACCCGTAAATGTGGGTGCAGGAGGATAGACAGGCGAACTCCTCGGTGAAGCACCGACAGAGGTACCGCCATGTTGCAGCCGACCCGGAAGTGACGTGTAGGCCCCACCCCCTATTGAACCCAGAAACGCCAACGAGCCCTGGCCAGATAGAGGAGGAGGCTTATGTAGCCCTCTCAGCCTCCTCCCACAAATACAGGCTAGCCTCTGGCTAGCCTTTACACTTGTTTCCGAGTAAAGGGATGATAAGTGAGAACCAAATTTTTGCACTATTTTGAGTGGGTTGCTAGTGTATGAATTTCTAGCTCATTTAAGTTTAATTGGCTTAAAAGATTTATTCATAGAGTTTAGCGCTCTTGCTAGGTATGTACCAGATTTATTAGACTTAATATAAAAGCATGTTTGATACGATTCAATGACTTGTCTGCAGAATTTGTAAGAAACAAGTTGTATTCCAGTCTTGCCTTTTCTAATTTCATTTTCGTGTTGGGATTATTTTGGAAATCTATAAAAGGGAATTAAATTCAGTTTCTAATTTCCGTGCCATATTTATACGTTCCCTTTTTAGTTTTCCTGAATGTTGTTGAATTATTGCTTTTAGTACAGGTTTGTGTGCTTCCCATAGGGTAATGGGACATATTTTTTAAATAGTCTTTTAAAGCTAGTTTAATTGACAGTCGATGAGATGGGTGTTTTAATAGTATGTCTGGGAAATACCATGTAGGATCATGCGTTTTAGGTATAGTAGAAGCAATAGAAGTGAAAACTATATTATGATCTGACCAAGGGATTGGGATTATAGTGGATACAAGCATCTCTGGCACCATACCTTTTGAAAAGAAAATATGATCAATTCAGCTGAAGATTTGATGTGGGTGCGATAAATAAGTGTATTTCCTTTATGTAGGGTTATTTTCCCTCCATTAATCTACCAGTTTAAATTTAGAAAGAAGCTGAGAAAGAGTTTGTTTAGATTGATTTCTGGGATGAGTATAAGGAGTTTTGTCCAGAAATGGAAGAATCCCCACACACCATAAATGATCCCATTCTATGTGAATGTATCACTTGAAAAAGATGTGACAGAAAGGGTATAGGTTTTTTATTTGGCGCATAATACGAAACAACCGTTATGGCTGTGTCCATAATAAATCTTGTAAGTATTATATAACGTGCTTCTGGGTCTTTAATTTCAGTTTGTAATGTGGTAGAGCGATGGAAAGCAATAGGAAGCTCCACGCTGTTTGGTATCAGCAGAAGCTGTGAATATCTGTGGGTATGAAGAGTTGTAAAATTTGGGTGTTGAATTTTTCGTAAAGTGTGTTTCTTGTGAACATACAATATGTGCCTCCTTGGCTTGAAATGCTCTGAATGCTTTTGTACATTTTTGCGGTATATTTAGGCCCTGAACGTTCAGAGATATTATGTTTAATGGTGCCATAGTAGTTGAGTTAATACATCATTCTTACCAGTTGTTCCATAGTGATTGCCTCTAGACTCAATGACCGCGGGTAGATGTGAGAATAAGAGAAAGAAAGATTCAGGAAGGTCTGGAGTGGATAAGGAAAAAAAGACATGTGAGATCATACAAAAAACAGATGCAATAGAGATGTGAAGAGATTTAAAGGTTACCCGTGATGGAGGATAAAATCCACCACCAGGGGAAAAGTTGCCAACACAGAGTCCCCCAATAATATGAATGGGGATCCAGTGTAGGCGAATTGGGGCACACGGATCTTCCATGAGCAGAGCACCCGTAACCAACATAAAAATAAACATCAAAACAATGTTTGTTAATAAACACTAATGATATTTTGTTAATATCTATAAAAACGGATGTGTTATTCCAAAAAGGATAAACCACTAAGAGGTAAAATTAACAATCAAAAAATTGAACAAAGAATCTTTATAAAAAAGGTAAATAAAGGGGTAGATAGATTAGACTTTAGAGTCTTATGCCGCGTACACACGAGCGGACTTTACGGCAGACTTTGCCCGGCGGACTGGATTTCGTCAGACAATTCAATCGTGTGTGGGCTCCAGCGGACTTCGTTTTCTCGAAAGTTGGATGGACTTAGATTTGAAACATGTTTTAAATCAATCCGTCGAAATAGAGTCGAAAAGTCCGCTCGTCTGTATGCTAGTTCGACGGACAAAAAGCCACGTTAGGGCAGCTATTGGCTACTGGCTATGAACTTCCTTGTTTTAGTCTGGTCGTACGTCATCACGTACGAATTTGACGGACTTTGATGGATTGTGTGTAGGCAAGTCCGTTCATTCAGAAAGTTCGTCGTAAAGTCTGTCGAAAAGTTCGCCGGGCAAAGTCTGCCGTAAAGTCCGCTTGTGTGTACGCTGCATTATTCGTCCAGTATTTCTGCATTATGCGGCTAAATCATACTAATAGAAAGTTGCAAACCAGTGAACCTGACCCATCTATGCGAACCGGGTAACAATGTCATTCTTTATAGTCTTTCCAAAATGTATTCAATAGGTCATCAGGATCTATTATGAGAGGTGCAGTAAGGGATAAATGTTCCTTAGAGCCAGGATAGCCTAATATGGGTCACGTGACTCAATGAGGGTCTTGAGATCAAGCTGACTATGTGACCAAGTTCCAGAAAATTTCAAAAAGATGCAGTCCAATAGTTGATGGGGTATGTCCCATACATTAAGGATGGTGTACTGCTTCCTAAAATGAATTCCATTGCAGAAGCAAATTCATTCTTTCCTCATTAGTGATTTTTATTCCATTTCATCTTCTTGTGCCTGAGGTGGAGATGCATGCCGACTTCTCTTGTGAAGTTGTTGACTTCTATTCTTGTCCACATATTAGGATGTGTTCCTTGAAGAGGAAGTAGATGCTGACCTTCTTCTTGAAGTGAAAGCAGTTTGCGGATTCTCAATCAAGTTGAGGTCTTGCAGGGCATGTTGAAGTTCTTCCTGTGTTCTGCAGGTATGTCTGGTGCCTTGGTAGGAAAATCAAAGAAAAAAAAATGGGAAACCCCATTGATAGGTAATATTATTGCGTTGCAATTCCTATAGTTGTGGCTTCATTATTCTTCTTTTGGAAATAGTTAATTGGGATAGGTCCGCAAATAACTGATATTTATGTCCCTGAAAGACTAATGCCCCTTACACACGGTCGGATTTTCCGATGGAAATTGTCCGATCGGAGCATGTTGTCGGAAATTCCGACCGTGTGTGGGCTCCATCGGACATTTTCCATCGGATTTACCGACACACAAAGTTTGAGAGCAGGCTATAAAATTTTCCAACAACAAAATCAGATCGTGTCAATTACGAACGTGTGCGGCCTGTTCTGACGCACAAAGTGCCACGCATGCTCAGAAGAAATTCCGAGACGGAACAGCTCGGTCTGGTAAACTTAGCGTTCGCAATGGATACAACACTTTCGTCACAGGGCAATGTTAAAAATGGTTTAATACAGCGCACTCTCTTCTTCTTTATAATGTGAGAAGAATGAAGTAGTTTTGCTGCTCATATTTACACAGACTTCTCACAAACTTATTTCTTTATTATTTATCGGGATTCCCTTAATATATTTAGATTTGTCACATCTGACAATATTTTTTTTGTGTTGGAATTTTTTTTTTTTTTGGTTTTAAGGCAGATTTTTTTTTTTTTTTTTTTTGGGTTTATCTTTTTTCAAGGCTGATCTTTGTTTTATTGTATTTTTATTTTTACTCCAGAATATTTTTGTGTGTGTTTTGTGTGTCAAGTTACCACAACACCATTGATATGTTGTTCTATTTAATCTGTAGGAGATTGTTTGGTCTTGGTGTCCCTTGTTAATTTCACATTGTACTTTAGAAATATACCTGAATCCTCACCAACAAACTGTCCTTTTTGGATGAAAACACACATAGGAGAGTATAATTTTTTCAAAAAATTCATTTATTAAGGGCTCACAACTAAACAAAGAGGGAGGCAACACTGGAAAAACAGCAGAAATTAGTGAAGCCCTGGACCCCCAGGGCAGACATCAACTATTTTCAAGCAAAATTGGTGGCCTGAAGAGTCCATATCTAAGGGAGTGCAGTCTGGTCCAGAAGTCCCAGAGATCCGGAAAGCAGCAGATGACATCTGTGTCCCCAGGCTGTGGTCATACAAGAGACTGCAGCTTTTGTCAGACCAGACTGAACCCAGGGCCATCACTCTCTGGTCTTTTTTCCACGCTTCCTTCCACGCTGTGGCTGTGGTGGTGGAGTTGTGGCAGGAGGAGGAGGAGGAGGATGGTCCAACTCAATCACGTCGGTCTTGGGTGTGATTTCGCCACTCACCCCCTTAGTTAGAACTTTATAAATAAGTTGCTCACACATGAGGCGTTGACCCTCCTGCATGCCCTGCAGTTTTGTGGCAGCCATGCAGGCAAAGGCCTCTTCAGGAGTGGGTAAGGCTCGGAGGGATGCAGAAGCCTCCTGAATAAGCCTGAGTGCAGAATCCTGAACGTGACTCCCCTTCCTCGCTCTTTTGTATGGAAGGCGGAGGGGAGGAACCTGCGATTCTGTCAGACTGCGACTGGTCCCAGGCTTCTCCTGGCTGACACTTAGCCCCGCCTCCTCCTGGCTGCCACTAACCCCCACCTCCTCCTGGCTGCCACATTCCACAGCCTCCTCCTGGCTGAGGTCTTCCTGTGTATGAAAAAGGGACATTGTTTTAGTTTTTTATTCATCAAGCACACACAATTGTCACCTCCTGACTGTTGCAAATTGAATGTTAACAAATATAACAGACTATCATTCTGAGCCCAGCTTTTTTCATTCTTGTCCCAATTTTGGGTGCCCACTACTGTCTATTGATATGTAAAACACTTTTTTCAATCAGCAATTAGTGATCAATAAGAACATCTAGTAAACATAATTTCTTGATTGACAAGAAACCTGTAGAATAATGCTATACCTGGCTCCAGCTGGGCTCCTCCACTTCTTCCTGGCTGGAGGGCCCAGGTTGGACATCGGAAGCCTCAGCTGGGGTGGAAGGAAGAGTGGAAGGAAGAGTAGAGAGGGATTCCCTGACAGTGTGGTCTGACAGAAATCGCACTCTCTCATAGTACCACAGCCTGGGGACATAAACGTCATCTGCTGCAGCTCCGGACCTCTGGGAATCTGTGACCTTCTTGCGCTCCCTAAGATAAGTGCTCCTCAGGCCACCAATATTGTCTTTTAAATAGGGGATGGTTGCTGTAGGGACCACCTGCGTCACCAACTCCAGCAGTTTCTCCAGTGCTGCCTGCCTCTTTTGTTTATTGTTATAATGGGGATGTCTCACCTGCCACAGACAGGGCAGCTCCCTGTATTTGTCTATGAACAGGGGGAGGAAGTTGTGGTCATTGAAGCCATCCATTTTCTCTGCAAGACACAACACAAGACAAACCCTAAGGTCAGGCCAAAGTCTCCTAATCTTGTTACAATATAGGCTTCAATTTCAAAGCTGTATAGGCCCAAGTTTAGATCTTACCTTCGTTATCACGATCGGTGCCTCCGATGCTCCTTCCTCCGCTCACAGATCGTACGTGTTACGCTTTATACACACTGCGCATGCGTGTAACTCCGCCCGCCCCTGACGTTCTTTCTAGTCTATTCCCCGCCCCTTTTCGTTCTGCACAGTGGGGGAAGAGCACATGGCGAATACACAGCAGGTGCGTGCTATTTACAGGAACGAGGAGGAGGAAAGCCCAGATCCGGAGACGTCCCGATCCAGAAGGAGATTTAAGGCCTCAAATATGTCCTTTGTGGAGATGTTGGAGATGGTGGACATCCTGAAGAAGGCGGACTATGATGGGATGTATGGACCTTACCCCAACCCCAATGTCAGAAAGGAGAAGTTCAAGTGGTCAAGAGTCTGCACCGGAATTTCAGGGTACGACGATCGAAAGATCAGCTCAGGAAACGGTGGTCGGACCTCAAATTACGAGAACACGAGCAGTACAGAAAGATCCGGAGAGTGCTGCAAAAAAGTAATTAGTTGTGCTGTGTTCCTATTCTTTATGTTTTTTACATTCGTGCTGCTCCATGTGCTTTTCTTAAAAGTGTACATTTTAAAATGGCAACTTTCATGTTCATGGGCACATTATTCGTTCGTATCAAACATTTTTCTTTCGGCCTCTAAAACACCATTGTTTTGGCCATATGCATTTGGGCACATTTTTTACGCCCTACTTTTATGAAACTAATTTGGTTGTGTAGATGGCTTTGTTACTAGGATGAAATGCAAACTAGATTCTGTGTAAGGAGAGGACACTGAGCAGCTGTTTTCACATCTGGACACTGGAGCACTAGTGTGGGACCCCAGAACACCCTTTTTATTAGGGGGGCCACACAGGTGCTCCAGTGTATACTATAGGGGGGGTCTCCATCTGTGAATCTTGTATCAAACAGGTAAAGTATTGCAGCTTGACAAAGGACACTTAAAATGCTACATTTTAGAACTCTGCCAAAATAGACAATTGTACCCCACTTCCAAGCAATGTTTCCTAGTTATAGTTCTGCCATCAAATATCTGTGTGCCAAGTATAAAATTTTTGTTTTACATAGGGGAGAAAAGACTCGGAGGACACCCCTCATCCGAGGAGACCACAGACCCCCCCTACCTCTGGAAGAAGGGGAAATACCTCCAACCCAAGAAGAGCAGGAGGAGGAAGAAGATGTGGTGGAAATTGTCACCACAACAGGTGAGTGTCTGCGACCACAGGCTCACGTAAGAGATGGATGCCAGCATATATTTGATACCTGTTTTTGTTTGGTTTCTCTCTTTTTAGGTGATCGTGATGTTGTGGATCCAGATCCTTTCACATCAGAAAGTGCCCAGATCCTGATCAGGGAGATCATGGGGTGTAATTTAGAATTGGAAAACCTCCAGAAAAACAATGATGTTATTCAAAAAAATAAAAACATCATTGATGTTTTGGGGTGAGTTTAAAACCCCTCCAAATCCCTTTGTTTTTTTTGTGTGCTACAATGTTAAAAATGTTTTAGCGATTTTTTGATAAGCAAAATTTGGAGGATGCACACAGTGTGCCAACATGTGCTATCTGCCATCACGGGAGATCAATGGATGCGTTTTGGGGGTGCAACCCCTTCCTCAATAATAAAGTAGCTGAGAGGAAGGGGTTTCTCCCCCAAAACACGTCCCTTGATCCCCCGTGATGGCAGCTAGCACATGTTGACATTGGCAAATTTGTGTGCATCTTCCAAATTTGGCTTTTCCTGGGGTGACTTCACCCCATCTGAACGAAATATCAAACACAGTTCCTAAATAATCATGTCTGATATTGCCTTCAAGTTCTACCAAATGTGAATTTTGTAAGTTTAAGATTTGTGTCTTTCTTGTTGGTTGTACACATGCCTGTTTTATCTTAAATGGACATTTCTATTTTTTATAATGCCACCCCAAAAATTGTTATACAACAAACATGTTGGTTTGTTTTAAAAACCTTTTCTAAATGCACATGTGATTGTGCAGTTATTAAAAAGATTGTTAATCAAGAATGTGTGGATTATGGTCTCAACGCTACAATACTTTTGTGGTGATGTAATTGCTGCTTTCTGTGAAAATGGGGGTTATTTCCTAAGGGCAAATCCTCTTTGCACTACAAGTGCAGTTTCAAGTGCGCTTGTAGTGCAAAGTGTCTTTGCCTTTAGTAAATAACACCCAACAGTGCTTTGTATAAGGTTACACAATCACGCCATTTTCAGGACTCCCCACATTTCTGTCAGGGTTAGCTAAAACAAACACAAGCAGTAAATGTCAACAAAGATTAGCTTTTTTTTGTTTTAATTTGATAAAGGCTTCACAAATTTGCTGGCATATTGATGGCCCCCCTACCCGCAAAGAACTCAAGGTATCTTAACCGGACATGACGGGCACTCAGGGAGGGCAAGCCAGGACGGCCACTTTCAAGCGCCGTCAGGGTTGTTTCATTTAGAATTCCGGCCTCAGGCCCAACTGAGTCAGCATAGTTGGCAGAATGTTGGCGTAAAAAGTTATGTAGAACACAGCACGCCAGGATTATATGATTAAGTTTATACTCCGCCATATGGATGGGTGTCAGAAATAGGCGGAACCGGCTGGCCATGATTCCAAATGTGTTCTCCACCACTCTTCTAGCTCTGGCCAGCCGGTAATTAAAAACCCTGTTTTGGGGTGAGGGTCCTCATCGGGAATGGCCGCATAAGATGGTCCCCCAGCGCAAATGCTTCATCCGCAACGAAGACGAATGGGAGTCCTTCCACATTCTCTTCTGGAGGTGGCAAGTCCAAGCTGCCATTCTGAAGACGCCTGTAAAACTCCGTCTGGGCGATGACTCCACCATCGGACATCCGGCCATTCTTCCCCACGTCCACATACAGGAACTCGTAATTAGCCGACACCACCGCCAACATCACAATACTATTGAACCCCTTGTAATTATAATAGTACGACCCCGAGTTGGGTGGTGGGACGATGTGGACGTGTTTCCCATCAATTGCCCCTCCGCAGTTAGGAAAGTCCCACCGCTGGGCAAAGTGGGAGGCCACAGTCTGCCATTCCTGTGGCGTGGAAGGAAACTGTTGAGGAAAACAAAAATAAAAAAATTAGTATTTTTGCACATAAACATGGAAAGCAGATTAGACACAAACATTATTAGCCAACATCCAGATAACATTTCTTAAGGGGAATTTTACAACACCAAACTATAAGGTACACCTATCATATTGCCCCCCCCTCTCATGGGCCATTTCTAACATTATGGGGGGGGGGGGAATCTTGGACAGGTAACCCTCTTCACTTCATTGAGAGATAGATGAATGCCTAAATACAGGGTATTACTTGGAAAAGCCCCTCCTTAGTTACACTATTGGCAGCCCACTGGACAGGTAAGAAGCGTCATAATACAAAGATATAAATACACACTGTACAAATTTGAGCACATTTGGACATTCTGCTATTACCTATCAAGATAATAATAGGATACAAAAACTTTAAACAGTACCATTTGAAAGCATACAGGCAGGCCCTTGCACTACATGCTTTGGGGAATTCATCCATACATCTGACCACAAAAGAGATGGGTATAGTGTGTATGGGTTTGGCAAAGTCAGCAGATAGATGATTGAGGATAGAGAATTGGGATTAGTTAACTTAGCAGTTGGGGGAGGGTTAATAAAAATGATTTGGGGACACTACAAAACAAAGCCTCTGGCACTCTGCCTGTATTTAAAGCACAAATCAGATTTCTAAACATTTTAGGTGGTGTTTGGGGTAAAGCACTACTATGGAGCTGATAAAATACATTGTTAAGTGACTACATGGAGGTGATTATAGGGCCAGGAGAACATGCTGGGGAGGTTAATGAAGGCAAATATGTATGAAGGACAAAAAAAAAATAAAAAAATAAAAAATCACATGAAAATCCAGCATGAATGAGAACAAAGGGGACATTCACAGCATATTCCAATCATGGTAATTAGGGAATGAGGAAAGAAATACAATATATTACCAAACATTCAATACAATAAAATGTGATATTAAAAAGGAGAAATCTTACCTTCATATACTCCTTCTGCAGGACCTGGATGATGGCAAAACAGGTCTCTGGGATAATGATCCCCAGAGCCTGGAGGGAGATGCCTGTCGAGAACTTCAAGTCCTGCAGGCTTCTCCCTGTCGCCAAGTACCGCAGGGTAGCGACGAGCATCTGCTCCGGAGTGATGGCTTGCCTCATGCAGGTATCCTGCCTGCTGATATAGGGGGTCAGCGAAGCCAACAAACGGTGAAACATTGGGTCCGTCATCCTGAGAAAGTTCCTGAAATCATCAGGATTATTCTCACGAATCTCACGGAGCAAAGGGATATGAGAGAACTGGTCACGCTGAAGCAACCAATTCTTGGTCCATGAACTCCTCCCCACCCTGTTCATGGACTGGACTTGTGTCAAGGTCAGGACCCCAACACCAAGCCCCCACACAGCATGAACTCGACGAGGAGTACGTATACGCAACATGGCTAGAAAACGGTCGGCTGCTCAGAACGAAGTAACAGAAAAGTCACGCGGAACTTGCTTGCACGCACTGAAGAGCAGATACAAACCCACAAGCACAAAATGAACCGCAGAAAAACGGTCTGAAAGCCACGAGTCTGAAAAAGCGCAAATCATCTCTCACCAAACTTTTACTAACACGAGGTTAGCAAAAGGAGCCCAAAGGGTGCCACGCTTGGTTCTGAACTGGCCTTTTCTAGTCTCGTCGTACGTGACCGCGTGGTTGGCGATCAGAAATTCCGACAACTTTGTGCGACCGTGTGTACGCAAAACAAGTTTGAGCCAACATCTGTCGGAAAAAAAAAATCAGAGGATTTTGTTGTCGGAATGTCCGATCAATGTCCGACCGTGTGTACGGGGCATAAGTCTTTCTTCTCTCTGGCAGAAAATAGGATTTGTTCCTTTTTTCTGAAAAAAATGGAACTTAGCTATAATGTCTCGCAGGGGGCTTTCTTGGGCATGAGAGCCCGATATACTCTATCCATTTCTAGCCGTTACAATGATATGCCTGGTATGAATGAATGAATGATTTGTATAGCGCTGCAGTTGCGAACTGAATCACCTCAAGGCGCTGGATCCGTCCTGAGTAGTCAAGCTTCTTAGAAGAGGTAGGTCTTGAGTTTCTTGGTAATAGTTCCTGACATGATGCAGTTACCGAGGATTGTACATCTATGACAGTCTCTGGTATTCCTCTGATACGCAAGTTTGATCTTCTGGCTCTATTTTCATAATCCTCCAATTTGTTCAGTAGTGTAATATTTTCTTCTTTAAGAATATCAATTTCAGACAAATAATCTTGAGCAGAATTCTCCATTTCTTCCACTTTAAGTTCAAGTGCTGCAGTGCGGTGTCCCAACTCCCTAATCTCTTTTGTGAGACTGTCAGTAATTTGTTCTGAGGTATGCTTCAGTGCCTTGTGAAGCATTTTTTCAAATTGCTTTAAAATGCTTTGAGGAGAAGTAGAATCTAATGAATGAGTATGAGGTGTAATTAATTCATTATCCGGAGGAAATAGGCTGTATTAAGTTCAGTTTCTGCTTTTGTTTAGTGCTGTGGTAATTGAGGCTGCTTCTGAGGTAATCAGCGCCATTTTGGATGAGCCGCGTGCCTGTGTGCCTCCTGAAGTTTTGTTTTTGGGTTAAATACGAGCCCCTCCAAACACCATTTTTGTTTTAAAAAGTGCCTCTCACCTCTCAGTAGTATGGGACACAAGTTCCGCCGGGTTTTCTCCATTTACCGGGTATTCTCCTCACGTAGCGGAGCTCTAGCTGAACATGACCGTACCGCTAGACTCCGCGCATGCGCCCCGCTAGATTTTATTTTCAAAGCTTAAAGAATGTTACCTCAATGTTTATTATTTCTGATATGTGCCTGCTGTACCATGTACCTTTATGAAAAGGTATCCTGTTCTCCTTGTATTGCTTCCTTTGTGTGAAATCCTGACAGTCCCTCTGCTTTCCTATCAAAAACAGACTGCACTAGGCTGGAGAACACACTGTGGTCAGTTCTCTAGCTATGCTGGGAACTGAGCCTGCTCTCCTCCAATGATCATACTTACCTTGACACCCGACCCCGCACAGCCTTTCAATGAGAAGCTCAGTGTGCTGCTGTTTCTCCTCCCCAGCTCTTAGGGTATTTATAATACCTTGTGCCCGAGGCGGTCGGCTTCATTAGGGGAGCGATCCAGGCTGAGGGGGAGGCCACTCGCGATCGCTCCCAATGAAGGAAAATCTTCCTCTGTTGCTGTAATGTAAACAGCGGCAGAGGAAGTGATGTCATCTCTCCTCAAGCCGGTCTTTTCGTTCCGGCGCCGAGGAGAGAAGACATCAATGTGAGTTGCACCAACACTACACTTACAAAAAAAAAAACACACTAGGCACACTTTTCACCCCCAAACACCCCCCCCCCCCCGATTACCCCCCTGTACCCCCTGTCACAGTGACAGCAGTTTTTTTTTTTTGCATCGGTGTCAGTTTGTGACAGTTATAAGTGGTAGGGCAGTTAGGGTTAGCCCCTTTAGGTCTAGGGTACCTCCCTAACTAAGTTTTAACCCCTTGATCACCCCCCCCCGTCTCCAGTGTCACTACGCGATCATTTTTCTGATCGCTGTATAATAGGGCGTACACACGGTCGGACTTTGTTCGGACATTCCAACAACAAAATCCTAGGATTTTTTCCGACGGATGTTGGCTCAAACTTTTTTTGTCTACACACGGTCGCACAAAGTTGTCGGAATTTCCAATCGCCAACCACGCGGTCACATACGACGAGACTAGAAAAGGCCGGTTCAGAACCAAGTGCGGCACCCTTTGGGCTCCTTTTGCTAATCTCGTGTTAGTAAAAGTTTGGTGAGAGACGATTCGCGCTTTCAGATTCGTGGCTTTCAGATCGTTTTCTGCCGTTCAGTTTGTGCTTGTGGGTTTGTATCTGCTCTTCAGTGCGTGCAAGCAAGTTCCGCGTGACTTTAGGTAGTCATTGTATTCTTGTTCATTCGTTGCTGTTTTTCAGGTCGCTCTTCACAGGCCTTGCTGTTCTTCAGTGCGTCCTGTTACTTCGTTCTGAGCAGCCGACCGTTTTCTAGCCATGTTTCGTATGCGTACTCCTCGTAGAGTTCGTGCTGTGCGGGGGCTTGGTGTTGGGGTCCTGCCCTTGACACAAGTCCAGTCCATGAACAGGGTGGGGAGGAGCTCATGGACCAAGAATTGGTTGCTTCAGCGTGACCAGTTCTCTCATATGCCTTTGCTCCGTGAGATCCGTGAGAATAATCCTGATGATTTCAGGAACTTTCTCCGGATGACAGACCCCGTATTTCACCGTTTGTTGGCTTCGCTGACCCCCTATATCAGCAGGCAGGATACCTGCATGAGGCAAGCCATCACTCCGGAGCAAAGGTTGGTTGCTACCCTGCGGTATTTGGCGACAGGGAGAAGCCCGCAGGACTTGAAGTTCTCAACAGGCATCTCCCCCCAGACTCTGGGGATCATTATCCCAGAGACCTGTTCTGCCATCATCCAGGTCCTGCAGAAGGAGTATATGAAGGTAAGATTTTTATCCTTTAATATCACATTTTATTGTATTTATTGTTTGATAATATATTGTATTTCTTTCCTCATTCCCTAATTACCATGATTGTAATATGCTGTGAATGTCCCCTTTGTCCTCATGCACACTGGATTTTTATGTAATTATTATTTTAGGTCCTTCATACATATTTGCCCTTCACTAACCTCCCCAGCATGGTGTCTCCTGCCCTATATTCACCTCATGTAGTCACTTAACAATGTATTTTATCAGCTCCATAGTAGTGCTTTACCCCAAACACCCCCTAAAATGTTTGGAAATGTTATTTTTGATTTAAATTCAGGCAGAGTGCCAGAGGTTTTTTTTTTGTGGTGTCCCCAAATAATTTTTAGTAACTCTCCCTCCCCCAACTGCTAAGTCAGCTGATCCCAATTCTCTATCCTCAATCATCTATCTGCTGACTTTGCCAAACCCATACACACTATACCCATCTCTTTACTGGTCAGATTTATGGATGAATTCCCCAAAGCATGTAGTGCAAGGGCCTGCCTGTATACTTTACAATGGTACTGTTTAAAGTTTCTGTATCCTATTATTATCTTGATAGGTAATAGCAGAATGTCCAAATGTCCTCAAATGTGTACAGTGTGTATTTATATCTTTGTATTATGACACTTCTTACCTGTCCAGTGGTCTGCCAATAGTGTAACTAAGGAGGGGCCGTTCCAAGTAATACCCATTATTTAGGCATTCATCTCTCAATGAAGTGAAGAGGGTTACCTGTCCACGATTTACACACACCCCCTATATTGTTAGAAATGGCCCATGAGAGGGGGGGGAGGGGGAATATGATAGGTGTACCTTATACTTTGGCCTTGTTAAATTCCCCTTAATAAATGCTATCTGGAGGTTGACCCATAATGTTTGTGTCTAATCTGCTTGCCATGCTTCAGAGTAAAAATAGTAATGTTTATTGTTTTTTCCTCAACAGTTTCCTTCCACGCCACAGGAATGGCAGACTGTGGCTTCCCACTTTGCCGAGCGGTGGGACTTTCCTAACTGCGGAGGGGCAATTGATGGGAAACACGTCCACATCGTCCCACCACCCAACTCGGGGTCGTACTATTATAATTACAAGGGGTTTAATAGTATAGTGATGTTGGCGGTGGTGTCGGCTAATTACGACTTCTTGTATGTGGACGTGGGGAAGAATGGCCGGATGTCCGATGGTGGAGTCATCGCCCAGACGGAGTTCTACAGGCGTCTCCAGAATGGCAGCTTGGACTTGCCAGCTCCAGAGGACAATGTGGAAGGACTCCCATTTGTGTTCGTTGCTGATGAAGCGTTTGCGCTGGGGGACCACCTGATGCGGCCATTCCCAATGAGGACCCTCACCCCGGAACAGAGGGTTTTTAATTACTGGCTGGCCAGAGCCCGAAGAGTGGTGGAGAACACATTTGGAATCCTGGCCAGCCGGTTCCAACTATTTCTGACACCCATCCATATGGCGGAGTATAAACTGAACCATATTATACTGGCGTGCTGTGTTCTCCATAACTTTTTAAGGAAACATTCGGCCAACTATGCTGGCTCAGTTGGGCCTGAGGCCGGAATCCTACATTAAACCACACTGACGGCGCTTGAAAGTGGCCGTCCTGGCTTGCCCTCCCTGAGTGTCCGTGATGTCCGGTTACGCTACCCAGAGTTCTTTGCGGGTAGGGGGGCTATCAATATGCCAGACAATATGTGAAGCCTTTTTATAATAAAAAAAAAGAAAATTCTTGGTGGACATTTACTGCTTGTGTTTGTTTTAGCTGACAATGACAGAAATGTGTTGAGTCCAGAAAATGTTGTGATTGTGTAACCTTATACAAAGCACTGTTGGCTGTTATTTCCTAAATGCAATAACATTTCACTACAAGTGCACTTGCAACTGCACTGAAACTGCACTTGTAGTCAAAGAGGATTTGCCTTTAGGAAATAACACCCATTTTTGCTGAAAACAGCAATTACATCACCCCAAAAGGGTTGTATTGTAGTGTTGAGACAATAATCCACACATTCTTGAGTAAGCAACTTTTTTATACCTGCACAATCACATGTGCATTTACCAAAGGTTTTTAAAACAAACCATGTTTGTTGTATAACAATTTTTGCAGTAGCATTATCAAAAATCGAAATGTCCATTTCAGATAAAACAGGCCTGGTTAAAACCAACAAGAAAGACAAAAAACTTGAACTTACAAAGTTCACATTAGGTAAAACCTGAAGGCTATATCAGACATCAGTATTTAGGAACTGGGTTTTATATAGCGTTCAGATAGGGGGGAAATCACCCCAGGAAAAGCCAAATTTGGAAGATGCACACAAATTTACGAATGTCAACATGTGCTATCTGCCATCAGGGGGGATCAAGGGACGTGTTTTGGGGGAGCAAGCCCTTCCTCAACGCTACTTTATAATTGAGGAAGGGGTTGCACCCCCAAAACGCGTCCATTGATCTCCCGTGATGGCAGATAGCACATGTTGACACACTGTGTGCATCCTCCAAATTTGGCTTTTCAAAACATTGCAAAAAGTTTTAAAAGATTGGACCACAATACAAAAAGTGATTTTGTGGGGTTTTAAATTCGCCCCAAAACATCAATGATGTTATTTTTTTTAATAACATCATTGATTTTTTGCTGTATGTTTTGCAGTTCTACATTGCACCCCATGATCTCCCCGATCAGGATCTGGGCACTTTCTGATGTGAAATGTTCTGGAGCACGATCACCTAAAAAGAGAGAAGCAAAACAAAAACAGGTATCAAAAATCTGCCACCATCCATCTCTTACCTGAGCCTGTGGTCGCAGACACTCACCTGTTGTGGTGCCAATCTCCACCACATCTTCTTCTTCCTCCTGCTCTTCTTCGTTTGGGGGTATTTCACCTTCTTCCATAGGTGGGGGGTCTGTGGTTTCCTCGGATGAGGGGTGTCCTCCGAGTCTTTTCTCCCCCATGTCAAACAAAAATGGTATAATTAGCACACAGATATTTGATGGCAGAACTATAAATAGGAAACATTGCTTGGAAGTGGGCTACAATTGTCTATTTTAGCCGATTTCCAAGATGCATTTTTTTTCTTGCCTTTTGTCAAACTGCAATACTTTACCTGCTTAGTACAAGCTTCACAGATGTAGCCCCCCTATAGTATACACTGGAGCACCTGTGTGGGCCCCCTAATAAAAATGGTGTTCTGGTGTCCCACACTAGTGCTCCAGTGTCCAGATGTGAAAACAGCTGCTCAGTGTCCTCTCCTTACACAGAATCTAGTTTGCATTTCATTCTAGTAACAAACCCATCTACAAACAACTATTTGGCATCCATGTAGGCCCCAAAAAAAAAGTGGGAAAATGCATATGGCCTAAACAATGGGGTTTTAGAGGCCTAAAGAAAAATGTTTGATACGAACGAATAATGGGCCCATGAACATTAAAGTTGCCCTTTTAAACGTTACAATTAATAAAAGCATATGGAGCAGCACGAACGCAATAAAGACAGAAAGAATAGGAACACAGCACAACTACTTACTTTTTTGCAGCACTCTCCGGATCTTTTGGTACTTCTCTGGCTCTCTCAATTTCAGGTCCGACCACCGCTTCCTGAGCTGATCTTTCTATCTTCGTACCCCAAAATTCCGGTGCAGACTCCTGACCACTTTCGCCATGATCTTGGCCTTTCGGATATTGGGGTTGGGGTAAGGCCCATACTTTCCGTCATGGTCGGACTTCTTCATGATGTCGACCATCTCCAACATCTCCCCAAAGGACATATTTGTGGCCTTAAAACGTCTCCTTCTGGATCGGGACGTGTCCGGATCCGGGCTTTCCTCCTCCTCATTGCTATAATTAGCACGCACCTGCTGTGACTCCGCCATGTGCTCTTCACCCACTGCGCCGAACGAAAAGGGGCGGGGAATAGACTAGAAAGAACGTCAGGGGCGGGCTTACACACATGCGCAATGTGTATAAAGCGTAACACGCGTGCGTATTACATACGATCTGTGAGCGGAGGAAGGAGCATTGGACGCGCCGATCGGAAGAACGAAGGTAAGAGACAAACTTGTGCCTATACTGCTTCTACATTGAAGCCTATATTGTAACAAGATTAGGAGAGTTTTGTCTGACATTAGGCTTTGTCTTGTGTTGTGTCTTGCAGTGAACATGGATATCTTACTGAAAGACAATGACTTCATGTCAGTATTCATAGATATCTTAAGTGAGCTGCCCTGTCTGTGGGAGATTAAACACCCCTATTTCAAGAACCAAGCAAAGAGGAAGGCAGCACTGGTGCAATTGTGTGAAATTGTGAAGCAGGTGATCCCCACGACAGACATCACCTATTTAAAGATCTTCATTGGTGGCCTGAGGAGTACATATCTGAGGGAGAAACTAATAATTTAATCCTAAATGTCGGTTAGACACCAAAATGGTAAACCGACACGTAGGATAAATAGGAGGCATTGAGCAAAAGAGATGACATCCCTATTGTACAGAAAAGATTTTTGGGACAGGTACTGGAATTTTGTATGTCCCATAATTATTTCTAGTGTGACGGTCCTTTCTACTCCCAACAGGTTGGCGTGGCGATGGGAGTAAAATATGCTCCCAGCCTCGCCAACTTGTTTATGGCCGAGTGGGAAGATAGAAAAAAGTGTTCAGCCAGAGAAGGCCCCAACTGTTATTTTATCGGCGATTCATTGATGACCTCCTGTTCATTTGGGAGGGGACAGAGGAATCAGCCATTGATTTTTTGCAAGAGCTCAATAATAATTCAAACAATATCAAATTGGAGCATCAGATTAGCAATAGGTCGGTCAATTTCCTGGATGTTACCACTGAGAGACAAGGGGACTCATTAAGAACAAAAGTATATTTCAAGCCGACTGATCGAAACAGTTTCTTATCAATAAAAAGCGGCCATCATCCGGCTTGGATAAGAAATATCCCAAAGGGGCAGATACTACGTGTACGCCGAAACTGTACAGAGCTGGAAGACTTTTATGAACAAGCAGAGGTCCTAAAAAATAAATTTTTACAAAGAGGTTATCGGGAGGATGAACTGAATAAGATCACCCAGGAGGTGGCATTAGTACCCAGGGAACAATGCCTGAAGAAATCTGAGAACATACCTAATGATAATAAGCATCAATTTGGTTTTATCTCTGGATTTCATTGCCAGTATAAAAGACATTGAAAGTATTTTCAGAAAATACTGGCATATTTTGTGTAAGGATAGGCATCTGGGGGAGGTGTTACCGAACCAGCCAATATTCATATATAGGAGAGCCCCGAGCTTTGGTGACCATGTAGTTAGGAGAATATTGGATCCACCAGGAAGGAATTTGCTGAAATTTGATTTCAGAGGCTTCTACAGTTGTAGGAGATGCATTTGTTGCAGGACTGTAAGAGTCAACCATAGAGGAGTGACAAGTGTAACCAATAGGGATGGGGAATCCTTTGAAATTAAGGAATTCAGCACGTGCAACTCATCACATGTTGTCTATCTAATGTGGTGTCCGTGTGGCCTTCTGTATGTAGGGAGGACGAAGAGACTGTTGAGGATCAGGATTTCGGAACATCTAACCAACATTAGAAACGGGTATAAATACCACAGCGTCTCCCTACATTTTAAAGAAAAACATCAGCAAGACCCTTCACTATTACAATTTTGTGGGATTGACATTGTGCACCCATCCTGGAGAGGGTCCAATAGGGTCAGGGATTTATCCCAACGGGAAACCAGATGGATCTATTTATTGAAAAGTCTAACCCCTAGAGGGTTAAACATAGAATTAGATCTGAATTGTTTCATCAACAACTTTTAGAATAGGATACCTCGGCTCTAGACACTACTTATTACAGTTGTTGGAGCTTGGGGGAATGTAACTGTTATTCTGTTCTTTTAAGTTTTCTGATTTTTGTGGTCGTTGTTCACTGACCTTTAGGGACTCTGTAGGGGGTAGGAATCTGTATATACTTCCCCACATATGAATGCACTGCAACTTATCTGATTGGGCCCCCTAACTTTGAGGGAAGTTGGGGAGTAGTGGGAATTTTTGTCGTAGATTGAACCACTATATTGATTCCCTATTAGATTTTGGAAAGGTATTAGCTCCAAAGAGGAGGGGAGAGAGGGGAATATATTTGTGATATTACCCTTTTAAAACACTATGTAGTAAAAGTTTACAGAGGGGAGGTTGCGAACCTTTGCTTAATACTTACCTGGGGGGATTTATATATTGTTATAGATTACTCGATCAGTTTTATATTTAGTAGATTGGTATACATATATATTAATATTTTATATATATTTTTCTAGAATTGATTTTTAATTTTTTAATTTTTACATGCATTTACTTAATTGTATTACATCAGGGCACATAGTTTTAATTTGAGCAGCAATATTTTTACAGATAATTTAATAAATTTGAGTTCAGTATTAGATGCATCCTGATTGAATTTTTAAATGTGTTACACAGGATGAATTCGCTTTAGATTAGCTTATACCTGTTTTAATTATGACCAGGAAATGAGGGAGCTGTATACTATGTAGTAATTGTTTCAGCTTTTGTACCCTGTAGTGGGTTTGCTGTATGGATATGAATCACTTCCTTGGTTATGCAGCGGCTGAATCCTGGGGAAGATCGCTGTAATTACTAGGGATGAATGAAATAGTAATCTTGACATATCCAGTAAATTACGGCTCACCTACATAAGCTTATCATTTAGGAAGAGCATGAAGGTTCATCAATGTTCTAGTATACCTTGTAGTTCACTATACAGGTTATTTATATGCCCGATTCCAACTTATTTTTGCTTTATTAGACAACAGTGAATCCATTGTACGGGGACGCGAGGTGTGTGCATGCACAGTACGCGACCTAATGGGTGTGAGTTTACGAGCAGATATAAGGGTTGAGTAGCAGCGAACACAGCCAATCCCATGAATAAGTCTACCTATGACGAAACATGTCGGGGGCGTGGCTGCGAGTTGTGACGTGAACGCTGTCAGCCACACAGGAGGATAGGATTACGAGCTCACGGAGGAACGGAGATTTACCGAGGGAGGGGTGAGATTACTACCCAGCAACTGCACACCTCGGGTCAGCCGTGGCCACTGGTTATATGGTTTTATCCACAGAGTTGAAGCTTGCTGTTTATTGCACGATTTCTGCTGTTTTAACTTTTACACAATGTGAGTGCTATGTGTGAGGAGTGCAGTGATTTTAATAAATTGTGATTGCCGATTTACACTATTGGAGCATTTATATATTTTTTTATGTGGATCCATTGAATACCATCACCGTGAACATCGTATTTGTTATTTACCCTGGAGTGTGGTAAAGAAAGCGTGTTTTGCCTTGCATGAGAATGCTGGCATTTCATATCGGTGAGTATATGTCTGGAGGGTGTGATTCACTGACACGGTGGTGAGGTGGAAGACGCACTCATTATTGGACATCAATCACTGAGAAGACATTTGTTTGGGACACTTGATTTTTTAACCGTCACCAACTTAGTTATCACTTGCAGCTTGTTTGGAGGCTGTCTTATAGTTTATGGACTTTATGTGGAGTGTTGATTTTTGCAGCATGGATTGAAATATTTGCACAATTTCTCACTATCTTTTGTCATATATATATATATATATATGTTTTCATATTTCACCATCACTGACTTTATGCTTTTTGGTTCACTGTAATTAGTGTACTACACTTAGGTGTTTAGTCTATAAATAGAGGGTATCACCACTATTGTATACTGTAAGGTATACTCTCATTGTCTCTGAGCGCCTCCTATTTATCCTACGTGTCGGTTTACCATTTTGGTGTCTAACCGACATTTAGGATTAAATTATTAGTTGATCCACAAATTTATTTAAAGGGGGCAGCTCGACATTATTTGTTGTTCACCAGTTTTTAATTATTATTTTATTATCATTTTTGCATTGTTTTGCATTAATTAAGCAATCTTGAGGTTCAATTCGGGTGTCAGTGGCGCGGTGGAGGTGTTCTTCGTGAAGCATATAGGATACCTATTGTTACAGTTTATATCTGAGGGAGCACAAGAAAGTCCTGGATTCACAGAGATCCGGAGCAGCAGATGACATCTATGTCCCCAGGATGTTGTACTATGACAGGCTGCATTTTTATGGCAGGCCAGACTGAACCCAGGCCATCCCTCTCCAGTCTTCCTTCCACGCTTCCTTCCCCCCCGGCTGAGGCTTCTGACTCCCAACCTGGCCCTTCCAGGCCACATGTGGAGAAGCCCAGATTGAGCCAGGTATAGCATTCCTCTAAATATTTCTGCTTGTCCAATCAATGATGTTAACTAGATGTTAGTTGGGAGTACTAAATTAGGATTGTGATTGATGAAGCAAAACATTACAACCATGTCCCTTTTTCATACACAGGGAAGTCACAGCCAGGAGGTGGCCGGGCCGAGCCGGCTGGCTGATCTGCAGGTCCCTCCACCCCCACTGAAAAGAGAAAGTGGAAGTAGGAGGGGTGCCCTAGAGGAGGCTACCGGAGGACTCTTTGAGGGCTACAGAAGTCCTGGGAGCACGACAGACCGTGGAGGAGGACATTGCTGCCGTCATTGCATATAAAATGCAGAGGATGGAGGAGGGCCAACAAGTCTTGTGTGAGGCGCTCATATTGGAGGCTCTTAACAAAAGGTATGAGGGGCCAAATGACAGCTCAGACACACCTTTGCGATGGTCCTCCTCCTCCTGCAGGTCCTCCTCCTCGTCCTCCCTCTCCTCCAGGTCCTCCCAGTCCTCCTCCAGGTCCTACTCCTCCTCCTGCCACATCTCCAACTGCACAGCCACAGCCCGGAAGGAAGCGTGAAAGGAAGACCAGAAAGTGAGGACCCCGGATCCAGTCTGGTCGGCCAAAAAATGCAGCCTCTTGTGGTACCACAGCCTGGGGACACAGATGTCATCTGCCGCTGTCCGGATCTCTGCGAATTCTGGACCAGACTGCCCTCCCTTACATATGGACTCCTCAGGCCACCAATTTTGATGTTCAAGAATTGATGTCTGCCGTGGGGGTCCCAGGCTTCGCTAATTTCTCATGTTGATCCAGTGTTGCCTTCCTCTTTGTTTGGTTCTGAGCCCTTAATAAAGGATTTTTGTTTTGAATTATACTCTATGTGTTTTACTTCAAAAAGGACAGTTGGTTTGTGAGGATTCAGGTACATTTCAAATATACAATGTGAAATGAACAAGGGACACCAACACCAAACAAACAATCTCCTGGAGATTAAATAATAAAAGATATCAATGGTGTTGGGGTAACTTGCCACACAAAAATATTCTGGAGTAAAAATAAAAAATAACATTGAACAAAGATCAGCCTTGGAAAAAATACAAACATTAAATAAAAAAAAAGGCTTAAAAGCCCCCCAAAAAAAATTTAATAAAAAAATAAATTCTGTCAGATGTGACAACTAATAACAATATATTCAGGGAATCCCAATAAAACTTTGTGAGAAGTGTGTGTGAATATGAGCAGCAAAACTACTTAACTCTTGTCACATTATAAAGAAGAAGAGAGTGCGCTGTATTAAACCATTTTTAACATTGCAGCGTGACGAAAGTGCTGTATCCATTGCGCACACTAAGTTTACCAGAATGAGCTGTTCCGTCTTGGAATTTCTTCTGAGCATGCGTGGCACTTTGTGCGTCGGAACAGGCCACACACGGTCGGAATTGATGCGATCGGATTTTGTTGTCGGAAAATTTTATCTCCTGCTCTCCAACTTTGTGTGTCGGAAAGTCCGATGGAGCCCACACACGGTCGGAATTTCCGACAACACGCTCCGATCGGACATTTTCCATCGGAAAATCCGACCGTGTGTACGGGGCATTAGTGTCACAGGTGACGCTAGTTAGGGAGGTAAGTATATAGGTTTGCCGTCAGTGTTTTATAGCGACAGGGACCCCCATATACTACCTAATAAAGGTTTTAACCCCCTGATTGCCCCCTAGTTAACCCTTTCACCAGTGATCACCGTATAACTGTTACGGGTGACGCTGGTTAGTTAGTTTGTTTATTATAGTTTCAGGGCACCCGCCGTTTATTACCTTATAAAGGTTTCACCCCCTAATCGCCCGGCGGTGATATAAGTTAAGTTTTAGGGTCAGATAAGGTCGGCGTAGTCCCAGGCAGCGTCAGGTTAGCGCCAGTACCGCTAACACCCATGCATGCACCATACAACTCCCTTAGTGGTATAGTAACTGAATGGACCAATATCTGATCAAAGCAGATCTATACTAGCGTCCCCAGCAGTTTAGGGTTCCCAAAAACCCAGCGTTAGTGGGATCATCCCAGATACCCGCTAGCACCTGCGTTTTGCCCCTCGGCCCAGCCCTGCCCAGCCCAGCCAGGTGCTGTATCGATCGATCACTGTCACTTACAAAACACTAAACACACATAACTGCAGCATTCGCAGAGTCAGGCCTGATCCCTGCGATCGCTAACAGTTTTTGTTGGTAGCGTTTTGATACAGTCGCTAACAGTCAGGAGCTTTTTTGCCTGTGAGTCTCACTAGTGTACCACTAAATTTAGAGCCCAAAATGGCAAATCCAAGGTACACTAGTGAAGAGGCCTACACATTTCTGAGCATGACAGATAGTGAAGAGGAAGTCACTCATCTGTCAGATTCAGGCTCAGAATACGATCCTGTAGATGACAGCGGCTCCATGACAGATAGCTCTGACAACGGAGTTGTGGTCCCTGCCAAGGTCAGGCGTACCAGACCCCGAACTTCTTCTTCTGTCCTTGATGTGCAAGAACCACAGGTCCCTCGTATGGAGCAGAGAAGTGCAAGCGCCGCTATTCCTTCTGGTGAACTGGCAAGCACCAGCGGCCTAGTACACCCTGGTCGTACATCCAGCACTGCAGTAACACTTGGTAACGTGGCGAGTCCCATAAGTGCAGTTCAAGCTGGCGAGGTGGCAAGCACAAGTAGTGTCTCGCTGCCACCAAGAAGACGAACACAGGCCCCTCGTGCCCTTCCTGCTGCATTCGCCAATCCTAATTGGGAACCCAACACTTCTGCAGCACCCGTACTTCCCCCATTCACTGGCCAACCCGGCATTCAGGTGGAAAACAGTTGATTTTATGTCACTGGATTTTTATTTGCTGTTTTTCACCGAAGATCTCTATAGATCTATTGTGGACCAAAGCAATTTGTACGCTGGTCAACACATCGCCACTATTCCCCAGTCCTCCCTTGCCAGAGATTGGAAACCAATTACGGTTTCCGAATTTAAGATCTTTCTGGGCCTTTCCCTCCTCATGGGCATAACCAAAAAGAGTGAGTTGCGGTCATATTGGTCCACTGACCCAATTTACCATATGCCCTTGTTCTCTGCTTCCATGCCCAGGGCACGATACGAGCAGATTTTGCGGTTCATGCACTTCAACAACAATGAACTCTGTCGTCCTCATGCAGACCCTAAATACGATCGGCTCTACAAAATTCGGCCCCTCGTAAACCACTTCAACCAATGTTTTGCAGACTTGTTTACTCTCCATCAAGTTGTCTGCATTGATGAGTCCCTGATTAAGTTTTCTGGCCGCTTGTCATTCAAACAGTACCTTCCCAAAAAGCAGGCCAGATACGGGGTCAAGATGTATAGCCTGTGGCCCTGTCACAGAGCTTATACATGTAGTTTTATGGTTTGCGAGGGCAAAGATAGTCACGTAGAGCCGACAAACTGCTCTGACTACATAGGAAGCGCTGGCAAGATTGTGTGGGACTTGGTGTCACCCTTATTCGGAAAGGGGTACCACTTGTACGTGGACAATTATTACACGAGCGTACCACTTTTTAGTCACCTTTTTGATCATCAGATTGGAGCATGTGGCACCGTGCGACCTAATTGCTGGGGCTTTCCCCAGCGGCTTGTAGATTCCCGCCTTAGGCTGGGGGAGAGAGCCTGCTTGCAGTAAAATAATTTGCTCGCTATGAAGTGGAGGGAAATTGGGAAAGCATTTTATCACACCGATCTTGGTGTGGTCAGATGCTTTGAGGGCAGAGGAGAGATCTAGGGTCTAATAAACCCCCTTTTTTTTTTTTTGAAAAAATTGAGTACCTGTCAATACCTATTGCTATCATAGGGGATATTTACATTCCCTGAGATAACAATAAAAATGATTAAAAAAAAATATATATATATAATAATAATAATAATAATAATAATAATAATTAAAAAAAAAAAAAAAAGCAACCCCGTCCCCCCCTGCTCTCACGCAAAGGCGAACGCAAGCATCGGTCTGGCTTCAAATGTAAACAGCAATTGCACCATGCATGTGAGGTATCACCACAAAGGTCAGATCGAGGGCAGTAATTTTAGCAGTAGACCTCACCTGTAAATCTAAAGTGGTAACCTGTAAAGGCTTTTAAAAATGTATTTAGTTTGTCGCCACTGCACGTTTGTGCGCAATTTTAAAGCATGTCATGTTTGGTATCCATGTACTCAGCCTAAGATCATCTTTTTTATTTCATCAAACATTTGGGCAATATAGTGTGTTTTAGTGCATTAAAAATTTTTTAAAAAAAGTGTGTTTTTTCCCCAAAAAAATACGTTTGAAAAATCGCTGCGCAAATACGGTGGGAAAAAAAAAAGAATGAAAAACACCCACCATTTTAATCTGTAGGGCATTTGCTTTAAAAAATATGTATAAATATTTTGGGGGTTCAAAGTAATTTTCTTGCAAAAAAAATATTTTTTCATGTAAACAAAAAGTGTCAGAAAGGGCTTTGTCTTCAAGTGGTTAGAAGAGTGGGTGGTGTGTGACATAAGCTTCTAAATGTTGTGCATAAAATCCCAGGACAGTTCAAACCCCCCCAAATGACCCCATTTTGGAAAGTAGACACCCCAAGCTATTTGCTGAGAGGCATGTCGAGTCCATGGAATATTTTATATTGTGACACAAGTTGCAGGAAAGAGACAATTTTGGGGTTTTTTTGCACAAAGTTGTCACTAAATGATATATTGCTCAAACATGCCATGGGAATATGTGAAATTACACCTCAAAATACATTCTGTTACTTCTCATGAGTACGGGGATACCACGTGAGACTTTTTGGGAGCCTAGCCGCGTACGGGACCCCGAAAACCAAGCACCACCTTCAGACTTTCTAAGGGCGTAAATTTTTTATTTGGGGTGTCTACTTTCCAAAATGGGGTAATTTGGGGGGGGGGGGGGGTTTGTGCCATCTTGGCATTTTATGGCCTTCAAAACTGTGATAGGTAGTGAGGAGTGAAATCAAACATTTACGCCCTTAAAAATCCTGAAAGCGGTGCTTGGTTTCGGGGCCCCGTACGCGGCTAGGCTCCCAAAAAGTCCCACACATGTGCTATCCCCATACTCAGGAGAAGCAGCAGAATGTATTTGGGGGTGTAATTCCACATATGCCCATGGCACGTTTGCGCAATATATCATTTAGTGACAACTTTTTGTAATTTTTTTTTTTGTCATTATTCAATTACTTGGGACAAAAAAAAATATTCAATGGGCTCAACATGCCTCTTAGCAATTTCCTTGGGGTGTCTAGGTTCCAAAATGGGGTCATTTGGGGGGGGGGGTTGTACTGCCCTGCCATTTTAGCACCTCAAGAAATGACATAGGCAGTCAAACTAAAAGCTGTGTAAATTCCAGAAAATGTACCCTAGTTTTTAGACGCTATAACTTTTGCGCAAACCAGTAAATATACGCTTATTGACTTTTTACCAAAGACATGTGGCCGAATACATTTTGGCCTAAATATATGACTAAAATTGGGTTTATTGGATTTTTTTTTTTTTTTTTTATAAACAAAAAGTAGAAAGTATCATTTTTTTTTCAAAATTTTCTGTCTTTTTCCGTTTATAGTGCAAAAAAAAAAAAAAAAAAAAACAAACAAACAAACAAACAAAAAAAACGCAGAGGTGATCAAATACCATCAAAAGAAAGCTCTATTTGTGGGAAGAAAAGGACGCAAGTTTCGTTTGGGTACAGCATTGCATGACCGCACAATTAGCAGTTAAAGTGACGCAGTACCAAATTGTAAAAAGTGCTCTGGTCAGGAATAGGGTAAATCCTTCCGGGGCTGAAGTGGTTAACATCGTGTTTTGGATTTCCTGAAACTAGTGTTATTTCGTATACGAATATATTTTCATCTACTAAATAAACACTATTTTAGTCTAAAATTTAGACTAAAATATGACTAAAACACAACTAAAACGGAATTTTAGTCAACAGACTAAAATACGACAAAAACTAAAATGGCATTTTATTAAAAAAATTACTAAAACTAAAGAGAAATTTGACATCAACATTAACACTGCACAACCATACAAGAATAAGTAGGGGGCATCTACTAAGCTGCTGAAAGAATTAAAAAAAAAAAAAAAACATTTTCTGTTTATTATTTAATGTTGGTAATATATTCAGGTAATATGTGCAAAGGCATTACAGCCAATAGAGTTTCCAGTTTTTGGGGATTTTATATTTTAAAGTTGCACTTGTCGGCACCTTTACCTATTGCTCTTTGCATATACTTTCTACGGTACATGGGAATTGACTGGCAGCAGGGCATTCGCTACCCTCCACTCGTTCTATCTTCACTCACACTGCTTTGGGTTACTTCTTTTCTTTCACTTCTTCTCACTTTCCCTCTCATTCTTTCGTTTCCTCCTTCTGTCTTTCCCCCTTCCCTATCCTTTTCCTCACATCTTCTCCTCTTCTTTTCCCCTTCCCCTAGCTATGCCCTCTGCACACCCATGTACCCACTATCCAACATCTCTATAAATCTCCATAGCTGGGAAATTTTCCAATCTGTGTGGATTAATCAAGTGACCCTTTGCTCCTCTGTATTTAACACTCAATATTTTTCTACTTCTGGCAATAACGCATACCCTTTTAGGTGCCTTTCGGGTTGTTCGTTGCCCCTCCCTCCTCTACTTCCCCGTCCTATATGGGGGTTGATAGATGTGATCCCTCGCAAGACACACTTGGCCCGCTCTCCTGGGAGCTGTTCCGACACGGGGGAGACAGGGGAACTAGAGAGAAACTGCACCACCTAAAAATATAACAACTTACAATGCTTAAACTGCACGCGGAAACGTCATAATTTCTATAATAGGTAACTATATGATCTAGGCAACTCTAATAGATGGTGCACATACATAAGTTTGGTACTGTTGGATTTGATGCTATGTCTGACACATGTCGACCTTTTCACAGTGGGCAACCATCCTCTGAAAAGGACCCGGGAAGGGTTGAAACGCGTCAGAATTTACGTATACAACTTCTGTTGCTCCACATACATGTATGGTATCACAGGCAATATCTGTTCCTACCTCTTTTAAGAATTTCACTTTTAAGATAATCTTGGTCGCCATTTAATGCATTGTGCCTAGTACCTGGTTTAATTGTATGCTTTGTTTATTGTAATGGTATGTCACACTCAGATCATGTCTTGACTCGAATAGTCAGTACTTATCCTCAGTGATTTTTATAATATGCTACTTATATACTTTTTGTATTAATAAAACTGATTTTTTTCAACCATCAATACTGTATTTTATTGGCTGCTTTAAAGCCCCGTTAGGGGGTTCTCGTACAATTTTTTGCACTTTTGGGGTGTGCGGCCTACCTGTCTACACTCATGTGAGTGCCCATGTTATTTGTTTTAAAGTTGCACTTCTGTTTGTCAAAAATCAATATATTTGTTTGTTTATGAAACTTGGTTTTATTTATTACGACATTATGTATCACAACCGCTAAATTGGTGTCTGTAGTGCATGTTCAAACCTCAATGCCAGATATAATAACATGTTATTAGATGTTTGCAATACAGGGTTATAAAATGAGTTTGGCAATTATAGAGAAATGCATTACAATTTAACTAAACCCATTTAATTTTAGTCGATTAACATGTAGAAGATTTTAGCTGACTAAAATGTACTGGAGACTTTAGTTGACTAAAATACGACTAAAAAACTAAAATAATTTAGGATGACTAAAATATAACAAAAACTAAATTGACTAAACCATTTTAGTCAAAAAAGGCTGTGGCTAAAACTAAAACAAAATTTGATGTAAAAATAACACTGCCAGGAACAGGGGCTTCCTCATAACAGGACTGTAGTCAATCCAAGTCAGGATTTTTTTGTATGGTAACCCTCTACCAATCACATCCTGCTGCAGCTATTAACACCATCTGTTATAGGCTGGGCAGGCCTTTCATCCTTCTGAGTGGACATCATATCCCCCCGAAGGCTCTGCACAACAATGTGATCTGTTAACACATTTTACGAAATGTGTGTATATTCACGCTATATGATGTTGAAAGCTGTATGGCGACATTAGTCGCATATATATTATTATTATTATACCTTTGGATTTGATTTTATAGGCACATCACTTTAGTTTTCAATTTTGTTTCTTTAGGTTTTTGCTGCAGGTTCAGCAGATCATTAGGGGATAGCACAGCAAATGATTTATTCATTAATCTTTGATTCTCACACGTTAGTATGGGACGTGATTAGTGCTAGCAGCTGTCGTTATACTATTATAAGATAGGGGAACTTTGATTTGATAGCTTGCAAGACCTTTACTATTTGTTTGACATTTATTTTTATGTAAGGCCATTCCAGCTCTCTACCGTCATGTGGAAGCCAATGTTTTGGCCTCATTGGACAGGGCGGTCAGCAGCAAGGTTCATATTAGTGCTGATTCATGGTCCAGCAGGCATGGGCAAGGATGTTACCTTTCCTTTACAGTGCACTGGGTAACTCTGCTGGTAGCTGGGAAGGATACAGAACAGGGTTCAGTGTTGGAGCTTGTTCCGCCAACACGCCTCCAAAAAGCTGGTGGTGATTCTGCCACAACATCTGTATGCTCTCCCCTCTCCTCTTCTTCTTCCTCTATGGCCTCTTCTGCAGAATTGTCCTCTGAACCAGCAGTGCTCAAGGGGCTACGCAAGCAGTCAGGCTAAAAGATGACATGCGGTGCTTCAATTGGTCTGCCTAGGGTACAGGAGCCACACTGGGGCAGAGATTCGGTCAGCTCTGCAGGGGCAGGCTCAGAGGTGGTTGACGCCATGGCAGCTTGAGCCAGGAATGGTTGTATGCGACAATGGCACCAACCTTCTTTCCGCTCTCCGACAGGGACACTTGACTCATGTTCCATGCTTGGCACACATCCTGAATTTGGTGGTACAGCTTTTCTTGACCAGGTACCCAGGCTTACAAGATCTCCTGAGGCAAGTCAGAAAAGTCTGTGGTCATTTCCGGCAATCATGCAGTGCTCGGCTGGCTAACATTAAAAGGGAATTTAACCTGCCCACCAACTGCATCATTTGTGGCATACCCACCAGGTGGAACTCAACATTGGCAATGCTGCAGAGGCTGCACACACACAGCAGAGGGCCATCAAAGAGTACCTGCGCGAGTATGGCACCAGGAAAAGGTCAGGGATGCTTGGCTTATTTTCGCCACACCAGTGGCTACAGATAAAGGATGCATGCACTGCCCTGTCACAATTTGAGGAGGCCACAAGAATAGTGAGCAGCGACAATGCATGCATCAGTGACACTCTCCCTCTAGTCTTCCTGCTAGAGCACACGCTTCATGGAATCATAGACAGGGCACTTGAGGCAAAACAGTGGGAGGAAGAAGAGAACTTCCTTTTTCTTTTAAGGCCCCCTTTTTTTAGAGGAAGAAGAGGCGGAGGATTGTGTCATGGATGTGGAGGATAACACGCAGTAGTCTTTAAGGGATGGTTTTCAGTCCCAAGAAACCCAAGGAGTTGTACGTGGCTGGGACGAGGTAGTTCCTGATAATGTCATCCTTAGTGACCCAGAGGACTCAGAATCTCATGCAAACTGCAAACTTACGCTGCATGGGCTCCCTGATTCTGCAAAGTCTGCGAAAGGACCCTAGGATTTGTGGTATCAATGAGAGGGATCATTACTGGTTGGCAACCCTTCTTGATCCACGTTACAAGGGTAAAGTTGCAGAACTCATCCTGCCTTCGCAGAGGGAGCAGAGGATGAAACATCTTCAGGATACCTTGAAGAAAAATGTTGTGTAACGCCTTTTCAGACCCTGGGGAGGTTACCATTTCCTGGTGCAGGACAACGTGTTTCTGAAGCTTCGTTCAGTCAGAGGAAGAGCGGTGGAGAAGGTGGCCGGCTGACCAATGTCTTTAAACAATTTTTTAGTTCTCAGCGCCAAGGGCTGATAGGTTCAAGCAACCATCGCCAGTGTCTTCATTATATGGTGCAGGAATATCTAGGGGCAAGAGCAGACTTGGAGACCTTTCCAACAGAGCATCAACTGAGTTACTGGGTCTTGAGGATGGATCACTGGCCAGAACTTGCTGGAGGGTTTTTAGCGGATCAAAGAGTGTGCCTGTCCACAGACTCTGTTGATAGGCTCACATTTATAAAAATGAATCTGTCCTGGATCAGCAGCTATCAAGCCCCTAATGCTGATGTAACTGATTCAATTTTCTAGGGATCTGGGATCCCTTGAAGACTGCCTATGCTGCCTATCCTATGCCTGAACCTTGATGATGCTAGCTTCCAACAATATTTTTGGTTTAGGGCACCACCAACACCCAATTTTTCTGCCCCTGTTTAACAGGGGCATATAATTACAATTTTTTAAATAATACTTAACAGCAGGGCCCGTTCCTGCGCCCAACAAGAGTAACTATGAGGGGTTACAATGTTCTGGCACCACCAACACCTAAGGCCCAATTTTTCTGCAAAGTATATAGTGCAGTCCATATAGTATTTATATATTCAGAGTATCCAGTGCGGTCTGTATAGTATATACAGTATACTGCATTTCAGAGTATATAGTGCAGTCAGTGTAGTATGTATATAATACAGTGCACAGTATATAATATAGTGTATTCAAGTGGCATGGGTTTCCCCAGTCCATACCAGGTCTTTTGGGTCTGGTTTAGATTTTAAGGGGAAATCCACGGCAAAATAAAATAAAAAAATAAAAAATAAATCCATACCAGACCCTTATCTGAGCAAGCAGCCTGGCAGGCCAGGATGGGGGGGGGGAAATGAGAAAGCGCCCCCCCTTCCCAAACCATACCAGGCTGCTTGCCCTCAACATGGGGAGGGTGCTTTAGGGTCCTCCCAAAGCACCTTGTCCCCATGTTGATGGAGACAAGGGCCTCGTCCCCACAACCCTGGCCCGGTGGTTGTGGGGGTCTACGGGTGGGGGCTTATCAGAATCTGGAAGCCCCCCTTTAACCACTTAAGGACCAGCCTTGTTTTGGATTTTAGGTGTTTACAACAGGTTTTTTTGCTAGAAAGTTACTTAGAATCCCTAAACATTATATATGGTTTTTCTTCTAACACCCTAGAGAATAAAAGGGCGGTCGTTGCAATACTTTTTTCTGCACCGTATTTGCGCAGCGGTCTCAAAAGTGCACTTTTTTTGGAAAAAAATTAACTTTTTTGAATAAAAAAAAATAAGACAATAGAAAAGTTAGCCCAATTTTTTTTTATATTGTGAAATATAATGTTACGCCAAGTAAATTGATACCAAACATATCACGCTTGAAAATTACGCCCGCTCGTGGAATGGCGTCAAACTTTTACCCTAAAAAATCTCCATAGGCGAAGTTTAAAAAAATTCTACAGGTTGCATATTTTGCGGTACAGAGGAGGTCTAGGGCTAGAATTATTGCTCTCGCTCTACCAGTTGCTGTGATACCTCACATGTGTGGTTTGACCACCGTTTTCATATGCGGGTGCTACTCGCGTATGCGTTCGCTTCTGCGCGCAAGCTCGTCAGGCTATTTTTATTATTTATTTTACAATACTTTATTTTTACACCATTTAAAAAAAAAAAAATGGTGTCACTTTTATTCCTATTACAAGGAATGTAAACATCCCTTGTAATAGAAAAAAGCATGGCAGGACCTCTTAAATATGAGATCTGGGGTCAAAAAGACCTCAGATCTCATATTTACACTAAAAAAAAAGTCATTTAAAAAAAAGACATTTGAAAAAATGTGCCTTTAAGAGGCGTGGATGGAAGTGACGTTTTGACGTCGCTTCCGCCCAGCAGTGTCATGGAGACGAGTGGGTGACATCTTAGCCTCACTCGTCTCCAGACACAGGACGGAGAAGGATGCGATCGCCTCCGATGGCTCCGGTAGGCGGCGGAGGGCACCGAATCACGGCGGGAGGGGGGGGCCCTCTCCCGCCACCAATAAAAGTGATCTTGCGGCGAATACGCCGCAGGGATCACTTTTATCTGAAAGCCGGCCACCGCACGAAAACGGGGATACCGGGGTCATGGCAGCTAGCTGCTGCCATACCAATGATATCCGCCGCCAAAGTTTGGACATACATTGTCGTGCGGCGGTCGGTAAGTGGTTAACAAGGGGGCCCCCAGATCCCGCCCCCCTATGTGAATGGGTAGGGGTACATTGTACCCCTACCCATTCACCAAAAAAAATGGAGGTAGAGTATTTTCAGGGGGTTCTATTTTTTGGGTCCGTCAGGCGGCATGATTGACGATGGATGTACATCGCGGGACACTATTTTTTTTTTAATAAAGGGATTGTCAAAAACTGTATTGTGGTTTTTACTTTTTGACACTTTTTTGGTAAATGGGTAGGGGTACAGTGTACTCCTACCCATTCACATAGGGGTCAGACCGGGATCTGGGGCCCCCTTTGGGGGCTTACAGATTACAATAAGCCCCCCACCTGCAGACCCACACAATCAATGGGCAGGGTTGTGGGGACGAGGCCTGGTATGGATTTTTGGGGGACCCCATGCTGTTTTTTTTTTTTAATTTTGGCATGGAGTTCCCCTTAAAATCTATACCAGACCAGAAGGACCGGCAATACATTACAGCTGCAAGCAATTTTAAATGTTTTCCTTTAGAAATGTCATTTTGATGTGGCACAGTAAAACACATCACACAGAAGTGCCATTTTATAGGCAGACTAAAAGGGACCCCAGGCACGATATTTAAAGGAATATTTCATTTTTATTGTTTTGCTTTAAGCATTATTAAAATCACTGCTCCTGAAAAAAAAAAAAAACGGTTGTTTTAATAACTTTCCTTTGCATTGATACATGTCCCCTGGGGCAGTACCCAGGTCCCCAAACACTTTTTTATGGCAATAACTTGCATATAAGCCTTTAAAATGAGCACCTTTGATTTTAAATGTTCGTGTCCAATAAACTTTAACAGGGTTTGCATGTTCACACATAGTGATAGTGTACCTCTATACATGCAACAGTCACAGTTAATTAGTCCATATGATAAGCTAAACAATGGCAGATCCTAAAAGGAGATGATGGTGGGCAGCAGCTATCCTTAGAGAGAAGCCAGCTCGATAATAGGAAGACAAGGGAACAAAAAGGAAGCACCACCTAAGTGCAATAAGTTAAGTAAGATTTTAATGATACAGCAATAAATGCACTTACAGGAAGGTGAATAAAATCAGGATAATCTGTGCTGTGGGCACAAGGTGCAGTCCAGTAGCTGGTCCGTCCTAATCCATAGGGAGGTGGTCGTAGGAGACAAGATGTGCAGTCTTTTCTTGTGGCCATCAGGAAGACAGCCAGGTCTGATGTGGAACGCATGTGGAACACAGGCGATGATGTCACAGGAAGCAGAACCAGGGGAAGCAACAAGTGAGGAAGTTCTGGAGAGAACAAACAGGCTACGCACTCAGAGTCTACTGCTCCTTCTACAGGCCTACGGAGGTACTGCTGGTGAGAAGCTATTTATGTGCCAAGCTGCTTGTTGGACAACAGGTGCCAGCACACCATGATCCCACTGACAGCAACAAAATTCAAAACAAAAGAATTGGATTAAGGTTGATATATAACTAAAGGATGTAATCTATTAAGGAAATATAATATTAAAATTAAAAGAGTGTTGTATTGGATTATGTGTGTTTATGACACGATCTGACCAACGAGGGAGCAGGGGGCGAAGCCAAAAACGGGACCAAGGGATGTTAAAAGAGAGGAGGTTAAGGCTAGAAACACAATGTGTAAAAATAAAAACTCATGTATAAAACTAAAATCGAGATTGTATAGAAAAGATGCATACACACATGCACCTTCACCAAAGGGTGTACACGTGTACCTGCGTCTGTATATAGAATGCATGGGCTCGTATTGAATGTAAAGTGCATCAAAACTAGGGATGAGCTTCGTCTGTTCGATCGTTTGCCGAATTGCAAATGATATGGGCCGTTTGCGCCAAATTCGAGTGGCGCGTCACGGCCCATAATTCACTGCGGCATCGCAGTGCATTGCTGGCTGATGATTGGCCAAGGATGCACTATGACCCGCATGCTTCGCCAATCACAGCCCTGTCTGTACAGAGAGCTGTAATTGGCCAAAGCCGGGGTGGCTTTGGCCAATTATGGCTCAGGGTGTTTAGTACACACCCCACACTATATAAGGCCACCTGCACGTCGGCCCTGTGTAGTGTGTTCCAGCGTTGAGAGACAGAGACAGAGAGACAAAGTCATTTGATTTAAGTTAGATAGATTAGGCAGGACAGTCAGTCAGTTAGCTGCACTTACAGTGTATTGTGTATATATATGCATCCCAGGTGTTGTTACAGTATTTAAAGAAAATTGCTGGTGTTCTGATCCTATTAGTCCTATTAGATACAGTATTTACAGTTAGTGTAGTGCGTCCTCTGCAAAGTGTGCACCTAAAGCTACCTGTAGAAGGTTGGTGGTGTTTTCCTGATCCTATCGCTACCGCAGGCAGCTACATTATTTACACGTTAATGTAGTGTGACCTCTGCACAGTGTTCAGCTAAAGCTACCTGTAGAAGGTTGGTGGTGTTTTCCTGATCCTATCACTACCGCAGGCAGCTACATTATTTACACATTAGAGTAGTGCTACCTCTGCACAGTGTTCAGCTAAAGCTACCTGTAGAAGGTTGGTGGTGTTTTCCTGATCCTATCACTACCGCAGGCAGCTACATTATTTAAACGTTAGTGTAGTGCGTCCTCTGCACAGTGTTCAGCTAAAGCTACAAGTTAGTGTAGTGCGACCTCAGCACAGTGTTCAGCTAAAGCTACAAGTTAGTGTAGTGTGATCTCTGCACAGTGTTCAGCTAAAGCTACAAGTTAGTGTAGTGCGACCTCTGCACAGTGTTCAGCTAAAGCTACCTGTAGAATATTGGTGGTGTTTTCCTGATCCTATCACTACCGCAGGCAGCTACATTATTTACATGTTAGTGTATTGCGTCCTCTGTACAGTGTTCAACTAAAGCTACCTGTAGAAGGTTGGTGTTGTTTTCCTGATCCTATCACTACCGCAGGCAGCTACATTATTTACACGTTAGTGTAGTGCGACCTCTGCACAGTGTTCTGCTAAAGCTACCTGTAGAAGGTTGGTGGTATTTTCCTGATCTTATCACTACCGCAGGCAGATACATTATTTAAACGTTAGTGTAGTGCGTCCTCTGCACAGTGTTCAGCTAAAGCTACAAGTTAGTGTAGTGCGACCTCTGCACAGTGTTCAGCTAAAGCTACAAGTTAGTGTAGTGTGACCTCTGCACAGTGTTCAGCTAAAGCTACAAGCTAGTGTAGTGTGACCTCTGCACAATGTTCAGCTAAAGCTACCTGTAGAAGGTTGGTGGTGTTTTCCTGATCCTATCCCTATCGCAGGCAGCTACATTATTTACACGTTAGTGTATTGCGACCTCTGTACAGTGTTCAACTAAAGCTACCTGTAGAAGGTTGGTGGTGTTTTCCAGATCCTATCACTACCGCAGGCAGCTACATGATTTACACGTTAGTGTAGTGCGACCTCTGCACAGTGTTCAGCTAAAGCTACCTGTAGAAGGTTGGTGGCATTTTCCTGATCCTATCCCTACCGCAGGCAGCTACATTATTTACACATTAGTGTATTGGGACCTCTGTACAGTGTTCAACTAAAGCTACCTGTAGAAGGTTGGTGGTGTTTTCCAGATCCTATCACTACCGCAGGCAGCTACATTATTTACACGTTAGTGTAGTGCGACCTCTGCACAGTGTTCAGCTAAAGCTACCTGTAGAAGGTTGGTGGTGTTTTCCTGATCCTATCACTACCGCAGGCAGCTACATTATTTAAATGTTAGTGTAGTGCGTCCTCTGCACAGTGTTCAGCTAAAGCTACAAGTTAGTGTGGTGCGACCTCTGCACAGTGTTCAGCTAAAGCTACAAGTTAGTGTAGTGCGACCTCTGCACAGTGTTCAGCTAAAGCTACCTGTAGAAGGTTTGTGGTGTTTTCCTGATCCTATCACTATCTCAGGCAGCTACATTATTTACACGTTAGTGTAGTGCGACCTCTGCACAGTGTTCAGCTAAAGCTACCTGTAGAAGGTTGGTGGCATTTTCCTGATCCTATCCCTACCGCAGTCAGCTACATTATTTACACGTTAGTGTATTGCGACCTCTGTACAGTGTTCAACTAAAGCTACCTGTAGAAGGTTGGTGGTGTTTTCATGATCCCATCACTACTGCAGGCAGCTACATTATTTTAACGTTAGTGTAGTGCGTCCTCTGCACAGTGTTCAACTAAAGCTACCTGTAGAAGGTTGGTGGTGTTTTCCTGATCCTATCACTACCGCAGGCAGCTACATTATTTACACGTTAGTGTATTGCGACCTCTGTACAGTGTTCAACTAAAGCTACCTGTAGAAGGTTGGTGGTGTTTTCCTGATCCTATCACTATCTCAGGCAGCTACATTATTTACACGTTAGTGTAGTGCGACCTCTGCACAGTGTTCAGCTAAAGCTACCTGTAGAAGGTTGGTGGCTTTTTCCTGATCCTATCCCTACCGCAGTCAGCTACATTATTTACACGTTAGTGTATTGCGACCTCTGTACAGTGTTCAACTAAAGCTACCTGTAGAAGGTTGGTGGTGTTTTCATGATCCCATCACTACTGCAGGCAGCTACATTATTTTAACGTTAGTGTAGTGCGTCCTCTGCACAGTGTTCAACTAAAGCTACCTGTAGAAGGTTGGTGGTGTTTTCCTGATCCTATCACTACCGCAGGCAGCTACATTATTTACACGTTAGTGTATTGCGACCTCTGTACAGTGTTCAACTAAAGCTACCTGTAGAAGGTTGGTGGTGTTTTCCTGATCCTATCCCTATCGCAGGCAGCTACATTATTTACACGTTAGTGTATTGCGACCTCTGTACAGTGTTCAACTAAAGCTACCTGTAGAAGGTTGGTGGTGTTTTCCAGATCCTATCACTACCGCAGGCAGCTACATGATTTACACGTTAGTGTAGTGCGACCTCTGCACAGTGTTCAGCTAAAGCTACCTGTAGAAGGTTGGTGGCATTTTCCTGATCCTATCCCTACCGCAGGCAGCTACATTATTTACACATTAGTGTATTGGGACCTCTGTACAGTGTTCAACTAAAGCTACCTGTAGAAGGTTGGTGGTGTTTTCCAGATCCTATCACTACCGCAGGCAGCTACATTATTTACACGTTAGTGTAGTGCGACCTCTGCACAGTGTTCAGCTAAAGCTACCTGTAGAAGGTTGGTGGTGTTTTCCTGATCCTATCACTACCGCAGGCAGCTACATTATTTAAATGTTAGTGTAGTGCGTCCTCTTCACAGTGTTCAGCTAAAGCTACAAGTTAGTGTGGTGCGACCTCTGCACAGTGTTCAGCTAAAGCTACAAGTTAGTGTAGTGCGACCTCTGCACAGTGTTCAGCTAAAGCTACCTGTAGAAGGTTTGTGGTGTTTTCCTGATCCTATCACTATCTCAGGCAGCTACATTATTTACACGTTAGTGTAGTGCGACCTCTGCACAGTGTTCAGCTAAAGCTACCTGTAGAAGGTTGGTGGCATTTTCCTGATCCTATCCCTACCGCAGTCAGCTACATTATTTACACGTTAGTGTATTGCGACCTCTGTACAGTGTTCAACTAAAGCTACCTGTAGAAGGTTGGTGGTGTTTTCATGATCCCATCACTACTGCAGGCAGCTACATTATTTTAACGTTAGTGTAGTGCGTCCTCTGCACAGTGTTCAACTAAAGCTACCTGTAGAAGGTTGGTGGTGTTTTCCTGATCCTATCACTACCGCAGGCAGCTACATTATTTACACGTTAGTGTATTGCGACCTCTGTACAGTGTTCAACTAAAGCTACCTGTAGAAGGTTGGTGGTGTTTTCCTGATCCTATCACTACCACAGGCAGCTAAATTATTTAAACGTTAGTGTAGTGCGTCCTCTGCACAGTGTTCAGCTAAAGCTACAAGTTAGTGTGGTGCGACCTCTGCACAGTGTTCAGCTAAAGCTACAAGTTAGTGTAGTGCGACCTCTGCACAGTGTTCAGCTAAAGCTACCTGTAGAAGATTGGTGGTGTTCTCATACTAATAATACTACAGGCAGACAGTTGATTTTGCTAGCTGCAGTATCAGTATATATATATATATATATATATATATATATATATATATATATATATATATATATATATATCCCAGCTTAGTGCAGCTACATCTCACTGCAGGCCATTAGTATGTCAGGAAGGCCGACAAGGAGAGGCAGACAGTCACAAGCCAATAAAGGAGGGCAAGCAGGCTCTGTGTCTAGAGGCAACAGTGCATCCTCATCAGCACGTGGCCGTGAGACACGCTTGGCCTTTTTTTCGGCAGCTGGCCGTGTTGAGCCACAACATGCGGAAGACTTGGTCGAGTGGATGGCCAAGCCGTCATCATCCTCCTCATCCTCTCTCACCCATGCTCAGGGTACTTTGTCTGGCAAAGCAGCTGCCAATGCGGCCTCTTCCCTCAGCTCAATGGCATCAGTGACTCCTTCCCTAGCCCCACCATGTCCTCCTGAGGCGTCCCTCGAACTGTTTGACCACAGTGTTGGGTACATGCTCCAGGAGGATGCCCAGCGTTTAGAAGGCTCTGATGATGATACTGAGCTAGATGAAGGCAGTAACATGAGCACGGACAGAGGGGGTGCCCAAGAAGAACAGCAATCTGGCAGTCATGTTCCCCCTGCTGCAGCATACTGCCAGGTTTGCACCAGTGATGAGGAGGGAGGGGATGATGAGGTCACTGACTCAACATGGGTGACTGATAGGAGAGGGGAGGAGGAGGAGGTAGAGGCACATCACAGATGAGGCAGGATGCCCTCCAGGGGCCAGCCTAAGGGCAGCACACTGACTGCATCACACCTCAGAGCTCCGCATGTGCAGGGCGCTGCTGTCTCTGCGTGTTATTCCAAAAGTTCTTTGGTGTGGGTCTTTTTTGAGACGAGTGCTTCAGATGGCATCGCTGCTATTTGCAACATATGTCTCAAGCGTATCTCGCGTGGCCAAAACATCTCCTGCTTGGGCACCACATGCTTGACCAGACATATGTTGACCTGCCATGCAGTTCGTTGGCAAGCGTACCTATAAGACCCACACCAAAAAACAAAGAGGACCTCTCCTTACTCCTCATCAGCTGGGATCTCCAACCCCACTATACCTTCAGTCCGCTCTGAGACCTGCACTGAGAGGAATGAAGGTGTAGAATTAGGTATGTCACAGCCAAGTACTTGCGGGCAACCTGCTATCGGTACACCGACATCAGATTGTACCAGGCAAATTTCCCTGCCCCAGCTTCTGCACCGCAAAAAGAAGTTCGCTCCCAGCCATCCACATGCCCAGCAGTTGAATGCTAGCTTGGCAAAATTGCTAGCACTTCAACTGCTATGTTTTTAGTTGACAAGGCGGTCAGCGGTAAGGTGCATATTACCGCTGACTCATGGTCCAGGAGGCATGGACAGGGACGTTACCTAAGTTTCACGGCGCATTGGGTGACTCTTCTGGCAGCTGGGAAGGATGCAGGACAAGGTGCAGTAGTGTTGGAGGTTGTACCACCACCACGCCTCCAAAATGCCACCACTAGTGATTCTGACAAACCTCTCTCCTAAACCCCCTCCTCTTCTTCTTCCTCCACGGCCTCTTCCTGTGCTTTGTCCTTGGAACCTGCGGTGCTCTGAAGGCGTTCAAGGGGCTACGCAAGTACGCAGGCCAAAAGATGCCATGCGGTGCTTGAGCTGGTGTGCTTGGGGGACAGGAGCCACACTGGGGCAGAGGTTGTCAGCTCTGCAGGGGCAGGTTCAGAGGTGGTTGACGCCACGCCAACTTAAGGCAGGAATGGTGGTTAGCGACAATGGCGCCAACCTCCTCTCTGCCCTCCGACAGGGACAAATGACCCATGTGCCCTGTTTGGCTCACATCCTTAACTTGGTGGTGCAGCGGTTCTTGGGCAGGTACCTGGGCTTACAAGATGTCCTGAGGCAGGCCAGGAAAGTCTGTGTGCATTTCCGCCAGTCATATAATGCCAGTGCTCGGCTGGCAGACCTCCAAAAGGAATTTAATCTGCCCAAGAACCGCCTAATCTGTGACATGCCCACCAGGTGGAACTCAAAGTTGGCAATGCTGCAGCGACTGCACGCGCAGCAGAGGGCCATCAATGAGTACCTGTGCGACTATGGCACCAGGACAGGGTCAGGGGAGCTTGTTTTTTTTTCCCCACGCCAGTGGGCCATGATCAGGGATGCATGCACTGTCCTGTCACCATTTGAGGAGGCCACGAGGATGGTGAGCAGTGACAGTGCATGCATCAGTGACACTGTCCCCCTTGTCCACCTGTTGGAGCACACGCTGCGTGGAATAATGGACAGGGCACTTGAGGCAGAACAGAGGCAGGAAGAGGGAGGAGGACTTCCTTATCTCTCAAGGCCTCCTTTATCCAGACAGTGTTCCTGCGTGCCCGCCGATCACACAGTAAGAGGACAAGAAGGAGGAGGAGGATTGTGTCAGTATGGAGGTGGAGCCTGGCACTCAGCATCAGCAGCAGTCTTTAAGGGATCATTTACAGTCCCAAGAAACACATGGACTTGTACGTGGCTGGGAGGAGGTGGCTGCGGATCATGTCGTCCTTAGTGACCCAGAGGACTCCGGACCAAATGCCTCAGCAAACCTACGCTGCATGGCCTCCCTGATCCTGCAAAGCCTGCAGAAAGAGCCTGCGCCGCCACCAGTGCCTAAGGCCCAATTTTTCAGCCCCTGTTTTACAGGGGCGTGTAATTACAATTTTTGATGCAATTCTTTGCAGCAGGGCTAGTTCCTGCGCTCCAACTAGAGTATCTATGAGGGGTTACAGTGTTGTGGCACTAGCACCAGTGCCTAAGGCCCAATTTTTCAGCCCCTGTTCAACAGGGACATGTAATTAGAATTATTGATCTAATATTTCACAGCAGGGCCCGTTTCTGCACCCACCAAGAGTAACTGTGAGGACTTACAGTGTTGTGGCACCAGCACCACTAACAACAAAGGCCCAATTTTTCTGCCCCTGTTCAACAAGGGGATTGTAATTACAATTCTTGATCTAATATTTCACAGCAGGGCCCTGTGAGGGCTTACAGTGTTGTGGCCACAACACCTAAGGCCCAAATTTCTGCTGAGTATATAGGGCAGGCCCCTACTTTCAAACATCCAACTTACAAACGACTCCTACTTGCAAACGGAAGGAGACAACAGGAAGTGAGATGAAATCTACCCCTAGGAAGGGAAATTCTCTCCTGTAAGAGTTAATATGGGAAAAACGTTTCTCCTTTACACTGATGCTTTATCACCAATCCTTGTTTTACTAAAAACCCCAAATTTTCAAAAAACATTTGTCATTGGGACAAAAAGTGAGGTGAAATATTCTGAAGAGGAGCACAGACAGCAAAACAAATGTCACAGGGCTGATAACCCTTCCCTATGTTTTCCAAAAAGCTTAAAATAGATTTTTTGGCTGGAGCTAAATACGTTAAAAATGTACCAGTTCAAAATTACAAACAGATTCTACTTAACAACAAACCTACAGTCCCTGTCTTGTTTGCACCGCATGTATACTGCTGTTCAGAGTATATAGAGCCTGGGGCCCCCACACCTTTCCTTTTTTAATTTGGGTGCGGGGTTCCCCTTAATATCCATACAAGACCCAAAGGGCCTGGTAATGGACTTGGGGGTACCCATGCCGTTTGTCTCACTGATTTTCATCCATATTGCCAGGACCCAACATTATATTAACCACTTGAGCCCCGGACCATTATGCTGCCTAAGGACCAGAGGTCTTTTTCCAATTTGGCACTGCGTCGCTTTAACTGCTAATTGCGCGGTCATGCAATGCTGTACCCAAACGAAATTTGCGTCCTTTTCTTCCCACAAATAGAGCTTTCTTTTGATGGTATTTGATCACCTCTGCGGTTTTTATTTTTTGCGCTATAAACGGAAAAAGACCGAAAATTTTGAAAAAAAATGATATTTTCTACTTTTTGTTATTAAAAAAATCCAATAAACTAAATTTTAGTCATACATTTAGGCCAAAATGTATTCGGCCAAATGTCTTTGGTAAAAAAAATGTCAATAAGCGTATATTTATTGGTTTGCGCAAAAGTTATAGCGTCTACAAACTAGGGCACATTTTCTGGAATTTACACAGCTTTTAGTTTATGACTGCCTATGTCATTTCTTGAGGTGCTAAAATGGCAGGGCAGTACAAAACCCCCCCAAATGACCCCATTTTGGAAAGTAGACACCCCATGGAAATTGCTGAGAGGCATGTTGAACCCATTGAATATTTATTTTTTTTGTCCCAAGTGATTGAAAAATGACAAAAAAAAAAAAAAATATTTACAAAAAGTTGTCACTAAATGATATATTGCTCACACAGGCCATGGGCCTATGTGGAATTGCACCCCAAAATACATTCAGCTGCTTCTCCTGAGTATGGGGATACCACATGTGTGGGACTTTTTGGGAGCCTAGCCGCGTACGGGGCCCCAGAAAACCAATCACCGCCTTCAGGATTTCTAAGGGTGTACATTTTTGCTTTCACTCTTCACTGCCTATCACAGTTTCGGAGGCCATGGAATGCCCAGGTGGCACAAAACCCCCCAAAATGACCCCATTTTGGAAAGTAGACACCCCAAGGTATTTGCTGAGAGGCATATTGAGTCCATGGAATATTTTATATTTTGACACAAGTTGCGGGAAAGTGACACTTTTTTTTTTTTTTTTTTCATAAAGTTGTCACTAAATGATATATTGCTCACACAGGCCATGGGCATATGTGGAATTGCACCCCAAAATACATTTAGCTGCTTCTCCTGAGTATGGGGATACCACATGTGTGGGACTTTTTGGGAGCCTAGCCGCGTACGGGGCCCCGAAAACCAATCACTGCCTTCAGGATTTCTAAGGGTGAAAATTTTTGATTTCACTCTTTACTGCCTATCACAGTTTCGGAGGCCATGGAATGCCCAGGTGGCACAAAACCCCCCCAAATGACCCCATTTTGGAAAGTAGACACCCCAAGCTATTTGCTGAGAGGCATGGTGAGTATTTTGCAGCTCTCATTTGTTTTTGAAAATGAAGAAAGACAAGAAAAAACATTTTTTTTTTTCTTTTTTCAATTTTCAAAACTTTGTGACAAAAAGTGAGGTCTGCAAAATACTCACTATACCTCTCAGCAAATAGCTTGGGGTGTCTACTTTCCAAAATGGGGTCATTTGGGGGGGTTTTGTGCCACCTGGGCATTCCATGGCCTCCGAAACTGTGATAGGCAGTGAAGAGTGAAATCAAAAATTCACGCCCTTAGAAAGCCTGAAGGCGGTGCTTGGTTTTCGGGGTCCCGTACGCGGCTAGGCTCCCAAAAAGTCTCACACATGTGGTATCCCCGTACTCAGGAGAAGCAGCAGAATGTATTTTGGGGTGTAATTTCACATATTCCCATGGCATGTTTGAGCAATATATCATTTAGTGACAACTTTGTGCAAAAAAAAAAATTTGTCTCTTTTCCGCAACTTGTGTCGCAATATAAAATATTCCATGGACTCGACATGCCTCTCAGCAAATAGCTTGGGGTGTCTACTTTCCAAAATGGGGTCATTTGGGGGGGTTTTGAACTGTCCTGGCATTTTATGCACAACATTTAGAAGCTTATGTCACACATCACCCACTCTTCTAACCACTTGAAGACAAAGCCCTTTCTGACACTTATTGTTTACATGAAAAAGTTTTTTTTTTTTTGCCAAAAAATTACTTTGAACCCCCAAACATTATATATTTTTTTAAAGCAAATGTCCTACAGATTAAAATGGTGGGTGTTTCATTTTTTTTTTTTTCACACAGTAATTGCGCAGCGATTTTTCAAACGCATTTTTTGGGGAAAAAACACACTTTTTTACATTTTAATGCACTAAAACACACTATATTGCCCAAATGTTTGATGAGATAAAAAAGATGATCTTAGGCCGAGTACATGGATACCAAACATGACATGCTTTAAAATTGCGCACAAACGTGCAGTGGCAACAAAATAAATACATGTTTAAAAGCCTTCAAAAGCCTTTACAGTTTACCACTTTAGATTTACAGAGGAGGTCTACTGGAAAAATTACTGCACTCGATCTGGCCTTCGCGGTGATACCTCACATGCATGGTGCAATTGCTGTTTACGTTTGACGACAGACCGCCGCTTGCGTTCGCCTTAGCGCGAGAGCAGGGGGCGACAGGGGTGCTTTTTTTTTTTTTTTTTTTTTTTTTATTATTTTTTTGCTTTTTTAATCTTACTTTTAAACTGTTCCTTTCATATTTTTTTTTTTAATCATTTTTATTGTTATCTCGGGGAATGTAAATATCCCCTATGATAGCAATAGGTAGTGACAGGTACTCTTTTTTGAAAAAATTGTGGTCTATTAGACCCTAGATCTCTCCTCTGCCCTCAAAGCATCTGACCACACCAAGATCGGTGTGATAAAATGCTTCCCCAATTTCCCAATGGCGCTATTTACATCCGGCGAAATCTAAGTCATGAAATACTCGTAGCTTCCGGTTTCTTAGGCCATAGAGATGTTTGGAGCCACTCTGGTCTCTGATCAGCTCTATGGTCAGCTGGCTGAATCACCGGCTGCATTCTCAGGTTCCCTGTTGAGACAGGAGAGCCAGAGAAAAACACGGAAGACGGTGGGGGGGGGGGGGCATTCCCTCCCACGGCTTGTAAAAGCAGTCTAGAGGCTAATTAGCCGCTAGGATAGCTTTTACATGAAAGCCGACCGCTGGCTGAAAAGAATGATACCAAGATGATACCTAAACCTGCAAGCATCATTCTGGTATAACCACTCAAAGTCGTGAATGGCGTACCAAAAAAATGGTTAACAGTGGTTAACAATAAAGCACAGTAAACAGTAAAGTATAAATAATTACACACCTGAAAAACAAACATGATAAAACATAATAACAATAACAATAACAATAAAACATTGCAGAATAGAATACAGTAAAAAAGAGCAGAACAATAGAGAGAGAGAATAGAGAGAGAGAGAACAATAAAACGACAACTATTTTTTTTTATTTCATATTTTTTTTTTTTTTTTACACTTTTTTTGTAACTAACTTTTATAACGGTAACCGGTTCCAGGTTCGGGTCTCTCAAAATGCGATGGCATCTTGGGAGACCCTGTGAAAGTGTGTCCTAGTCTGTGCAATGCTGTACCCTACGCTAATACTCAACTAGTGAATGGTAGCGTTCAAAAAATTCACCAATGCAAAGACCAGGATTGTCAGGACAGGAGGGACAATAATAGCGGGTGTCACGCCTATATCCGCGCTTGCTGCAGACACAACATCTTTTTTGGGGGGGTTCGCTGGGTAGGGGTACTCGGGAGGACATAAAAATGCCTCTCATGCAGCCGACTGCATTTGGTTGGGGATGTGAATGGGGGAAGTACGGGCGCTGCAGAAGCGGTGGGTTCCCAATTAGGATTGGCGAATGCAGCAGGAAGGGCATTATGGGCACGACGGGCCTGTGTTTGTCTTTTTGGTGGCAGCGGGACACTACTTGTGCTTGCCACCTCACCAGCTTGAACTGCACTTATGGGACTCGCCACGTCACCACGTGTTACTGCAGTGCTGGTTTGACTACGACCGGGGTGTACTAGGCCGCTGGCGCTTGCCAGTTCCCCAAAACGCTACCAAAAAACTGTTAGCGATCGCAGGGATCAGGCCTGACTCTGCGAACGCTGCAGTTATGCGTTTAGTGTTTTGTAAGTGACAGTGATCGATCGATACTGCACTTGGGTGGGCTGGGTCGGGCGGAGGGGCAAAACGCAGGTGCTAGCAGGTATCTGGGCTGATCCCGCTAACACTGCGTTTTTGGGAACCCTAAACTGCTGGTGACGCTAGTATAGATCTGATCGGATCAGATATTAATGCGATCAGATACTATACCACTAAGGGAGGTGTACGGTGCGTGCGTGGGTGTTAGCGGTACTGGCGCTAACCTGACGCTGCCTGGGGCTGGTGCTTGCCAGTTCACCAAAACGCTACAAAAAAAACTGTTAGCGATCGCAGGGATCAGGCCTGACTCTGCGAACGCTGCAGTTATGCGTTTAGTGTTCTGTAAGTGACAGTGATCGATCGATACTGCACTTGGGTGGGCTGGGCTGGGCCGGGCGGAGGGGCAAAACGCAGGTGCTAGCAGGTATCTGGGCTGATCCCGCTAACACTGCGTTTTTGGGAACCCTAAACTGCTGGTGACGCTAGTATAGATCTGATCGTATCAGATATTGATCCGTTCAGATACTATACCACTAAGGGAGGTGTACGGTGCGTGCGTGGGTGTTAGCGGTACTGGCGCTAACCTGACGCCTGGGGCTGGTGCTTGTCAGTTCACCAAAATGCTACCAAAAAAACTGTTAGCAATCGCAGGGATCAGGCCTGACTCTGCGAACGCTGCAGTTATGCGTTTAGTGCCTTGTAAGTGACAGTGATCGATCAATACTGCACTTGGGTGGGCTGGGCGGAGGGGCAAAACGCAGGTGCTAGCAGGTATCTGGGCTGATCCCGCTAACACTGCGTTTTTGGGAACCCTAAACTGCTGGTGACGCTAGTATAGATCTGATCGGATCAGATATTGATCCGTTCAGATACTATACCACTAAGGGAGGTGTACGGTGCGTGCGTGGGTGTTAGCGGTACTGGCGCTAACCTGACGCCTGGGGCTGGTGCTTGTCAGTTCACCAAAATGCTACCAAAAAAACTGTTAGCAATCGCAGGGATCAGGCCTGACTCTGCGAACGCTGCAGTTATGCGTTTAGTGCCTTGTAAGTGACAGTGATCGATCAATACTGCACTTGGGTGGGCTAGGCGGAGGGGCAAAACTCAGGTGCTAGCAGGTATCTGGGCTGATCCCGCTAACACTGCGTTTTTGGGAACCCTAAACTGCTGGGGACGCTAGTATAGATCTGATCGGATCAGATATTGATCCGATCAGATACTATACCACTAAGGGAGGCGCATGCTGTGTGCGTGGGTGTTAGCGGTACTGGCGCTAATCTGACGCTGCCTGGGGCGATGCAAATCACCGCCGGGCGATCGGGGGGCTAAACCTTAATTCGGTAATAAACGGCGGGTGCCCTGACACTATAAAAAATAAACAAACTAACCAGCGTCAACCGTAACGGTTATACGGTGATCAGTGGTGAAAGGGTTAACTAGGGGGCAATCAAGGGGTTAAAACATTTATTAGATAGTATATGGGGGTCCCTGACGCTATAAAACGCTGATGGCGAACTTAAATATTTACCTCACTAACTAGCGTCACCAGCGACACTAATACAGCGATCAGAAAAATGATCGCTTAGCGACACTGGTGACAGGGGGTGATCAAGGGGTTAAAACTTTATTAGGGGGGGTTAGGGGGGTACCCTAGACCTACAGGGGGGTAACAGTAACTGTGCTAACACAGTAACTGTCACAAACTGACACAGCAGTAATCAGAAAAAAAAAAAAAAAAACTGCTGGTGTCAGTTTGTGACAGGGGGGGGTGATTGGGGGGGGATCGGGGGGCGATCGGGGGGGGGGATCGGGGTGTAATGTGTGCCTGGCATGTTCTACTGTGTGTTTGTGTGTGTGTTGGTGCACTCACTCACATGTCGTCTCTCCTCGGGCCGGAACGGAAACTGCCGACCCGAGGGGAGATGACATCACTTCCTTTGCTGCTGTTTAGCATACAGCAGCAAAGGAGTGTTCCCATTGGCCGGCGACGATCGCGAGGGGGGGGCCACGAACGGATGGCCTCCCCCTCGTCTCTGATCGCCGGGGGACAGAACGGGACCGCCTCGGGCGGCGGGGGGGGTCCGATCGGACCCCCCACCCGCGGGAGGCAAATCACGTACATGTACGTGATTTTGCCTGCCCGTGCCGCCTTGCCGACGTAAATCGGCGTGAGGCGGTCCTTAAGTGGTTAAAGCCGCAAGCAGTTTTAAATGACTTTTATTCCTTTAAAAATGTCATTTTGTGCAGGGACTGTTCTAAGCACGGGAAACACAAGCCACTTTACAGGCATACTATAGATACCCCCCAGGTACGATATTTAAAGGAATATTTCACTTTTTTTTTTTTTACTTTAAGCATCATTAAAATCACTGCTCCCGAAAAAACAGCCGTTTTTAAAAGTTTTTTTTGCATTGATACATGTCCCCTGGGGCAGGACCCGGGTCCCCAAACCCTTTTTAGGACAATAACATGCAAATTAGCCTTTAAAATGAGCACTTTTGATTTTGAATGTTCGAGTCCCATAGACGTCAACGGGGTTCTAACGTTCGTGCGAATTTTCGGTCCGTTCGCAGGTTCTGGTGCGAACAGAGCCGGGGGGGGGGGTGTTCGGCTCATCCCTAATCAAAACATATATATGTATAAACACAGGGAGGACAGTAATAAAATCAAATACAGTATATGCATATAAAACATCAAGAATCTCCATCATTCTTAAAAAATATATATATATGTGAGAGAAATATATCTACACACACAGGTATAAACAACAAGTGAATAAAATAGTTTAAATTAAAAATCGTTATACATATGAATCTGTGTGTGAAAAAGGGATATGTGATGTCTACCAATAATAACAAAAAAAAGGGAGGGTTTTGAGGCGTAATTAGAAGTATGTACGTAAACAGGGATCAAAGAGCATAAAAGCTATTATGGTCCATATGGAAAAATGTTACGCACAAGTGATGGTACTCTAAAATACATATAAGCACACACATGGATGGTGTGTGCGTAGAGATGGTCATGTACTCACATTGCATGGTAGTAGGCTAAATATACATATACAGAAAAGGGCAAGGCAATCGTATGCAAAAATGATGGTGAGAGTCTTATGGTGTGATAATCAGTGCTAGAAATACCTAGAAATACTGTGTCCATTTTGGAAAAGGATATAATCGCTATCAATATAACTTATGTGTACAGCGTACTAAAAGTAACAGTTACATGGGATGGTACTTACTATGTGAAGGATACTGAATGGTACTTACTATATGAAGGATACCGAAAAAATGGACCATAAGGGTCAGCTGTGAAAGAAAACAAAGGATGTAAATGTTGTAAGTAATTCCATCAGGAGAAACACAGACTATAGTTACAGGGGGGGTATGAACCTCAATTTCTTCATTTAACCCTCCAGGTGCCAAGGTCCCTAAGGAATAGATCCAATATGATTCCTGTTGGCAAAGGCGTCTAAACCGTTCAGCTGCAGGCAATGTCCCAGGGATAGATTCCAGAACCCAAACTTTCAGGCCCACCGTAGATTTTTTGTGTTGACAAAGAAAATGCTTGGGGACACTGTGATGGTCTCGTCCTTTCTCAATAAAATGCTATGTTCTCCAAAATGTGCTCTGAGGGGCCTGATGGTCCTTCCTACGTATAGGAGCCCACAAATGCATGTGAGACAATAGATAACATAATCAATAGCGCAATTGTAGAATTCTTTAAACGTATATGTTTTAACCACTTGCCGACCGCCGCACGACGATGTACGTCGACAAAGCGGCACGGGCAGGCAAAAGGGCTTACCTGTACGTCCCTGCCTGCCCGCGGGTGGGGGGTCCGATAGGACCCCCCCCGGTGCCTGCGGCGGTCGGCAAATGTCCCCCGGCGATCGGTGGTGAGGGGGAGGCCATCCATTCGTGGCCCCCCCCTCGCGATCGCTCCCAGCCAATGGGATCATTTCCCTGCCTCTGTATTGTACACAGAGGCAGAGGAAATGATGTCATCTCTCCTCGGCTCGGTATTTTCCGTTCCGGGCCGAGGAGAGAAGACTGAACTGTGAGTGCACAACACACACACACACAGTAGAACATGCCAGGCACACATTACACCCCGATCCCCCCCCCCCCGATCGCCCCCCGATCCCCCCCTGATCACCCCCCCCCCCCCTGTCACAAACTGACACCAAGCAGGTTTTTTTTTTTTTTTTTTTTTTCTGATTACTGTATTGGTGTCAGTTTGTGACAGTTAGTGTGTTAGGGCAGTGAGTGTTAGGCCCCCTGTAGGTCTAGGATACCCCCCTAACCCCCCCTAATAAAGTTTTAACCCCTTGATCACCCCCCGTCACCAGTGTTGCTAAGCGATTATTTTTCTGATCGCTGTATTAGTGTCGCTGGTGACGCTAGTTAGGGACGTAAATATTTAGGTTCGCCGTCAGCGTTTTATAGCGACAGGGACCCCCATATACTACCTAATAAATGTTTTAACCCCTTGATTGCCCCCTAGTTAACCCTTTCACCACTGATCACCGTATAACCGTTACGGGTGACGCTGGTTAGTTCGTTTATTTTTTATAGTGTCAGGGCACCCGCCGTTTATTACCGAATAAAGGTTTAGCCCCCTGATCGCCCGGCGGTGATATGCGTCGCCCCAGGCAGCGTCAGATTAGCGCCAGTACCGCTAACACCCACGCACGCAGCATGCGCCTCCCTTAGTGGTATAGTATCTGATCGCATCAATATCTGATCCGATCAGATCTATACTAGCGTCCCCAGCAGTTTAGGGTTCCCAAAAACGCAGTGTTAGCGGGATCAGCCCAGATACCCGCTAGCACCTGCGTTTTGCCCCTCCGCCCGGCCCAGCCCAGCCCACCCAAGTGCAGTATCGATCGATCACTGTCACTTACAAAACACTAAACGCATAACTGCAGCGTTCGCAGAGTCAGGCCTGATCCCTGCGATCGCTAACAGTTTTTTTGTAGCGTTTTGGTGAACTGGCAAGCGCCAGCGGCCTAGTACACCCCGGTCGTAGTCAAACCAGCACTGCAGTAACACTTGGTGACGTGGCGAGTCCCATAAGTGCAGTTCAAGCTGGTGAGGTGGCAAGCACAAGTAGTGTCCCGCTGCCACCAAAAAGACAAACACAGGCCCGTCGTGCCCATAGTGCCCTTCCTGCTGCATTCGCCAATCCTAATTGGGAACCCACCGCTTCTGCAGCGCCCGTACTTCCCCCATTCACATCCCCAACCAAATGCAGTCGGCTGCATGAGAGGCATTTTCTTTATGTCCTCCCGAGTACCCCTACCCAACTAACCCCCCCAAAAAAGATGTTGTGTCTGCAGCAAGCGCGGATATAGGCGTGACACCCGCTATTATTGTCCCTCCTGTCCTGACAATCCTGGTTTTTGCATTGGTGAATGTTTTGAACGCTACCATTCACTAGTTGAGTATTAGTGTAGGGTACAGCATTGCACAGACTAGGCACACTTTCACAGGGTCTCCCAAGATGCCATCGCATTTTGAGAGACCCGAACCTGGAACCGGTTACAGTTATAAAAGTTAGTTACAAAAAAAAGTGTAAAAAAAAAAATAAAACACAAACAAAAATATAAAATAAAAAAAAAATAGTTGGCGTTTTATTGTTCTCTCTCTCTATTCTCTCTATTGTTCTGCTCTTTTTTACTGTATTCTATTCTGCAATGTTTTATTGTTATTATGTTTTATCATGTTTGCTTTTCAGGTATGCAATTTTTTATACCTTACCGTTTACTGTGCTTTATTGTTAACCATTTTTTTGTCTTCAGGTACGCCATTCACGACTTTGAGTGGTTATACCAGAATGATGCCTGCAGGTTTAGGTATCATCTTGGTATCATTCTTTTCAGACAGCGGTCGGCTTTCATGTAAAAGCAATCCTAGTGGCTAATTAGCCTCTAGACTGCTTTTACAAGCAGTGGGAGGGAATGCCCCCCCCCCAACGTCTTCCGTGTTTTTCTCTGGCTCTCCTGTCTCAACAGGGAACCTGAAAATGCAGCCAGTGATTCAGCCAGCTGACCATAGAGCTGATCAGAGACCAGAGTGGCTCCAAACATCTCTATGGCCTAAGAAACCGGAAGCTACGAGCATTTTATGACTTAGATTTCGCCGGATGTAAACAGCGCCATTGGGAAATTGGGAAAGCATTTTATCACACCGATCTTGGCGTGGTCAGATGCTTTGAGGGCAGAGGAGAAATCTAGGGTCTAATAGACCCCAATGTTTGCAAAAAAGAGTACCTGTCACTACCTATTGCTATGATAGGGGATATTTACATTCCCCGAGATAACAATAAAAATGATTTAAAAAAAAATGAAAGGAACAGTTTAAAAATAAGATAAAAAAATAATAATAATAATGAAAAAAAAAAAAAAAAAAAAAAGCACCCCTGTCCCCCCTGCTCTCGCGCTAAGGCGAACGCAAGCGTCGGTCTGGCGTCAAATGTAAACAGCAATTGCACCATGCATGTGAGGTATCACCGCGAAGGCCAGATCGAGGGCAGTAATTTTAGCAGTAGACCTCCTCTGTAAATCTAAAGTGGTAACCTGTAAAGGCTTTTAAAGGCTTTTAAAAATGTATTTAGTTTGTCGCCACTGCACGTTTGTGCGCAATTTTAGAGCATGTCATGTTTGGTATCCATGTACTCGGCCTAAGATAATCTTTTTTATTTCACCAAACATTTGGGCAATATAGTGTGTTTTAGTGCATTAAAATGTAAAAAAGTGTGTTTTTTCCCCAAAAAATGCGTTTGAAAAATCGCTGCGCAAATACTGTGTGAAAAAAAAAAATGAAACACCCACCATTTTAATCTGTAGGGCATTTGCTTTAAAAAAAAAATAATGTTTGGGGGTTCAAAGTAATTTTCTTGCAAAAAAAATTTATTTTTTTATGTAAACAATAAGTGTCAGGAAGGGCTTTGTCTTCAAGTGGTTAGAAGAGTGGGTGATGTGTGACATAAGCCTCTAGATGTTGTGCATAAAATGCCAGGACAGTTCAAAACCCCCCCAAATGACCCCATTTTGGAAAGTAGACACCCCAAGCTATTTGCTGAGAGTCATGTTGAGTCCATGGAATATTTTATATTGTGACACAAGTTGCGGGAAAGAGACAATTTTTTATTTTTTTTATTTTTTTTTTGCGCAAAGTTGTCACTAAATGATATTTTGCTAAAACATGCCATGGGAATATGTGAAATTACACCCCAAAATACATTCTGTTGCTTCTCCTGAGTACGAGGATACCACATGTGTGAGACTTTTTGGGAGCCTAGCCGCGTACGGGACCCCAAAAACCAAGCACCGTCTTCAGGCTTTCTAAGGCCGTAAATTTTTGATTTCACTCTTCACTGCCTATCACAGTTTCGGAGGCCATGGAATGCCCAGGTGGCAAAAAACCCCCCCAAATGACCCCATTTTGGAAAGTAGACACCCCAAGCTATTTGATGAGAGGTACAGTGAGTATTTTGCAGACCTCAGTTTTTGTCACAAAGTTTTGAAAATTGAAAAAAGAAAAAAAATATTTTTTTTTCTCGTCTTTCTTTATTTTCAAAAACAAATAAGAGCTGCAAAATACTCACCATGCCTCTCAGCAAATAGCTTGGGGTGTCTACTTTCCAAAATGGGGTCATTTGGGGGGGGTTTGTGCCACCTGGGCATTCCATGGCCTCCGAAACTGTGATAGGCAGTGAGGAGTAAAATCAAAAATGTACGCCCTTAGAAATCCTGAAGGCAGTGATTGGTTTTCGGGGCCCCGTACGCGGCTAGGCTCCCAAAAAGTCTCACACATGTGGTATCCCCATACTCAGGAGAAGCAGCTAAATGTATTTTGGGGTGCAATTCCACATATGCCCATGGTCTGTGTGAGCAATATATCATTTAGTGACAACTTTGTGCAAAAAAAAAAAAAAAAAATTTGTCACTTTCCCGCAACTTGTGTCAAAATATAAAACATTCCATGGACTCAACATGCCTCAAAGCAAATAGCTTGGGGTGTCTACTTTCCAAAATGGGGTCATTTGGGGGGGTTTTATGCCATCTGGGCATTTTATGGCCTTCAAAACTGTGATAGGTAGTGAGGAGTAAAATCAAAAATGTACGCCCTTAGAAATCCTGAAGGCAGTGATTGGTTTTCGGGGCCCCGTACGCGGCTAGGCTCCCAAAAAGTCACACACATGTGGTATCCCCATACTCAGGAGAAGCAGCTAAATGTATTTTGGGGTGCAATTCCACATATGCCCATGGCCTGTGTGAGCAATATATCATTTAGTGACAACTTTTTGTAATTTTTTTTTTTTTTTTTTGTCATTATTCAATCACTTGGGACAAAAAAAATGAATATTCAATGGGCTCAACATGCCTCTCAGCAATTTCCTTGGGGTGTCTACTTTCCAAAATGGGGTCATTTGGGGGGGTTTTGTACTGCCCTGCCATTTTAGCACCTCAAGAAACGACATAGGCAGTCATAAATTAAAGGCTGTGTAAATTCCAGAAAATGTACCCTAGTTTGTAGGCGCTATAACTTTTGCGCAAACCAATAAATATACACTTATTGACATTTTTTTTACCAAAGACATGTGGCCGAATACATTTTGGCCTAAATGTATGACTAAAATTGAGTTTATTGGATTTTTTTTTAGAACAAAAAGTAGAAAATATCATTTTTTTTCAAAATTTTCGGTCTTTTTCCGTGTATAGCGCAAAAAATAAAAACGGCAGAGGTGATCAAATATCATCAAAAGAAAGCTCTATTTGTGGGAAGAAAAGGACGCAAATTTCGTTTGGGTAGAGCATTGCATGACCACGCAATTAGCAGTTAAAGCGACGCAGTGCTGAATTGTAAAAAGTGCTCTGGTCAGGAAGGGGGTAAAACCTTCCGGGGCTGAAGTGATTAACCCTGCCTGTAAATGTCTTTTGTCCATGCTGGACAAACTGGCAAGTAAGGCATAGAGGTTTCTTACACTGGAAAATTCCAATTAAGGGAATTAGTACCAATGGAATAGTGGATTTGGTGTGTTTAACTTTACTGGGGGAAACTTTGCTCTTGATGTTGCGAGCTTTGCGATAAGCAACCTTAGGATGGGTGGTTATGCTCGAATTGAGGTGGGGATCCTCAAGAGGTATGAACCAATGGTTGGATATAATGCTCTCAATCCGTTTGAACCTTGCATGAAATTGGGTTACAAAACATGTAGGTGGTTTAGTGTTGGAGGTAGAAGTAGTCTTGGTGCGGTTGGTGTTACCGACTTGTGGATAGTGTTCACAGGCTTCATCTACCAGCATGGCTGGGTATCCTTTGTCAAAGAATTTTTGTGTAAGGAGGGCGCCGTGGTGATCATAGTCACTGTCTCTGGTGCAATTTCTCCTGAGGCGGCAGAACTGGCTGCGTGGAATGTTATTAATCCACCTAGGATGGTGGCAACTCTTATGCCCCGTACACACGGTCGGACATTGATCGGACATTCTGACAATAAAATCCTAGGATTTTTTCAGACGGATGTTGGCTCAAACTTGTCTTGCATACACACAGTCACACGAAGTTGTCAGAAAATCTGATCATTCTGAACGCGGTGACGTAAAACACGTACGTCGGGACTACAAACGGGGCAGTAGCCAATAGCTTTCATCTCTTTATTTATTCTGAGCATGCGTGGCACTTTGTGCGTCGGATTTGTGTACACACGATCGGAAATTCCGACAACGGATTTTGTTGTCGGAAAATTTTATAGCCTGCTCTCAAACTTTGTGTGTCGGAAAATCCGATGGAAAGTGTGTGATGGAGCCTACACACGGTCGGAATTTCCGACAACAAGGTCCTATCACACATTTTCTGTCGGAAAATCTGACCGTGTGTACGGGGCATAATAGTGGATAAATGAGTTACCTGCCATAGGTTTCACAAAGTTCTGGGCATAGATTGTGCCATTGTCATGGCATAGCTTGAGGTCTAAAAAGGCTAGCAAACACTGATGTTGTACATGTGTCAAGGACAGTCCAAAATGATTATTATTGCAATAGGTGACAAATGACTCAATATCCTGAGGGGTCCCATCCCATATTATAACTATATTGTCGATATAGCAGCCATTTGTCAGCATAGCTGGCTGACAAAAAGAGATGTTTCCAATACCCCATCGTCAGATTCGCATAGTTGGGTGCATAGTTGGCTCCCATAGCTGTACCATTGATTTGTAAATAGTTAGTGTCATTGAAGTTGAAATAGTTATGCTTAAGACAGAATGTTAGGGCCTCTAAGATGAAGGAGATTTGTCTGTGATTCAGTGATGGGTCCCTAGAGAGGAAGTGTTCAGTTGCTTGGAGGCCTACATCATGAGGGATGGAGGTGTATTAGGATGATACATCCAAGGTCAGCCACCAATAAGAGGGTTCCCAAGTGTAAGGTTTAAGCATTTATAATAGGTGCAGTCCATCGGGGATAAAGGATGGTAAATTCTGGGCCAAAGGCTGCAAGAATTGGTCTATGTAGAGTGAAAAGCCACTGGTAACACTATCTATGGATGCAACTATGGGTCGTCTGGGAGGTTTGGTAAGGTCCTTGTGTATTTTGGGGAGGTGATAGAAGTACGGAGTACTATAGAAATTCTTCTTAATTAAATTGGCCTCATGCTTACTGATTATATTATCCTCATGGGCCCTGTGGATAATGTCTGCAGCTAAAAGGGAATACTCGTTAGTGGGATCATTCGGAAGAACTTTGTACGTGCTTTTGTCAGACAGTAGTCTTATGGATTCCTGTAAATAGTCGGTTTTGTCCTGGATAACTATACTGCCCCCTTTGTCAGCCGGTCTGATGATAATACTATCATTCCTGTATTTGATTTTATTACCGTCCTCCCTGTGTTTATACATATATATGTTTTGATGCACTTTACATTCAATACGAGCCAATGCGTTCTATATACAGACGCAGGTACACGCATGCACCCTTTGGTGAAGGTGCATGCGTGTATGCATCTTTCCTATACAATCTCAATTTTAGTTTTATACAGGAGTTTTTATTTTGACACATTGTGTTTCTAGCCTTAACCTCCTCTCTTTTAACATCCCTTGGTCCCGTTTTTGGCCCCGCCCCCTGCTCCCTCGTTGGTCAGATCGTGTCATAAACACACATAATCCAATACAACACTCTTTTAATTTTAATACTATGATATTTCCTTAATAGATTACATCCTTTAGTTATATATCAACCTTAATCTAATTATTTTATTTTGTTGCTGTCAGTGGGATTATGGTGTGCTGGCACCTGTTGTCCCACAAGCAGCTTGGCACATAAATAGCTCCTCACCAGCAGTACCTCCATTGGCTTGTAGAAGGAGCAGTAGACTCCAAGCACGTAGACTATTTGTTCTCTCCAGAACTTCCACCCTTGTTGCCTCCCCTGGTTCTGCTTCCTGTGACATCATCGTCTGTGTTCCACCTGCATTCCATGCAGGATCTAGCTGTCTTCCTGATGGCCACAGGAAAAGACTGCACATCTTGTCTCCTATGACCACCTCCCTGTGGATTAGGATGGACCAGCTACTGGACTGCACCTTGTGCCCACAGCACAGATCAGCCTGATTTTATTCACCTTCCTGTAAGTGCATTTATTGCTGTGTCATGAAATCTTACTTAACTTATTGCACTTAAAGGGCGCTTCCTATTTGTTCGCATGTTCTGGTGTGAACCGAACAGGGGGGTGTTCGGCCCATCCCTATTTACCATCCTATTAATCGACGTACCTTTCTTATATACAGTATTTACTCACAAAAGTGAGTACACCGCTCACATTGTTGTAAATAGTTTATTATATATTTTCATGTGACAACACTGAAGAAATTACACTTTGCTACAATGTAAAGTAGTGAGTGTACAGCTTGTATAACAGTGTACATTTGCTGTCCCCTCAAAATAACTCAACACACAGCCATTAATGTCTAAACCGCTGGCAACAAAAGTGAGTACACCCCTAAGTGAAAATGTCCAAATTGGGCTCAATTAGCCATTTTCCCTCCCTGGTATCATGTGACTTGTTAGTGTTACACGGTCTCTGGTGTGAATGGGGAGCAGGTGTGTTAAATTTGGTGTTATCGCTCTCACTCTCTCATGCTGGTCCCTGGAAGTTCAACATGGCACCTCATGGCAAAGAACTCTCTGAGGATCTGAAACAAAGAATTGTTGCTCTAAATAAAGATATCCTAAGCTATAAGAAGATTGCCAAGACCCTGAAACTGAGCTACAGCATGGTGGCCAAGACCATACAGCGGTTTAACATGACAGGTTCCACTCAGAACAGGCCTCGTCATGGTCGACCAAAGAAGTTGAGTGCACATGCTCAGCATCATATCCAGAGATTGTCTTTGGGAAATAGACGCATGAGTGCTGCCAGCAATGCTGCAGAGGTTGAAGGGGTGGGTGGTCAGCCTGTCAGTGCTCAGACCATACGCCGCACACTGCATCAAACTTATCTGCATTGCTGTCGTCCCAGAAGGAAGCCTCTTCTAAAGATGATGCACAAGAAAGCCCGCAGTTTGCTGAAGACAAGCAGACTAAGGACATGGATTACTGGAACCATGTCCTATGGTCTGATGAGACCAAGATAAACATTTTTGGTTCAGATGGTGTGAAGCCTGTGTGGCGGCAACCAGGCGAGGAGTACAAAGACAAATGTGTCTTGCCCACAGTCAAGCATGGTGGTGGGAGTGTCATGGTCTGGGGCTGCATGAGTACTGCTGGCACTGGGGAGCTACAGTTCATTGAGGGAACCATGAATGCCAACACGTACTGTGACATACTGAAGCAGAGCATGATCCCCTCCCTTCGGAGTCTAGGCCACAGGGCAATATTCCAACATGATAACGACCCCAAACACACCTCCAGGACAACCACTGCCTTGCTAAAGAAGGTCAGGGTAAAGGTGATGGACTGGTCAAGCATGTCTCCATACCTAAACCCTGTTGAGCATCTGCGGGGCATCCTCAAATGGAAGGGTGGAGGAGCGCAAGGTCTCTAATATCCACCAGCTTCGTGATGTCGCCATGGAGGAGTGGAAGGGGACTCCCGTGGCAACCTGTGAAGCTCTGGTGTACTCCGTGTCCAAGAGGGTTAAGGCAGTGCTGGAAAAAAATGGTGGCCAAACAAAATATTGACAGTTTGGGCCTAATTTGGACATTTTCACTTAGGGGTGTACTCACTTTTTTTGCCAGCTGTTTAGACACTAATGGCTGTGTGTTGAGTTATTTTGAGGGGACAGCAAATTTACACTGTTATAGAAGCTTAACCCTACGGACTAAGGATGCCATTAAAGTTCATGTGGGTATAAAGGCAGGCATCCCAATACTTTAAGTAATATAGTGTAAGTACAGAGAGTCTCCATTCACGACTCTTCTTCTTCACAAAGATGAAACCAGCACCAGCAGGAGACAAGGATTTGCAAATGAAACCTCGAGAAACATACGTCTGCAACATACTCCTCCATGGCCCTATCCGCCAAGACCGACAAAGGGTAAACCCGGCCACGAGGGGGTATGGCACCAGGTTGAAGGTCAATTGCACAATCATACGACCGTTGTGGAGGCAAACTACCAACTACCTAAAGGTTCGGGCGTTCCCTGGACGGGTAGGACAAGACTTCAAAAAGTGATCTGCCTGGCCACAATAAAGGCAAAATCTCTCCCTCCTCTTAAGGGTTCTCTCATCTGCAGAGAGACGCATGACGCCCCAGTGCATGGGTTCATCTTCACAGACCGACTCGGTATCAGGAGGCATGGGAGGTGAGGGAGGCAAGGGTGGGACTGCAAAGTTCGGAGACAAATGTACAAGAGGCTTCCACAAGCGCTCCTTAAAAGGAAGTCTTTTTCTGAGTCTGGAGTCAATGAGCATGGCAAACGTGATCAACCTCTCCAGCTCAGTGGGTATATCTCAGGCTGCTATCTCAACCTTGATGGCATCCGAGAGACCATGAGAAAAAGCAGCCACGAGGACCTCATTGTTCCAAGCAACCTCTGCTGCCAGAGTACGGAATTCAATGGCGTAATTGGCAACAGTTCTCATACTCTGTTTGATGGACATGAGGCACTTGGCAGCAGAAGCGGACTATGTGGGAATGTCAAATACCCTTTTAAAAGAAGCCACATACTCTGGGTAACTCAAGACAACAGGTTTTTGCGTCTCCCATAGAGGGTTTTCCCAGGCCAAGGCTCTCTCAGAAAGCAAATATATCACAAAACCTACTTTGCTTCTGCCTGTGGGAAACGCCTGGGGCAGCATCTCAAAGTATATCTCAACCTGGTTGAGAAACCCTCTGCATTGGACTGGATCCCCCCCAAATCACTGGGGAAGCGGAGCGGAAACAGACATACCTCTTACAGAGGTAATGCTCGAGGCAGGTGCCTGCACAGAGACTGGAGCAGTAGCAGGGACGGCCTGCAACACAGATTGTACCGGAGCAGCCACAGTGGGAGATTCCAGGTGAGCCGTGCAACTCAGGAGCATTTGTAACGCCATGGCAAACTGATCCACGCGGTGATCCTGCTCATCCAATCTGGAAAAAATATTACCAACAAGTGGATTCACTGCATCTTCTGAATTCATGGCCTTCGCCTACTGTCAGAAACCATGATTTAGACTGAGGCAGAAGTACAGTTAAATCACACTTGTTTAATAATAATAATAAAAAGGTAAACAGAGTTAACGTAGTCACAACATAGCCAGAGTTCAGGAACCAGAATGGATAGTCAGACAAGCCAAAACGTCAGGGAGCCAGAGATGAGCGTAGTAGAACAGTAAGCAGGATCTGGAACCAGAAGGAATGTCAGCCAAGCAAGTCTTTCACAGGAACACAGGAGAGCGTCTCTAAAGATGTGACCAAGGCAGAGATCATCTGGGCTGGATGGCTTAAGTAGGCAGGACTGACGAGCAGGATCTCATCAAAAGGTGAGTCACTGTGGAGAGAAATGAGCTGGCAATTAGCCGACAGCTGAGCAGCCAGCTTTGAGAAGGAAGGGCTGAGCCCAGCCCTGATAATGCTATTATTGAGCTTATGTTATGTTATGATCTAACAAAATCCCCAGATCCTTTTCCACTATGGATTCCCCCAGTTGTATTCCCCATAGTATGTATGATGCAAGCATATTCTTTGCCCCCAAGTGTATAACTCTTTCCCAAAACACGCTGCACTGAACTGCATGGTGCTACAGCACCATGCAGTTTGGCACAGGAAAACATGTGCGTTTGCAGGTGTGTGTGGGTGCCATTAACAATTAATGGCACTGCTGCACATTTGCTAAATGGCAGCATTTCTGTGAATGTGGGGAAAGCATGGAATTTTGCTAGCATTCCCAACATGCATAGATTTGAGCGTGGGCTTACTCTATAGGAACGCAGCTGCTGTATGAAAACAGTCGAAGGTTTAAATTTGACAAGTGTGCAGGCATAGGTAAGCAGTCCCAAATGCACACTTTCTGTGTTCTGGGCTGTACACCTGAACCCACACACCTGGGGTTCCAACTGCTGCCCTGCCCTGCCCTGTATTCATTTCAACTTGAATATATGCATAGTGGCATGATCTTCAGGATTTAAAGTGGTTGTAAAGACAGTTTTTTATCTTTATGCATTCTATGCATTAAGATAAATGCCTTCTGTCTCAAGCAGCCCCCCCCCCCCCCCCCCCAGCCGCCCTAATTTTACCTGAGCCCCCTCTTGATCCAGCAATGTTGCACGAGACTCTGCTGCCCGGGACTCTCCCTCCTCATTGGTTGAGACAGCAGCGAAGCACCATTGGCTCCCGCTGCTGTCAATCAAAGTCAGTAGAGAGCGGGGCGGGGCAGGGCCATGGCTCCATGTCTGAATGGACATAGGGAGCTGCGGCTCGGCTCAGGTGTCCCCATAGCAAGCTGCTTGCTGTTAGGGGACTCGTCAGAAGGGAGGGACCAGGAGTGCCGGCCAGGAACCCGAGAAGAGGAGGATCTGTGCTGCTCTGTGGAAAACCACTACACACAGCAGGTAAGTATAACATGTTTGTTATTTTTAACAACAACAAAAAAATTTACTTTAGTATCACTTTAGAGTGTATAGGTATGTAAGCATGAAATAGTTGCTAATTGTAAGTCAGCAGCTTTCCCTTATCAGTCGGTAACAGGAAATGCTGTCACTGTTACACTGAATTTAAGAACACCGGCAGATAGAAGGTGCAGTGGCGTAGCGTGGGGGTGCGGGGGGGTGCCGTGGCCCCGTGCGCAAAATTTGGGGGGGCGCAGCATCAGGTGCCAGTGACACTCCGTCCAAATGCTAACTGTGTACGGACAGTGTCACTGGCTGTGCTCTGGCCACCAGGTTCCGGCATGGGCAGCGGGTTCCCGGTGATTGGATGAACGGGGGTCACGTGCGGTGGCAGGGCTGGATTGCTCCAGGAGTCCCGCCTCCGCCTTACTGTGTGAACCGCCGCCGCTTTCTCTTCCGCCGCTCTGGACTGGATGATGGATCTCCCCTTTCTACATTGTGGCAGCCAGTCTGGCGGTGCGGCGCCAGGCCGCCAGCTCTACCCCACATGCAATGAAATTACATCTCCGGGGAACCGGATCTTCCTGACCAAGTAAACTGCGGTATGTGAAACGGATGTACACTTCACATACACAGAGCATCACCCTCTCGCCCCCACTTATCTCAAATGTCCCTCCCCTCCTCCCACTTATCCTCAATGTCCCTCCCACCCCCCCATGTCCCTCCTGTCCTCCCACTTATCCTCAATGTCCCTCCCGCTGCCCCATGTCCCTCCTGTCCTCCCACTTATCCTCAATGTCCCTCCCACCTCCTCCAACATTCCTCCTGTCCCCCAATGTCCCTCCTGCCCCCCCACTTATCCCCAATGTCCCTCCTGTCCCCCAATGTCCCTCCCGCCCCCTGAATATTCCTCTTGTCCCCCAATGTCCCTCCTGCCCCCCACTTATCCCCAATGTCCCTCCTGTCCCCCAATGTCCCTCCTGTCCCCCCAATGTCCCTCCTGTCCTCCCACTTATCCTTAATGTCCCTCCCGCCCCCCCAATGTTCCCCCCTTTCCCCCAATGTCCCTCCTGCCCCCCAATGTCCCTCCTGTCCCCCACTTATCCTCAATGTCCCTCCTGTCCCCCCAATGTCCCTCCTGTCCTTCCAATATTCCTCATTTCCCCCAATGTCCCTCCCCTCCTCCCACTTTTACTCAATGTCCCTCCTGTTCCACCAATGTCCCTCCAAAGTTCCTTATTTCCCCCAATGTCCCTCCTGTCCTCCCACTTATCCTCAATGCCCCTCCCGGCCCCCCCCAATGTCCCTCCTGTCCCTCCAATGTTCCTCCTGTCCCCCAATGTCCCTCCTGTCCCCCCATGTCCCTCCTGTCCCCCAATGTCCCTCCTGTCCCCCCACTTATCCCCAATGCCCCTCCTCTCCTCTCACTTATTCCAAATGTTCCTCCTCTCCCCCCACTTATCCTCAGTGTCCCTCCTGTCCTCCCACTTATCCTCATGGTCCCTCCCATTCCCCCCAATGTCCCTCCTGTCCCTCCAATGTTCCTCCTGTCCCCCCACTTATCCCCATTATCCCACTTATCCTCACTTATCCTAAATGTCCCCCCTCCCCTCCCACTTATTCAAAATGCCCCTCCTCTCCCCCCACTTATCCCCAATGCCCCTCCTCTCCCCCCATTTATCCCCAATGTCCCTCCTGTCCTGCCACTTATCCCAAATGTTTCTCCTCTCCTCCCATGTATCCCCAATATCCTCCACTTATCCCAAGTAACCCCTCTCTCTCCACTAATTCCAAACATCCCCCCACTTAGCACCATCGTTCCAACTCTCCCCCAAGTTAGAAATTAGCACATTGCCCCCCCATTTAGCACCAATGCCCTGATAACTTAGCACCAATATCATTGCCTATACCCCCTCATTGCACTAATGCCCCCTCCCCCCACCTAACAACATTGCACTCCTACTGTAAGCTGTAGCTGCACATCTGTAGCAGCCCCTCTCCTGATACTTTGTAGGTGGGGAAGAGAGGATTTGAGGGTGGGAGGAGAGCTGTCCTGTGAGACATGCATTCCTGAGCCCTGCAATCTGTACGTAGCACAGTCATGAACTCTGCAGTGCATTCTCTATGCAGTGCACTTCTGAACTCTGCTCACTCTGCGTAGCGCACTCCTGAACTCTTTGCACTTTTGAGCTCTTCACTCTGTATGTAGTGCACTCCTGAATCCTGCACTTACATAGTACATAGGACAGTCCTGATCTTTGCACTCAGCGCGTTGTAGAATCTTAATCTTTTCTCTTTGTATTTAGCACACTCCTAATCTTTGCACTCTGTACGTAGCTCACTACTGAATTCTGCACGGTGTATGCAGTACACTCCTGAGCTCTTCACTCTGTATGAATTGCACTCTGAACTCTGTACTTAGCGCTCTCCTAAACTTTACACTCTGTATATAGGGTACTGCTGATTTTTGGTACGTAGCATAATCTTGATCTTTGCACTTTGTATATAGCACACTCCTGATCTTTGTACTCTGTACGCAGTACACTCATGAATTCTGTACATACTGCACTCCTGAACTCTGCACTCTGTGCAGAATGCACAAGTAGTATTTAACAATGCTCCATTAAGACTCTCCCACTCTTAGGCGGTGGTTCTCTGAGAAAAAATGCCCTGCCTATAGTATGTCTGCAGTCTCTGACCATCTCCTGTATTATGTCTGCAGTCTCTGACCATCTCCTATAGTATGCCTGCAGTTTCTGACTGTCTCCTGTAGTATGTCTAGCATTAAATAATATGCACAACCCTTACGTCTGGGTTACTATTGGCTGCCTGCTCTACTGTATATAGGTTCTCCTTGTTATTTACAACCTAGACCTCTGTTTGGCTGCCCGCAGCCTTTTATTATTGGCTGATACTAAGAAGATATCTCTTTGACTACTGTAATCAAAGAGATATCTCAGATCTAACCATTATTAAAAGGCTGCAGACGGCCAATCAGAGGCTCAGGCTGTGAGTGGAGGAACCTGGGCCCCCATTCTTGGGTGCTAAAAGCCCACAGGTTAGGGGGCGCAAATTACTTGCCTCGCCCCAGGTGCTGACAACCCACGCTACGCCACTGAGAAGGTGAACAGGATATCTCTGAGTGATGAGCCTCCAGGGACCATCCAAATGAGATAGTGGAGTCTCCTTCACCCTCCTTCCCTGTCGGTGGATGACCCTGAGCTGTGTTGCTGGGAGCTGGAAGGATATCAGTACCTTGGGCTCAACACTTTACGCTCGCACCCCTGCAGGGGTAGGGCGCTCTGGTGAGTGCAAACACATAAGGGGAATATTGCCACCAATTTCAGCACTTTTCATCTATATCCTTTTTGCAAAAGAGGATCTCTAACACACTGGATGGAACACTACGTCACGTTTATGGACATTCTACTTTGTTTTTACTAGATTAACACATTATATATGCCTTTACACATCACACAGCTGGCTGCATATTGATTGATTAATTGAAATATTGCTGTTTTTTCAATTGCATATTGATTTACATATTTTTTACACATATTTATTATATCTTTGCACCTGCCACTTTAGACCCTTATTGTAAAGGATTAAAGTGGATGTAAACCCGATTTTTTTTTTATTTTTTTTTTTTATCATACTGTAGAGTATAAGATTTCCTATCATTTGAGCCCAGTCTTGCCACCCAGAGTTAATCCATCTCTGAGCAATCCTCTTTTATTGTTCAGTGAGAGAAATCTTGACAAACTGACAAAAACGTTGTCAAATACTCCCCCTTGCTGTGAGTGACAGCCTAAGACACAGGCATGATTTTTTTATTCCCACCCCCACTCCTTTCTTCAGCAGTTCTGCTAGGATTGGCTGTTCAACACCTCAGCATGATTTGGCATGCTGAAGTCATGTGGTTACTTTCCTGTCTTTTCACTGGATTTTAGAGATCATAGCAGAAGTTCAGTTAGAAATACACAGGAGAAAATGCATATTGACAAGGGGAGTGTAGAGGTGGGCGGGGAGTCTACTGACATCACGACTCCACCCACCGAGCTCCAGACAACAGACCCACCCACAGAATCTGCAGTTTTTTCAGCTCTCATAACAGACAGAGGGGAGACATTTGACAGGTAAAGATACATGCAGGTTGCATGTATATCCTTATAGATAACCCCTATGGCAGTAGTTTAGAAAGGATGACATTGGGTTTACATCCACTTTAATCTTTATGGGATTTATATGCACATGTCACTTGTTTTTTGTGTGTTTTTCACTCACATATTGGGGTATAGTGATTGACCTTTAATTATAATAGGCATATTGATCACAGTTTTTTTCACATATCTAGCACCTGTCACTTTATATCCTTAACAGGAAAGATTTAGTAAAATGTATTATGTAGCTGCGCTCAAGTCCATCGATATAAAAAATATATAAGATATAAGAGAAATAATGAATACAAAAATTATAATAATTATTAATGAATGATAAAAAATGAATAAAAATAGTCCAATGCTGTATGATGAAACAATAAAAGTCTATTGATTGAGGATCATCCATAGTAAGAATAAATATAAGAGCCAGGGGGATCTCTATGGACACAGTACTCAGGGCAGCTTCCTGTTGAGTGAAGTCAACTCTCCATAATGGTCATAAGAAACAAAGAGAAAGCGCCTCTTAAGTATAAGTGTTTATTAATATATAAAAAGCACATATAAGCACTTACATCAGGGTTTGTGGTATACAGCTTCCAATGGGATCCCATTCAACTCGAACGGCCCGAGTGACGTCTGCACCCACGTGTGCTAGCTGGAACGCGGAAGTGTCTATCCAGCCTTACCGCACTGCAGCCAGCGTCTCCGTGCGGAGGTCCCCGGCCATCCGCCCGGCTTACATCATAGCCATTTACACACGGATGTTTGACGATACTTGGATCCAGTTCCCCCTGGAAGCTGTATACCACAATCCCTGATGTAAGTGCTTATATGTGCTTTTTATATATTAATAAACACTTATACTTAAGAGGCGCTTTCTCTTTGTTTCTTATTAACAGGAAAGATTAGTCACTGTACTCATACACATTTACCAATTTTTTATAACAGCGCCATTCCCTATTTTATAGTTTTGTAACATTTCAAGTTTACATGCACTTAAAAAAAAAACTTATATCTATAAAGCAAAATTATAGATTATAATGTTTTATTGCATTCCCAGCTCTGGATAGTAACCATAGTGTGGTATTTTTCCTGAAATACCTCAATCAGGAAAAATATCACAATATTGCATTATGGCCACTAGGTAGACCTAACAATTATATGAGCCACTCTATTAAATAAAATAAAGTCAGAATTCCTCAAGGATGGGTGAAAATTTTCACATTCATTCAATCATTTTTTTGTAAATAGACCCCTGTGTGTTTTTGTTTACTGAGGCAAGAGACAATAGAATTTAATCTATTAGATCAGTGGTTCTCAACCTCTCTAGTTCCGTGACCCCTTGATAAAATTTCCCAAGTTGTGGAGACCTCCAACCGTAAAATTATTTTCATAGCGTGGGTTGTCAGCACCCAAGGCAAGACAAGTAATTTGCGCCCCTAACCCACAGACATTTAGCACTCGCTGAGTCCCTAACACTCGTACAGTATTTAAACCCTGATGGTACATTTTAGGATGTACCACTCTTTCTCTTTGTTCTCCTTTCTTTCCCTTTTATCTCTCTCTATCCTAATTTCTTGTTTTTCCCCCCATCCCTCTCTCTAGACGTCTTAATTGTTCTTTCTCTTATTCTTTCTCTCCCTTTTTCTTTGTTCCTCCCCCTCTTTCCCTCTCCCTTCCATGTATTCTCTATTTTTATTCCTTTTCTTCTTGGTGGGGGGGGGGAATGGGATAAGTGGCAGTGTTGGTGGGGAGTTCTGATCAGCCAAATAAGGTGCTCTTGGTCGAGGTCATCTGCTGATTTGAGAACTGTAGTGGGGACCTTTAATGGCAACTATAATCCCAGGTAGTGTTACTCAATGTGTCTCCAACTTTGTGGTGTCTCGTAGCAGTGACACCTATGCCGAAATCAGGAGATAGGGTCTCCTCCAGCCCCTCCCACTTCACATTTCTCACCAATCAGCTGACTTCTAGTCTCTGCCCCCCAGTCATGCCGTGAACTGAATGGGCGGCTGCAAAGAGACTGAGAGGGCAGCTGCGGGCTCCAGGGACAGCCCTGATGGGCGGCCGCAAAAAGGCTGGGAGATCGGTGCGGGCTTCAGGAACAGCCAAGGATTTGGTGACCCCTGGCAAATCATCATTTGACCTCCGAGGGGGTCCCGACCCCCAGGTTGAGAACCACTGTATTAGATGATCTTGACTACATACCTTTTCTGGTAATTTTGGTTGTATTTGTCAATAACAATAATATTTTATGAGGAACCATTGTTGGATGTATATATCTTAAAACAAAAGTGTTCTAGTTTAGTGTTCTAGAAATAGAGCTGCATACAATCCCAATACAAAATGTGCAAATATATAAAGTATAAAGAAGGTGCATTACCCCATTAAAATTCAATAAATCATTATATTAAAAAATATGTGCAATAATATCATATAATACACACATTTGATAAAATGCAATTTGATATAATAAGTCATGTGCAATACAGTATAGGTGAAAAAAAGGCCCAAAGTGATTAACAACTCTTCAACTGACCAGTGGATCAATTGAGTGTCAAAACGATGTTTACACAACAAACAAAATATGCTTCCAACATATCCAACAGGTATATACATGCTCCTTACCGGATAAAAGAAATCCCAAACAGAGATCACAGCGAGGGGCCTTATTTCACTGGCGATGTCTGTTGGATGGAGCCTGATATATGATATCATCATGTATGCCGATGTAGTTTGCAGCTGTGCCGGCATCCTACACACATGTGCTGATCTGTCCTTTGCCCTCTGTCATTGTAAGTAGAATTTTAATAAATTGAGGTCATATGTTTTAATACTACAATGTGGTCCGTTTCTTTTACATCTCTGCTGAGAGTGCCATTACTGTGTATTACTGACATTCATTTGAAGTGTTGCTGCAAAGCAGCCAGGCGCGTCATACATACTTTATTTAATGTATATATCTTACCTTTTAAACTCATGAATTGCGTTAAGCAGCACATTCAAAATGAATCGGCTGTCATTGTATCTCTAAGCATGATGAACAGGTACTGCGCTATTTTTCCTTAGTGCAATGTGATATACAGGGCATATTTATTTGTATGTTGGGGTACATTTTAGTGCAGTTGAATTGCAGCTTACTGTCAATGTGCATTTGACATTGCATTGCATGGCATTACTAGACACATTTTCACACTGTGTGCTGAGCACAAATTATAATGCAGGTCATGATATACAGTATTTTACAGAAGTTGGTACTGTTGTGGAAAATTTTATGATTAATGTATTGTCATAAGAGTCTCCCAGTGTCTGTTCTTTTGCAGCCCGCTCTAAAGAGCTGACTTGGGAAGACTGACGCTGGTTGAGACCTGTTAGGTAGTGGAAAACTTCCTGGTGTTTGGAGAGAGGTGTTTGCGGAGAGAGGACATGTCCGCCAGCAAAGGGCCCCTGTGCAATGCACAGAACGATCGTCTGGTGGGGGTGTGTTCGCTCTGCAAAGACATGGGTTTAGCGGTTGTTTCCTCTTGTCACCCCGGTATGCCTGATCAACATGTTTGGAGTGCCATGACGTACACCTGCAGATAATCTCCCATCCACGAGGAACTGTAGTCATCGTATTTAGTTATTTTATATTGTATATTGTATCATGTCCTGTAGTATTTGGTGGTTGTTTTGTGTTCTGTTGTTAAATCCTTATATGGTCATTCACATCCTGTATTCATTTCTTGTGAGGTCACAAGCTTTGTAAGAGGTGTTTGGCTGTTGGAAGCCCAACCCTCGAGCTTTGGGACTTCCTGTATGCTAATAAAGGAACGCTCTCACGGCTGAGGGCCAGAGAGAGTCATGCTGGAACTGAGGATGTAAGGTTGTGTCTATTTGCAAGCATGGGGCACACACCAGAGGAGGGGCTACGGCAGAAGGAGAAAAAATATGATCAAAAGGTGAGATGCATTTATATCATTAGACGAAATTGTTATTATTATGAGAAACAGGAGATTTGGCTGTGTGCTCTGCGTACAACCAAATTTCCATAACAGTACACCCCTCACATTTTTGTAAATATTTTATTATATCTTTTCATGTGACAACACTGAAGAAATGACACTTTGCTAAAATGTAAAGTAGTGAGTGTACAGCTTGTATAGCAGTGTAAATTTACTGTTCTCTCAAAATAACTCAACACACAGCTATTAATGTTTAAACAGCTGGCAACAAAAGTGAGTATACCCCTAAGTGAAAATGTCCAAATTGGGGCCAAAGCGTCAATATTTTGTGTGGCCACCATTAGTTTCCAGCACTGACTCCACTTGGGCATGGAGTTCACCAGATCTTCACAGGTTGCCACTGGAGTCCTTTTTCACTCCTCCCTGATGACATCACGGAGCTGGTGGATGTTAGAGACCTTGAGCTCCTTCACCTTCCATTTGAGGATGCCCCACAGATGCTCAATAGGGTTTAGGTCTGGAGACAAGCTTGGCCAGTCCATCACCTTTACCCTCAGCTTCTTTAGCAAAGCAGTAGTCGTCTTGGAGGTGTGTTTGGGGTTGTTATCATATTGAAATACTGCCCTGCTTCCCAGTCTCCAAAGGGAGGGGATCATGCTCTGCTTCAGTATGTCACAGTACATGTTGGCATTCATGCTTCCCTTAACGAACTGTAGCTTCCCATATCCGGCAGCACTCATGCAGCCACAGACCATTACACTCCCACCACCATGCTTGACTGTAGGCAAGACACACTTGTCTTTGTACTCCTCTCCCGGTTGCCGCCACACATGCTGGATACCATCTGAACCAAATAAGTTTATCTTGGTCTGATCAGACCACAGGACATGGTTCCAGTAATCCATGTCCTTAGTCTGCTTGTCTTCATCAAACTGTTTGCAGGCTTTCTTATGCATCATCTTTAAAAGAGGCTTCCTTCTGGGACGACAGCCATGCAGACCAATTTGATACAGTGTGCAGAGTATGGTCTGAGTACTGACAGGCTGACCCCCCCACCCCTTCAACCTCTGCAGCAAAGCTGACAGCACCCATACGTCTATTTCCCAAAGACAACTTCTGGATATGGTGCCATTTAGAGCAAATATATCCCTTGTCTTAGTATGACACTTGGTGGCTAAAAGAGGCAATGCCTAAAAAAATAACGGAATTAATATTTAGCTACATGAACCAATGATAAAAAGTTCCACTCTCTGGGCTAGGCTTATTAAATTTTTTATGTACTTATTGTCCAGAACATCATCTTTTAATCATCTTTTGCTATAGTAGCATGCCATTTGTTTTTTTTTACATAGTTTAACTCTTCCTGAAGGAGGGTAATGTTTAGGCTGCTTAAATCCTAGACGTTTGTCTGGTAATTTGTATATGTAGGCAAACGACACACAAGAGCAGCACTGTCAACAAAGGAGACTCCCTAAAAAAAATGAAGTGGAGTCTTTCCACTGAGTGCACAGGCTTAAAGGATCTCCACCCATTGTAACAAGTATAAAGAAGAAACTGTAGCTGGCAACTCCAGAATCCAGCAAAATGAATAATCTTTATTGCTACATATAGGTGGATAAAAACAGCTTACATGTTTCTGCACAAAGCCTTGATCACATCATAGTTTTACAAATGAAAAGACAAATACATATAGACACTACACACCTCATTTGAGGGTGGATACTACAATAAAACAATTAATCAATTACATAAAATCAAGTCTATTTAGTGGACAGAGAAAAAAGCAGGCCACAGCATTCTGCACTACTCTCAACAATTCTCCTTTTTGCTTCTTTCACACTGACCTTCTCCAAAGGGCAAGTTCTGTGTTCCCCGGTCACAGAACTTTGGTCTATTCTCCTCAATCATACTGTTGCCACTTCTTCACTGATCTTCTCCTGTGTGCAAGTCCTGTGTTCCCCCGGTCACAACAGCTTGACACCAACTCCATGATGAAGATTACCGAATGGTAATTGGTCAGAGCTCCTCACATGAGCTGCCTGCCACTCAAACCTCAGGTCCAACCTCTGTTCCAGAACAATCTTCCTGAAAGCAGGGGAGGCGCCTCTGAGTCAGAGCACAGGTGGTCACACCCACCACTACACTAAACACTCCCAATCTCAAATCAAAACAAACAGGCCTAACCTAAAGTACAGGTCTGTCTAAATTTGCCTACACTGATATCTCAAACCCAGAAAAATCTTATTCTAGCACCCAGTGGCGTAGCATGGGTTGTCAGCGCCCGGGGCAAGGCAAGTAATTTGCGTGGACTTTTAGCACTCAATGAGTCCCTTCGACTAGTACAGTATAAAACCCCTTACCCTCTATGTCACAGATCAGCTATGGAGCTGGGTCAACTTCTGTCAAGCCAGGAAAGAGCCACATATGGATCAAAATCTGGCTGGTCCCTGCTAAACCAAATGAACTTCAACTCGATTTTTTTTTTAAACAAATCAACTACAAAGACAACATCATGTTCATTTGCTGCCTAATATGTCCATCCCACCCACTTTCAGATGTCATTGTAAGAAGATCAATGGCACACAAGATCTGGTCTGCTGGTGGCTCAACTACACTGCCAACTGACCGCCTCCTCCCTAGACAGCGTCCCCGGTAATGCTCACCTAGAACTCTAAAGGATAACTACAATGTCAGCACTGATGGTCAGGATGGTGTGTCCCCCGGAAGTGCAGGTAAGATGGTGGCAGGAGAAGTGAGACTCACAGAACGAAAGTTCCCTTAAACTTGAAGGCCTTGGCGCTGTTCTTCAAGGTGCACACACTGACTGCAGTCCCAGTAGTCTTTGTCTGAAGAGGGCTTTGGCTGCTGCTTCGGTCTGTGGAGAAGACACACATCGATCAGACACACAACAAGGTCTTATCTACTTTTGGCTGACTATACTACACTACACTGTCCACTATACTACACTACACTGACCACTATACTACACTGACCAATATACTACACTACACTGATCACATTGTCCACCATACTACACTACACTGACCTCCATACTACGCTACACTGACCACCATACTACACTGACCACTATACTACACTGACCACTATACTACACTACACTGACCACTATACTACACTACATTGTCCACCTTACTACACTACACTGTCCACCATACTACACTGACCACCATACTACACTAAACTGACCACCATACCATACTACACTGACCACCATACTACACTGTCCACCATACTACACTACACTGACCACCATACTACACTACACTGACCACTATACTACACTGCACTGACCACCATACTAGACTGACCACCATACTACACTACACTGTACACCATACTACACTGCACTGACCACTATACTACTACACTGACCATGATACTACACTGACCACCATACTACACTACACTGTCCACCATACTACACTACACTGACCACCATACTACACTACACTGTCCACCATACTACACTGCACTGACCACTATACTACACTACACTGACCACCATACTACACTGACCACCATACTACACTACACTGTCCACCATACTTCACTACACTGACCACCATACTACACCGACCACCATACTACACTGTGCACTATACTATACTACACTACACTGTCCACCATACTACACTACACTGACCACCATACTACACTAGACTGACCACCATACTACACTAGACTGACCACCATACTACACAACACTGTCCACCATACTACACTACACTGACCACCATACTACACTACACTGTCTACCATACAACACTGCACTGACCTCTATACTACACTGACCACCATACAATACTACACTGACCACCATACTACACTGACCACCATACTACATTGACCACCATACTACACTACACTGTCCACCATACTACACTAAACTGACCACCATACTACACTACACTGACCACCATACTACACTGACCACCATACTACACTGCACTGTCTACCATACTACACTACACTGACCACCATACTACACTGACCACCATACTACACTACACTGTCCACCATACTACACTATACTGACCACCACCATACTACACTACACTGTCCACCATACTACACTGCGCTGACCACTATACTACACTACACTGACCACCATACTACACTACACTGACCACCATATTACACTACACTGACCACCATACTACACTGACCACCATACTACACTGCACTGACCATTATACTACACTACACTGACCACCATACTACACTGCACTGACCACTATACTACACTGACCACCATACTACACTGCACTGACCACCATACTACACTGACCACCATACTACACTACACTGCAGTGACCACTATACTACACTACACTGATCACCATACTACACTGCACTGACCACTATACTACACTACACTGACCACCATATTACACTGACCACCATACTACACTACACTACACTGCAGTGACCACTATACTACACTACACTGACCACCATACTACACTGCACTGACCACTATACTACACTACACTGACCACCATACTACACTACACTGTCCACCATACTACACTGCACTGTCCACCATACTACACTACACTGACCACCATACTACACTACACTGACCACCATACTACACTACACTACACTGACCACTATACTACACTACACTGACCACCATACTACACTGACCACCATACTACACTACACTGTCCACCATACTTCACTACACTGACCACCATACTACACTGACCACAATACTACACTGTCCACTATACTACACTACACTGTCCACTATACTACACTACACTGACCACCATACTACACTACACTGAGCACCATACTACACTACACTGTCCACCATACTACACTAGACTGACCACCATACTACACTAGACTGACCACCATACTACACTACACTGTCCACCATACTACACTACACTGACCACCATACTAAACTACACTGTCCACCATACTACACTGCACTGACCACTATACTACACTACACTGACCACCATACTACACTGACCACCATACTACACTACCCTGTTCACCATACTACACTGACCACCATACTACACTGACCACCATACTACACTACACTGACTACCATACTACACTATACTGTCCACTATACTACACTACACTGACCACTATACTACACTACACTGACCACTATACTGTCCTGTCTACAGTATTCTCTCTTTCATCCCCCTGGGGCCAGTAACATGACTCTCACGAGGAAGTCTCACTCACCTTCTTGTCCTGGCCTGCATCGGCCTGGAGGATAGGAGGACTAGAAGACAGCGGCTGCGGCGGCTCACGTCTTTGCTTGTCTCCCCCGTGCTCTGGCTGCTATGTTCACTGTGATTGATCATATGGGGGTCATGTGCGGAGGTGGGACCTTAGGAGCAATCGCAATCATGGACATGCCAGCCCTATGCCTCACATGACCCCCATATGCCCAATCACAGGGCACCGGACACTGAACATGGCGGCCAGAGCGCGGGGGACACAGGAACCTAAAATTAGGAGGAGGCAGCCAATAATGACACATACTGGTGCCCCCCTAAATGTTGCACCCGGGGCCACAGCACCCCCTGCACCCCCCACGCTACACCACTGCAGTGTAGTGTAGTATAGTGGTCAGTGCAGTATAGTATGGTGGACAGTGTAGTGTAGTATGGTGGTCAGTGTAGTATGGTGGTCAGTGTAGTGTAGTAAGGTGGACAGTGTAGTATGGTAGTCAGTGTAGTATGGTGGTCAGTGTAGTATGGTATGGTGGTCAGTGTAGTATAGAGGTCAGTGCAGTGTTGTATGGTGCTCAGTGTAGTGTAGTATGGTGGTCAGTGTAGTGTAGTATAGTGGACAGTGAAGTGTAGTATGGTGGTCAGTGTAGTATAGTGGTCAGTGTAGTGTAGTATGGTGGTCAGTGTAGTGTAGTATGGTGGTCAGTGTAGTGTAGTATGGTGGACAGTGTAGTGTAGTATGGTGGTCAGTGTAGTGTAATATGGTGGTCAGTGTAGTGTAGTATGGTGGTCAGTGTAGTATGGTGGTCAGTGTAGTGTAGTATAGTGGTCAGTGCATTGTAGTATAGTGGTCAGTGCAGTGTAGTATGGTGGTCAGTGTAGTGTAGTATAGTGGTCACTGCAGTGTAGTGTAGTATGGTGGTCAGTGTAGTATGGTGGTCAGTGTAGTGTAGTATAGTGGTCAAGGCAGTGTAGTATGGTGCTCAGTGTAGTGTAGTATAGTGATCAGTGCAGTGTAGTATGGTGGACAGTGTAGTGTAGTATGGTGGTCAGTGTAGTGTAGTATGGTGGACAGTGTAGTGTAGTATGGTGGTCAGTGTAGTATGGTGGTCAGTGTAGTGTATTATGGTGGTCAGTGTAGTGTAGTATGGTGGTCAGTGTAGTATGGTGGTCAGTGTAGTTTAGTATAGTGGTCAGTACAGTGTAGTATGGTGGACAGTGTAGTGTAGTATGGTGGTCAGTGTAGTATGGTGGTCAGTGTACTGTAGTATGGTGGTCAGTTTAGTGTAGTATGGTGGACAGTGTAGTGTAGTATGGTGGACAGTGTAGTGTAGTATGGTGGTCAGTGTAGTGTAGTAAGGTGGACAGTGTAGTATGGTGGTCAGTGCAGTATGGTGGTCAGTGTAGTATGGTATGGTGGTCAGTGTAGTATAGAGGTCAGTGCAGTGTTGTATGGTAGACAGTGTAGTGTAGTATGGTGGTCAGTGTAGTGTAGTATGGTGGACAGTGTAGTGTAGTATGGTGGTCAGTCTAGTGTAGTATGGTGGTCAGTCTAGTGTAGTATGGTGGTCAGTCTAGTGTAGTATGGTGGACAGTGTAGTGTAGTATAGTATAGTGGACAGTGTAGTATGGTGGTCGGTGTAGTATGGTGGTCAGTGTAGTGAAGTATGGTGGACAGTGTAGTGTAGTATGGTGGTCAGTGTAGTATGGTGGTCAGTGTAGTGTAGTATAGTGGTCAGTGCAGTGTAGTATGGTGGACAGTGTAGTGTAGTATGGTGGACAGTGTAGTGTAGTATGGTGGTCAGTCTAGTGTAGTATGGTGGTCAGTCTAGTGTAGTATGGTGGTCAGTCTAGTGTAGTATGGTGGACAGTGTAGTGTAGTATAGTATAGTGGACAGTGTAGTATGGTGGTCGGTGTAGTATGGTGGTCAGTGTAGTGAAGTATGGTGGACAGTGTAGTATAGTATGGTGGTCAGTGTAGTATGGTGGTCAGTGTAGTGTAGTATAGTGGTCAGTGTAGTGTAGTATGGTGGACAGTGTAGTGTAGTATGGTGGTCAGTGTAGTGTAGTATGGTGGACAGTGTTGTGTAGTATGGTGGTCAGTGTAGTGTAGTATGGTGGTCAGTGTAGTATCATGGTCAGTGTAGTAGTATAGTGGTCAGTGCAGTGTAGTATGGTGTACAGTGTAGTGTAGTATGGTGGTCAGTCTAGTATGGTAGTAAGTGCAGTGTAGTATAGTGGTCAGTGTAGTGTAGTATGGTGGTCAGTGTAGTGTAGTATGGTGGACAGTGTAGTATGGTGGTCAGTGTAGTATGGTATGGTGGTCAGTTTAGTGTAGTATGGTGGTCAGTGTAGTATGGTGGACAGTGTTGTGTAGTAAGGTGGACAATGTAGTGTAGTATAGTGGTCGGTGTAGTGTAGTATAGTGGTCAGTGTAGTATGGTGGTCAGTGTAGTGTAGTATGGAGGTCAGTGTAGTGTAGTATGGTGGACAGTGTGATCAGTGTAGTGTAGTATATTGGTCAGTGTAGTATAGTGGTCAGTGTAGTATGGTGGTCAGTGTAGTGTAGTATGGAGGTCAGTGTAGTGTAGTATGGTGGACAGTGTGATCAGTGTAGTGTAGTATATTGGTCAGTGTAGTATAGTGGTCAGTGTAGTATGGTGGTCAGTGTAGTGTAGTATAGTGGACAGTGTAGTGTAGTATAGTCAGCCACCAGTAGATAAGACCTTGTTGTGTGTCTGATCCATGTGTGTCTTCTCCACAGACCGAAGCAGCAGCCAAAGCCCTCTTCAGACAAAGACTACTGGAACTGCAGTCAGTGTGTGCACCTTGAAGAACAGCGCCAAGGCCTTCAAGTTTAAGGGAACTTTCGTTCTGTGAGTCTCACTTCTCCTGCCACCATCTTACCTGCACTTCCGGGGGGACACACTATCCTGACCATCAGTGCTGACATTGTAGTTATCCTTTAGAGTTCTAGGTGAGCATTACTGGGGACGCTGTCTAGGGAGGAGGCGGTCAGTTGGCAGTGTAGTTGAGCCACCAGCAGACCAGATCTTGTGTGCCATTGATCTTCTTACAATGACATCTGAAAGTGGGTGGGATGGACATATTAGGCAGCAAATGAACATGATGTTGTCTTTGTAGTTGATTTGTTTAAAAAAAAAATCGAGTTGAAGTTCATTTGGTTTAGCAGGGACCAGCCAGATTTTGATCCATATGTGGCTGTTTCCTGGCTTGACAGAAGTTGACCCAGCTCCATAGCTGATCTGTGACATAGAGGGTAAGGGGTTTTATACTGTACTAGTCGAAGTGACTCATTGAGTGCTAAAAGTCCACGCAAATTACTTGCCTTGCCCCGGGCGCTGACAACCCATGCTACGCCACTGGGTGCTAGAATAAGATTTTTCTGGGTTTGAGATATCAGTGTAGGCAAATTTAGACAGACCTGTACTTAATGTTAGGCCTGTTTGTTTTGATTTGAGATTGGGAGTGTTTAGTGTAGTGGTGGGTGTGACCACCTGTGCTCTGACTCAGAGGCGCCTCCCCTGCTTTCAGGAAGATTGTTCTGGAACAGAGGTTGGACCTGAGGTTTGAGTGGCAGGCAGCACATGTGAGGAGCTCTGACCAATTACCATTCGGTAATCTTCATCATGGAGTTGGTGTCAAGCTGTTGTGACCGGGGGAACGCAGGACTTGCACACAGGAGAAGATCAGTGAAGAAGTGGCAACAGTAGGATTGAGGAGAATAGACCAAAGTTCTGTGACCGGGGAACACAGAACTTGCCCTTTGGAGAAGGTCAGTGTGAAAGAAGCAAAAGGAGAATTGTTGAGAGTAGTGCAGAATGCTGTGGCCTGCTTTTTTCTCTGTCCACTAATTAGACTTGATTTTATGTAATTGATTAATTGTTTTATTGTAGTATCCACCCTCAAATGAGGTGTGTAGTGTCTATATGTATTTGCCTTTTCATTTGTAAAAATATGATGTGATCAAGGCTTTGTGCAGAAACATGTAAGCTGTTTTTATTCACCTATATGTAGCAAAAAAGATTATTCATTTTACTGGATTCTGGAGTTGCCAGCTACTTTTTCTTCTGAATACTTGTTACAATGGATGGAGATCCTTTAAGCCTGTGCACCCAGTGTAAAGACTCCACTTCATTTTTTTTAGGGAGTCTCCTTTGTTGACAGCGCTGCTCTTGTGTGTCGTTTGCCTACATAAACAAATTACCAGACAAACGTCTAGGTTTTAAGCAGCCTAAACGTTACCCTCCTTCAGGAAGAGTTAAACTATGTAAAAAAAAACAAATGGCATGCTACTATAGCAAAAGATGATTAAAAGATGATGTTTTGGACAATAAGTACATAAAAAATTTAATAAGCCTAGCCCAGAGAGTGGAACTTTTTATCATTGGTTCATGTAGCTAAATATTAATTCCGTTATTTTTTTAGGCATTGCCTCTTTTAGCCACCAACTGTCATTCTAAGACAAGGGATATATTTGCTCTAAATGGCACCATATCCAGAAGTTGTCTTTGGGAAATAGACATATGGGTGCTGTCAGCTTTGCTGCAGAGGTTGAAGGGGTGGGGGAGTCAGCCTGTCAGTACTCAGACCATACTCTGCACACTGCATCAAATTGGTCTGCATGGCTGTCGTCCCAGAAGGAAGCCTCTTCTAAAAATGATGCATAAGAAAGCCTGCAAACAGTTTGATGAAGACAAGCAGACTAAGGACATGGATTACTGGAACCATGTCCTGTGGTCTGATCAGACCAAGATAAACTTATTTGGTTCAGATGGTATCAAGCATGTGTGGCGGCAAACGGGTGAGGAGTACAAAGACAAGTGTGTCTTGCCTACAGTCAAGCATGGTGGTGGGAGTGTAATGGTCTGTGGCTGCATGAGTGCTGCCGGCACTGGGAAGCTACAGTTCATTAAGGGAAGCATGAATGCCAACATGTACTGTGACATACTGAAGCAGAGCATGATCCCCTCCCTTTGGAGACTGGGAAGCAGGGCAGTATTCCAACATGATAACAACCCCAAACACACCTCCAAGACGACTACTGCCTTGCTAAAGAAGCTGAGGGTAAAGGTGATGGACTGGCCAAGCTTGTCTCCAGACCTAAACCCTATTGAGCATCTGTGGGACATCCTCAAATGGAAGGTGAAGGAGCTCAAGGTCTCTAACATCCACTAGCTCCGTGATGTCATCAGGGAGGAGTGAAAAAGGACTCCAGTGGCAACCTGTGAAGATCTGGTGAACTCCATGCCCAAGTGGAGTCAGTGCTGGAAACTAATGGTGGCCACACAAAATATTGACACTTTGGCCCCAATTTGGACATTTTCACTTAGGGGTATACTCACTTTTGTTGCCAGCTGTTTAAACATTAATGGCTGTGTGTTGAGTTATTTTGAGAGAACAGTAAATTTACACTGCTATACAAGCTGTACACTCACTACTTTACATTTTAGCAAAGTGTCATTTCTTCAGTGTTGTCACATGAAAAGATATAATAAAATATTTACAAAAATGTGAGGGGTGTACTGTTATGGAAATTTGGTTGTACGCAGAGCACACAGCCAAATCTCCTGTTTCTCATAATAATAACAATTTCGTCTAATGATATAAATGCATCTCACCTTTTGATCATATCTTTTCTCCTTCTGCTGTAGCCCCTCCTCTGGTGTGTGCCCCATGCTTGCAAATAGACACAACCTTACATCCTCAGTTCCAGCATGACTCTCTCTGGCCCTCTCTGGCTCTGTGAGAGCGTTCCTTTATTAGCATATCAACAGAAAGTCCCAAAGCTCGAGGGTTGGGCTTCCAACAGCCAAACACCTCTTACAAAGCTTGTGACCTCACAAGAAATGAATACAGGATGTGAATGACCATATAAGGATTTAACAACAGAACACAAAACAACCACCAATTACTACAGGACATGATACAATATACAATATAAAATAACTAAATACGATGACTACAGTTCCTCGTGGATGGGAGATTATCTGCAGGTGTACGTCATGGCATCCCAAACATGTTGATCAGGCATACCGGGGTGACAAGAGGAAACAACCGCTAAACCCATGTCTTTGCAGAGCGAACACACCCCCACCAGACGATCGTTCTGTGCATTGCACAGGGGCCCTTTGCTGGCGGACATGTCCTCTCTCCGCAAACACCTCTCTCCAAACACCAGGAAGTTTTCCACTACCTAACAGGTCTCAACCAGCATCAGTCTTCCCAAGTCAGCTCTTTAGAGCAGGCTGCAAAAGAACAGACACTGGGAGACTCTTATGACAATACATTAATCATAAAATTTTCCACAACAGTACCAACTTCTGTAAAATACTGTATATCATGACCTGCATTATAATTTGTGCTCAGCACGCAGTGTGAAAATGTGTCTAGTAATGCCATGCAATGCAATGTCAATTGCACCCAAATGCACATTGACAGTGAGCTGCAATCCAACTGCACTAAAATGTACCCCAACATACAAATAAATATGCCCTGTATATCACATTGCACTAAGGAAAAATAGCGCAGTACCTGTTCATCATGCTTAGAGATACAATGACAGCCGATTCATTTTGAATGTGCTGCTTAACGCAATTCATGAGTTTAAAAGGTAAGATATATACATTAAATAAAGTATGTATGACGCGCCTGGCTGCTTTGCAGCAACACTTCAAATGAATGTCAGTAATACACAGTAATGGCACTCTCAGCAGAGATGTAAAAAGAAATGGACCACATTGTAGTATTAAAACATATGACCTCAATTTATTAAAATTCTACTTACAATGACAGAGGGCAAAGGACAGATCAGCACATGTGTGTAGGAGCCGGCACAGCTGCAAACTACATCGGCATACATGATGATAGCATATATCAGGCTCCATCCAACAGACATCGCCAGTGAAATAAGGCCCCTCGCTGTGATCTCTGTTTGGGATTTCTTTTATCCGGTAAGGAGCATGTATATACCTGTTGGATATGTTGGAAGCATATTTTGTTTGTTGTGTAAACATCGTTTTGACACTCAATTGATCCACTGGTCAGTTGAAGAGTTGTTAATCACTTTGGGCCTTTTTTTCACCTATACTGTATTGCACATGACTTATTATATCAAATTGCATTTTATCAAATGTGTGTATTATGTGATATTATTGCACATTTTTTTTAATGTAATGATTTATTGAATTTTAATGGGGTAATGCACCTTCTTTATACTTTATATATTTGCACATTTTGTATTGGGATTGTATGCAGCTCTATTTCTAGAACACTAAACTAGAACACTTTTGTTTTAAGATATATACATCCAACAATGGTTCCTCATAAAATATAATTGTTATTGACAAATACAACCAAAATTACCAGAAAAGGTATGTAGTCAAGATCATCTAATACAGTGGTTCTCAACCTGGGGGTCGGGACCCCCTCGGAGGTCAAATGATGATTTGTCAGGGGTCACCAAATCCTTGGCTGTTCCTGAAGCCCGCACCGCTCTCCCAGCCTTTTTGCGGCCACCCATCAGGGCTGTCCCTGGAGCCCGCAGCTGCCCTCTCAGTCTCTTTGCAGCCGCCCATTCAGTTCACGGCAAGACTAGGGGGCAGAGACTAGAAGTCAGCTGATTGGTGAGAAATGTGAAGTGGGAGGGGCTGGAGGAGACACTATCTCCTGATTTCGGCATAGGTGTCACTGCTACGAGGCACCACAAAGTTGGAGACACATTGAGTAACACTACCTGGCATTATAGTTGCCATTAAAGGTCCCCACTACAGTTCTCAAATCAGCAGATGACCTCGATCAAGAGCACCTTAGTTGGCTGATCAGAACTCCCCACCAACACTGCCACTTATCCCATCCCCCCCCTTACCAAGAAGAAAAGGAATAAAAATAGAGAATACATAGAAGGGAGAGGAAAAGAGGGGGAGGAACAAAGAAAAAGGGAGAGAAAGAATAAGAGAAAGAACAATTAAGACGTCTAGAGAGAGGGATGGGGGAAAAACAAGAAATTAGGATAGAGAGAGATAAAAGGGAAAGAAAGGAGAACAAAGAGAAAGAGTGGTACATCCTAAAATGTACCATCAGGGTTTTAATACTGTACGAGTGTTACAGACTCAGCGAGTGCTAAATGTCTATGGGTTAGGGGTGCAAATTACTTGTCTTGCCTTGGGTGCTGACAACCCACGCTATGAAAATAATTTTACGGTTGGGGGTCTCCACAACTTGGGAAATTTTATCAAGGGGTCACGGAACTAGAGAGGTTCAGAACCACTGATCTAATAGATTAAATTCTATTGTCTCTTGCCTCTGTAAACAAAAACACACAGGGGTCTATTTACAAAAAATGATTGAATGAATGTGAAAATTTTCACCCATCCTTGAGGAATTCTGACTTTATTTTATTTAATAGAGTGGCTCATATAATTGTTAGATCTACCTAGTGGCCATAATGCAATATTGTGATATTTTTCCTGATTGAGGTATTTCAGGAAAAATACCACACTATGGTTACTATCCAGAGCTGGGAATGCAATAAAACATTATAATCTATAATTTTGCTTTATAGGTATAAGTTTTTTTTAAAGTGCATGTAAACTTGAAATGTTACAAAATTATAAAATAGGGAATGGCGCCGTTATAAAAAATTGGTAAATGTGTATGAGTACAGTGACTAATCTTTCCTGTTAATAAGAAACAAAGAGAAAGCGCCTCTTAAGTATAAGTGTTTATTAATATATAAAAAGCACATATAAGCACCTACATCAAGGTTTGTGGTATACAGCTTCCAGGGGGAACTGGATCCAAGTATCGTCAAACATCCGTGTGTAAATGGCTATGATGTAAGCCGGGCGGATGGCCGGGGACCTCCGCACGGAGACGCTGGCTGCAGTGCGGTAAGGCTGGATAGACACTTCCGCGTTCCAGCTAGCATACGTGGGTGTAGACGTCACTCGGGCCGTTCGAGTTGAATGGGATCCCATTGGAAGCTGTATACCACAAACCCTGATGTAAGTGCTTATATGTGCTTTTTATATATTAATAAACACTTATACTTAAGAGGCGCTTTCTCTTTGTTTCTTATGACCATTATGGAGAGTTGACTTCACTCAACAGGAAGCTGCCCTGAGTACTATGTCCATAGAGATCCCCCTGGCTCTTATATTTATTCTTACCACGGATGATCCTCAATCAATAGACTTTTATTGTTTCATCATACAGCATTGGACTATTTTTATTCATTTTTTATCATTCATTAATAATAATCATTTTTTATTCATTATTTCTCTTATATCTTATATATTTTTTATATCGATGGACTTGAGCGCAGCTACATAATACATTTTACTAAATCTTTTCTGTTAAGGATATAAATTGACAGGTGCTAGATATGTGCAAAAAAACTGTGATCAATATGCGTATTATAATTAAAGGTCAATCACTATACCCCAATATGTGAGTGAAAAACACACACAAAACAAGTGACATGTGCATATAAATCCCATAAAGATTAAAGTGGATGTAAACCCAATGTCATCCTTTCTAAACTACTGCCATAGGGGTTATCTATAAGGATATACATGCCTCCTGCATGTATCTTTACCTGTCAAATGTCTCCCCTCTGTCTGTTATGAGAGCTGAAAAACTGCAGATTCTGTGGGTGGGTCTGTTGTCTGGAGCTCGGTGGGTGGAGTCGTGATGTCAGTAGACTCCCCGCCCACCTCTACACTCCCCTTGTCAATATGCATTTTCTCCTGTATATTTCTAACTGAACTTCTGCTATGATCTCTAACATACAGTGAAAAGACAGGAAAGTAACCACATGACTTCAGCATGCCAAATCATGCTGAGGTGTGGAACAGCCAATCCTTGCAGAGCTGCTGAAGAAAGGAGTGGGGGTGGGAATAAAAAATCATGCCTGTGTCTTAGGCTGTCACTCACAGCAAGGGGGAGTATTTGACAACGTTTTTGTCAGTTTGTCAAGATTTCTCTCACTGAACAATAAAAGAGGATTGCTCAGAGATGGATTAACTCTGGGTGGCAAGACTGGGCTCAAATGATAGGAAATCTTATACTCTACAGTATGATAAAAAAATAAAAAATAAAAAAAAATTTGGGTTTACATCCACTTTAATCCTTTACAATAAGGGTCTAAAGTGGCAGGTGCAAAGATATAATAAATATGTGTAAAAAATATTATGTAAATCAATATGTAATTGAAAAAACAGCAATATTTCAATTAATCAATAAATATGCAGCCAGCTGTGTGATGTGTAAAGGCATATATAATGTGTTAATCTAGTAAAAACAAAGAAGAATGTCCATAAACGTGACGTAGTGTTCCATCCAGTGTGTTAGAGATCCTCTTTTGCAAAAGGATATAGATGAAAAGTGCTGAAATTGGTGGCAATATTCCCCTTATGTGTTTGCACTTACCAGAGCGCCCTACCCCTGCAGGGGTGCAAGCGTAAAGTGTTGAGCCCAAGGTATCGATATCCTTCCAGCTCCCAGCAACACGGCTCAGGGTCATCCACCGACAGGGAAGGAGGGTGAAGGAGACTCCACTATCTCATTTGGATGGTCCCTGGAGGCTCATCACTCAGAGAAATCCTGTTCACCTTCAGCACCTACCTTCTGGTAGAGGGTGCTACATTCACCCCCCACTAAAATCACAGCTGTCCTCAGCTGTGGAGGAATACATTTTGAAAAATACCTCCTGGACCCAGGAGGAAAGGGAGAAAAACACAAACTTGGATGGGGAAACATTGTATAAAAGTACAAAATGAAAATGTACATTGTGACCATATACAAACATTTGCAAACTTTATACATCCTAACTACAGGTCCCTGCAGCTAGTGTTACATACAAGCGGAACCAGAGCAATGCTCAATTGGAAGGACTAGTCTGCTAACTACAGGTCTTCATCTATTCCAACGGTGGAGATGGACAGCCGTCACATCCCAAGGTTTCCTAAAAGAAGACACAAACACACAAACTAACTGTATACACTAATGCCCCGTACACACAGTCGGATTTTCCGATGGAAAATGTCCGATCGGAGCGTGTTGTCGGAAATTACGACCGTGTGTGGGCTCCATCGGACATTTTCCATCGGATTTTCCGACACACAAAGTTGGAGAGCAGGAGATAAAATTTTCCGACAACAAAATCCGATCGCGTCAATTCCGACCGTGTGTCGCCTGTTCCGACGCACAAAGTGCCACGCATGCTCAGAAGAAATTCCAAGACGGAACAGCTTGTTCTGGTAAACTTAGCGTTCGCAATGGATACAGCACTTTCGTCACGCTGCCATTTCAAACTGGTTTAATACAGCGCACTCTCTTCTTCTTTATAATGTGACAAGAATTAAGTAGTTTTGCTGCTCATATTCACACACACTTCTCACAAAGTTTTATTTTTGTTTTTTATTGGGATTCCCTGAATATATTGTTATTAGTTGTCACATCTGACAGAATTTTTTTTTTTTTTTTAATTTTTTGGGGGATTTTAAGCCTTTTTTTTTTTTAATGTTTGAATTTTTTCCAAGGCTGATCTTTGTTCAATGTTATTTTTATTTTTACTCCAGAATATTTTTGTGTGTGTTTTGTGTGTCAAGTTACCCAAACACCATTGATATCTTTTATTATTTAATCTCAAGGAGATTGTTTGGTGTTGGTGTCCCTTGTTCATTTCACATTGTATATTTGCAATGTACCTGAATCCTCACAAACCAACTGTCCTTTTTGAAGTAAAACACATAGGAGAGTATAATTCAAAACAAAAATCCTTTATTAAGGGCTCAGAACCAAACAAAGAGGAAGGCAACACTGGATCAACAGGAGAAATTAGCGAAGCCTGGGACCCCCACGGCAGACATCAATTCTTGAACATCAAAATTGGTGGCCTGAGGAGTCCATATGTAAGGGAGGGCAGTCTGGTCCAGAATTCGCAGAGATCCAGAAAGCAGCAGATGACATCTGTGTTCCCAGGCTGTGGTACCACAAGAGGCTGCATTTTTTGGCCGACCAGACTGGATCCAGGGTCCTCACTTTCTGGTTTACCTTCCACGCTTCCTTCCGGGCTGTGGCTGTGCAGTTGGAGATGTGGCAGGAGGAGGAGTAGGACCTGGAGGAGGACTGGGAGGACCTGGAGGAGAGGGAGGATGAGGATGAGGACCTGCAGGAGGAGGAGGAAAAGGAGGACCATCGCAAAGGTGTGTCTGAGCTGTCATTTGGCCCCTCATACCTTTGTCTCCAATATCCTTCAATAGCCTCCAATATGAGCGCCTCACACAAGACTTGTTGGCCCTCCTCCATCCTCTGCATTTTATATGCAATGATGGCAGCAATGTCCTCCTCCACGGTCTGTCGTACTCCCAGGACCTCTGTAGCCCTCCAAAAGAGTCCTCCCGTAGCCTCCTCTAGTGCACTACTCCTACTGCCACTTTCTCTTTTCAGTGGGGGTGGAGGGACCTGCAGATCAGCCAGCCGGCTCGGCCCGGCCACCTCCTGGCTGAGACTTCCCTGTGTATGAAAAAGGGACATGGTTGTAATGTTTTGCTTCATCAATCACAATCCTAAATTAGTACTCCAAACTAACATCTAGTTAACATCATTGATTGGACAAGCAGAAATATTTAGAGGAATGCTATACCTGGCTCAATCTGGGCTCCTCCACATGTTGCCTGGAAGGCCCAGGTTGGGCGTCAGAAGCCTCAGCCGAGGGGGAAGGAAGCGTAGAAGGAAGACTGGAGAGGGATGGCCTGGGTTCAGCTTTGGCTCCTGGACAAAGGAGTCCTTCCTTAGAAAAGTAACTAGCAAAGGGTTTTAGCAAGGACAGCACACCCTAGTGTCCATGATGTTGTCCTTATCAGGCACCCTGAGTGGCAGACATTGGCTGTGCTCTACAGTAAGAGTTGTCATTGGGGAAACCCACCCTAACCCGGCAATCCGGCAGTCCTGATGGGTACTCTTACTTGAGGCTACACAGCACAGTAGTCCAACTTACAGGTAATCGTGTGGGTCCGGCAACCTCCTCCGGCTATACCCTTCCCCTCTGACAGTCACAGAATAACTCCTAGTGTTCTGACCTGCTTTAACTACTAGAACCTTGCCTCTGTGTATGGCACGCCCAAGCCTCCACTCCTGATGAATGTCCTTGAAACGGGCCCAAACCTCACTCTCAGGCACCCGTTTCGGTTTGGGTACATGCAAGTAGTCCCACACCAGGTCATTCTCCCACTGCTCCCGGGAGTCCTCAACAACGTCCACGATCTGGGCTGAAACGTATGGATAGTCCAGGCCCTACTCCACAGCAACCCTCCTCTGTACTTCTCGCTGAAACCGGGAAAACATGGGCAACTCCTTAGGCTTCCCCCGGCCAGGCAGGACACACGAGTCAGAGTCCTTACTGACCCATTGGTGGTAAGTAATCGCTTTGGTTTTAGTAGTAGAGGGCGAACTGGTAAATAGTCGATAAGATTGATCCTGGAGTTGCACTGGACGTTGTGGTTCCTCCGCTGCTTCAGCTGGGGTTTCTGTGGCTAGAGAGTCCTCTGTGACCCATAGCTCCTCATCACTGAAAGAAACCTCCTCCAGGGAGGACCAAGCAAGCAGCCTCTCCACAGAACCAAATTCATCCTGCAATCTTGGTGAACCCCAGTCTACGACCCGGCCTTCGCTCACCTCACCCAGCTCACCTGAGGGATCCCCCTCCTGCAGCATAGGCTCCTTCTGGATGGGCACAGCAAGGGTCTTACTTGGAGCCGGCTCTTCATGGAGATCAACTGGAAGCCGCACACTAACACTTGCAACCTCCAGGCCCCTGGCCAGGCCACAGGTCTTCCCGACATCCTCTTCTCCTTTGACATCCTGGAACTCAGAGATGGACGAGCCCAGTGAAAGCTCCTTCACTGCTGGGGTAGGTGATACATGGCCCTCTCCGGCCTTCCAGATCACCTGCAGCTGCGACATACACAGTCCAGTGAGCAGGCTGGTAGATAGCATTTAGTCTCTTGCTGCACTGGCCCTAAGCAGGTAAGTGGATCCCCACAGTGTCTGCACCGGGCCCAGGCGCTAACTCCAGCCGTAGGTCTATGACACCCGGGACATATCATACACGGCCGCTCCACTCCTCCGACCACCCCCCAGGCAAGTCCCTTGGTAAGTCCCAGCCGAATGCCGGTGTCAACCAGCACCCGATCCTGCACATCAGGCGACCACTGCATAGCGGGTGTCCTCTGACCACCTTCCGCCATCTTGCTCTGCCTCGTGTCTGGCACGTAGAACGCTGAATGCTTATTAGCGCTCCGCTGGGGCGTAACTCCACCCACTCACTTGTTGGTTCAGCTTGCAAGGAACTCTAAGCATACATTTTCAGTGTGCGCCAGAGTGACACCTGGTGGCAGGTGCTGTTGAATTGCAAGCACTGTCCAAGTCTACTTTTGAAACTGCATCACATAACAGACTGGAAGCAGGCAAACTTTGCAGTGGTCACCGTTAACACAGGAAAGTCTCTGCATTTCAATGTCCTACCGTAGGGAGCGGGGTGCAGGGATCGGGCAGGCAGGGCCGATCCTGGATGGTTGCTATGGGCAACAACACTTGGCAACAAGCTTGGTTTTGGTTGCTATGGGCAATGGCATGTAACAAAGTCAGTTTTAAAGGCAAATACACAGTCCTTTTCCTCAGTATATCCCATACTTGGCAAAACAAGCAAAGTCTCCCCCGGCTTTTAGCGGTTGCTAGGGGCAACGGCCAGCAGGTTAACCGTGAAGGCGGATCTCGGTGGGACATTCAAATGTAGTGGTTGGTTACCAATAGTTACTAACATCCACCAAATCACCCTGCTGCCAGACCCCCTTCCCTCCACTGGGTGCACAGGCTTAAAGGATCTCCATCCGTTGTAACAAGTATTCAGAAGAAAAGGTAGCTGGCAACTCTAGAATCCAGTAAAATTAATAATCTTTATTGGGAAGAAGATGTGGTGGAAATTGGCACCACAACAGGTGAGTGTCTGCGACCAAAGGCTCAGGTAAGAGATGGATGTCCGCAGATTTTTGATACCTGTTTTTGTTTGGTTTCTCTCTTTTTAGGTGATCGTGATGTTAGGGATCGAGATCCTTTCACATCAGAAAGTGCCCAGATCCTGATCGGGGAGATCATGGGGTGTAATTTAGAATTGGAAAACATCCAGAAAAAAATAAATGATGTGATTAAAAAAAATAATATTATCATTGATGTTTTGGGGCGAATTTAAAACCCCACAAAATCACTTTTTTTGTGTGGTACAATGTTTTTAAGCTTTTAGCAATGTTTCGAAAAGCCTAATTTGGAGGATGACACAGTGTGCCAACATGTGCTATCTGCCATCACGGGAGATGAATGGACGCGTATTGGGGGTGCAACACCTTACTCAATAATAAAGTAGCTGAGAGGAAGGGCTTGCTCCCACAAAACACGTCCCTTGATCCCCCGTGATGGCAGCTAGCACATGTTGACATTCGTAAATTGCTGTGCATCTTCCAAATTTGGCTTTTCAAGGGGTGATTTGACCCCATCTGAATGCAATATCAAACACAGTTCGTAAATACTCATGTCTGATATTGCCTTCAAGTTTTACCATATGTGAACTTTGTAAGTTCAATTTTTTGCTCTTTCTTGTTGGTTTTACACAGGCCTGTTTTATCGTAAATGGACATTTCTATTTTTGATAATGCCACCCCAAAAATTGTTATACAACAAACATGTTGGTTTGTTTGAAAAACCTTTGGTAAATGCACATGTGATTGTGCAGGTATAAAAAAGTTTGTTAATCAAGAATGTGTGGATTATTGTCTCAAGGCTACAACACTTTTGGGGTGATGTCATTGCTGTTTTCTGAGAAAATGGGGGTTATTTCCTAAGGGCAAATCCTCTTTGCACTACAAGAGCATTTTCATTGCAGTTTCAAGAGCACTTGTAGTATAAAAATTGTATACGCCTTTAGTAAATAACAGCCAACAGTGCTTTGTATAAGGTTACACAATCACGTCATTTTCACGACTCAACACATTGCTGTCAGGGTCAGCTAAAACAAACACAAGCAGTAAATGTCAACAAATAATTTCTTTTTTTGTTTTTTATTGGAAAACGGCTTCAAAAATCTGAAGGCTAATTGATGGCCCCCCTACCCGCAAAGAACTCCAGGTATCGTAACCGGACATCACGGACACTCAGGGAGGGCAAGCCAGGATGGCCGCTTTCAAGCGCGTCAGTGTTTCAGGTATCACTCCGGCCTCAGGCCCAACTGAGCCAGCATAGTTGGCCGAATGTTTCCTTAAAAAGTTATGGAGAATACAGCACGCTAGTATAATATGGTTCAGTTTATACTCCGCCATATGGATAGGTGTCAGAAATAGGCAGAACTGGCTGGCCAGGATGCCAAACGTGTTCTCCACCACTCTTCGGGCTCTGGCCAGCCGGTAATTAAAAACCCTCTGTTCCAGGGTGAGGGTCCTCATCGGGAATGGCCGCATCAGGTGGTCCCCCAGCGCAAACGCTTCATCAGCAACGAACATGAATGGGAGTCCTTCCACATTGTCCTCTGGAGCTGGCAAGTCCAAGCTGCCATTCTGGAGATGCTTGTAGAACTCCGTCTGGGCGATGACTCCACCATCGGACATCTGGCCATTCTTCCCCACGTCCACATACAAGAAGTCGTAATTAGCCGACACCACTGCCAACATCACAATACTATTGAACCCCTTATATTTGAAATAGTACGACCCCGAGTTGGGTGGTGGGATGATGTGGACATGTTTCCCATTAATTGCCCCTCCGCAGTTAGGAAAGTCCCTGGGCAAAGTGGGAGGCCACAGTCTGCCATTCCTGTGGTGTGGAAGGAAACTGTTGAGGAAAAAAAAACAAAATTAATATTTTTGCTCAGAAACATGGCAAGCAGATTAGGCACAAACATTCTGGGGCAACCTCCAGATAGCATTTATTAAGGGGAATTTAACAACACCAAAGTATAAGGTACACCTATCATATTCCCCCCCCCCTCTCATGGGCCATTTCAAACATTATGGGGGGTGTGGAAATCTTGGACAGGTAACCCTCTTCACTTCATTGAGAGATGAATGCCTAAATACAGGGTATTACTTGGAACAGCCCCTCCTTAGTTACACTATTGGCAGCCCACTGGACAGGTAAGAAGTGTCCGAATACAAAGATATAAATACACATTGTACACATTTGAGCACATTTGAACATTCTGCTATTACCTGACTCAAGATAATAATAGGATCTTCAAAATTAAAACAGTACCATTTGAAAGTATACAGGCAGGCCCTTGCACTACATGCTTTGGGGAATTCATCCATAAATCTGACCACAAAAGAGATGGGTATAGTGTGTATGGGTTTGGCAAAGTCAGCAGATAGATTATTGAGGATAGATAGAGAATTGGGATCAGCTGACTTAGCAGTTGGGGGAGGGAGGGTTACTAAAAATGATTTGGGGACACCACAAAAAAAAAGTCTCTGCCACTCTGCCAGAATTTAAAGCAAAAATAACATTTCTAAACATTTTAGGGGTGTTTGGGGTAAAGCAATACTATGGAGCTGATAAAATACATTGTTTTAAGTGACTACATGCGGTGAATATAGGGCAGGGGAGCAGCTGGGGAGGTTATTGAAGGGCAATCTGTATGAAGGTCCTAAAAAATTAATTACATAAAAATCCAGCATGCATGAGGACAAAATGGGCATTCACAGCATATTCCAATCATGGTAATTAGGGAATGAGGAAAGAAATACAATATATTAGCACACATTAAATACAATGAAATGTGATATTAAAGGATAAAAATCTTACCTTCATATACTCCTTCTGCAGGACCTGTATGATGGCAGAACAGGTCTCTGGGATAATGATCCCCAGAGCCTGGGGGGAGATGCCTGTCGAGAACTTCAAGTCCTGCAGACTTCTCCCTGTCGCCAAATACCGCAGGGTAGCGATGAGCCTCTGCTCCGGAGTGATGGCTTGCCTCATGCAGGTATCCTGCCTGCTAATATAAGGGGTCAGCGAAGCCAACAAACGGTGAAACACAGGGTCCATCATCCTGAGAAAGTTCCTGAAATCGTCAGGATTATTCTCACGGATCTCACGGAGCAAAGGCATATGAGAGAACTGGTCACGCTGAAGCAACCAATTATTGGTCCATGAACTCCTCCCCACCCTGTTCATGGACTGGACTTGTGTCAAGGTCCGGACCCCAACACCAAGCCCCCGCACAGCACGAACTCTACGAGGAGTACGCAGACGCAACATGGCTAGAAAACAGTCGGTTGCTCAGAACGAAGTAACAGAACGCACTGAAGAACAGCAAGGCCTGTGAAGAGCGACCTGAAAAACAGTAACGAACTAACAAGAATACAATGACTAAAAGTCACGCGGAACTTGCTTGCACGCACTGAAGAGCAGATACAAACCCACAAGCACAAACTGAACGGCAGAAAACGATCTGAAAACCACGAGTCTGAAAAAGCGCAAATCGTCTCTCACCAAACTTTTACTAACACGAGATTAGCAAAAGGAGCCCAAAGGGTGACACGCTTGGTTCTGAACTGGCCTTTTCTAGTCTTGTCGTACGTGCTTGACGTCACCGCGTTCTTGGCGATCGGAAATTCCGACAACTTTGTGCGACCGTTTGTACGCAAAACAAGTTTGAGCCAACATCCGTCTGAAAAAATCCTAGGATTTTGTTGTCGGAATGTCCGAACAAAGTCCGACCGTGTGTACGGGGCATAACATTCACAGTCTGTTCCCCTGCATATCTCCAATGCAGACTATTGCTCCTCTTCCTCTGCACTCAGATTATCACTCCTCTAGATTCCTCTCTTCTAGTACAAACCCTCTACTGCAAAACTGATAGACTCCTGTATCATCACTTCCAGTAAGACAAAAAGGGATCACTCTGAATAACCCCAGTTTGCTGGCTGTACTTGAATGGTGTTGCTTCAGCAAATCAGTAAGCCAGAGGCATACAATACCTCTCCCTGACAGCTCAGTGAATTGGGTAGCTACACAGTCTCTTGGAAGGTATTACCAGAGTGCTTTACCAGGCCAGAGATATTCGGTACCTCTCCCCGATGGCCTAGCACATGGCAATAAGCGGACTACCGTTCCCAGCCAGTCCATATCTGCAAACGCTGCGTTCCCTGGCCACAGCATTCTGCACTACTCTCATCAATTCTCCTTTTGCTTCTTTCACACTGACCTTCTCCAAAGTGCAAGTTTTGTGTTCCCCAGTCACAGAACTTTGGTCTATTCTCCTCAATCCTACTGTTGCCTCTTCTTCACTGATCTTCTCCTGTGTGCAAGTCATAGTTACATAGTTAGTAAGGTTGAATAAAGACACCAGTCCATCCAGTTCAACCTGAGTGAGTGTGGGTGTGTGTGTCTACAATTATCCCTATTTTTATTTTAAGATACTACCCATATAGTGCTGTCAATTTAGGTAGCGCTCCACACATACATTGCACACTCACATTGGTCCCGACCCTCAAGGAGCCCACAATTCAAGGTTCCAAAAAAGTACTGTGTTCCCCGGTCACAGCACCTTGATACCAACTCCATGATGAAGATCTTTATCCAGGAATGCATCCTAGCAGCTCCTCCATCCCTCCTCCACACTCGGCGCCCCCCCTCCCCACCTGGGGACACCCTGCAGCAGCTACCTAAAGCTCCATTCTTCTTTTCTCCTGCACCATCAGGACTCCTTGGCAGCATGTGACCCCAGCTTATATGGGAGGCCTGCCCCCTGCCAATACCAAATGGTAATTGGTCAGAGCTCCTCACATGAGCTGCCTGCCACTCTAACCTCAGGTTCCAGAACAATCTTCCTGAAAGCAGGGAAGGCACCTCTGAGTCAGAGCACAGGTGGTCACACCCACCACTACACTAAACACTCCAAATCTCAAATCAAAACAAACAGGCCTAACCTAAATCACAGGCCTGTCTAAATTTGCCTACACTGATATCTCATACCCAGAAAAATCCTATTCTAGCACCTACCTTCTGGTAGAGGGTGCTACACTCAGAAAACTATATCTATAGAAGTTTACTTCAAAAATAAACATATATCCCATCTGGAATTCATGCCAAATGGAATTCTAGCATTCAAGGAGAAAATCCACCAGACTTCTCTCTCTAGGAGTCTATGGTGGGGATCCCCTCCCCGAGGAAGTTTTTTAAGCCTCTCAAGACCTTTGAAAATAAAACAGTCCATGTTCCCTGCATGCACATGCTTAAAATGTTTAGAAACGTTGGACAGATTTTTGTCACTGGAGCATGATGTGCTGTTGTAGTGTTCGCTTATTCTAACCCTAAGGGCTCTAGATGTACAGCCCACATACTATAGGGCACATGTGGTACATTCTACCATATATACTACATATTTTGTGCTGCAGTTGATGAAGCCATAAATGTTCAGTTTCTTGTCTGTAGAACAAGAGAGAACAGACGTATTATTCCTGTCATGTTTATATTGCAATACAAACATGACCAGGGGAGACCGTAGACACTGACAAGCCCTGCAAGTGTCAGATTGCAAGGGCATTTGAGCAGGAGCTGAACGGTCATAAACAATAAAAATAAAACTGACTGACTGTGTCTAGTGGGGGCGTGTGTATTGTGGAGTAACTGAGTATTGGGGAGTACCTGAGTATTGGAAATACCTGAGTATTGGGAGTACCGGTGTATTGGGAGTACCTGTGTATTGTGAGTACCGGTGTATTGTGGAGTAACTGAGTACCTGTGTGTTGTGAGTACCTGTGTGTTGTGAGTACCTGTGTATTGTGACTACCTGAGTATTGTGAGTACCTAAGTGTTGTGTGTATTGAGAGTACCTGAGTATTGTGTATGTATTGTGAGTACCTGAGTATTGTGTGTATTCTATTGTGAGTACCTCAGTATTGTGTGTATTGTGAGTACCTGAGTACTGTGTGTGTGTATTGTGAGTACCTGGGTATTGTGTGTATTGTGAGTACCTGTGTATTGTGAGTATCTGAATAGTGTGTGTGTATTGTTAGTACCTGAGTGCTGTGTGTATTGTGAGTACCTGGGTATTGGGAGTACCTGAGTACCTGTGTATTGAGAGTATTGTGAGTGCACATGGACTGTGAGTGCACATGGACTGTGAGGGCACGAGTGTGTTGTGAGTGCACGAGTGCTGTGAGTGTACATGGACTGTGAGTGCATGTGGAATGTGAGTACACGAGTGCTGTGAGTGCACGAGTGCTGTGAAGGCACGTGGACTATGAGTGCACATGGGCTGTGCGTGCAAGTGGACTGCGAGTGCACGAGTGCTGTGAGTGCATGTGGACTGTGAGTGCACGTGTGTTGTGAGGGCACGTGGACTGTGAGTGCACATGGGATGTGAGTGCACGTACCTGAGTATTATGTGTATTGTGAGTACCTAAGTATTGTGTGTATTGAGAGTACCTGAGTATTGTGTGTGTATTGAGAGTACCTGAGTATTGTGTGTATTCTATTGTGAGTACCTGAGTATTGTGTGTATTGTGAGTACCTGAGTACTGTGTATGTATTGTGAGTACTTGAGTATTGTGCATATTCTATTGTGAGTACCTGAGTATTGTGTGTGTATTGTTAGTACCTAGGAGTGTTGTGTGTATTGTGAGTACCTAGGTATTGTGAGTACCTGTGTATTGAGAGTATTGTAAATGCATGTGCACCGTGAGGGCACGAGTGTGCTGTGAGTGCATGAGTGCTGTGAGTGCACATGGACTGTGAGTGCACGAGGACTGTGAGTACACAAGTGCTGTGAGTGCACGTGGACTGCGAGTGCACATGGACTATGACTACACAAGTGCTGTGAGTGGCACATGTGTGTGAGGGCACGTGGACTATGAGTGCACGTGGGATGTGAGTGCACGTAGACTGTTTGTGCACGTGTGTTTTGCGAGTACCTGTGTATTGTCTTGTTGAGAATCTGTGCATTGTTGAGTAAGTGTCAGGAAGCTAGTTGTTAGTTAATTTGGAAAGAGTATAACCCCCAATCCCCATTAAATTATTGGGTATGATGCCCAGTGGGTGTGGAGATGTGACTCGGTGTACATCTTGCGGCATGTATGAGTTCCTTGATCGAGGGCGAATACTGCTGTGCAAAATGTAAGCACATTGTTTCCGTGGAAGCCCAGGTTCTGAATCTAGGGAAGCAACTGTCAACACTGAGAAGTCCCTCGATACTAACGGAGAGTTGGGATCGTACCCGGCAGGTGCCGGCAGGAGCCAGCACAGAGGCGGGTGGAGATAAAGAGGGGCAGGCACAAAAGCAGAGTAGATGGGTGACAGTCAAGAAGGATAGAGGGGAAAGAGTCAGGGAGGCCGGTCCTGGGCTGGAACATCCCAATAAGTACGCCCCTGTTGAGTGACATTGGTGAAACCAGTCAGGGACCAGCACTGCTGGAGCTGAGTGACTTCCCTAGCTGCCAGGGGGATAACTCCTCCAGTGAGGGTGGGAGTAAAGCCCAGGGAAAGGAAAAACATATTCTGGTGGTAGGGGACAGAATTCTTAGCAGGACAGAGAAGGCAATCTGTCACAAAGACCTGAAGCGCCGAACTGTATGTTGTCTACCGGGCGCTTGGGTTCGGCGCATCACAGATCTGGTGGACAGATTACTGGGAGGGGCTGGGGAAGACCCGGCTGACAAAGTCAGAGGAAGGTGGAGTATCCTAAAAACGATAAAGCTAAATTGAGGAAAAGAACCTCCAAGGTACTATTCTCAGAAATACTACCGGTACCAAGAGCCACATCAGAAAGACAGAGGGAGATTAGAGAAGTAAACAAGTGGCTGAGGAGCAGCAATGGCGTACCTAGGGGGGGCAGAGGGGGCCCTGACCCCCCCAACATTGTGCTGTGCCCCACCATGTGCCCCCAATTTAAAAAATAATTTTTTACAAAAAGGCAATATCTTTTTGTTTGCATTCGTAGCGGTTGCGCCTCATCTTACTTGGGCCGCCGCTGGAGTAACACAGTCTCTATTGAGAGGGAGAGCTTCCCCAGTCAGCTCCTGCGGGTGATTCCTCCCCCCTCCCTCTGCTTGCTGACACTGCATAATACGAGCGCTCACACGACCATGGCTGCCCAATCTGCTCCTTCCCCTGCATCCTCATTGGCAGGGAGAAGAGCGAGTTGCAGGAAGGACTCCACCAGGACTCTCAGTTACTAAAAAAAAGACTGATTTCTCCCATCCTTAGGACAGGAGAACCAGCCTGTAAATTCCAAGAGATGCCAGATCAGCGCTGTCAATAGCAGCGGCAGGGCAGCAAGAGGAAGCTGGGGAAGCCCACAGTGGCAGAACACCAGAGCCCAAGACAACCTTTGCAACCCTGATAGTTCTCCTACTGCTTTGGACCCTTATATTTTCTTGGTATGCTGGTTACATATATCTCTTGTTTTCTGCCACCCTGTGGGACCCCAATACAGTAGTAAAGGGCCCCGGGATATATCTATCTATATATATATATATATATATATAGATAGATAGATATAATTGCATTTTATAGTTGCCCCCCTACTTTTGTCCCTGTCCCCCCATGTGCCCCCCCTAAATATGAAAGCTGGAGACGCCACTGAGGAGCAGGTGTAGAAAGAATGGGTTTGGGTTTCTGGAGAACTGGGGTGACTTCTCAGTCGGTTACCAGCTCTGTAGAGAGGACGAACTGCACCTAAATCGGGAAGGTGCACATCTGCTGGGAGTGAAGATGGCCGAAAAGTTAGAAGGGCTTTTAAACTAGGCGACGGGGGGGGCTCCAGAGGTGGAGCTAGTCAGCACGGAACATATCCCAAAGGGTAGTATTGGGGCATTAGTGGTAGGTTAACTAAAGCATCTAAACCTGAGGTAAGTATAGTAACAAGTCCTATTTGCAACCCCAGAGCACCCAATAAAGAGATAGTATGTGACAGGTCTAAACTACGTGACATGTTCACCAATTCCAGGAGTAGGGATGAGCTTCAAATTGGACATCGGCTGTTCGCCAGTTCGCCGAACAGCGAACAATTTGGGGTGTTCGCTGCAAATTCGAAAGCCGCGGAACACCCTTTAAAAGTCTATGGGAGAAATCAAAAGTGCTAATTTTAAAGGCTTATATGCATGGTATTGTCATAAAAAGTGTTTGGGGACCTGGGTCCTGCCCCAGGGGACATCTATCAATGCAAAAAGAAGTTTTAAAATCATCAGTTTTTTCGGGAGCAGTGATTTTAATAACGCTTAAAGTGAAACAATAAAAGTGTAATATTCCTTTAAATTTCGTACCTGGGGGGTGTCTATAGTATGCCTGTAAAAGGCGCATGTTTCCCATGTTTAGAACAGTCTGACAGCAAAGTGACATTTCTAAAGGAATAAAAGTTATTTAAAACTACTCGCGGCTATAATGAATTGTCGGCGCGGCAATACACATGAACTTTTATGTGTATTGCCGTGAACACGGGAAACATGTGCCCCTTTACAGGCATACTATAGACACCCCCAGGTACAAAATTTAAAGGAATATTACACTTTTATTGTTTCACTTTAAGCATTATTAAAATCACTGCTCCCGAAAACACTTTTTATGACAATATCTTGCATATAAGCCTTTAAAATTAGCACTTTTGATTATTCATGTTTGAGTCCCATAGACTTTAACAGTGTTTGCGTGTTCGAACAAATGTTTTGCCTCTTCACATGTTCTGGTGCAAACCGAACAGGGGGGTGTTTGGCTCATCCCTATCCAGGAGTCTGGCAGACAAGATGGGAGAACTAGAACTACTGTTGTACGAGGAGGATTTAGATTTTGTAGTAATTACAGAGACCTGATTCGACAGCTCTCATGATTGGCTGGCAACTGTTCAAGTGTATTCCCTATATTGCAGGGATAGAGAGGGTTAAAAAGGGAGAGGGGTATGCCTGTATATCAAAAATGATGTACAAGTGAATGTGAGAGGTGACATCACTAAGGGAGCAAGGGAGGAGGTGGAATCCTTATGGGTAGAACTACAAAGGGAGGAAACTAAGGGGAAAGTAATACTGAGAGTATGCTATAGGCCCCCTAACCTGAGGGAGAAGGCGGAGGCAGACCTCCTATCACAATTTGGATTAGCGGCAAGAATGGGAAGTGTCATTATAATGGGGGATTTTAATTATCCAGACATAGACTGGGTGGAAGGAACTGCGCATTCATCTTAGGCTCGACAGTTCCTAAATGTCTTGCAGGACAATTTCATGGGTCAGATGGTAAATGAACCAACTAAAAAATAAGGGTTACTAGACCTACTGATTACCAACAATACAGACCTAATCATGGATGTGGAAATACGGAGCAATTTAGAAAACAGCGATCACATGTCAATTAATTTTAATATAAATCACACAAATAGGAAACATAAGGGGAATACAAAGACACTGAATTTCAAAAGAGCCAATTTCCCTAAACTACGAACTTTGCTAGAAGATAATAATTGGGATAAAACCTTAGGAACAAAGAACACGGAGGAAAAATGGGTATGCTTTAAGAGCATATTAAATAAGGGCATTAGCCAGTGCATTCCAATTGGAAATACATTTAAAAGAGCTAATAAAAAGTCCTTGGTGGCTTAACTCCAACGTAAAAATGCGTATAAAAGCAAAGGAGAAGGCCTTCAAAAAATACAAGGCTGCGGGATCATCATCAGCATTCCAACTTTACAAAAAATGCAACAAGAAATGTAAGGGTGTAATGAAGGTGGCTAGGATAGAACACGAAAGGCACATAGCGGAGGAGAGTAAAAAAATTCCAATAAATTCTTTAAGTACATAAATGGTAAGAAAGGGAGGTCACATCATATTGGTCGTTTAAAGAATGATGAAGGAAATCTGGTTACTAAGGATGGAGAGAGGGCAAAGGTAACATTAATAAGTCACCGGGACCAGATGGCTTGCACCCGAGGGTACTTAAGGAACTCAGTCAAGTAATTGCCAGACCATTGTTCCTAATTTTTATAAACAGTCTACTGACTGGAATGGTACCAGCTGATTAGAGAAAAGCCAATGTAGCATCAATATTTTAAAAAGGGCCAAGACACATCCCTGGAAATTACAGACCAGTTAGCCTAACATCAATTGTATGCAAGCTCTTGGAGGGGATAATAAGGGACAATATACAAAATTTTAGTAATGACAGCGGCATCATTAGCACTAATCAGCATGGATTTATGAAGAATCGTTTTTGCCAAACCAATCTATTAACCTTCAATGAGGAGGTGAGCTGCCATATAAATAAAGGAAGGCCCATAGACGTGGTGTATCTGGATTTTGCAAAAGCGTTTGATACGGTTCCCCATAAACGTTTACTGTACAAAGTAAGGTCCGTTGGCTTGGACCATAGGTTGAGTACATAGATTGAAACTGGCTACAGGGGCGAGGTCAGAGGGTAGTGATAAATAGGGAGTACTCGGAATTGTCCGTGGTGGAAAGTGGGGTCCCCCAGGGTTCTGTCCTGGGACCAATCCTATTTAATTTATTCATAAACGACCTGGAGGATGGGATAAACAGCTCAATCTCTGTATTTGCAGACGATACTAACCTAAGCAGGGCAATAACTTCTCCCCAGGATGTGGAAACCTTGCAAAAAGATCAACAAATTAATGGGATGGAAAACTACATGGCAAATGAGGTTTGATGTAGAAAAATGTAAAATAATGCATTTGGGTGGCAAAAATATGAATGCAATCTACTCACCAGGGGGAGAATCTCTGGGGGAATCCAGGATGGAAAAGGACCTGGGGGTCCTCGTAGATGACAGGCACAGCAATGGCATTCAATGCCAAGCTGCTGCAAGCAAAGCAAACAGAATATTGGCATGCATTAAAAAGGGGATTAACTCCAGAGATAAAACAATAATTCTCCCACTCTACAAGACTCTGGACCGACCGCACCTGGAGTATACTGTCCAGTCCTCAGGAAGGATGTATTGGAACTGAAGAGAGTCCAGAGAAGGGCAACAAAACTAATAAAGGAACTGGAGGACCTTAGATATGAGGAAAGGTTTACGAGCACTGAACTTGTTCTCTCTGGAGAGGATACCCTAGAGAGGGGATATGATTTCAATGTACAAATACTGTACTGGTGACAACACAATAGGAATAAAACTTTTCAGCGAAGGGAATTTAATAAGACACGCGGCCATTCACTAAAACTAGAAGAAAAGTGGTTTAATCTTAAACTGCATAGAGCAGGGATATGCAATTAGCCAACCTCCAGCTGTTGCAAAACTACAATTCCCATGACGCATAGCAAGACTCTGACAGCCACAAGCATAACACTCAGAGGCAGAGGCGTGATGGGACTTGTAGTTTTGCAACAGCTTGAGGTCCTCTAATTGCATATCCCTGGCGTAGAGGGTTCTTTACTGTGAGTGCAGTTAGGATGTGGAATTCTCTTCCACAGGCAGTGGTTTCAGTGGGGAGCACCGATAATTTCAAAAAACTATTAGATAAGCACCCGAACAACGATCACATACAGGGATATACAAGGTAATTCTGACATATAATCACACACATAGGTTGGATTTGATGGACTTGTGTCTTTTTTCAACCTCACCAACTATGTAACTATGTGTCCTAGTCATAATGGCGGAATACAATGGCATATGGTCAATAGGGTGTGTGGACCAATAGGAGTGCAGTTATTCCATATTTAGGGTAAGGCAAAGAAAGATTTCAAATTCTTCATCTGTAATGGGCTGTACATACTGTAGGTTGGACTTGATGGACTTGTGTCTTTTTTCAACCTCGTCTACTATGTATTAGTGGCATGTTTTTAAACCACATTTAAAGGAGTCATACATTAACCAAGTATAATTAGGGTTCGATGACTGAATTAAACTGGGGGATAGAATGTTTCCAAGTGTTCCAGCACGCCTGCTGGAAAACCTGCATCCATTCGAAAAGGACAGGAATCAAAGCTTCATCAGCATTAAGGACAGGTAAGTATTTAGATATGATTCCCCTAATTTGGCTATATTCCAGAGAAAACAAGGTTACAAAAGTAACCGGGCTATTCCCATTATTCTTATGCTAATGTTTATTAGCAGTTGTATATTTCTACTCCTTTTAGTGGCTGTAGCCATACCTCTATTAATATGCCAGTCCTGGTACCCTCTCTCTTTAAGTCTGGAAGCAATGATGTCGCAATCCTTTTTAAAGCTGTCAGCACTAGAGCAATTGTGCCGTGCTCTACCGTAATCGATTGGATCGTGTGTGTAGGGTGACAGCTTGTAGCTAAAAGAAGAGAGTTACCAGCACATTCTTTCCGAAAGGTGCAAGTTTGTACACTGCCCATAATACACTTGATCAAAAATAAAATAATTATGTTGTAACAAAAATGAAACAGACAGAATCAATAGTAAATAGTGAATAGTAAATCTGTCAATAACTTCAGCTGTGTTAGAAATAACTTAAATAAATCTCAAAGGGAAGCCTCATATGTCTGAAAATGAGAAAAGACATAGTAATACGGGAAGCAGATAAGGGTGAAGCGGTGGTAATCCTCTCTTCTGAGGAATATAGGATGGAGGCCATGCGACAATTGAGCAACACTTCTACATACCGTGCTTTAAAGTCAGATCACACCAACATATTCCAACAATTATCTCAACATCTACATATGAGCAAAGAGATGGGGGTATTAACATCGAAGGTAGCTGATTCCCTGATGGTGGAGTTTCCAGTTACTCCGGTTTTTCACCACTTACCCAAAGTTCATAAGGATGAGAAACCTATCAAGGGACAACTGATTGTTGCAGGTATCGACTCCCTGCTTGAGAAACTTGGAGCATGGGTGGATCGGTACCTGCAACCCTTTGTCAAAAGGCTTCCAGGCTATATTAGGGATATGTCTATTGTTCTATTACACACAAATGACATCCAGTGGCAGGAGACTTTTGTCTGGGCCACTTTGGATGTCAAGTCCCTGTACTCATGTATTCCACATGACTTGGCACTTGAGGCTCTCTCCATTTCCACCTGCACAGCTATAGTACATATAATGCAGAGCTAAAGGAATTTTTGGTTCTGCCTGTTTTGTTTTAGTTACATAATTATTTTATTTTTGATAAAAGTTCTCGCCTTCCTTGGCCAATTTGTACATGAGTTGGTGGGAGGACCTGTTTTTGTTTTCCCATTCCAATCCTTGTACAGATGCCAACAAATGGTATGGCAGATTTATAGATGATCTTATACTGGTATGGGACAGTAGCATTGCGGATTTATAACTTTATGTATCGTATGTTAATGATAACGGTCTTAATCTGGAATTTTGGCCATGAAACCCTACAGCAATTCCTACAGCTTCCTACAGCTTCAAAAAGGAATGCAACATCATCGCTTCCAGACTTAAAGAGAAAGGATACCAGGACTGGCATATTGATAGAGGTGTTGCTATAGCCACTAAAAGGAGTAGAAATACACTATATAATAATAATAATGGGAATAGCTTGGGTACTTTTGTAACCTTGTTTTCTCAGGAATATAACCAAATTAGGGGAATCATATCTAAATACTTACCTGTCCTTAATGCTGATGAAGCTTTGATTCCTGTCCTTTCAAATGGATGCAGGTTTTCCGGCAGGCGTGCTGGGACACATGGAAACAGTTTATTTCAGTCATCAAACCAGTGCTGTGTTTTGGCCTAGGCCAACAAGGCCCAGGCCTAGGGCGGCACTTTGCGGGGGGCGGCAAAAAGGCGTCCCCCCCACCAGAACGGCAACGGCTCCCTCTTCCCGACTCCCGCACAACAGGGCCACCATCAGGGGAGTAAAGCTTAGGAGTGCAGTGACGTTGCGAGTGCAGAGGGGGCCAGAAAGCAGTTTAAGTAAGAGCCGTCAAGCTGCCCCCCATAAAGCCGTGATTCTCTCTCTGAATTGCCCTCTGCTGTGGCCAATCATGGGGAGGAAAACAGCGGGCAGGAAGCTGGGTGGCGGCACAGCAAAACCAATTAGAGCTGCCCTCTCTCTCTTCGGCTGACAGAAAGGGGAGGGGGGCGAGCGGGTAAGTTCTCTGCTGCTGCTGAGTTCTCTGGCAAATAGAGCAGCAGCGCTGTGACAGGGAGAGGAGAGATGCGGGTTGTCTGTGTATCTCCCCTGCTCGCCCCCCTCCCCTTTCTGTCAGCTGAAGGGAGAAGAGAGAGAGCGGCTCTAATTGGTTTCACCACGCTGCTGCCCAGTTTCCTGACCGCTGTTTCTCACCCAATAATTGGCCACAGCAGAGGGACAATCAGAAGACTCTGGGGGGCATCATGGGAAAAGTAGTCCCCGAAGAGTGACGGCCCCTGTGTGTCCACAGACATCATGCTACAGCCCCCAGCATGCATGCACTCTGCTGAGGGGGTGTTAGAGGAGAAAAAGAGAGTACTGTGCTGGGGGAAGCCAGAGAGGGACGCACACTGTACCCACACCACCAGAGAGCCATGCTGTACCCGCATCACCAGAGAGCCATGCTGTACCCACACCACCAGAGAGCCATGCTGTACCCGCATCACCAGAGAGCCATGCTGTACCCACACCACCAGAGAGCCATGCTGTACCCGCACCACCAAAGAGCCACACTGTACCCACACCACCAGAGAGCCTCGCTGTACCCGCACCACCAGAGAGCCACGCTGCACCCACACCACCAGAGAGCCACGCTGTACCCGCACCACCAGAGAGCCACACTACACCCACACTACCAGAGAGCCATGCTGTACCCGCACCACCAGAGAGCCACGCTGTACCCGGACCACCAGAGAGCCACGCTATACCCACACCACCAGAGAGCCACGCTGTACCAACACCACCAGAGAGCCATGCTGCACTTGTCCCACCAGAGAGCCATGCTGCACCCGCACCACCAGAGAGCCACGCTGCACCCGCACCACCAGAGAGCCACACTGCACCCACACCACCAGAGAGCCACACTGCACCTGCACCACCAGAGAGCCACGCTGCACCCACACCACTAGAGAGCCACGATGCTCCTGCACCACCAGAGAGCCACACTGCACCCGCACCACCAGAGAGCCACGCTGTACCCGCACCACCAGAGAGCCACACTGCACCTGCACCGCCAGAGAGCCACACTGTTCCCGCACCATCAAAGAGAGAGCCACGCTGTACCCGCACCACCAGAGGGGGAGAAAGATAAAGCCACTGCCAGGGTACAGACATGCTACACTACTGACTAGAGTCAGCCTGGGCAACCCAGAGTGAGCGAATGTCCAGCCGGAGGGATCACTGTTGCGGTTTCACCGGGTCTGGTAAGAGAGCCTGTTGGCCATTATCCATTACTGTTCCCAGGGACTTAGCCATTAGGAAGTGCCTAAACTGATATCCTCTAGGACTTGTTGACCGCCACAATGAGCTCCAACGCTGGGCCTCCAGTCAAAAAATTAAGGGGGGATGACACAATTTTTACAGCTCCAGGTGACACCAAACCTAGTGACACCACTGTCCTGGAGCCCACGACAAGTTTCGGGACTGAGCTTCAATAACTGGCACACAGAGTGCGCTAGCGTGGGCACCCAGGACATCTGCCACCTGGGGTCCCACAAGTGGCGATTGGCTTTCCATAGCAGCCGCCACCTCTCTCCCACTGTCAGCCACACACACTCCTCGGCTCCTCCTCCTTCTCGGCTCCAATGTTCTAGTGTACACAGCCAGGAGGAGAAGGAAACACAGAGGAGGGACACAACTTCAGTGCAAGAGCCGCGCTGCTGCTCTGAGGTCTGTGTATAGTTTACAGTGGAGGGGGACACAGTAACCAGGAAGGGGGGCAGATAACAGATGCACACATGGATGAGGGGCGGGGGGGTAAGGGGATATGTGCTGGGTGCTTTGTGAGGGGAGAGGATATGTGCTAGTGGGGGGGGGTCTGACCCTCCCCTCCCAAAGCAACTAGCACATATCCCCTTACCCCCAAATGAAAAGATGTCGCATGCCTCTCTGTCCTCCTCCTAGTGTGTCCCTCTGTCCTCTTCCCGCGGCGTCCCTCTGTCCTCCTCCAATGAAGATGACAGGGAGCGTATCTTAAAAAGGAAGGGGTGTGGCCTTGACAGGAAGGGGTGGGTCATATTTAGATTAGAGGGTGCGCAAGCTCAGTCAGGCCTAGGGCAGCACAAAACCTAAATACACCATTGCATCAAACCCTAAATATACTTGATTAAACATGTATGGTTCCTTTCAATGTGGTTTAACAGCATGCCGCTATTGCAATAAACATGACAGGAATAATAAGTCTGTTATCTTTTGTTGTACAGGCAAGGAGCTCAACATTTGTGGCTTCATCAACTGCAGCACAAAATATGTAGTGTATATGGTAGAATGTACCACATGTGCCCTACAGTATGTGGGCTGTACATCTAGAGCCCTTAGGGTTAGAACAAGCGAACACTACAACAGCGCATTATACTCCAGTGACAAAAATCTGTCAAACGTTTCTAAACATTTTAAGCATGTGCATGCAGGAAACATGGACTCTTTTATTTTCAAAGGTCTTGAGAGGGTTGCAAAACTTCCTCGGGGAGGGGATCTCCACCATAGGCTCCTAGAGGGAGAAGTCTGGTGGATTTTCTTCTTGAATACTAGAATTCCAGTTGGCATGAATTCCAGATCGGATATAGAATTATTTTTAAAGTATTCTTCTATAGCCATAGTTTTCTGAGTATGTTTTAGTTTAAGGCATCTTTGTATCACTGAGGAATGTTGTTTAGATATATAATAATATAATACCATGTTTTCTAGATGGGTGACAACATTTCTCATTTTTATGTTATTACTATCTAGTGCTGCTTTTTTCTCCTTCTACTGATTAGACTTGATTTTATGCAATTAATTAATTGTTTTATTGTAGTATCCATCCTCAAATGAGGTGTGTAATGTCTTTACAGTATATGTTTGTCTTTTATTTGTAAAAATATCCTGTGATCAAGGCTTTGTGCAGAAACATGTAAGCTGTTTTTATCTACCTATACTGTATATAGTAATAAAGATTATTAATTTTACTGGATTCTGGAGCTGTCGGCTACCTTTTCTTCTGAATACTAGTTAATTATATATACAGTAAAACCTTGGATTGGAAGTAATTTGGTTTGAGAATGTTTTGCAAGACAAGCACATTTTAAAAAAAAATTTGACTTGATTTTGACTTTGATTTTGACGCTTGATAAATAAGCGATGTCTTGATATACAAGTAGCGTCACGTCACAACTGAGTATTAAAGAGAAGAGAGGCACCTCTTAGTGTAGCAATATGGTTACATTTAATGAAGGTATAACATTTAGCAACTTACATGGTTAATGATTAAAACAGGCACATCTATGTATGCAGGCATCTGGGGTAAAGCTGTCCACATAGGCTGTCAAGCCTCGCTTTTAGATCGCTCTGCAGAGTAGTCTTCCCGGTCATGATTGCAGACCGATATCGGTGAGAGCCGGCGGTGTGGAGGATGGTCTATGTAGATAGCTTTACCCCAGATGCCTGCATACTTAGATGTGCCTCTTTTAATCATCAACCATGTGAGTTGCTAAATGTTGTACCTTCATTAAATGTAACTATATTGCTACACTTAGAGGCGCCTCTCTTCTCTTTTATACTCTGTAGCATCTGCTGGATTTTGCTTTGAATTCCCTTGTGGAGGCTGCCATTTGTAGTTGGACATTTTATGGTTATACAACCTGGTCACATTGCTGCAATCTTTTTATATGGACTATAAACTGAACGACTTATGAATAAATGGTTGTGCAACTAAAAATCATCTGCGCTTCCATTATTTCTTATAGGGAAATTCACTTTTATATATTAATGCTTTGGATTACAAGTATGTTTCTGGAACAAATTATGCTCACAATCCAAGGTTGTACTGTACATGGTTATTGTGTCCACGTGGAGAAATTAATCCTTTTGTTCTATTCATATTGTTTAGCAAAACCCATAGGCATCACAGGGGGGTGGCTATTGAGGCTGGAGCCCCAAATCTGGAGCCCATACCCCCGAGTCTCTTGTTGCAGGGTCGCGGCTGCGGCGGGCGGGCTGCATTAGAGGTGGAGGAGAAAGGTGAGTGAGCGAACGAGCAGAGATGACTTCATCTCTCACTGCCTGCTCCACCATTTTTCCGCCCTTATAGCTGGGCCACTTCAATGTGGGAGTGATGTGCGGCAGGGAGCAGAGAGGTGGCATCATCTCTCACCGCCGCCACACATCAGCACTCTTCTGCCCTCACAGCATGGGCCTCTTCAATGTCAGAGGTGTGGCGGGAGCAGAAAGATTACATCATCTTCTCACTGCCCGCCCCACATCTCCGCTCTCTTGCCCTCACTAAATAGACCAGTGCTGCCACCAATGCAGCGACAATGCACATTTGGTGGCACTGGCTGGCATGGCAAGTGACAATCCACATCAGTTAGCAAGTGACAACCCACATCTAGTGGCAGGTGACGTGGCAAGTGACAATTTGCATCAGGTGGCAGGTGATGTTGCAAGTGACAATCTGCAAATGGGGCAAGTGACGTGGCAAGTGACAATCTGCAAATGGTGGCAAGTGACAATCTGCAAATGGTGGCAAGTGACATGGCAAGTGACAATCTGCAAATGGTGGCAAGTTACGTGGCAAGTGACAATCTGCAGATGGTGGCACATGACGTGACAAGTGATGAGACAAGTGACAATCTGCAAATGGTGGCAAGTGACAATCTGCAAATGGTGGCAAGTGACGTAACAAGTGACAATCTGCAATTGGTGGCAAGTGACAATCTGAAAATGGATGCAAGTGACGTGGCAAGTGACAATCTGCAGATGGTGGCACGTGACATGACAAGTGACGTGGCAAGTGACAATCTGCAAATGGTGGCAGGTGACGTGGCAAGTGACAATCTGCAAATGGTGTCAGGTGACATGGCATGTGACAATCTGCAAATGGTGGCAGGTGACGTGGCAATCTGCAAATGGTGGTAGGTGATGTGACAATTGGCAACCCACATCTGGTGGCAGGCGACATGGCAAGTGACAATCCACATCTAGTGGCAGGTGACGGTGGCAAGTTAAAAAGCTGCATCTGGTAACAGGCAACGGTGGCAAGTGACATGATGTATCTGGTGGCAGGAGATGTGGCAAGTGACACGCCCAGGGCTCCCACTGATTCTGCATTATGGTGAGTTGAACCACTTGATTATAAATTAGAATGTAACAATAGAAAAAATGCGCTTCGATCACCCTGACACCATATCAACCATGGTGCCATGATGATTGAAACGCCAACACCAGCCATTGCCCGCAAAAAATTGCTTACCACCGGCATGCCCCCCCCCCAGCCTGCAAAAAGGTTGGGGTGACCGCTGATATGGGCTCTAGCCCCAGATCTTTTGCAGACCTAGCAACGCCCCTGGCAAAACCCATTATCAAGTGTTGCATAACAATTTGTATTTTATGTAAGATTTTATTTATGTACATCCATAATCTAACTCAGGTCTCAAAAATTCCACTCGCCTGCTTGCATTTTGCGAGTGTAATTTGAGGGCTGGCGAGGGTGGGCTGCCTGGGAGCTGAGGGGGCAAGCACCCCCAGCAGGTGGGGTTGTATGGGAGCTGTTCGCAGAGGGGAAGAGACAGGAGAGCAGGCGGCCAGATGATCAGATCCAACTGAGGAACCTCACAGCTTTCATTTCAATTGCACTCGCTGTCACATACAGCCCATCTTACTTGTCTGGGGACTTTGATAGACATATCACCCGTTCAATCCCGGGACGTGTGACGTATATCAAAGTTCCCTGGCCTGGAGGCAGGGCTGTATGTGACGGTAAGCGGCAGGAACTTACAGCAATTGAAATGAAAGCTGTGATATTCCTCGGTGCTCTGATCATCCGCCCGGAAATTCCCCTCCTCTCTTCCCCTGCACAGGTACTGTAGGCTGCATTGTTAGGCACAGGCTGCTTTGGTGGTCACAGGCTGCTTTGGTGGTCACAGGCTGCATTGGTGGACACAGGCTGCATTGGTGGTCACAGGCTACATTAGTGGATACGGGTTGCATTGGTGGACATGGGCTGCTTTGGTGGACACGGGCTGCTTTGGTGGACACGGGCTGCATTGGTGGACACAGGCTGCATTGGATGGGGGGTATATTTGCTGTTTCAAGCTGTACAAGATGGCCTATTCAGCACAAACATATATCATGTAATTTTTACATGCAAAGTGCAAAACTTTTTTCAATGTAATCTTTGTTAAAAAATGCTGTACCTCTTTAAAATGTTCTAGATCTTTGGTGTTTCAACATGTTTTTCATTTTGTTTTATTTTGTTTCATTTGATAGATAATGCAGGATACACCTGCTTACGATGGCCCCTGAAAGCTGTCTTGTCAAGCTGCATCAAAAGCCAGCAAGCACCCTCCAGAAATACTCCCTTCACTGTTATCAATTGACATTGCATGCTTACTAGTATTTCAAAATGCAGGGCAACATGCACAACTTCAAGCGGCGTTCCACCCAAAAATGGAACTTCTGCTTATTCGGTTCCTCCCCCCTCCGGTGTCACATTTGGCACCTTTCAGGGGGGGAGCAGATACCTGTCTAATACAGGTATTTGCTCCCACTTCCGGCAATAGATCGCAGCAGAATCCACGGCAATCTAAGCCATGTCCAGCCCCTCCTCCGCCCCCCCCCTGCTGTCTTCTGGGAGACACACATGTTCCAGATTAATGAGACTGCAGACTGAAGAGATGGTCAGAGACTGCAAACATACTACAGGAGATGGTCAGAGACTGCAGACGTGATACAAGAGATGATCAGAGACTGCAGACATACTACAGGAGATGGACAGAGACTGCAGACATGATAAAAGAGATGGTCAGAGACTGCAAACATACTACAGGAGATGGTTAGAGACTGCAGACATAATACAAGAGATGGTCAAAGACTGCATACATGATACAAGAGATGTCAGAGACTGCAGACATAGTACAGGAGATGGTCAGAGACAGCAGACATGATATAAGAGATGGTCAGAGACTGCAGACATGATACAAGAGATGGTCAGAGACTGCAGACATGATACAAGAGCTGGTCAGAGAGTGCAGACATACTACAAAAGATGGTCAGAGACTGCAGACATACTACAGGAGATGGCCAGAGACTACAGACATAATACAAGGGATGGTCAGAGACTGCAGACATGGTACAAGAGATGGGCAAAGACTGCAGACATGATACAAGAAATGGTCAGAGACTGCAGACATAGTACAGGAGATGCTCAGAGACTGCAGACATGTTACAAGAGATGGTCAGAGACTGCAGACATAGATGTGGCCCTGGCTCCACACTCATTACACCACAGCGCAAATGACTTGTTGTAAGTATCCAGGGCAGGCCCAATCTGTCCCTGCCTGTCATGTTTTATTACATTCCCATTAATTACATCTCGTTACCCCTTGTAGATGTCCCAAAGCTTCCGCCCCTGATGAGTGTGTCATCACACGAAACGCGTCGGACACTTTTGGGGATGTTGATACATACCCCCATCAAACCACCTATCCTGGGTCTTTGGGAATGGTCATACGCTTTGCTCCTACCATTCACTTTGAATACTATTCTTCAACTCATTATGATTTTATTGTTCTTTGTGACATGTATTCCGGTTAGTGGTGTTTTATGTTATATGTACATATATGAATTTACTTGGAATATGTGCTCACTTATCTAATCAGATCTCCACGGGGCACGTGGCTACTATACATTATGTACCCTAGATGCTTGTATTGCACATGCACATACATATGTGAGTGTAAATATTTATGAATTGTTATTTATTACAATGCTTTTCATTTACGTGGTTTCTGGTATTGTTTATGTTTGTACGCAATTTCATGAATAAAGTATATGTTTTTTCAATTTTACCTACCTCCACACTGTCTATGGCCTCATTCAAAGTCCCAAATCTCCATTGTTGTTTTCGCATTAGGGATGGAAGCACACTATATATACATATGGGTGCCTCATTTAAAGTCCCAAACCCCTTTCTTTTTTGTATACATAGGGATGGAGGCCATTAGACAGGGGTGACAGTAATCCCCTGCCTCCCATGTTGTGAGGTCTTTCAGATCCAGATGGTAATGCACTATGTTGGGCATTGCTCCCTGGACACACCATTCCAGCACACCGGCTATGTGTTCCAATTGTTCAATATGGAGTGTCACATGTCCAGGGCTGTTTCACTGTGTCTGCTGTCCGGGAGCTGCGATGCGCTCTGCGTGGCCAAAACCCCCCCCTATCGCCCCTCCTCCTGCCCCCCTCGGGGCTGGGAGATGCGTGTGGGGGGGATGGCTGGTCACAGCGCATCGGCGCCACGCACCCTTCTCCACATGTGACGTCACGTTTAGGCGTCACGATGTGGTAGTATGTGTTTCATCCATCTCGGCCGGCTGTGTTTGGGGATTACAAGCGTCATACGTGGGCGGTGTTCACCGTCGACGTCGGACCTCCTCCCCGCCTATGCCGTGCCGGCGTGACGCTGGTATGAGTCAGCGTGCACGTGCATGTGGCGGCTATATCTAGCCCCCCATGACGCAACTCTCTTGCTATCACTTACTCGAGATGTCTAGTTCACCACCGTACAGCTCATCCTCAGCATAGCTATACAAGTAAGCCATTAGTAAGTTTGTTAACTTTATTGGTCATGTACCACTGTGCACCTGTTACTCTTGGGTGAACAATTAATGTGACTTACGTTTTTATATATCGTTTTAGACTCACTTTGGCAGCCACCCTTGATATACCATCCAGTCTTATCACATTCACCAACTACTTTTTGGCAAGTCCTGGGGAGGTCTTCCCACTCTGCACCTTGTTAGTGCGCTGCTTACTTGTACCTCAGCTCCCGGCAGAGACCATGTGGCCCTGGCTCCACACTCATTACACCACAGCACAAATGACTTGTTGTAAGTATCCAGGGCAGGCCCAATCTGTCCCTGCCTGTCATGTTTTATTACATTTATTACATTGCTCCTACCATTCACTTCGAATACTATTCTTCAACTCATTATGATTTTATTGTTCTTTGTGACATGTATTCCGGTTAGTGGTGTTTTATGTTATATGTACATATATGAATTTACTTGGAATATGTGCTCACTTATCTAATCAGATCTCCATGGGGCACGTGGCTACTATACATTATGTACCCTAGATGCTTGTATTGCACATGCACATACATATGTGAGTGTAAATATTTATGAATTGTTATTTATTACAATGCTTTTCATTTACGTGGTTTCTGGTATTGTTTATGTTTGTACGCAATTTCATGAATAAAGTATATGTTTTTTCAATTTTACCTACCTCCACACTGTCTATGGCCTCATTCAAAGTCCCAAATCTCCATTGTTGTTTTCGCTTTAGGGATGGAAGCACACTATATATATTTATGGGTGCCTCATTTAAAGTCCCAAACCCCTTTCTTTTTTGGAGACTGCAGACATAGTACAGGAGATGGTCAGAGACTGCAAACATGATACAAGAGATAGTCAGAGAGTGCAGACATGATACAAGAGATGGTCAGATACTGCAGATATGATACAAGAGATGATCAGAGACTGCAGAAATGATACAAGACATAGTCAGAGACTTCAAACATACTCCAGGACACGGCCAGAGACAACAAATATAATACAAGAGATGGTCAGAGACTGCAGACATACTACAGGAGATGGTCAGAGACTGCAGACATGACATACGAGATGGTCAGAGACTGCAGACATGATACAAGAGATGGTCAGAGACTGCAGACATGATACAAGAGATGGTCAGAGACTGCGGACATGATATAAGAGATGGTCAGAGACTGCAGAAATTATACAAGAGATTAATGCATCAAATGCAGCCTACCAGTGCCCATCAAATGCAGCCTGCCAGTGCCCACCAAATGCAGCCTAGCAGTCTCCACCAATTGCAGCTTACCACTGCCCACCAACTGCAGCCTACCAGTGCCCATCAAATGCAGCCTACCAGTGCCCACAAAATGCAGCCCCATCAGTGCCCATCAAATGCAGCCTACCAGTTCCCACCAAATGTAGCTTATCAGTGCCCACCTATTGCAGCCTACCAGTGACCACTAATTGCAGCCTGTCAGTGCCCACTAATTGCGACCTACCAGTGCCCACCAATTGCCGCCTACTAGTGCCCACCAATTGCAGCCGGTCAGTGCCCACCAATTACAGCCTACCAATGCCCCTGGATCACACAGAGCGGCGACAATTTCCTGCTGTCACGGAGCTTGGATTTGAATCTCCCAGGCGGCCACTGTATCAAAGTCCCGCCTCCTAGATCAGCTTGCAGGTTCTATGATACATGTCACACTGATTCAATTTCACTGCATTGGATCAGTGTTCCATCTATCTCACAGGAGGCAGGACTTTGTTACAGCTCCGCCGGGCATTTTAGATCAAAGCTCGTGCGGTGTGTGAGACACACACAAGCAGTGGCGTCACTAGGGTTGGTGTCTCCTGGTGCGGTAAAACATAGTGTCACCCCCCTCCTATTTTTGGGCCAGCAGCACAGCATTGGAGTTTGTTGGCGCGTGTTGCAGCGGTCAGCGAAACTGCAGCAGTGATCCCTCTGGCTGGACATTCACTCATCCTGGGTTGCCCAGGGTGAGTCTGGTCAGTAGTGTAACATGTCTGTACCCTGGCAGTGGCTCAGTTTTTTCTCTCTGGTGGTGTCAGGGACATACTGCCCGCTCCAGAATGCATGCACCTATGCGCGTTAGACGCGCTTTGGCACCCGACAGCCTTTAAAAGATGCGCCAGGAATGTTGCCCCTTGCAGTTTGATCTGCTTCTGTTCCCTGTGTTCCTGATTCTGTGCCTGTATTCTGTTCCTGTGTTTGACCCGGCTTCCTGACCTTGCTTCTGTCTCCAATCCTGACCTCAGCTTGTTTGACCCTGCTTGTTTGACCCTGCTTAGTTACCTCCCTAAATGCCTGTTGCCAAGACCCAGCCTGGAGCCTGGACTCTGACTACTCTCTGCCTGCTGTTTATGCTGTTTACCCTGATGTGTATGACCCGGCTAGTCTGACTCCGCTTCTATCTGCTGACCCACATCCGCTGCTCTGCAAACCTGCACCTGCTGATCTGCATCCGCTGCTCTGAAAACCAGCACCTGCTGACCTGCATCCGCTGCTCTGCAAGCCTGCACCTGCATCCGCCGCTCTGCAAACCTGCACTTGCTGACCTGCATCTGCTGCTCTGCACCACTGCTGACCTGCATCCGCTACTCCTGCTGACCTGCATCCGCTGCTTCCTGTACCAGCGGTTCCAGCTTCCACTTGGCTACACTACTCCGAGCAGTGAGGACCGAACAGGCACCCTTATCTTACCACCACTGTCCCCACTCCAGTGGTCTCTGAGCAGGGGTTGTACAGGAGGTCTCCCTCCACATGTCAGGCTCACACCTAAGGTACGGTACGGTAAAAAAACCACCATGTCTGAGCCTGCCGGAGGGAGCTCGCCTATGGACAACGTCTGTCAACACCTCACAGCCCTCACTCAGGTCGTGAAGTCTCTGCAGGGCAGCCACCTCCGAGTGGATAAGCAGACACAAACCCAGGCCATCTCTACAGACACATCTTCGATCCCAACTTCCTCCTCTGAAATGATACCGCCTCCTAAGCCTATGGTGCCTGTACCTGAGAAGTTCTCTGGGAATCAAAGCGAATTCCGGGCGTTTCGCAACGCATGTGAACTGTACTTTTCGTTGCTACCTCTGACTTTTTCCATCTGAAATCACCAAGGTGGGCTTCATTATCACTCTGCTGCAGGGGGAGCCTCATGTGACCAATTTCAGATGCTGGAGCGCAGATACCAAGTGAAACAAGGCTGCCCTTCAGCACCAGTTCCGTCTCTGTCTTTCTGAGAGTTTAAAGGATGAGTTAGCCCAGGTTGGTCTTCCTGATGTTCTAGAGACTTTATTTACTTTGTCTATTCAGATAGACCGACAACTCTGAGAGCGCAGAACAGAAAGGACTTGCCAGGTCACCTGTATCCAGGTGACAGATGCACCCCGTTGGGGTCAGGAGTGCACCACTATGATAGTGGACCCTAAGGCTGACTGCTGCGGATGGAACTCGGGGTGTTTCAGGAAAGCAGGTCCCCTGGAGCACCAACACGGATCCCACAGTGAGTTAGAGCATAGATTCCCCAGGGCGCAGAGTCTAAGAGCCAGCAGGTGTTCACCAGAGCCTCTAGTGGTGAGGATGGACTGGGCTGCAACTGGCTCCAGGTCACGGCCCCCAGGGTCTCCCAGCTCACGCTCACGGTAGGTTGCAGGAAGATGGAGAGGAAACAGCAGCCCAGGACAGCAAGGGATAGTAAGGAGGTAGCCAAATGTTGGGGCGACTAGCAGACAAGGATAACAGAAAACACGCCAAAAGTCAGGGTCACAGGCAAACAGGGATAGTCAAGAACGCGCCAAAGGTCAGGGTCACAAGCAGACAGGGATAGTCGGGAACACGCAAAGATTGGTAAAAGAGACAGAGACAAACTCAGAGCACACAGCAAACAGGAAGCCAAACACACAATATTGCACGGCAAGGCAGGCTTGGAGAATACGGTTATTAAATAGTGGTTCCTGTTGAGGCTAGGGTGGAGCCACACAGAGGGAAGATTACTTAAGCATGCAGGTGTGAGAGTACAAGCCTCAAGGCTGATACACAGACCAGGTAAGAGACAGACAGTTCATGAATGTATTACTGCAAGGTCATGACAGGACTACTCAGCAGCTCCGCCCAGCTTGGATGCCACCCCGGATGCCAGTTCCTGTGTACCCTGCCAGTGCCAGTCCAGTCCCAGCTAAATCCTCACCTCTTAACCAGACTTTTGTTACCGTCAAGCCGAGGCAGCCTGGACTGATGAAGCATTCCCTGTCTGCCAAAGAACGACTTCATTGGCAGCAGAATTACCTATGCCTGTATTGCGGAGAAGCCGATCATTATGTCTCTTCTTGTCCTGTTAAACTGCGCAAGGTTCTGGCTACCTATTCTCCCAACTACTCACCTCCCTCTACCAATGCCACTTATCTGGCTCTATCTATCTCATTCCAGTTGCCAGGAAGGACAATGCCAGTTACTGCGATAATTGACCCAGGGGCATGTAGTTGTTTTATCGATTTGGACTTTGCAGCACAACAACACATCCCACTCCAACCCAAGACTCAGGGACTTTCCATCTTCCTGGAGGATGGGTCCCACATCAAGTCTGGAGTAGTGACCCAGGAAACCGCTCCTTTGCCTGTAATAACCTCTATAGATCATAAGGAACTATTAAGCTTGGATGCTATCGCATCTCCTCTGTTTCCAGTCATCTTGGGCCTACCCTGGCTTCATGCCTTCATGTTCCGGCACCTCTGGTCCCCTGTTATGTCTGGAACCAGATCCAGAGATACGTGCTTCTGTGCCCAAACAATACCATGAGTTCATGGGTGTCTTCAGCAAACGAGGGGCTGAAGTCCTCCCGCCTCATCATCCATACGAGCTTCTTCCCGGTGCTGAAATTCCTTTCAGACGGATCTTCCCCTTATCTGCACAGGAGCTAGGGGTTCTGAAAGAGTATGTCGATGAGTACCTCAAGAGGGGGAATCATCCATCCTTCCACTTCTCCAGCAGGTCCAGGAATCTTTTTTGTGGAGAAGAAGGACCATTCTCTTTGGCCCTGTGTGGACAACTGGGAATTAAATAAAATCACGGTCAAGAACCGGTACCCTCTGCCCCTGATACCTGAACTTTTTCAAAGACTCAGGACTTCCTCTGTGTTTATCGAGTTAGACCTGCGGAGGGTGTACAACCTGGTCCGCATCCATGCAGGGGATGAATGGAAGACTGCTTTTGGTACCAGGTTCGGCCATTGCAAATATCTAGTAATGCCCTTTGGGCTATGTAACACCCCTGCCACCTTTCAGCATCTAGTCAAAGATATTTTTAGAGACTGTCTGGACATTTAGGTAGCTGTCTATCTAGATAATATTTTGATCTTTTCCACATCTTTTGGGCAGCATCGGGAACATGTCAAGAATGTACTCTTCGCCAACATGGACTGTACGCAAAACCAGAAAAGTGCAAATTCGAGCGAAAGAGTATCCAGTTCCTTGGCCTAGTGATCTCAACAGAGGGATTCAAAATGGACCCACAGAAGGTTTCAGCCATTCTGGATTGGCCTGCACCTTCTGACAAGAAGAGGGTGCAGCACTTTATTGGCTTCCTAAACTTTTATCGGAGGTTCATCAAAGGATTCTCCACTATTATTTGCCCAATTACACAGCTGACCAAACAAAATGTCCGGTTCCATTGGACTCCCGAAGCACAGGCTGCCTTCACGAACTTAAAAGGACTTTTCACCTCTGCTCCTATTCTGAGTCACCCTGATCCTTCTCTTCCTTATCTACTTGAGGTAGACGCCTCAGAGACAGCGCTTGGAGCTGTCATCTCCCAACGCCAGGGTCTAAGGACTTGATGCACCCAATAGCCTTCTTCTCCCATAAGCTCAACCCGTCCGAGAAGAACTATGATGTTGGGAACTGGGAGCCTCTGGCCATTAAGTCTGCCCTTGAGGAGTGGAGGTACCTGTTGGAGGGAGCAGCGCACCCTATACTTATTTACACAGACCACAAAAACCTGGAGTACCTGAGATCTGCCAAACATCTGGAACCACGCCAGGCACAATGGGCATTATTTTTCTCTAGGTTTTCAATCCATATAACTTACCGCCCAGGCTCCAAAAACACCAAACCAGACACCCTTTCCTACATGTTTGATGACCCGAAGGAAGTCGCAGCCCCAGATACCATCCTATCGGAAGGTAACTTCTTACTTTTACAAACTAGCCTAATATCTGGTTTGAAACAAGCTTCTACAGGTGTGTCTGGTCCCCCTGGAGTTACTCTGTACCCAAGGATGGGTTACTTTGGAAAGATAACAAAATCTTTGTGGCTGAAGAGGTTTGAATCACAGTGTTAAACTTGTGCCATGATGATCCCCTGGCAGGCCATTTCGGAAAGGACTCTGGAACTGGTTCAACGCACGTTTTGGTGGCTGGATCCTGAAAAGAATTGCAGGGAATATATAAGTTCATGTGCCACCTGTATCCATAGCAAGACCACTAGAAACAAGCCCTGGGGCCTGCTCAGACCCTTACCAGTCCCTGCCCGTCCCTGGAAGATGGTGGCCATGGATTTCATAGTGGAACTTCCCCCGTCAGAGGGTTGCTCAGCCATTTTTGTAGTGGTTGACCATTTATCTAAAATGGCCCACTTTGTGCCATTAAAGAGCACGCCCTCTGTCATGGAAACTGCCCAGGTCTTAATTAAGGAGGTAATAAGGCTACATGGGGTCACTGTGGACATTGTTTTGGATAGAGGGGTGCAGTTCACCTCTCGCTTCTGGAAAGCTTTGTGTAAGGTCCTGAAGATAGAACTGTCCATGTCCTCGGCCTATCGCCCCCATATTAATGGGCAAACCGAGAGGACAGATCAAACGCTCAAACAATACCTCCGATGCTTCACCACCTTCGTTCAAGATGACTGGGTAGCATTACTACCCCTGGCAGAATTTGCCTTCAATAACGCTAGTCATTCGGCTACAGGTCAGTCTCCGTTTTTCGCCAACTATGGGTTCTACCCAACCTTCCTACCTGATCTCATCCCTGATTCAGCAGTTCAGGCGGTCCAGAGTACCGTTGATTTCCTGACCCGTAACAGCAAGTTATTGCAGGAAGCCATGACCAGGGCACAAGCAGCCAATAAAAGGATGTTTGACAGGAAGAGGAGAGGGGAATTATGCCTGCAACAGGGCGACCAAGTAAAGGGTGTGGCTGGGATATCCTAAGTAGATAAGACACCTCATCCCAAAAATTAATTACAATAGGCTAGAACAATAGAATAAATTGTAAGAAGATTATCAAATTTTATTACAAAGATTTAAAAACAAAACATAATGATACACAATACTGAACCACATATACACTATAATATGGGAGCAAATAGATGATCTGTTGGCCAGAGAAATGATGGCCAAGATGGTGATGATAGATCAATTCTTCCTTTCCCTACTAGTTTCTCCAAAATATTGGCTTCATCAGGGGAATAGAATATATCAAAAAACATATATAGCTCTGAAAAAGAAAAAAGAGGGAAATAAGGTTTAAAAGGGAGAGATCAAAGTCAATATGCAAACAAACAACATAGCAATACAATGTAGATTGCTGAATGATTAGGCAAACTGATAGCATATACCCATATACCCAATTACCCTCACCCCATCCCCCACCACCACAACTAACAAATGAAGGGAAAAAACTCCCCAGGCCCCAAAATTCACCCAACGTACCCCAACAGCAGAACAGAGCAGGGCCAAAGTGGTCCAATTCCGGTGGGGCGGCAAGCCCCCCAGGCCACTCTCTGGCTGCAGAGGGCAAAGGGGAGACCTAATGAAAAACTGAAAAAGTGCACAATGAAAATTAAATAAATCAAGTAAAGGCACCAAAAGAGTTCATATCTATATCATGAAACTGGTGTAATAGCCTTAATACATACCAACAATTTCAAGGTTATATGAAAAAGGGGCGCTGTGGTGACCAAATAGATGATCAAGCAGGAATAGGCATGTGCAATGATAGGCTGGAACGGAGGGTTGCTAAGCAGGAAAAAAAAAAGAGTATAAATGTAGAATTATTTGAAGAAAAAAAAATTTTTTTTTTTAAAAAAAAGTTAAATAACAACTTACCCCAGGAGCTGTATGAAATAGTCCAGGGTTATTAACCAAATTATGAGTAGGAGTAGGCAAGGAGCCGAGAGGCAAAAAGAGCCAATGCAGAGAGGCAGGTGTTGCCAAACAAACTGCGTTCATAAGCCTATTCAATCAAAAAAGATATGCCAGAATGGCTAAATAAAATTGGCATGAGAATGTCTAATAAGTACAAAGATAGAAAAGAAAATCTGAAATAAAATGAGGCTTCCAAAGGATAGTTACCTTAAATGTAAGAGCACAGCGTAACAGCGCCCCTGTAATCCAGCACATGAAAGCTGGCTGGGTCAGACTTTTAACACCCCCTCACCCGATTGGCGTGGAAACTAACCAATCGGGAGCGGACAAAAGACAGCCATCGCGCCTGCGCACTAGCATCGACCAGGAGCCTACAAGGCCCATAATGCCAAGCGCAAGGAGAAGACCGTGTGACGTAGGCTAACATGGGCGTGGCAAAGGACGTGCCTGCCAGTGGGATGGGCCAAAGTCCATCAAGCCAATGGAAGAATGTATGGGATGGCAGATGAACACAGGGAGAGCTAGGGGGCGTGGGGTGGCTGAAAGACAGGCTACATGTCAGAATGACAATTAGCCCTAGTGTGTCCATGCAACCAACATGAATAGCATGATGCCCCAGAATGAATCAGCAGCAGCCCATGCAAAGAAGGGCAAGCAGGGTGGATGGGGAGGATGAAAAAGAGGGGAAAAGAGGCAGAGGGAAGAGATAGAGAGAAGGGAGGAGAGCAAAAAACATCCAAGTATTGCTCCTATATACCTGACAAATCTAACATGGCAAACCATCCAGCAATTACAGACATCGCATCACCATATGTGAACAACGGTATTACATAAGCAAAACAAATTCCATATAGGACATAATAGGACTTAGCCATCAAATCAATAAGTATTTAAATTAGTTGAGTTGACATATATGACTCAGAAAAAATCAAATAATGATTACAGACTTAATTGATTATTATAAACTAAATATATGTTAGAAAAAGGACCATGTCATTCTCTATGCAAGTCCCTAAGATGTTGGAGGGATCATAAAAGCAGTGAAAAGTCAATGGTAGGAAGGGGGGGAAATGAGATAGAAAACGTAGAGGACCAGATGCAAATCTAATGATCATACCAAATGGGGACAACAGCCAGATACCAACAGGAATCCAGAGATCAAATAGAATTAAAGTTGCTAAAGAGTAAATAATTATTACAAGAAGGACTTGAAGCCAATATATTCATTTAATCCTGGATACCTGATGATGTCCAGGCTATGTATCCACCTGGTTTCTATCTGTAACAAAGTAACATCTATGCCCCCGCCCCGAGCATGCCCGGTACATGCCCCCGCCCCGGTACATGCTCTAAGGCAGGAAAATTTACAAAATTGGAGTCAAAATCATGTTTACATCCAATGTGTCTATTAAGGGCAATTGTGGTTAACCATTTATACAGAGGAGAAATATGATCCCTAATGCGCTTGAAAAACAGACGTTTCGTCTTTCCGACGTAAAAACGTCCACATTTACAAGTGGCTAAATAGACCACTCCAACTATTTTGCATGTGTGAACTTTACCATTGGGGAGAACAAGGTCTTTAGAATTTGTAACAAAGGGGCAAATATCACAACCACCACATGGATATGTGCCAGTGGTTATGGATTCAGCAAAATTTTTTGGACATAGTGGCTAGTAACCAGATGGTCCCTCATAGAGGGAGCCTGTCGATATGTAATTTTGGGATATGATTTTATATATTTATTGATTGTATTATCTGCAGTCAATGAAGGCCAAGATTTTTTAAAAATACCTCTCGTTTGAACATGCTGTTTAGAAAACTGAGTGATGGTACGAACCGAGGAATCAGATTTTGAGGTCTTTTTAGAATAAATTAGATCTCGTCTATTAAGCTTGACTACTCTATTGAAGGCCCTTTTCAGCAGAGATCGACTGTATCCTCTTTGGTGTAATCTCTCATACAGATCTCTAGATGCAAGATAGAAATCTGCCTCCAAAGTGCAGTTTCTTTTTAGCCGTAAAAACTGTCTGTAAGGAATGCTGTCCAACAAAGGTTGCGGATGTGCACTATTAGCGTGGAGTATCGTATTGCCGGCAGACGGCTTACGATACAGGGAAAAATGTAATATCACATAAGCATCGACATGGATTTGTAGGTCGAAAAAATTAATTTTTGACTGACTGCATTCCAGAATAAAATTCAAATTATAGGTATTGATAAAATAAATAAGTGATCAGCGCAATTTAATACTATAAATAAAATAATAATGGTTTAGCACTGTGCAAATGATTCTGTGCAAAAACGCTAAATGAGTATATCTGTGCAAAAAACGCTCATGATGCTGTGCAAAAAATGCTATGTGCAAATTATGATCCTGTGCTAAAACAAAATGATTCTGTGCAAGATGAATCAATACAAATAAAATTCTTGTGCATATCCAATATTTCAATAAAATAGATGTGATCTGTATAAATTAATACAACAATAATCCATTCAATTCCTCATTATCGTACTGCTACCACAACAATAAAATGGTGATGTAATAGTTCATGAAGTAAGGATCAATATGAGGACATAAAAAAGTCAATGGTAGAAAGTGCTTAAACAAAGTGCAGAAAGTGCTTCAAAAGTGCTCTTCAATAAAATCGCCAATGTGCCAGTCTTCCTGTGCATCACTCAGTGCTCGCTAGACTCTTACCTCCATATCGATAATAAATGGCAATGGGGATGAATATAGCTGGAGACCTTTCTGGGATGTAATGATGATGGATGACCCTCTCAAAGCACTGTATCCCAGATGACGGCTTCGGATTAGTCCATACGGCTGCTCACTCACAGCGGGTATATGCAGGGGATAAAAAAGAATCTCCCATAGCGCAGTATATATAAACTAATTGATTTATTAAAAAGCCAAGTGGGAACTTACAACAAACAAGTTATAAAACAGCAGATCTGTAATTTGAACTGCATTACAGGCGCCTCTTACGTCACTTCCAGTTCTTGCGTGGTCCGGCCACTCCCTATGCATTACGTCACACCTTGTGACTTCCTCAGGATTGGTTGAAGCCCAAGTCAATTTATGGAAAAGGACAGGAAGTGTTCCATCGGCCATTTTGTTGGATACCTGTCTCCAACATGGGGGCGGCCATTTTTGATTGGTTTAATAACAAATATAATACAGATATAATACTATATAGCTATACTATACAGCCATATCGCTGGTAGGTAAACAAACCAACAAACATAATGTATTGTTCTAGTTACCACCCGGGATAAATAAGTGTTAAATAACTATATGATGACTAAAAAAATGGCACAGTATATTAATCTAAAAAATGGTAGAGAAAAAGTTCCTATGTGCAGTGCTACAAACATATAAGCACATAGTCTCTGTAAACCATATAATAGATGATTAGATGAATCTAATTTAAAGATATGGATATTCCAATTAAAATCATGTTGAATATTACACTACATAAAAACCGAAAATTATGTATAAAGGTTATAGACATATACAAATATATAAAATTGACAAATTTATTTAATATATTTTTTATATATATTTTAGTGCACTTACACACTTCAGGTCCAGCTGCAATTTATCTGATTACTATATCACTTATTCACTTTGATAGCGCAAAGGACCTCATTCACATTTATAGGTATTGATGGTCAGTAGGTCCATCAGCCATGAAAGTTCATCTCGGGTGCCCGACCATAAAATTTGAATATTATCAATATATCTATGTCAAGCGAGGACATGCTGTAATAGATCTGATAAAGACTCCGCAACAAAAAGTTCCCTCTCCCACCTCCCAGGTACAGCTTTGGGTATGAGGGGGCACATTTGGTCCCCATAGCCACCCCCTGCACCTGGAGGAAGTGGGAGGAGCCGAACATAAATACATTCCTGGTTAAGATGAACTCTATTAGCTGAAGGACAAACTGACTGTACAGACTGGACGAGGGTCCATGTTCTTCTTGTTGAGTGTGAATGACTTCTAATCCTTTGGCATGTGGAATAGAGTTGTAAATACTCTCCACATCTAGGGCTACCAGCCAGGTGTTGGGGGGATTTGTTTGCCATCATTTTTTCTAAGCAAGTCAATAGTGTCTTGAACATAAGAAAAAAGGGATGTAACATGTGGATGTAAATATTTGTCCACCAAGGCACTAGCGTTTTCCATTAAACTTTGACACCCTGACACAATTGGACGTCCAGGAGGATATTGTAATGATTTGTGCACTTTTGGAAGTGAATAAAACGTAGGTATCTTCAGATCTTTCACATTTAAATAGTTCCAGGTACTCAAATCAATTATGCCCAGTTGATAGGCCTTAAAAATTAGTTTATAATATTCACATGAAAAATTTTGTATCAAAGTCTTGGAAATGGGTTGGTACCTATGTCTATTGTCAAGGATGTCCAAGCACATTCGCTCATATACCTGGGCATCCATTAGAATGACATTGCCGCCTTTGTCGGCCGGCTTAATGACCAAATCCGGTTGACATTGAAGATCCCTAAGAGCACATGTACATTTTCTAGGTCCATATTATTAATCTCAAGAGATGTCTGTTGAACAAAGGCTCAAATATTGGGGTTTGCCTGAAGCAAAGGAAAGGTAACCGAAAACGCTAGTGCCTTGGTGGACAAATATTTACATCCACATGTTACATCCCTTTTTCTTATGTTCAAGATACTATTGACTTGCTTAGAAAAATTGATGGCAAACAAATCCCCCCTAACACCTGGCTGGTAGCCCTAGATGTGGAGAGTCTTTACAACTCTACACTACAACCTACAATGTGGACCCTCATCCAGTATGTACAGCCAGTTTGTCCTTCAGCTATTAGAGTTCATCCTAACCAGAAATGTATTTATTTTTGGCTCCTCCCACTTCCTCCAGGTGCAGGGGGTGGCTATGGGGACCAAATATGGCCCTTCATACACCAACCTGTACCTGGGGGGTGGGAGAGAGAACTTTTTGCCGATGAGTCTTTATCAGATCTATTACAGAATGTCCTCGCTTGGCATAGATATATTGATGATATTCTAATTTTATGGTTGGGCACCCAAGATGAACTTTCACAGCTGATGGACCTACTGGCCATCAATGCCTATAATTTGAATTTTACTCTGGAATGCACTCAGTCAAAAATTAATTTTTTGGACCTACAAATCCATGTCAATGCTGACGGGATATTACATTCTTCCCTGTATCGTAAGCCGCCTGCCAGCAATACGATACTCCATGCTAATAGTGCACATCCGCAACCTTTGTTGGACAGCATTCCTTACAGCCAGTTTTTACGACTAAAAAGAAAATGCACTTTGGAGGCAGATTTCTATCTTGCATCTAGAAATCTGTATGAGAGATTACACCAAAGAGGATACAGTCGATCTCTGCTGAAAAGGGCCTTCAATAGAGTGGTCAAGCTTAATAGACGAGATCTAATTTATTCTAAAAAGACTTCAAAATCTGATTCCTCAGTTCGTATCACCACTCAGTTTTCTAAACAGCATGTTCAAATGAGAGGGATTTTTAAAAAATGTTGGCCTTTATTGACTGCAGATAATACAATCAATAAATATATAAAATCATATCCCGAAATGACATATCGACGGGCTCTCTCTATGAGGGACTGCCTGGTTACTAGCCAGTATGTGAAAAAAAATTTGCTGAATCCATAACCACTGGCAAAAATCCATTTGGTGGTTGTGATATTTGCCCCTTTGTTACAAACTCTAGAGACATTGTTCTACCCAATAGTAAAGTTCACATTGTCAAACATAGAGTCACATGCAAAATAGTTGGAGCGGTCTATTTAGCCATTTGTAAATGTGGATGTTTTTACGTTGGAAAGACGAAAAGTTTGTTTTTCAAGCGCATTAGGGATCATATTTCTCCTCTGTATAAACTGTTAACCACAACTGCCCTTAATAGACACATTGGATGTCAACATGATTTTGACTCCAATTTTGTATGTTTTGCTGCCTTAGAGCATGTACCTTTACATGCTCAGGGCAGGGGCATAGATGTTGCTTTGTTACAGATAGAAACCAGGTGGATACATAGCCTGGACACCATCAGGTATCCAGGATTAAATGAATATATTAGCTTCAAATCCTTCTTGTAATATTTATTTACTCTTTAGCAACTTTAATTCTAATTGATCTCTGGATTCTTGTTGGTGTCCGGCTGTTGTCCCCATTTGGTATGATCATTAGGTTTCTCATTTCCTCCCCTTCCTACCATTGACTTTTCACTGCTCTTATAATCCATCCAACATCTTAGGGACTTGCATAGAGAAATACATGGTCATGAGTCCTTTTTCTTGTTAGGGCTGGGCTCAGCCCTTCCTTCTCTGAGTTGGCCGCTCAGCTGTCGGCTAATTGCCAGCTCCCATCTCTCTCCACAGTTACCCAGCTGTTGTTGATTCTGCTCTTCAGTCCTGCCTACTTAAAGCCGTCCAGCTCACTTGATCTCTGCCTTCGCCTTTGTCAACATCACAGAGACTTTCTCCTGCGTTCCTGTTTGAAGACTTGCTCGGCTGATGTCCCTTCTGGCTCCTGATCCTGTTTGCTGTACTACTACTTTTATCTCTGGCTCTCTGACATTGGCTCGGCTGACTACCCGATCCGGTTACTGAACTCTGGCTTGTTTTGACTACGCTTACTCTGTTTACCTTTTTATTATTATTAAACAAGTGTGATTTAACTATACTTCTGTCTCGGTCTGATTCATGGTTCCTGATAGTAGGCGAAGGCCATGAATTCAGAAGATACAGTCAATGCACTTGTTGTTAATATTTTTTCCAGATTGGATGAGCAAGATCACCACATGGATCAGTTTGCCTTAGCGTTACAAATGCTCCTGAGTCACATGGCTCACCTGGAATCTCCCACTGTTGCTACTTCGGTACAACCTGAGTTGCAGGCCATCCCTGCTGCTGCGCCAGTCTCTGTGCAGGCACCCACCTCAAATATTACCTCTATAAGAGGTATGTCTGGTTCCGCTCTGCTTCCCCATCGATTTGGGGACGATCCAGTTCAATGCAGAGGGTTTCTCAACCAGGTTGAGATATACTTTGAGATGCTGCCCCAGGCGTTTCCCATGGACCGAAGCAAAGTAGGTTTTGTGATATCTTTGCTTTCTGAGAGAGCCTTGGCCTGGGCAAACCCTCTATGGGAGACACAAAAACCTGTTGTCTTGAGTTACCCTGAGTTTGTGGCATCCTTTAAAAGGGTATTTGACGTTCCCAGCATGCTCTGCTTCTGCTGCCTCATGTCCATCAAACAGAGTAAGAGAACTGTTGCAGACTATGCCATAGAATTCTGTACTCGGGCAGCAGAGGTTGCTTGGAACAATGAGGCCCTCGTGGCTGCTTTTTCTCATGGTCTCTCGGATTCCATCAAGGATGAGATAGCAGCCCGAGATATACCCACTGAGCTGGAGAGGTTGATCACGTTTGCCATCCTCTTTGACTCCAAACTCAGAGAAAGACTCTCTTTTAAGGAGCGTTTGCAGAAGCCTCCTGTACGTTTGCCTCTGAGCTTTGCAGTCCCACTCGTGCCTCCCTCACCTCCCATGCCTCCTGGTACAGAGTCGGTCAGTGAAGATGAACCCATGCACTTGGGGTTTACACGTCTCTCTGCAGATGAGAGAGCCTTTAGAAGTAGGGAGAGATTGTGCCTTTATATTGGCCAGGCAGGTCACTTTTTGAAGTCTTGTCCTACCCGTCCAGGGAACGCCCGAACCTTGAGGTCCTGTCATGGACAGACCTTAGGTGGTGTTGTTTCATATCCAGAAGGATAAGCCCCTGGTTTCGGTCACCCTTTTTTTGGGCTGAGTCGTCCATCGAGATACAGGCTCTAATCGACTCTGGGGCTGCAGGCCTGTTCATTGATGCTGCCTTTGTATCGCAGCACTCGATTCTGCTGCAGTTGCGTGACACTCCACTTGCCATTGAGGCTCTTGACGGGAGACCACTACAGCCTGCCCTTGTGACTCATGAGACGGTTCCGTTGTTCATGGCCGTAGGGGCTCTTCACCATGAGATAATCCAATTCCAAGTTATTTCCTCACCTAGGTTTCCACTGGTTATTGGTTATCCTTGGTTACAGAGGCACAACCCTTTTGATTGGTTTCGTTCTGAGGTTCTCTCCTGGTCACCACAATGCAGTGAGACATGCTTCCAGAAGGTAGCCAAGGTCCTGTGCACCTCTTCACTCTCCTCCCTGCCAGAGGAGTACCGCGATTTTAGCGATGTCTTTGACAAAGGTTAAGCTGGTAGTTTGCCTCCACACCGGTTTTATGATTACGCAATTGACCTTCAACCTGGTGCCATACCCCTCGTGGCTGGGTTTACCCTGTGTTGGTCTTGGAGGATAAGGCCATAGAGGAGTATCTTGCAGATGCACTTTTTCGAGGTTTCATCCGCAAATCCTTGTCTCCTGCTGGTGCTGGTTTCTTCTTTGTGAAGAAGAGTGGTGAACTGAGACCTTGTATTGATTATAGGGGTCTCAATCGTTTCACGATTAAGAATGCCTACCCGATTCCATTGATTACAGAGTTATTTGACCGCCTCAAGGGAGCAACGGTTTTCATGAAGCTTGATTTGAGATACTAGAACAGGCCATTATGAGTACCTCATAATGCCTTTTGGCCTTTGTATTCCCCCGGCAGTTTTCCAGGAATTTATTAACAATGTCCTCCGAGATTTGTTGCAGTTATGTGTGGTGGTTTATCTCGATGATATCCTCATATTTTCCAAGTCCCTGGAGAGCCACCACACAGATGTCTGTCGTGTGCTTCAGAAACTAAGAGAAAACAATCTCTATTGTAAACTGGAGAAGTGCGAGTTCCATCGTGAACAGGTTAAATTCCTGGGCTATGTCATTTCCACTGCTGGTATTTCGATAGACCCAGAGAAACTTTTGTCAGTCCTACAGTGGCCCTGACCCATGGATTTACGTCCATTGCAGCATTTCCTGGGCTTTGCCAACTATTATCGGAAGTTTATTCATAACTTCTCGTCTCTGGTCAAGCCCCTGACTGATATTACCAGAAAGGACGGTAACCCACAGAGTTGGTCTTCGGAGTCCATTAAGGGCTTTGAAAGTCTCAAGGCTGCCTTTGTTTCTGCTCCTGTGTTAGCACATCATGATCCTACATTGCCTTTTATTCTAGAAGTTGATGCTTCTGAGACTGGAGTTGGCGCTCTTCTGTCTCAATGTCCTAACTCTGAGAGCACTATGCATCCGTGTGGCTACTTTTCCAAGAAATTGTCTACAAGATTGGTGAAAGAGAGCTGTTGGCGATCATTTTTGCCCTGAAAAAATGGAGACATCTCCTTGAAGGTACCACTGTGCCGGTTCTCATTCTTACTGACCATAAGAATCTCACATTCTTGTCTAAGGCTAAGCGCCTCTCTCCTAGAAGGGCGCGATGGGCTCTTTTCTTGTCAAGTTTTAATTACCTTGTCTCATTCTTACCCGGTACTAAGAATGTAAGGGCTGATGCCTTGTCATGACAATTTTCCTCCACTTAAAAGTTGGAGTCGGTTCCGGTTCCTATGATTCCTCCTAATCGTATTCTTCTTCCAGTGGACCTCCTACAACCCATACCCAATGGAGAGAGGCCCTGGACCCACCTGTCTATGGATTTCATTGTGGAGTTAACCAACTCCCAAGGCAACACTGTTATCCTTATGGTGGTTGAACGGTTCTCAAAGATGTGTCATTGTATTCCACTTAAGAAGTTGCCTACTTCTAAGGAACTGACTTCCATTTTTGCTCGAGAGATCTTTCGCTTACATGGGCTACCCAAGTCGATGTCTCGGACACAGGGTAGTCAGTTTGTCTCCCGATTCTGGTGAGCCTTTTGTGCACAGTTGGGAATTCAGCTTGCTTTCTCCTCTGCGTATCACCCGCAGTATAATGGGGCCGCAGAACAAGCCAATCAGTCCTTGCAGCAATTCCTACGTTGCTATATTTCTGACCATCATAACAATTGGTCAGACCTATTACCATGGGCAGAGTTTGCTCACAACAGTGCCTTGAATTCTGCTTCCCGATTGTCCCCGTTTATGGCAAATTATGGTTTCCAACCTTCCATGTTGCCTGACTCGTTTGATCCGCAGAGTATTCCTGCATTAGAGGAGCATCTCCGTGGTCTTCATTCCACTTGGGCACAAGTTCAGGAGGCTTTGCAACATGCTAATGATAGGTACAGACTCCATGCTGACTGTAGAAGCCTGCCTGTGCCTTCCTACCAGGTTAGGGTCTGGCTGTCGTCTCGCAACCTCTGACTCAGCTTTGGCTCAGCTGTCGGTTAATTGCCAGCTCCCATCTCTCTCCACAGTTACCCAGCTGTTGTTGATTCTGCTCGTCAGTCCTGCCTACTTAAAGCCACCCAGCTCACTTTATCTCTGCCTTCGCCTTTGTCAACATCACAGAGACTTTCTCCTGCGTTCCTGTTTGAAGACTTCCTCGGTTGACATCCCTTCTGGCTCCTGATCCTGCTTGCTGTACTACTACATTTATCTCTGGCTCTTTGACATTGGCTTGGCTGACTACCCGATCCGGTTACTGAACTCTGGTTTGTTTTGACTACGCTTACTCTGTTTACCTTTTTATTATTATTATTAAACAAGTGTGATTTAATTATACTTCTGTCTTGGTCTGATTCATGGTTCCTGATATTTCTAACATATATTTAGTTTATAATAATCAATTAAGTCTGTGATCGTACTTTGATTTTTTTCTAATCATATATGTCAATGTAACTAATTTAAATACTTATTGATTTGAAGTCCTGTTATGTCCTATATGGAATTTGTTTTGCTTATGTAATACCGTTGTTCACATATGGTGTTGCAATGTCTGGAATTGCTGGATGGTTTGGCATGTTAGGTTTGTCAGGTATATAGGAGCAATATTTGGCTGTCTCTTGCCCTCCTCCCTTTCCTCTATCTCTTCCCTCCGCCTCTTTTCCCATCTTTTCCATCCTCCTCATCCACCCTGCTTGCCCTTCTTTGCATGGGCTTCTGCTGATTCATGCGTCATGCTATTCACGGCCGTTGGTTGCATGGACACACTAGGGCTAATTGTCGTTCTGACATGTAGCCTGTCTTTCAGCCATCCCACGCCCCTAGCTCTCCCCGTGTTCATATGCCGCCCCATACATTCTTCCATTGACTTGATGGACTTTGGCCCTTCCTGCTGGCAGGCCCGTCCTTTGCCATGCCCATGTTAGCCTACGTCACACGGTCTTCTCCGTGCGGCGTGGCTTACTTTGCGCTCGGCATTCTGGGCCTTGTAGGCTCCTGGTCTATGCTAGTGTGCAGGTGCGATGGCTGTCTTTTGTCTGCTCCCAATTGGTTAGTTTCCATGCCAATCAAATGGGGGTGTTAAAAGGCTGACCCAGATGGCTTTCATGTGCTGGCTTACAGGGGCGCTGTTACGCTGGGCTCTTACATTTAAGGTAATTATCCTTTGGAAGCCTCATTTTATTTCTGATTTTTTTTATATCTTTGTACTTATTAGGCATTCTCATGCCAATTTTGTTTAGTCATTCTGGCATATCTTTTTTGACTGAATAAGCTTGTGAACGACGTTTGTTTGGCAACATGTCTGTCCGCGTTGGCTCTTTTTCCCTCTCGGCTCCTTGCCTACTACTACTCAAAATTTGGTTAATAACCCTGGACTATTTCATACAGCTCCTGGGGTAAGTTGTTATTTAACTTTTTTTAAAACCCTTTTTTTTTAAATAATTCTACTTTTATACTCTTTTTTTTCCTGCTTAGCAGCCCTCCGTTCCAGCCTATCATTGCACCTGCCTATTCCTGCTTGATCATCTATTTGGTCACCACAGCGCCCCTTTTTTATATAACCTTGAAGTTGTTGGTATGTATTGAGGCTATTACGCCCCTTTCATGATATAAATATGAGCTCTTTTGGAGCCTTTACTCAGATTTATTTAGTTTTCATTGTGCATTTTTTCAGTTTTTTATTAGGTCTCCCCTCTGCCCTCTGTAGCCAGAGAGTGGCCTGGAGGGCTTGCCGCCCTGCGGGAATTGGACCACTTTGGCCCTGCTCTGTTGGGTGAATTTTGGGGCCTGGGGAGTTTTTTCCCTTCAGTTGTCAGTTGTGGTGATGGAGGATGGGGTGAGGGGAATTGGGTATATGCTATCAGTTTGGCTAATCATTCAGCAACCTACATCGTATTGCTATGTTGTTTGTTTGCATATTGACTTTGATCTCTTCCTTTTAAACCTTATTTCCCTCTTTTTCCTCTTTAGAGCTATATATATGTTTTTTGGATATATTCTATTCCACTGATGAAGCCAATGTTTTAACAAAACTAATATGGTATGGCCAAGTATGGTTATCTACCACCAAACTTAAGATGACTTGCCCGACAAGGAAACTGTCACCCAAATTCATCGGTCCCTTCCCAGTAAAGCGAAAATTAAATGAAGTCTCCTATGAACTTGCCTTACAAGAGTTGTTGAAGATCCACCTGTCAGACTTTACTTACCAGACCGGTGAGTCCGCTTGGGCAGAGGGTGGTCTCCTGTTCGTATCCCACTCGCGGCCCCTGGTAGAATGGACAGGAAGCACGGGAGTAAGGAATGGTAAGAGAGCCTGATGAGGGATCCAGGTGCTGGGTGGAAGGGGATCTTCAAGCAGCAGATAGAGAACTGGAACACAGGCAAACAGGTGCTGAGCAGGAGCAAGCAGGCAGGTCAGGACACAGGCAAAGTTCGGCAACAGACAGGCAGCACGGTACAAGGGAGCAGGCAGAAGAAGGGTCAAACAAGCCAAGGTCGGGTACGGGCAGCAATCAGCGGAAAGTCAGAGGCAGGCCAGGTCGTCAGGAGATCAGGAATACAGGAATACTGGAACAGGTAGTGGGAACTAAGGAACCGGAAGCTGTTGATCAGGCAGCACCGAGCAGAGTACATGGCAAACCTAAATAGGCCGATTGGCGCCAAACAGCGCGAGCACGTGCACGCTGACGCTCACAGGCGCACGCACACCCACGCACGCACACGCAAGCGCCCACACACCAGTACACTGACCAGCGCCTGAAGGGACATGCACAGCAGCACGCACAGGAACGCGTGCGCCAGCACGCACCAGCGCACACCAGCACCGCGACCAGCAAGGTGAGCTCTCTGACAGTGCCCCCTCCTAAAGGGCAGCCTCCGGATGCCCAGTTGAGCCAGCTTGGAGGCATGAACGTTCTTGAAAGACCATAAAAGTTCTGGGGCATGCAAATTGCTCTCTGGCTCCCAGGAGTTGTCTTCCGGCCCATACCCCTTCCACTTGATGAGATATTGAATTCTGTTGTTCCTCTTTCTACAATCCAAGATTGCTTCAACCTCAAACTCCTCTTCATCATTAATTATGACAGGTTTAGGTGGGCTGGTCCTACGGCCAGTAAAGGAATTCGGAATAGCAGGCTTTAATAGAGATACATGAAATACCGGGTGTATTTTTAGAGAATCAGGCAGATCAAGCTCATATGCAACAACATTTATCTTCCTCTTTACAGCGAAGGGACCCATAAATTTGGGGCCCAATTTCCTTGAGGGACAGGCCATTTTTAGGTTAATGGTGGACAACCACACTTGGTTGCCGGTTTCCAGGATCAGTTCTCCACGCCTTTTCCTATCATACATCCTTTTGCTGTACTCCTGAGACTTGGCTATAGTTTCCTGTAAAAGTTTGTTAGAGGAGAAAAAATTCATGGTTTCAGCAACTGCAGGAACAGTACACTCGGGTAATGAGCTAGGCAAGAAGGAAGGATGAAAACCGTAGTTGGCAAAGAATGGTGTTTGGTTGATAGCAGAATGCAATGAGTTGTTGTAACTAAACTCTGCAACAGGTAGTAGAGAGACCCAGTCGTTTTGAGAGAACGCAGAGAAGCAGCGGAGGTATTGCTCTAGGGTTTGATTGGTTCTCTCTGTTTGCCCATTTGTCTGGGGATGGTAGGCTGATGAGAATACAAACTCAATTTCCAGGGAACCACAGAGAGCCTTCCAGAACCTCGAGGTAAATTGGACACCGCGATCAGACACAATACTTGCCGGGACTCCATGCAGCCTTTCCACTTCTTTAACAAAAATCTTTGCAGTGTCCATGGCCGAGGGTGTGCCATTCATGGACAAGAAATTTGCCATCTTGGATAGCCTATCTTTGACAACGAAAATGGTGGAAAATCCCTCCGACAGAGGGAATTCTACGATAAAGTCCATCAATATAATTTTCTATGGTCTCTTTGGAATTTTAGGTTTTAGTAGGCCCCAAGCCTTTGTCTGGCTGTTTTTGCTTCAGGCACAAGTGGTGCATGAATCCACATAACTTTTGCAATCGTTAGGCCACCAGAAGGTGCGCTGCACCAAGTCCATAGTTTTCAACACACCAAAATGTCCGGCTAATTTATGGTCGTGGCAAAGTTCCATCACCGCCACCCGTAAAGGTGCAGGGACTACGATCTCATCTTCATGCCAAAACAGACCTTCACTCAGATTGGATTCAGGGTATGGGGACATTCCCACAGAGGCCTGTTTTATCCGGTTTAAAAGGTCCACTTGAAGGAGCAAAAAGTTCCCAGAGGGAAGGATCGTGTCAGGAGGCAGAGTCTTTTCGGAATCCAAAAACATGCGTGAAAGCGCGTCTGGCTTAATGTTCTTAGAACCTGGTCTATAGGTGATATGGAATTGGAATCAGGAAAAGAAAAGTGCCCATCTGGCCTGTCGTGGTCTCAATCTTTTGGCTGTCCTCAAATATTCCAAATTCTTGTGATCTGTATACACCAAGATGGGATGAGCAGCACCCTCCAGAAGGTAACGCCACTTCTCCAGAGCCAATTTGATATCAAGAAGTTCCCGATCTCCCACATCATAGTTCCTTTCCGATATTGAGAGCTTGCGTGAGAAGAATGCCACTGGGTACAAAAGAGCTTTGGCACCTTGCCGCTGAGAAAGAACTGCTCCAACTGCTATTTCTGAGGCATCGACTTCCAGGACAAACGGTAAAGCAGGATTAGGGTGTTTCAGGATGGTAGCCCATGTGAAGAGCTCTTTAAGTTTCTCAAAAGCTGCCTGGGCCTTGTGGAGTCCAAGGGATTTTGGTTCCCTGCCTGGTTAGTTCGGTTATTGGGGCGATTATTGCTGAAAACCCCTTAATGAACTTCCAATACAAATTCGAAAAGCCGATGAAGCATTGCACACCTTTTTTATCCACAGGCGCAGGCCAATACAGGATGGCGGACACCTTTTGAGTGTCCATCTTGATGCCATCCACCAAGATGATTAGACATAGGAATTGGATGCTCTGGAGTTCGAATTCACATTTCTCTAATTTTGCATAGAGACCGGGTAGTCTGAGCCAGGTTAGGACATGTTTGCGGTGATGGGCCAGTGAGGAGGAGAAGATCAGAATATCGTCAAGATAAACTATTACGTATAAATCCAGGTAGTCACGAAAAATGTCATTGACAAAGTGCTGGAATGTTGCAGGGGTGTTGCAGAGGCCAAAGGGCATGACAAGGTACTCAAAGTGCCCAAATCGAGTGCGGAATGCCATTTTCCACTCGTCCCCTTCCCGGATTCGAATTAAATTATAAGCTCCATGTAGGTCAAGCTTCGTGAACATGACTGCGGTTCCCAACCTTTGAAAAAGTTCTGGTACTAAGAGCAAGGGATAACGATTCTTGATAGTTATCCTATTCAATTCCCGATAATCTATGCAGGTACATAGGGAATGGTCTTTCTTTTCGATGAAAAAGATGCCCGCAACGGCTGGAGAGGTGGAAGGGCGGATAAATCCTTTTTCCAGATTTTCGTTGATGTAGGTTTTTAGTGTGCTTAACTCCTGCTCAGTTAGCAGAAAGATACTTCCGAAAGGAACCTCAGTTCCTGGTAGGAGTTCTATAGGACAATCATAAGGCCTGTGCACAGGCAATGTTTCAGCTCCTTTCTTACTAAATACGTCCACAAAGTCTCGGTAGGGTTCAGGGATGGACTGTCGTAGTTCCTGATCTGAGTCAATACAAAGGAGTGGAGAGGTTTCAGTAGAGGACCTGTACAGGCAGTGCTGTTGGCAGTACTCGGAAGGAAAAGTAACTTCCCCTGTGGTCCAGTTAATGATAGGATTATGGTCTTGCAGCCAAGGTATTCCCAAGATGATGGGGAAGAGGGGAGAGGAGATGGCATCCAGACGAAGGAGTTCCTGGTGATTGGTGCCAATGATGGGCAGTAAAGGGATGGTCTCTTGGGTGACCGGGCCAGAACGAAGGGTGGAGCCATCTGCCAGGTGTATTGTAAGTCCTTGGGTCTTAGGTTGAAGCGGGATGCGGAGATTAGCAGCGAAAGTCAGGTCGACGAAGCAACTACAGGCACCCGAATCAATGATGACCGTCACTGGGGTAGTCCCTCCTGGAAGCTGCAAAGTAATGGAGAGAGCAAGGTGAGAACTGGTCTTAGGTACAATAGATGCACAAAATGAAGAAGCAGGAAGGCACTTACGCATCTTGTTGGGGCAGGCCCTCACGTAGTGCCCGGGTTCACCACAATACAGACAAAGGTTGTGGGCTCGTCTACGCAGCTTTTCCTCAGGAGTCAGTGTGGGGCGGAGCAGGCCAAGCTGCATAGGCTCTGGGGCGTCTAGAGCAGGTGCGGTAGAGATGGGAGGAAGCTGACTGACTGAACTGGGAACCTTAGGTAGCATCAAAGTAGGGCAGAATTGGTGAGAAGTCCTCTCTGACCGGCGTTCCCTCAACCGACTGTCAATCTGGATGGACAGGTTGATGAGTTTATCCAAGGAGGGGGGTATTCCAACACGTGCCAGCTCATCTTTTAGGGGATCCAAAAGTCCCATTCTAAACTAGTGACACAAGGCGGCGTTGTTCCAGTTGGTTTCAGAGCTCCAGCGTCTGAACTTCACCGCATAATCTTCTGCTGCCCTGCGACCCTGCTGTAGAGAGTGCAGAGCGGCTTCCGCAGTCGCAGTCAACTGTGGATCCTCATACAGTTGGGACATGGCCAGGAAGAAAGCCTCTAAGCCATCCAAGGATACTGATTTTTGTTCCAGCAGGCGGTGGGCCCAGGTTTGGTGTTCACCGGACAGCAATGAAAAGACAAAACCCACTTTTGTTGCTTCTAACGAAAAGCTGCATGGTTGCAGAGCAAAATAGAGCTCGCAGGCATTGTGAAACACACGGTACTTGCTGCGCTCTCCGGCAAATCTTTCAGAAGTGAGTACTCTGGGCTCAGGAGGAAGCATTACCACGGAGGGTGCAGATGAAAGTCCAGCAGAAGATGCTCCCTGGGGATTGGAGGGAGAGGATAGAACCGAAACTCGCTCCTCCAATCTTGCATAGCCTTCCTGAAGGCTCTTCATGGCTTGGGTAAGACCTGCCAGATGTCTGCAAAGTTCATCCATGGGGGAAGCCCCCTGCCCAGACTCGGTCATGGCTGCTTGATACTGTCAGACTTTACTTACCAGACTGGTGAGTCCGCTTGGGCAGAGGGTGGTCTCCCGTACATATCCCACTCGTGGCCCCTGGTAGAATGGACAGGAAGCACGGGAGTAAGGAATGGTAAGAGAGCCTGATGAGGGATCCAGGTGCTGGGTGGAAGGGGATCTTAAAGCAGCAGATAGAGAACTGGAACACAGGCAAACAGGTGCTGAGCAGGAGCAAGCAGGCAGGTCAGGACACAGGCAAAGTTTGGCAACAGACAGGCAGCACGGTACAAGGGAGCAGGCAGAAGAAGGGTCAAACAAGCCAAGGCCGGGTACGGGTAGCAATCAGCAGAAAGTCAGAGGCAGGCCGGGTCATCAGGAGATCAGGAATACAGGAACACTGGAACAGGTAGTGGGAACTAAGGAACCGGAAGCTGTTGATCAGGCAGCACCGAGCAGAGTGCATGGCAAACCTAAATAGGCCGATTGGCGCCAAACAGCGTGCGCACGTGCACGCCGACGCTCACAGGCGTGCGCACACTCGCACGCGCCCGCACGCCAGTACACTGACCAGCGCCTGAAGGGACATGCACAGGCGCCCACCAGCACCGCGACCAGCAAAGTGAGCTCTCTGATACCACCATTAACGGAGATGAGGAGTTCGAGGTGGAGACCGTCTTTGACTGGTAAAGAAGAGGGAACCAGCTTAAATTCCTGATCAAGTGGAAAGGGTACAGTCTGGAGGAGAACTCCTGGGAACACCAATAGAACATGCACGACCAAAAATTAATTCAGGCCTTTTTTCACAGTCATCCTCAGAAAAGAGTTCTCTTGGGCACCCGGAGGTTGCCCTTAAGGGGGGGGCACTGTCAGGGATGTACAGCCCCCTTCAGAATGTGTGCGCCTATGCACACGTGTGAATCGCGGACTTCGCGCACGAATGTGCGCATGCACGCGCGTTAGATGCGCTTTGGCACCCGATGGCCTATAAAAGACGTGCCAGAAATGTTGCCCCTTGCGGTTTGATCTGCTTCTGTTCCCTGTGTTCCTGATTCAGTGCCTGTATCCTGTTCCTGTGTTTGACCCGGCTTCCTGACCTTGCTTCTGTCTCCAATCCTGACCTTGGCTTGTTTGACCCTGCTTAGTTACCTGCCAGATTGTCTGTTGCCAAGACCCAGCCTGGACTCTGACTACTCTCTGCCTGCCATTTATGCTGTTTAACCTGATGTGTATGACCCGGCTAGTCTGACTCTGCTTCTATCTGCTGACCCACATCCGCTGCTCTGCAAACCTGCACCTGCTGATCTGCATCCGCTGCTCTGCAAACCTGCACCTGCTGACCCGCATCCACTGCTCTGCAAGATTGCACCTGCTGACCTGCATCCGCTGCTCTGCAAACCTGCATTTGCTGACCTGCATCCGTTGCTCTGCAAACTTGCACCTGCTGATCTGCATCTGCTGCTCTGCAAACCTGCACCTGCTGACCTGCATCCGCTGCTCTGCAAACCTGCACCTGCTGACCTGCATCCGCTGCTCTGCAAACCTGCACTTGCTGACCTGCATCCGCTGCTTCCTGGACCAGCCGTTCCAGCTTCCACTTGGCTACACTACTCTAAGCAGTGAAGACCGAACAAGCATCCTTACCTCAACGTGCTCTTACCACCACTGTCCCCACTACAGTGGTCTCCAAACCAGGGTTGTACGGGAGGTCTCCCTCCGCACATCAGGCTCACACCTAAGGTAGGTTACAGGTGGTGCTGGGCAGCAGCGTGGCTTTCTCTCTGGTGGTACTGGGCAGCAGCATGGCCCTCTCTTTGGTGGTGCTGGGCAGCAGCGTGGCTCTCTCTCTGGTGTTGCTGGGCAGCAGCATGGCTCTCTTTCTCTCTGGTGGTGCAGGTAGAACGTGGCTCTCTTTCTGGTGGTGCAGGTACAGTATGGCGCTCTCTCTGCTGGTGTGGGTAGAGTTTGGTGGTGGCGCTCTCTCTCTCTGTTGGTGTTGGTACAGCGCAGCGGCGGCGCTCTCTCTCTGGTGGTGCAGGAACAGTGTGGTGCTCTCTCTGGTGGTGCGGGTACAGCGTGGTGGTGCTCTCTCTCTCTGGGGGTGTGGATACAGCAAAGCAGTGGAGCGCTCTCTCTCTCTCTGGGGGTGTGGGTACAGCGTGGTGGTGGTGCTCTCTCTCTCTGTTGGTGTGGGTACAGCATGGCAGTGGCGCTCTCTCTCTCTCTGGTGGTGTGGGTACAATATGGCGGTGGTACTCTATCTCTCTCTGGTGGTGTGGGTATAGCGTGGCAGTGGTGCTCTCTCTCTCTGGTGGTGTGGGTACAGTGTGGCAGTGGCATTCTCTCTCTCTCTCTGGTGGTGTGGGTACAGCTTGGTAGTGGAGTTCTCTCTCTCTGGTGGTGTGGGTACAGCGTGGCAGTGGTGCTCTCTCTCTCCTCTAGGGGTGCGAGTACAGCATGGCGGTGGCGCTCTCTCTCTCTGGTGGTGTGGGTACAGTGTGGCGGTGGCGCTCTCTCTTTTTCTGGTGGTGCAGGTACAGTATGGCAGTGGCGCTCTCTCTCTCTCTGGTAGTGTGGGTACAGCATGGCTCTCTCTCTGGCTTCCCCCAGCACAGTCCTCTCTTTTTCCTGTAGCAGTCACTCAGCGTCTTCCTGGGTTCCAGGCTCTCACTCTTTCCCCAAGCAGAGTGCATGCTGGGTGCTGAAGTCTGCTGCCTGTGGACAACAATAGAGGTGACAATCTTCTGGGACTACATGTCCCATGATGCACTGCTAGCCTCTTCTGATTGGCCCTCCACTGTGGCCAATGGGGAACGGAAGCAAATCGGGCACCAAGCTGGGTGGCAAACAAGATGAGAGCCGCGCTCTCTTCTCCACTGCTGACAGGAGAGGGGGGGCGAGCGGGGGAGATACACTGACAATCCTGCAGCTCGCCTCTCCCTTGTCACAGCATGGCCGCTTGTGTTCACTGGTGAATTGTACCCCCCTCCTCATAGCGACGCTACTGCACACAACAAGGAGAGGAGAGAGAGGGGAGCACTGTGACACTTTGCCCCCCCTCTGCGGTGCCTGGGTGCGGTACACTCTGCGCCCCCGCCCAGGATTGGCCCTGCATATATATGCATTTTTTTACAGATACGCATCCATGCATAATGCACCTGCTCCTGAGGAAGTGGAGCGTTCTCCTCTAAACTAGACATTTTTATGCATCTCTGCCACAATATGCATTTACATGTCTGTAAACGGATAGTACATGGTTAAGAAATACATATAAAACAAACTGTATAGGAAGACTCAAATTTATATCGGCTCTTTTTTACCATTATGTATAAAATGTATCATGCTATCTTGTTACCATCTGATTCGTGTATATATACTGTATATGAATTATTAAATATTTTTTACATTTGATTTCTCTACCAGCCGTTTTACACGTGCCTAATTTAAAGTCCTATTTCTCTTTTTTGTAACATTATACTAGGGATGGAAGCACATGGCTTGAGCATGGCTTGTGTTTCATTTAAGGTCCCAAAGACACACACCCCTCCCCCACCCCCCTTCTTTCATATCAGCTTGACATATTTCTCTTTATAACCATTTTTTAGCTTGTTAATTTAATTCCAGCAGTACCGATTTTAAATGATATATAATAAGAACTGAAGAAAAGAAAACATAATTTAAATAGTGTGAATTAGTTCATACAGAGCTTAAATTTAATATTATGTATGTTAAGGCTTATACTTTTTTACCCTCCTCTAAAAAAAATATCCATAGAATTGTTTTCTTAATGACTCACATTCTTACAATGATGTTCTTATCTGTTGTTCTTATCATAATATTAAATGTTGTTTTCAAAATCTGTTATATGAAATGAACATTAAGAACCTAAAAGGAAGGTGCTTATTTTTTTGCTAGTGACAGATTCGGAATGAGCTATAACGCTGAGCAGAGCTTTATTTGGTAACAGAAGTAGCAGCCTTAGTGCCAATTTTCTGCTGTTTAAGCGTATTATCTAATTGCATGCTTCCATAGACTTTAGCAACAGCATGACATTAAGTCTGACTTGTGCCTCCATTCTGCACTAGTGGAATATTCAATTATTTGTTCTGACTAGTGTAATTCCCTGTGTTTCAAGCTTGTTAATGTCATTACAGGACTGAAATGAAGTGATTATTTTAAATGAGTATTTATCCGCTACAATATGCAAGTGTGTCAACCTCTCTACCCACACTCTTGTCCTCATTTTTTCCTTCTGTCACCTATTGGAATCAAAATTGCATTAACTTCTCCCATAAATTTCTCACTCCCACATAAGCTAAGCAACATAATTGTATACGTGGTTTCTGAAAGACTGTCAGTTTGCACGTGTGTATGTAAAATAAAATGAAAAAAAAAAACCACTATCTGCAAGCAGCAACAGCACAGTTACAGTTAATGACCACTACTTCCACTTGCAGTCAGTGATGACAGCTTGAACTAACTTAAAATGGCATGCCTGCTGCTGAGTGGCCCACTTATGTTATTTCTCTTGGCATGATTTTGGAAAAGGCCTAATTTTTTTGACATTTGACCATGCAAATTTGAGTCATGATATATTATTCTGCATTTACATTCTCCTAGTGTTGCTGTTTAAAATGTGCTACAAGCTGTGGGAGCCTGGCTAATAAAGGCCACTGAAAGAAAGGAAGTGAAGTATGAATGTTAGAGGCTGATTTGAACTGGAGAACTTGCTTGTAAAGTTCAATGACCTTTTGGAAATATTGGCATACACTTCAAAGCAAATGTACTTCTAAATCATCTTTTCTCTTTAAAATTCTTTAAATTTTTTTTATAGGTCAAGTTAATTTTTAGTTTTAAACTGTTTACAATTGATGAGACAAAAGAGTTTAATTCATTATTTTACTGTTGCTTTCCTTACTGCAAAAATAGACCTTTTTGCATCAGCCGCTTATAATCTTACATAGTTACATAGTAGGTGAGGTTAAAAAAGACACAAGTCCATCTAGTCCAACCTGTGTGTGATTATAAGTCAGTATTACCTTGTATATCCCTGTATGTTTTGGTCATTAGGGTGCTTATCTAATAGTTTTTTTTAAACTATCGATGCCCCCCCACTGAGACCACCGCCTGTGGAAGGTAATTCCACATCCTAGGCCGCTCTTACAGTAAAGACCCCTCTACGTAGTTTATGGTTAAACCTCTTTTCTTCTAATTTGAATGAGTGGCCACGTGTCTTATTAAACTCCCTTCCACAAAAAAGTTTTATCCCTATTGTGGGGTCCCCAGTACGGTATTTGTAAATTGAAATCATATCCCCTCTCAAGCATCTCTTCTCCAGAGAGAATAAGTTCAGTGCTCGCAACCTTTCTTCATAACTAATATCCTCCAGCCACCTTATTAGCTTTGTTGCCCTTCATTGTATTTGTTCCATTTCCAGTACATCCTTCCTGAGGACTGGAGACCAGAACTGGACAGCATACTCTAGGTGCGGCCGGGCCAGAGTCTTGTAGAGTAGGAGAATTATCGCTTTATCCCTGGAGTTAATCCTTTTTTTAATGCATGCCAATATTCTGTTTGCTTTGTTAGCAGCAGCTTGACATTGCATGCCATTGCTGAGCCTATCATCTACTAGGAACCCCAGGTCCTTTTCCATCCTAGATTCCCCCAGAGGTTCTCCCCCTAGTGTATAGACTGCCTTCATATTTTTGCCACCCAAATGCATTATTTTACATTTTTCTGCATTAAACCTCATTTGCCATGTAGTTGCCCACCCCATTAATTTGTTCAGATCTTCTTGCAAGGTTTCCACATGCTGCGGAGAAGTTATTGCCCTGCTTAGCTTAGTATCGTATTAATACAGAGATTGAACTGTTTACTCCATCCTCCAGGTCATTTATGAATTAATTAAATAGGATTGGTCCCAGCACAGAACCCTGTGGGACCCCACTACCCACCCCTGACCATTCCAAGTATTCCCCATTTATCACCATCCTCTGAATTCGCCCTTGTAGCCAGGTTTCAATCCATGTACTCACCCTATGGTTCATGCCAATGGACTTTATTTTGTACAGTAAACGTTTATGGGGAACTGTGTCAAATGCTTTGGCAAAATCCAGATACACCACCTCTACGGGCCTTCCTTTATCTAGATGGCAACTCACTTCCTCATAGAAGGTTATTAGATTGGTTTGACAAGAATGATTCTTCGTAAATCCATGCTGATTTCTGCTAATGATACCATTTTCATTACTAAAATCTTGTTTATAATGATGTTAGGCTAACTGGTCTGTAATTCCCAGGGATGTATTTTGGGTCCTTTTTAAATATTGGTGCTACGTTGGCTTTTCTCCAATCCGCTGGTACCTGTCACGTACCTTACAGCGAAACACGAAATGATGAGGGTGGCCTCTTGCACGGTTCGGGTCCAAGCACCCCTGGTGGTGGGTACAGGGAGTGCGAGGGCAATGAAAGGGTGCCGGTGCCTGTAGGCAGTAGGCTGGAACTTGGAGCTACAGGAACCTCTGCTGAGGAGATGTGGAAACTGATCACCAGACTTGTTCAGCGGGAGCCAGATCAGGATCAACTGCAGAGTCAGGAACAAGCAGGAGTCGGCAACAGGCTAGCAGCGGGATACTGAATCAGAAGGCAAAACCGTAGTCAGGAACAGGCAGAGGTTGGCAACAGACTGGCAGCGGGGTACAGAATCAGAAGGCAGAGCCGTAATCATAAGCCCAAGCCAAGGTCAGTACTACATGTAGAGGCAGGTTCAGCAGGCAGGGGAGATCCAAGAGAATGGTCAGAAGATAGCTGGGTTTTCAGGAACAAGGTCAATCAGGCAGAGTAACAACAGGAACACAGGGACAAGCTGAAGACAATCCAGCACATGCTAGGCAGACTCTCTGTTTATATAGGGTGCTGTGTGCCAGGATTCGCGGCAGCGTACGTGCGTGCGCGAATGCGTGCATGCGTGTTAGTGTATTAGCGTCTTAACGCATTAACGCATGCGTGGTATCGCATTAGCACGTTGGCACTCGCGGGCGCGCATAAGCGCAAATGCGCGTTTGCATGGAGGCGCCATTGTGCATGTTCACTCTGGGTCTCATTTGTCTCTGGCTACGGTTCCGTGCATGCACATTAGCGAAATGAGGGTTGGCAGCTGCTGCACGGAGACGGGTGCTTGCTGTGTGAGTTCTCTGACAGTACCATTCCAGTCAGTAGACTGTCAGTAAAAATTAGAAACAATGGTCTGGCAATTACTTGACTGAGTTCCCTAAGTACCTTCGGGTGCAAGCCATCCAGTCCTGGTGATTTATTAATGTTAAGTTTCCCAAGTACAATTCTAATTCTCTCCTCTGTTAGCCATGAGGGTGCTTCCTGTGACGTGTCATGAGGATAAGCACTGCAGTTTTGGTTACTAAAGCCCCACGATTTCCTTGTGAAGACTGAGGAGAAGAATAAATTCAATACCTTTGCCATCTCCCCATCTTTTGTAACCAGATGTCCTTCCTCATTTTTTATGCGCCCAATATGGTCTGTCCTCCCTTTTTTTTTTACTGTTTACATACTTTTTTTTTGCTCTCCTCCGCTATGTGTCTTTTGTGTTCTATCTTAGCCACCCTAATTGCACCCTTACATTTCTTGTTGCATGCTTTATAAAGTCTGAATGCTGATGATGATCCCTCAACCCTGTATTTTTTGAAGGCCTTCTCCTTTGCTTTTATATGCATTTTTACATTGAAGTTAGGCCATCCAGGACTTTTGTTCGCTCTTTTAAATTTATTACCCAATGGGATGCACTGGCTAATGCCCTTATTTAATATGCTCCTAAAGAAAACCCATGTCTCCTCCGTGTTCTTTGTTCCTAAGATTTTATCAAAATTTATGCCTTCTAGCAAGGTTTGTAGTTTAGGGAAGTTGGCTCTTTTGAAATTCGGTGTCTTTGTATTCCCCTTATGCTTCCTATTTGTGTGATTTATACTGAAGCCAATTGACCTGTGATCGATGTTTCCTAAATTGCCCTGTATTTCCACATCCGTGATCAGGTCTGTATTGTTAGTAATCAGTAGATCTAGTAAAGGCTTTATTTCTACTTGGTGCGTCTACCATCTGACCCATGAAAATGTCTTGCAAGACATTTAGGAACTGGCGAGCCATAGAAGAATGCGTGGTTACCTCCGCCCAGTCTATGTCTGGATATGTCTATGTCCATTACAATGACACTTCCCATCCTTGCTGCTCATCCAAATTGTGATAGGAGGTCCACCTCCACCTCCTCCCTTAGATTAGGTCATTTTAAGATAATTATAAAATTTTCATTGTGTTGTCTCCACAGAGCTTATTGATATTGATTTAAATAGATGGCAGGTGCAATTTATTAGAATATATTAATGGGCAAGAGGGACTGCTTTCCTGGCATGGAATTTACTTGTTGGTTGTACAAAAAGATTCTTACCTGTTGGAAAGCTCTCATTCGATCAGCAGGGACAGCCAGACGGCTGCAGTGCTAATTAGTGTATTTTGACAGTCTGACAGCGGAGGGGTCCTCGCTATCAGAATACAACAGCACTGCGGGGAGAATTCTTCCATCCATCTCACTTGTGTGAATGGGAGATTCCATGTGTTCTTTTCATTTAGCCCTCTGACAGATAAAAAAAAATTATTAGCCAGCCTTTATACATTCTTCACTGTTTGTAAATAATATATTAATACTTTAACTGTGCGTACCAGGTAGATATAAAAGGTACAAATCAATGCAGCTCTGTAATCATTATTACATCATTATATGTAGTAGTAATGTATTCTTCCAAAGTGGACCTGCTATCTATTTGAATCAATATTCTAAAATACATCAGGAAGCCTCTGACTCCTCGTCCCCTATTTTCCAGACTTATTACAATGTAAGTACTCATAGGGATGAGTAACTCTCTCCCTTTCTTTTTGTAAAATATCCTCCCCGTTGAGGGGTACAACATTGGATCATACTGGTCTACTCATGTTCTGTTTTTTATAGATTTGCGTGCACCTGACCCTACTCTTGAGTTCTCCATCTACCATGTAATTTTAAGTGTTTTTACTACATCCAGGATTCGTTCCATACCACACAGTGGCTGGCTGGTTGCTACTAATGTTTGTTTCTATATATGGTCTGTAATATGTGATTGACAATTTTATTCATTGCTGCATGTATCATGTCATTTTGCCATGTTCCTTGTTTCACCAATAAAAACATGTTTTTGATATCTACTCATCTTCTAGCCATGTGTACTCACCTCATTTAAAGTCACAACCCCCCCCACCCCAATTTCTTTTCAGTAAATATCTCCTAAACATGCACCGTTTAGGAGATATTTACTATATTTGCAACCAATGACTTCATCGGCGCATGTGCTCTGAAGGAATGGCCATCCGGGCCCTTCTTTCAGAGTTCTGTGCCGTAAAAGGCGGCTCCCCTGCGCATGCGCAGGAGTGATGACATTGTGGCTCTGACCAGTCACACAGCCAGTGTCTGCAGACCCGGAAGGAAGACGGGTGAAAATGGAAGCGGCCTCCAGCGTTGACATTGCATCATTGGAATGCTTCGTTTTCAGGTAAGTTTCACATAATGTGCTAGTATGGGATGTAAAGAGCCAATCAATTTATGCGCTGACAAGAGGCATGCTAATAATAGGAGAGAGTAGATAATTGTAATGCTTCTTTTGTCAAATTCTATTCATAGAGTGGGGTGGGTCATTGACAGCCTGAGCTCAGAAAAAGTGGGTTCAGTGATGCTGGCTGTCAGACTGAGGATATCTATAGGTGGAAAAAAGTATTGCAGCAGCAAAAAGGTGGTATATTTAATGGCATTCTGGGTGTGTGCCTAATAGATGTATGTGTTAAATTTGGATCCCTCTCCATTTGAAACTTGCTTTCTCATATGCTTTAGCTGATCTGTTTCAAAATCACTATACACCAGTGATGGCGAACCTTTTTGAGCCCGAGTACCCAAACAGCGACACAAAACCAACTTATTTATTGCAAAGTGCCAACATGGAATTAAACCTACTAGCGGCTCTGTACAGAGGATGGGACTGATCATCCCTCTGAATGAGCCCTAAGAGACCAAAAATGTACGATTCTGCCCAGGAAAAAACCTTTTCTGCTTTTTCAAAGGAGTGCATTATGTCAGAATACAGGGATCAGAGATGCGTTGTGCTCATAATACAGGGATCAGACATGCGTTGTGCTCAGAATACAGGGATCAGACATGCGTTGTGCTCAGAATACAGGGATCAGAGATGCCTTGTTCTCAGAATACATGGATCAGAGATGCGTTGTTCTCCGAATACAGGGATGAGAGATGTGTTGTGCTCAGAATACAGGGATCAACAATGCGTTGTGCTCAGAATACATGGATCAGAGATGCGTTGTGCTCAGAATACAGGGATCAGACATGTGTTGTGCTCAGAATACAGGGATCAGACATGCGTTGTGCTCAGAATACAGGGATCAGACATGTGTTGTGTTCAGAATACAGGGATCAGAGATGCATTGTGCTCAGAATACAGGGATCAGAGATGGGTTGTGCTCAGAATACAGGGATGAGAGATGCGTTGTGCTCAGAATACAGGGATCAGACATGTGTTGTGCTCAGAATACAGGGATCAGACATGCATTGTGTTCAGAATACAGGTATCAGACATGCGTTGTGCTCAGAATACAGGGATCAGAGATGCGTTGTGCTCAGAATACAGGGATCAGACATGCGTTGTGCTCAGAATACAGGGATCAGAGATGCGTTGTGCTCAGAATACATGGGTCGGGGGGTGATGTGAAGGCCAATAGAGGACACTGCTATGGGGATGGCCCTTCCTAAAGTAGTGTCCTCTGGCCCCTTCACATACCCACCACATACACAGCAGTGTCCTCTGCGCCCCCTCCCTTTCCCCCATAGCACTGTCCTACCTGTGTATTTGCAGACAGAGTCCTCCACATTGTCATGCTTTAGCGCCCTCCGCCCGAGCCCCTGCACAGAAAGCCACTCTCCTATTGGCCTCAAAGTCCAGGAAGGGAGGAGTCATTCTTCTCTTCCTCTGTATCGTGGCGCTTCTTACAGAGGCAGACACTCCGTGTCCTTCCCACTGGGCTGCCCTCAGTGCATGCAGGGAGGGTTTTGCTTACATCTGCCGCCCCGCTGCCTGATCGATCGCACTGATGATAGGAAGTGAGCTGACTCCTCCGCGCCTGCACCGCCAGTGCAAGAGGCTACCTTGCTGGGGGATTCCCTCCCCTATCCTGGCGGCGCGTTGAGTGCCCACAGAGAGGGCTTGGTGTGCGAGCTGTGGCAAGCGTGCCATAGGTTCGCCATCACTGCTATACACCCTTACATCTTTCCATTAGTCTGGGGATGGCATGGGGTGTGTATCGCCTGTCCTGATGCTTTTCTATATCTATTATATTAACTTTTTCTATTGCCCCTTCAACTAACAAAGCTTTCACCCACCCCAAAACATATAAATTGAAGTTTCATGTTTTTAGGAAAATATTCAAAGGGAATGATGACTAATACAATCACTGACATGCTTTCACAGTATTTAAGGTGGCAGTTTATGTGGTCTGCAGATTTATGTGCGCTTTAGCTGCTCTGTTATAAGGATGTGCTTTGAAAAAAATGTGTTTGCTACATTTTCATTTAAATGTAAAATTATTCAAAGTGTTTCAATGATTTACTTTGGATCCTCATACTAATTTCAATAACCACTTATTAGTCTGGTACATTTCCATTACTGTTATGTATTTATTATGACCTTTTTTGTTAACTTTTTTATATTCTCTCTTCATATCCCTAAAATTGCTTACCGTACTTTTTTCCAAGTCCTCTTCTAAAGAATGGTTATACTTAATTGACAAGTATGGTCCTATTGGTTATGTATTCAAAACCTGTTTTGCATGGTGGTGAGTTGTGACTATCTGCTACTAGTGATGAGCTGAACGGCCCTCGGATCAGTTCAGCAGTAATTTGAAGGATTTCATGTGCCAAACCCCATTGAAATCAATAGGAGCAGAAAAATAGTTGAAGGGGAGACACTGCCCTGTCGAACATGTACCAATGCAAAAAAAATTAAAAATAATAATATGTCCATTTGGTAAGGGGCAGTGATTTTTAATTGGTAAAAATGTTCAATTACTTGAAAAATAACATGTCTGGAAGGTGTCATAATGCTGATGCATCTCTGTGTTGTGCAGAAATAGCTACAGCAGCACTGACATTTACAAAGAAAAAAGTTTTAAAATTGCAGACAAATGACTAACAGCTGTCATTGCTGGTTTCTTTTGTTTGTTTGTGTTTTTTTAAACAGCACACAGACCCCTCCGAGAGTCTGTTATGTATTTTGGGGGACATTTGGGGGACATTTTGTGCTGTTTATATGTAATTTTTGTTGTAGCACATCCTTCACCAAGAAAAAAAAAAGAATATGCATAGAGTCCCCCTTGGAATGCTTATCAGACCCTTTGGGGTAGATTTACTAAAACTGGAGAGTGCAAAATCTAGTGCAGCTGTGCATGGTAGCCAGTTTCTAACTTCAGCTTGTTCAATTAAGCTTTGACAATAAACCCTGGAAGCTGATTGATTTCTTTGCAGAGCTGCACCAGATTTTCCAGACTCTCCAGTTTTAGTAAATCAACCCCTTTGAGTCTGGTATAGGTTTTAAGAGGATACCTCGCACAAAAAAAACAAAAAAAAAAAACAAATGTGTGAGGTTCCCCAGCCAGGAAATACACACCAAAACAGCCAGACGACAGCTGTTATATATAAGGGGGCAGGGTCTCCCTGTGAAGTCACTGACCATATATGTACATGACTATACATGGTCAATGATGTGCCTGGAACCCCGCCCGTTCGCCTACATGGCCAGGGATTCCCAGCCCTGTAAGTCAATGGGGCTGGTGAAATCACTGGTTGTTAAGGACTTGGCAGTGATCAAAACAAAAAGAGAGATAATCTGGCGCACTAAAAAGTAAAGTAATCCACAATGCCAGCTGCAGCGGTGTCTACCTACCTATGATGAGCATTTTTTAGCCTGTAAGTTGCCAATCTGCTGTTCTTTGAATAAACATTTAAATGCTACGCTCAGAAGGTGCTGCTCTCTCTCCTTTGCCAGGACTTGGTAGTTCCTAAACCCTCTAGCAAATAGTGACAGGGGAAAGCTGTCAAATGTAGTAGCATTAATAATACTGCTGTTGCACATGATGTTCGGCTCCTTCCAAATGGATAAATGTTCAGACTTCTGCCTGAACATCTGAAGAGCCACAGTTTGGTTTGAACTTGTGTTCAAGCTCATCCCTAACTGCTACCCATATATTATTAATTGAGGGTCTTGTGACTATAGAGTTTTGTAATTAATTTTCTGTTTTCATCTACTTTTAGTACCAAAATAAATTTAGGCTGTATCTATCATACTGTATAAAGTGGTCATAATTGCACAGTAGTTCCCATGGTATAGAGAATAAAATAATAATTTGGGTAAAAAGGAATGATTTGCAAATCTCCATTTATTCCTCAACTAAAAAAAACAGTTTTTTTTATTTGTGATGGAAGGATTGATATGTAAATACATATGTGAGTATGGCTGTGCTATGCAAAAAAAAAATTTAAAAAAATTGAAGGGCATTTATCAAAACTGAAGCAGTGTGTATGGTGACCAATCAGCTTCTATCTTTCATTTTCTGTTTCAATCAATTTTATAAAATTTTTCTTTTCAAGATATAAAAGAAATACCATAGCAAATTACTGTTGTTGCTATATTTTGTAACAATCACCGCAGTATAGGTACACATAAGTCAACAAGGAACAAAGTTGGACTGCTCGATAGTTCAATTAAAGGTCTAGGTAGTGATTGTGGGCCGTCTCACAGCAATACTATGATGTGAAGGATCCTGACTGGAAAGAAAACAGTGCCTTTCCAAGTAAGAAATGTAAAAGCCCTTAAAACCTAGAGCATTATAAAACCTGAGCATCAATGAAAACTCTATGTGACATCAATATTTTTATATTATAACCAGTACCCTCCCAGATCCAGGTCCAGACATCTTTCTGACAATGTATTTGAGGCCATGGACCCCTCTACCAATACCAGGAGGGCCATATTCATATAAAACTAAATCAAAGAGAAGAGAGGTACTGAGGGAGTATAGAAGAAAGAATAGTAGGTCTAAAAAGAAGAGAAATAGAGGGAAGAACCTGTGGTTTCGCCCAGAGGGTCATGCTCTCTCAAGCCTGGGGGTCAATTCCGCGTGTCCGGTACCTGTAAGTAACTAAGACAGGGAAACAAATTTTTTCAAATCGCGATGGCTTGTCCTGTAATACAGTGGTTCTCAACCCTGTCCTCAAGTATCCCCAACAGGCCATGTTTGCAGGTTTTCCTTTATCTTGCGCAGGTGCTTTAAATCAGAGTCAATGGCTTGGTATTTTGGACAGATATTTTATCTAGGAGAAATCCCCAAAACATTGCCTGTTGGGGATGCTTTAGGACAGGGTTGAGAACCACTGCTGTAAGACACTCACAATCTTTTCATTCAGCATGATCCAGGTAAGTTTGCGTTTCATCAAGGCAAGATCTATGACCGGACTTTTCCATGCCGATGCGATAGCGATTTTAGCCCCTAAAAACATAAAGTAGATTAATGTCTGTGTGTGTGTCTTAGAACATTCTCAACCGGCTTATTCAACAAGACTATGCTTGTTTCCTTTGTAGTATTTACCATAGTTACCGAGTAAATAAAAGAGTGGAGGCTCATCCAAAAGCGGCAAAGTTTAGGACAAGTCCACCATATGAGTAATGTAGTGCCCAACTGGTCACAGCCCCTGAAGCAGGACGCTGACAAATCTGGGTACATTCTATCTTTAATTTTCTTTTATTAAATACCCCAACAATTGTTTTACTTTGTGTACTTTTTGTGCCCCATTTGATATAAAATGCTTTCTATTTCTATGTCCTTTGCTTACCTTATAAACCATACATTTCCCATATTATATCAATCTAATTTCTATGAATTCTGGTATCTCTAATTTAGCTCTGTAGTGACATAAAATTAAAAAATTTTCTCATCTACAATGTATGATTGATTCTAGATTTAACTGGTATAATGCTTTCTGGGTTCAATTTTCTTTGTTTAATGGTCCAGTATTTGTTATAACTGAATATACAGCATCTTCTCAAGCTTTCTCATATGTTGTTTTGAATAGAACCCCTAACTCTTCTATATTTTTCCTTCATACTGTATGTTTGTGTAATAAAGAGGGCCTTTCTATCTTCTATACTGTTCATGTGGACTTTGTTATGTCTTTCTTATATTTTTTTCTTGAAACCTCTTTATGTCTTTCTCAGAACTCTTTTTTTAAAACCTCATAGCTTTTAAAATGCACCCAAAATGAGCTAAACACTATTTATTTATAAATCATTACATTTATATTTTGAATACATCTATTGTAATTACCTGAATATGTCCTGATGTCCTCACATTCTCTTGCAATGCTGTGTACATCAGCACTCACTCACATTTTTTTTATTGTTTCTTTAATTTATTACATTTATGCATTTTTTTTTATATATATTTTTATTGAAGAAATTCAAGTAAAAATACAATGCAGTGAAAATTCAAGTAGGATACAATTCCAATGAGAATACAGAGGATACAGAGTGCAATTCAAACAACATTAATACCAATACCAAAAAGGGGAGAGATTGTAAAACAAAACAACTTAGATATTCTTGATGAATAGGAGCCATCAACCCTTAAAAAAAATAAAAAAGAGAAAACTTGTCTTTATAACTCCTCATCACCCCTAATGGCATCATACTGTGATGAGGAGGCTGAAGGTAAAATTGTAGGCCATATAAACACCAGGAATACCTGAAAAATAAAACTAAGGAAAACTAAAATAAAGGAGAAACAAACCAGTTCATTAGCCTAAATGTATCGGCGACCACTTCTGGGCACTAGGACTCAGATTGGTATTCATGTGGGTTACAATTGGAGGCCAGAAAAGGCCTTAGGGTGTAGCAACCACAAATTCCAAGATTTCAAAAACAAGAGGATTTCAGATTTTTGATTGCAAAATTTTTTACATAAATAAAAAAGGTGTTCCTATGGGCCCTAAAGTACACCACTCAGCACCAGGAAAAGATGCTGTTCCAAAGCAGGGACAGAAATAATTGATAAAAATGAAAGTAACGTCCAATTTGCTAACACACAAAAGGTACGGAATACAAATAGTAAAAAAGCAGCCGTTTAAAACCATAGACGAATCATGATAAACAGTGGTATAAAATAATCAATAAATTAGGCTATAATATCACACTAAAAACAGCGCTATTGTTGAGCTTAAATAAACATGCATGTGGCCAACTTCACACGAAAGTCCTTTAAGAGTGGTGAGGAGTTTAGAAAGTAGTTCAGAAAGTGTTCATAGGTGATCATAAAACAGAGTCTCAGTGTGCACCTTCCACCGGTCAGTCCAATTCCACCTTGTGAGAACATGCTCCGCTCAGGGGGTTAAACTCACCAGAGCTAAGCAATAACAAGCCTCCAAGGAAAGAAACATCCAAGCCACAAGTCGCTGCCAACACCACTCCAGAGGATTCACAGATGATCAGGGCTCAGAAATGAATCAACAACAAAAGAAAAGCGCACATAGCGTAATCCTATTTATTGAATACAAGCCCATCACATCACACAGAGAACCCCCCCTCAATAAAACTACGTACATCAACACTGAAATCAACAAAGCACAGCAAAGGAAGCGTTTAAACGTGCACTTCACCGTAGCAAAAATCAGCCGGCTCAGCTTCCCAAGGAGCGATCTCCACTTCCTTGTTGTGGATCCAGCTGCGGTGGAGCACAAACGTCACTTCCGGCGTCGTGTAGGCCACTCCCTGATGCGTTTCGTCATATCCTGACTTCAACAGAGGGCGTGCCTACACGACAGATGTACAGGCTTAAATTATCCCGCCCCGACCTCCATGGCCAATCACAGCGCATTCGGCGTGACGACAGGTGCGCGTCGTCAGCCGAAATAAGCACTGACGGCTTCCTACAGGAGGGGGAAAGGGACAATCAGCCACACTGCACTTTTTATATATAGAATACAGAATATGCAGATATACACACCCACAAGCTAAACAAGCTAGTAAGTAGGTATGTGAATTAACACTGCACATTGCGCTCTTCTCATAGGGGCTAGAACATATACAGATATTCAAAATAACACATATTGAATTAATCAGTAGGCAGATATGCAAAACAGCAGAATAGCACATCTTAAGCAGACTAATAAATACAAGCGCCCACATAATTAACACATATTGAGTGGACTAATAAATATAAAAAAACTCATAATTTATATAATTCCGTCATCAGTACATCAATTAATTGTAATTATAGTGTTTTTAACAAGAAAATTAATTCTCATTACAGCTCTATTCTCAATAAATCACCTATTGTAACCATAATGTTTTTAACAAGATAATTATTTTTCATCACAATAGCATATATGCAATACCAAATATAAATAATTAAAAATTAGGATATTATGATGTGACTTATTACTAAAAATATATACAGATGGACTGCAAGTAAATTATTTCTAAAAAACTAGAAAAGAGATAAAATGAATCTAAATGCATTTAAAAGGAGCAAAAATAGAGCAAAGATAGACAGGAGGCACTTAATCGGGAAACACAAGTAAAAAACCCAATGTACAGTAAATATACACTGTATATAAAAAATTGATCGATAAAAAAATGATCGATAAAAACTACTCCAAACAGTTACTTCAAAAACTCAATAATCACTTATGAAACAGTTAATATCTGGATCCATGTTCAACCCTTTTGGCGATAATGTATCCGCCAAAAAAATCCATTGGGTCTCTCTCCTAGACAGGTCACGGACTAGATTTGAACCCCTCCATTTTGGTTTTAACTGGTCAACGCCCCAAAATTTTAGGCCTGATGGGTCTTGATTATGCATTAATTTAAAATGGAGCGATACATTGTGGTCTTTAAAACCTATTTTTATATTTGTTATATGCTCTGCAATTCTGACTCTTAAAAGTCTCTTAGTGTGTCCTATATAAATAATTCCACATGGACATTGCAGAGCACAGACGACAAAGGAAGTGTTACATGTAATGAATTCTTTGATGGTAAATTCTTTGTTGTTAGAGGTGGATGTAAAGCTCTCCAAAGCCCTCACTGGTCTGTCCACTTCCCTACATGCACGGCACCTCCTACAACTGTAAAAACCGTTTCTATCCCAGAAAGTAGGGGGTCTAGACAGAGGGTCCAACACTTTCCGCACTATTTTGTCCGCAAAACTCAGGGACCTTCTATAGATAAACTTAGGTCTACAGGGTAAAACTGAATGCAACACTTTGTCCATACGCAAAATGTGCCAGTGGGCAGCAAAGATGTCCTCCACCTCCCTGTATTGGGAGTGAAAGCCCGAGATGAAGCTCCATTCATGACTGTCCCTATTCAGGACCAATGGAGCTTCTTCTAAAAAGGCATCTCTAGGTTGCACAGCCAATTCCTGAATAATGGAGTCCAAGGCTCCTTCATAATACCTCTTTTCCATAAACTTTTTCTTTATAGCTTGAGCCTGCAGCATAAAGTCCACTTCTTCCGAACAGTTCCTTTTCACCCTAGTGAGTTGTCCCTTAGGAATATTTTTTTACCACATAGGGTGATGCCCGCTATCAACGGGTAGGTAACTGTTAGAGTCTGTGGGCTTGAAGTAAACCTTGGTTCCCAACCTATTCCCTTGTCTAAAGATACTCACATCCAAAAAATGTATATCACTCTGACTGAATTCACTAGTCAGTTTAATATTATTAACATTGGAGTTGAGTTCCCTCAGGAATTCTTGTAAACTGTCAATTGACCCTTCCCAGATAAAAAACAGATTGTCAATGTATCTTTTGTATAGCAAGAGCTGGGTACGAGTGACAGAGAAAATCGTTTTATCCTCCCACTCCCCCATGAACAAATTAGCTATACTCGGGGCAAATTTGGCCCCCATAGCGACGCCTCTACATTGGGAAATGAACTGCCCAGCAAACCAAAAGAAATTGTGGCTTAGACAGAAGTCTAAAGCATTCCTCATGAAGACTTTTTGGTTGTGTGGTAAATCATCACATTGGCACAAAGCCCAATTAAGAGCTAAAAGTGCATCATCATGTTGAATGATTGAGTAAAGGGATGCCACATCCGCCGTTACCAAATAAAGTTCTTGCTTTCCTGTTAAATCCACCTGTTGTAAAATCTGTAGGAGACTCTTAGTATCCCTAAGATACGCCTTAGTTTGTGTAACACTGCCTTGGAGGAAATGATCCAGGTATTGGCCCATTCGAGACGTGATGGAGCCAATCCCGTTAACTATTGGCCTGCCAGGGGGGTTATTCAGATCCTTATATCTTAGGTAGGGTATAAATTGTAGAGATTCTACTACTACTCGGCACAAGATATTTTCTTTCTCTATTAGATAAGACACCTGTCGAGTAACCCATTTCAACCAGATTCCTAAGATCTTTTTCATATTGTGTAGTAGGATCCTTTGTTAGTTTTACATAAGTGTTACTGTCATTTAGCATTTCAGTGAGTTGGTTGTGATAAAATTCTTTATTTACAATCACTACCCCTCCCCCTTTATCAGCGGGCCTTATGACTATTTCTTTCCTCTTTTCAAGCATAGTGATCCCATCTAATATATGTTGGGGATTTACATTCTTTTTAGGCACTAAATGCTCCAAATCACGTGTCACTAATCCTTTAAACACTTCAATATGTTGATTCGCGCTATTAAGAGGATTAAAAAGGGACTTCTTCCTTAATCCACTGTCCAGTGGCCCTAAGGCTCTAGTGTTAACTGGTTGGGATGATGGGCATAGTCTCTCTCCCGTTGTGGCTGTTCCCTCCACTGTGGTTCGCGATAATCCTGTCTCGGCTGCTACTGTCCTGGAGGTCTCCCCCTTCGCTGAGGGTACCCCCGACCACGTTTCTGCCAGCATCTCCCCCTCCCTAAAAAAGGACTGGGAGATTGGAACCTTGTTCTATCCCCATTTTCTCTCAAAGGGTCAAATCTGTTATAAAATAAATAGGGACTTGATATTGATTATTAGAAGGTGTATGATGGTAGGAATTACTAGATCCATTCCTCCCTTCATTACTTCTCCCATAATCCATATTCCTTCTGACAGGGGTGGAGTGATTATTTGGGGGGCGGCTATAGCCGTCATCCCTTCTGTTGCCACCAAGATACGGGGCTGTATTGGGTATATTGTTCAACCGACTAGTAGGACCCTCACATTGAGCACCATCCCTATTACCTTCAGTGTTTACTGGGGCTTTAACCTGTTGCCAAAGATACACAGAACCAGACCTAAAATCACTCAAATCCCTATGGAACTGCTTTGCCTTCTTTTTCTGTGTATCCTTATCAATCTTTTCAAGCTTCTTTTTTATACAAGTGTTAAAATCCACTACTTGTTGTGAATCCTTTATGGGATCTAGTTGCAAACGAAATTCATTGTTTTTGCCCTCCAAGATGGCCATTTTCTTTCGTTTATGCGCAAGAACCAAGTCCTGCAACTTAAATCCCATATTGGTAAAGAATTCATACCACTCTTTCATGCATTCTAGATTGTCAATTCCATCTTGGGGGACTACATCCCATCTTAGACTCCTAACTATGATTTTTTCTTTGATGTACTGCTCAAATGTACAGATATCCCACCATGTACGGACCTGTTTTTCTAATACATTCCCCAAGGCAGTCAGTACCCCATTGATGTTGGATTGTGCAAGAAAAAAATCATAGTTAGGAGTCTAAGATGTGATGTAGTTCCCCAAGATGGACTTGAAGATCCAGAATCCATGAAAGAGTGGTATGAATTCAAAGAGGGGTAGTGTGGGACTTTATATGAGGCACAGATGCGTGCCTCCATCCCTATATTTGGATGCATAAAAAAGGAAGGTGGGACTTTAAATTGAAGCGGTTGAAATGCGCTGTTGATGGTATATATATATAAAGTTTTATTTGTACAAAATTATTAAATTTCATTTGTTACATATATGCACAAGATGTGAACACGGTAATACAAAGGTATAAAACATGTAACTGAATAAGATAAATTCAAGACAATCAAGTAGGTAGCATGCAACAGCAAAACGGCCTAAACAAGCCCAACACAGCATGCCCGGCACCTGTGTAAATGATCACATAATAGAAATCTACGATAGCTGGGTTCATAAAGGTAACATCATGGGCCATAGTAAATGTGTCTGTAGCATCATGTAGCTCTACGCGTTTCGTAGATTCATTTCCACTCGTCAGGAGCGGATGCGACAGATCCCTGTAAATATAGTAAATAAGGTAAACCACACTCTGTTTGAAGGTGAAAGCTATTAATTAAGGAATGGTGGAAAAAACTTGCGCTAATGAGCAAAACACAGTGAGTCAAAAATTACTTAAATTCACAAAAATGCAGCTGCAACAAAAAACTCCAAATATTCATAAAGTACCAAAGCATATACCGGTAAATTAAAATTTGTGCGCTAGCAGAAGTAATACAATTAGGAAGCTCCTTGGGGTAATATCCGGAGCCGCAATATATATGAATCCCAGCACAAGAAAATACCAAAACAGTAAATATAAATAGTGCATTAAAACATAATAGAAAATGAAAAATAAAAAAATGTGAAAAAATATATATCAGAAAAAAGTGAATATTCTGAAAATAAGATTGAACACTCAATCATCTAAAAGACACCTATATTCAGTCCATGAACAGGTTTAGCACAAAAAAAAAGTGAAAAAGAAAAAAGAAAGAAATAAAACGTTCCTTTGGTGTGTCACATCAAAAAACAGAAAAGTGATAAGATGTGAAAAACGCTTCCAAACACCCATTGATTGCAGAAGAGGAGTAATGGATGTACCCTTACCCCATTCCTTGGACCTCCTCTATGGCAAGGTCATATGCGCTTGCAGATATAACCCTCTGCAGGGACAGATGGAATGTTGATGTCCGGGTCCTGTCAGCGTGCACCACCGACTCCAAGTTGATCCGACTGATCCAACTGCTCCAGCATCAGAAGGGAGACTCAGGATTGGGAGGATCCATATTTAAGAAAAGAAGGGGAAAACAACTCCAATGGTGTAGTAATTTTAGGGATTTATTGGTTAAAATAAACCACAGGTAAATGTACAGAAAAGTTCCAGTATGAAAAACGTTTAAAAAGCCGGCATAAAAACAAAGGCTAAATGCCCGTGCAATCAAAGAATAAAGAACACGTGATGGCAAGCACTGCGAGGCCACGCCCTACATGTTTCGTCATACGTGACGTCTTCTATGGGGCACGGGCGACGCAATGAACCATCACCTTATATACGAGTAAACTACAACCAAGCCTCGTCTCCGCACACGTCCGTCGCGCGACTGGGCATGTGCAGAGATTCGACCAAGCCGTCATTGAAGACCGCCTTTAGGGCGGAACATAATACGTAAACAAAAAACCAAAACGGACATGCAAAACGAAAATACAGCCAAGCCTCGTCTCAGCGCCGGCCCGTCACACGACTGGGCATGCGCAAGGATATACCAAGCCTCGGTCTGGTTGTCATTGAAAGCCTCCTATAGAGGCAGACCGTAATTAAAAACAGGAAATGCTCAAGCGTGTACCCTAGGTTCAAATATAGAGAAACAATCTCTAGCACGCAAGGACGTCCGGTATCTTATAAATAAAAAATCTAATTTAAAATCTCTCACCGCAAATGAAACCAAAAAGACTACTCTGCAGCACATATGATACGCTCGAATCTAAACTAAAATATTATAGTGCGCTATACGCTTATTGTAGTGAGGGGATTCTATGGTGTGAAAATCCCTTATTTTATTCTTTATGACCTTGCCATAGAGGAGGTCCAACGAATGGGGTAAGGGTACATCCATTACTCCTCTTCTGCAATCAATGGGTGTTTGGAAGCGTTTTTTACATCTTATCACTTTTCTGTTTTTTGATGTGACACACCAAAGGAACGTTTTCTTTCTTTCTTTTTTCTTTTTCACTTTTTTTTGTGCTAAACCTGTTCATGGACTGAATATAGGTGTCTTTTAGATGATTGAGTGTTCAATCTTATTTTCAGAATATTCACTTTTTTCTGATATATATTTTTTCACATTTTTTTATTTTTCATTTTCTATTATGTTTTAATGCACTATTTATATTTACTGTTTTGGTATTTTCTTGTGCTGGGATTCATATATATTGCGGCTCCGGATATTACCCCAAGGAGCTTCCTAATTGTATTACTTCTGCTAGCGCACAAATTTTAATTTATATGCTTTGGTACTTTATGGATATTTGGAGTTTTTTGTTGCAGCTGCATTTTTGTGAATTTAAGTAATTTTTGACTCCCTGTGTTTTGCTCATTAGCGCAAGTTTTTTCCACCATTCCTTAGTTCTAATTAATATCTACCTACTTGCAGCTGGAGCGTTCTTTCACTAATTGTGTTGCTTTACACTTAGACTTATAATTTATTTGCACTTCACTTGGTGTATAATTAGCAACACATTAACTAATTTTCATTTATTAGCTCACTACTTAATATGGATGTATTTGATTACCGTTCCAAGCGCACTATTGTCAAAGAAGGTGTGTTTGAGGGTAATAATGAACCTGAGAGTGACCTCGGTGGATTGTTTATGAGACTTAAAAATCTCATGATCTCCGAGGTACACACCCAGTGGGATATATTTTTTTTGGAACACTATGTATCTCTATCAATGGTCCCAAGAAGCCTGAGATGGGAGGTCAGTCCCCAGAAAGGTGAATCTGACCTTCAAGATTGGTACAGATATTTCAACGAGGCTGGAGGAAAATTCTTGGAATTTTTGATTCCCAGAAAGAGAGCTAAGTTGAACAGATTAGATGTTGAAATCAAACTTATAAAAGAAAAATTATCCCCTTTCAGTGGGAGTGAGGAATATAAGGAGCGATCCTCTAATCTAAGGAAAATTTTGGAGAAGGAAGAGATAGAACAGAAAAATAAAAAAAGGAAAAAGTTTAGTAGGGACTTTACGGATTATAAAAATGGATCTGTATTCCAGTGGCAGATAAAAATTGCTGCTGAGGAAGCCGAAGCCAATAACAACATGGAGGTGTCGGCCCTTGGAGTTTCCAGTCATGATAGACAACCTGGGGAATTAGATAGACCCCTACCAGTGCAGAAACAATATCCTAAACCCCCGAGAAGGGTGTCCTATCGCTCTCCAGGTAGACCCAATTCTATTCCTTATACACAGTCCCCAGCTCGGAACGTGAGAGCTCCCACCCATGCTCCCAAGAAGAAATCAAAAAATCAAAAGTTTAAGAAACATCACAATGAAGAGAATCAATACTATCAAGAACGATCAGGAGGATATCATGATGGTCGCTATGACGGTCAATATGATTATCATGGTAGACCTTACAGAGACGATCGGTCTCCAGAATATTCTATACCCACACATAACCGCTTCCAACCACTTAGGGAGCATCACACTAGGGATAATGATAATTATGGAAAGTTCAACTAGGGATACCATACTCCGAGGCGAGAGAAAGGGTACGATCAGTCACCCTGGTACCAACCCTCTTTTCCCCCCCAAAGGAATATGCAGAGGGATGAATATACTCCCTGGCAATCCCACCGGGAAGAGTATTCACAACCACAGCATTGGGGTTTTCCCAGGGGAGAACAAAACTTCCAACGACCAATAGAAGAAAGAGAGGAGTTAGAGGGGGGAGGAAGATTAGGAGCAAAAAGAAAACGGGTATAACCGGGCAGGGTATTTTTAACCTCAGTGGTATCCCCTTGACTCCTGATGAGACTGCCATCCTCGATAAAGGGCTCAAATTTGCACCCCCAAAACCGCTTAATAAATTCCAAACATATATGGACATACACAAGTATACTAGAAGACTGAACATCAAGCGATACTTGTTGCCTAATCCCATTAATACTCAGAATCATAACCATACTAATGTCAAACATTCAGGCCTGGCGAACGCCTCACTGTTCAACCCACCAGGTGGTCTACCGGCTTCCATTAAGGTCTTTAGGGACCTCCTCCTGAGGGATTTGGACGGTATAAAAAGTAAAAACATTAAAATGACCAAAGATTTAGAATCCGGTTTGGATCAGCTCTGTAAACGGAAAGATCTAGTTGTGAGACCAGCTGACAAGGGGGGTGGGATAGTGGTTCTAAATAAGAATGACTATCTCCAGGAACTGGACAAAATAGTGGGAGATACTACCACCTACATTCCCTTAAAATCAGACCCTAGGAGTAAATATAAAAGGGAACTTGAAAATATTGTGGAAAATGGTTTCAAACTAGGCGTTATAAATAAGAAAGAAAAATTATTTTTGGTACCGGTGTCGTCACGGATACCGATTATATACTATCTACCAAAGGTCCATAAGGACCCCGTTCATCCGCCCGGCCACCCAATAATTAGTGGCATTGATTCAATCACCTCGAGGGCTGGCAAGTATATTGATAACTTTCTCCAGCCCTTAGTTCGATCATTACCTGCCTATATTAAGGACAGTAGACATGCCATTAACCTACTTAGGGATTGTGGGTATAGGAGTGGATACTGGCTTGTTACGGCTGATGTCACGTCTTTATACACGGCGATCCCCCATACCTGGGGTATATCCTCAGTGAAACACTATCTGTATAAGGACGTGACATTACTGAGAAAACAAAAGAGGTTCATTATGGACCTGCTGGAGTATGCCACTCCTCATAATTTCTTCTGGCATAAGAATCTTTTCTTCATGCAGAAGAAAGGGGTAGCCATGGGGGCAAAGTTTGCCCCCAGCCTGGCTAATTTATTCATGGGCAAATGGGAGGAGGACGTCATCTATGCCCAGCGTAGACCTGAATTAGTCTTGTGGGCAAGATATATTGATGACGTCCTCCTCCTATGGAATGGTACCCATGATTCTTTGTGTAGATTCATGGAGGACCTAAATGAAAATGATAGAGGAATTCATTTTAATTACGAAGCTAGTTTGAGTACTGTAAATTTTTTGGATCTTAAAATATGGGGAGAAGGAGATATGATACTGACTTCTACCTATTTTAAGACCACGGATCGAAACGCGTTCATATCGCAAGACAGCTGCTATCACAAAGCTTGGCTGGATTCAGTCCCGAAAAGCCAATATGTCAGGATCAGACGCAACTGTTCTTCTATTGGTGATTTCAAGATTCAGTCTCAGGTTCTTACTGATCGATTTCTTGAAAAAGGTTATGATGCCTCTTTTTTAAGAGAGCGAGTTGAAGAGGGAGAAAAGTTAGATAGAGAATCCCTATTAAGAGATCGAACAGAAACAGGGAACACTACAAAGAAAGACCTTATCTGCCCATTTATAACCAGTTACTCCCATCAACACTTTACAATCAGAAAACTGATACACAAATATTGGCATATCGTGAAAAATGATAATATATTGGGTCCCCTACTTCCTGAGAGGCCTCAGGTGGTTTTTAAAGGGTTGCCATCTATTAGAGCATTGGTGGCTCCCAGTGTATGTGACCCTCCGATAAGGAAACCAATGTTCTTTCAGAATTTAGTGGGGTACTATAGATGCAGAAAATGTGCGGTGTGTACTGTTAATGCTATTAAAGATCGGAAGGTGACCCATTTCCACTCTATTAGTACTTCACAAACTTTTCCAATAAAATCATTCATCATGTTCTACTACACATGTGGTGTACCTTTTAACCTGTCCGTGCGGGTTCAAATATATGGGACGCACGGTTCGCCCGCTTCAGGTCAGGTTAAACGAGCACATTGGTAATATTCGGAGAGGCTTCATAGGCCATCCGGTATCCAAACACTATCTTAACGTACACGACAAAGACCCCAAGGGCACCCAATTCATAGGTATTGTCAGATTGAAGGTACCATGGAGAGGAGGGCCCAAAAGATGAGCTATATCCAAGTTAGAAATGGGATGGATATACAAAATCGGATGTCTTAAACCACGAGGACTCAATGTCGACATTGAAATCAATGCGTTTATTGATAACGCATGATGGAAATTTCTGACATAACAATCTATGTGGTTTTCTTGATTGTAATTACTTTTCATCGGCCATTTAAAACTTTTTTTCTAGTGGTAGTATGGATTATTCAAATATGTGTTCATTTTTGAGTTTATTTCATGTGCTTCTTGTGTCTAAAAGGCTCCGGCCTTTATCCCTTAGGTTGAGGATTGTAAAGGGGTGTGCTAGGGCTTGATCTGGCTGTCATGTCTAAATTTAGGCCTAATAGGTTTAAGTTTAAAGATATAATGGGCCCATTTCTAATATAGTTTGTCCGAACCTTATATAACTCCTCTGATAAGTTTGGACATTAGTCCATATGTCTTCATAAATGGTTTAGGTCAATTCTTCATTTTACAATTTTTTGCAAAAAATTAATTAATTAATTTTGTATATATACATATTTTTTAGTACATATATATATATCTTTCATTTTTATAAAAAAATAAATACAAAAAAAATTTTTTAAAAAATAAAGAATAAAATAAGGGATTTTCACACCATAGAATCCTCTCACTACAATAAGTGTATAGCGCACTATAATATTTTAGTTTAGATTCGAGCATATCATATGTGCTGCAGAGTAGTCTTTTTGGTTTCATTTGCAGTGAGAGATTTTAAATTTGATTTTTTATTTATAAGATACCGGACGTCCTTGCGTGTTAGAGATTGTTTCTCTATATTTGAACCTAGGGTACACGCTTGAGCATTTCCTGTTTTTAATTACGGTCCGCCTCTATAGGAGGCTTTCAATGACAGCCAGACCGAGGCTTGGTATATCCTTGCGCATGCCCAGTCGTGTGGCGGGCCGGCGCTGAGACGAGGCTTGGCTGTATTTTCGTTTTGCATGTCCGTTTTGGTTTTTTGTTTACGTATTATGTTCCGCCCTAAAGGCGGTCTTCAATGACGGCTTGGTCGAATCTCTGTGCATGCCCAGTCGCGCGACAGACGTGTGCGGAGACGAGGCTTGGTTGTAGTTTACTCGTATATAAGGTGATGGTTCATTGCGTCGCCCGTGCCCCGTAGAAGACGTCACGTATGACAAAACATGTAGGGCGTGGCCTCGCAGTGCTTGCCATCACGTGTTCTTTATTCTTTGATTGCACGGGCGTTTAGCCTTTGTTTTTATGCCGGCTTTTTAAACGTTTTTCATACTGGAACTTTTCTGTACATTTACCTGTGGTTTATTTTAACCAATAAATCCCTAATATTACTACACCATTGGAGTTGTTTTCCCCTTCTTTTCTTAAATATGGATCCTCCCAATCCTGAGTCTTCTTGTGCTGGGATTCATATATATTGCGGCTCCGGATATTACCCCAAGGAGCTTCCTAATTGTATTACTTCTGCTAGCGCACAAATTTTAATTTATATGCTTTGAAAACTATTAATTAAATTTAAAAGATTTAACCCAGTACACTCACCAACCCCGGTAGTAAGTGCAGCATGGGGCGAGCAAGACATGGTGAATCGGGAGCATAGACCGCATCACGGGAGCTGAGGCGGCGTGGTAATACACAACTGGCTTGGGGAGATGTAGGGGTTTCCATGTGCAAGGGTACTGGCATGTGATTCTGCAATTGAAGATGTCTGGGAACAAATGAAAAATTGTACTGTGAGATGAAAAGTGTATGGAATTGTGTAATGAAAGTGTGAAAAAAACAATTAGAGTATGTGTGAGGTGAAGTGGTGAATTGGGTGATGTGTATATAGACCCAATATGTCCATATGTGTTGGTGGTGGCAAAAAAGAATGTGATGGGTGAGTGAAAAGGGGTTATGTGTGTATGAGGTGAGCTGACCTGAATATAAGTATAACTGTGAAATACTAACTCATTGATGCAAACAAAAACCTGGGAGTAAAGGTGAAAATATGTGTGAACACAAACGTGCAATAGCATTCAGGGCGAATAAGAGTGGACCTGACTCAAAGGACACTTACCCAAGTAGCATACCATGCAGCACCAAGCGATGGAGTGGCTGGTGTGCAGGAGCTCCAGGCAGAGACCAGCCAAGTGAATAGCCGGCTCCTACTGAAGATATAGGGTATATACGCCGCCAACGCCACGTGCGTGAACATGGGAGGGGCGAGAGGCAATGTCCGCACCCGAGCCGGAGCGCTCGGTGATTGGCACCGAGACGCCCCCTACATGCGTCACGCAGTTGGTGCTCTCAGCGGCAGCGTAATGACGTCATGACCAGCGCCACATGCTGGACGTGAGGACCGTGGCGCCAATGCGCGAAGGGGCGTCCGCCAGATCCTCAGGACACAACAGTGCAGGGAGAAAGGGGAGGACCCACGAGGCGCATCGCAGCTCCCGTGAATGTGGAAAGAAGCCCCCCACACACCACCAACAAGCTCAAGAACCCCAAACCCGCACGCACCACCAGTGCGGCAAGAACACATGGATATTGAAATCAGAAGTTGTATAAATGTAAACAAAGTAGAAAAAGGGTTTAAACCAATTAAGTTTGTGCCGGGAATGCCATAATGTTGCTGTCACTAGTAAGTCAGGTAAATACGTACCCAATACTTCTTGGCTGGCTTAAATGCGCGAGTCCCTATGCTAGGAATACAAGCATCTGAGAGTACACCTCACGCGTGGATAGCAGGGGAACACTGCTGATCCAACTTTTCAACCGCTTCCATCCCTGTCTGTACTGAAGAAAAAGAGGGGGAGTGTGGGACTTTATATGAGGCACAGATGCGTGCCTCCATCCCTATATTTGGATGCATAAAAAAGGAAGGTGGGACTTTAAATTGAAGCGGTTGAAATGCGGAGGTGATGGTATATATATATATATATAAAGTTTTATTTGTATAAAATTATTAAATTTCATTTGTTACATATATGCACAAGATGTGAACACGGTAATACAAAGGTATAAAACATGTAACTGAATAAGATAAATTCAAGACAATCAAGTAGGTAGCATATGACAGCAAAACGGCCTAAACAAGCCCAACACAGCATGCCCGGCACCTGTGTAAATGATCACATAATAGAAATCTACAATAGCTGGGTTCATAAAGGTAACATCATGGGCCATAGTAAATGTGTCTGTAGCATCATGTAGCTCTACGCGTTTCGTGGATTCGTTTCCACTCGTCAGGAGCGGATGCGACAGATCCCTGTAAATATAGTAAATAAGGTAAACCACACTCTGTTTGAAGGTGAAAATTATTAATTAAATTTAAAAGATTTAACCCAGTACACTCACCAACCCCGGTAGTAAGTGCAGCATGGAGCGAGCGTGGTATGAATTCTTTACCAATATGGGATTTAAGTTGCAGGACTTGGTTCTTGCGCATAAACAAAAGAAAATGGCCATCTTGGAGGGCAAAATCAATGAATTTCGTTTGCAACTAGATCCCATAAGGGATTCACAACAAGTAGTGGATTTTAACACTCGTATAAAAAAGAAGCTTGAAAGGATTGATAAGGATACACAGAAAAAGAAGGCAAAGAAGTTCCATAGGGATTTGAGTGATTTTAGGTCTGGTTCTGTGTATCTTTGGCAACAGGTTAAAGCCCCAGTAAACATTGAAGGTAATAGGGATGGTGCTCAATGTGAGGGTCCTACTAGTCGGTTGAACAATATACCCAATACAGCCCTGTATCTTGGTGGCAACAGAAGGGATGACGGCTATTGCCGCCCCCCAAATGATCACTCCACCCCTGTCAGAAGGAATATGGATTATGGGAGAAGTAATGAAGGGAGGAATGGATCTAGTAATTCCTACCATCATACACCTTCTAATAATCAATATCAAGTCCCTATTTATAACAGATTTGACCCTTTGAGAGAAAATCGGGATAGAACAAGGTTCCAATCTCCCCGTCCTTTTTTAGGGAGGGGGAGAGGCTGGCAGAAACATGGTCGGGGGTACCCTCAACGAAGGGGGAGACCTCCAGGACAGTCGCAGCCGAGACAGGATTATCGCAAACCACCGTGGAGGGAACAGCCGCAACGGGAGAGGGACTATGCCCATCATCCCAACCAGTGGAGAGAAGAACAAGGGGCTGTAGGGCAGGACGAAGGGTCCAAAAAAAGAAGGAGAGAGCAGGACTAGGAGGCATTTTTAATTTAAGTAATGTGGTTTTATCTCACAAAGAAACTAATATCTTGCATTTGGGTCTAAAATGTGGCCTTAAAAGGCCGATCAATAAATTTGATGTTTTTATCGACATACATAAATATAAGAGAAAAGTAAACATCAAGAAGTACTTTCTAAATAGAAATTCCCAACCAGTTAACACTAGGGCCTTAGGGCCACTGGACAGTGGATTAAGGAACAAGTCCCTTTTTAATCCTCTTAATAGCGCGAATCAACATATTGAAGTGTTTAAAGGATTAGTGACACGTGATTTGGAGCATTTAGTGCCTAAAAAGAATGTAAATCCCCAACATATATTAGATGGGATCACTATGCTTGAAAAGAGGAAAGGCCCGCTGATAAAGGGGGAGGGGTAGTGATTTTAAATAAAGAATTTTATCACAACCAACTCACTGAAATGCTAAATGACAGCAACACTTATGTAAAACCAACAAAGGATCTTACTACACAATATCAAAAAGATCTTAGGAATCTGGTTGAAATAGGGGAGTAGGAGGATGAAACGATTTTCTCTGTCACTCGTACCCAGCTCTTGCTATACAAAAGATACATTGACAATCTGTTTTTTATCTGGGAAGGGTCAATTGACAGTTTACAAGAATTCCTGAGGGAACTCAACTCCAATGTTAATAATATTAAAATGACTAGTAAATTCAGTCAGAGTGATATACATTTTTTGGATGTGAGTATCTTTAGACAAGGGAATAGGTTGGGAACTAAGGTTTACTTCAAGCCTACAGACTCTAACAGTTACCTACCCGTTGATAGCGGGCATCACCCTATGTGGTTAAAAAATATTCCTAAGGGACAACTCACTAGGGTGAAAAGGAACTGTTCGGAAGAAGTGGACTTTATGCTGCAGTCTCAAACTATAAAGAAAAAGTTTATGGAAAAGGGGTATTATGAAGGAGCGTTGGACTCCATTATTCAGGAATTGGCTGTGCAACCTAGAGATGCCTTTTTAGAAGAAGCTCCATTGGTCCTGAATAGGGACAGTCATGAATAGAGCTTCATCTCGGGCTTTCATTCCCAATACAGGGAGGTGGAGGACATCTTTGCTGCCCACTGGAACATTTTGCGTATGGACAAAGTGTTGCATTCAGTTTTACCCTGTAGACCTAAGTTTATCTATAGAAGGTCCCTGAGTTTTGCGGACAAAATAGTGCGGAAAGTGTTGGACCCTCCGTCTAGGCCCCCTACTTTCTGGGATAGAAACGTTTTTTACAGTTGTAGGAGGTACCGTGCATGTAGGGAAGTGGACAGACCAGTGAGGGCTTTGGAGAGCTTTATATCCACTCTAACAACAAAGAATTTACCATCAAAGAATTCATTACATGTAACACTTCCTTTGTGGTCTATGCTCTGCAATGTCTATGTGGTCTTATTTAGATAGGACGCACTAGGAGACTTTTAACAGTCAGAATTGCAGAGCATATAACAAATATAAAAATAGGTTTTAACCACTTGACCACTGGGCACTTAAACCCCCTTCCTAACCAGACCAATTTTCAGCTTTTGGTGCTCTCACATTTTGAATGACAATTACTCAGTCATGCAACACTGTATCTATATGAAATTTTTGTCCTTTTTTTCACACAAATAGAGCTTTCTTTTGGTAGTATTTAATCACCGCTGAGTTCTTTATTTTTTGCACTAAAAAAAAAAAAGACCGGGGGCAGGAGGCGGAGCCTAGCAGAGCAGACATGCATTGTTAGAGCTCCACACCGCTGAGGAGAGAAGAGAAGGACAAAGCGGAGCCTGCAGGCTCAAAAGGTATCCATTTGAACCTTTTTGCCTCAGGGAACAAACTGTGAAAGTTTGTGCAGGAAATATGGTACTGGGAGGAAACCGTGGCAGAAATAAAAATCACCTCACAAAGAGCTCACAGGCACTCACTGCAGCTGAAGCAGCTCCAGTCACCTCACAAGATACAGCATCAGGGCGCTCTCACAGACAGAAAATGTCACAGCAAGACTCTCCATTTGAGTCAGATACAGAACAAATCCTCTCACAAACTTCTCCACAAGCCTCCTCAGTATCCCCAGTAATATTATTACAATTTGAAAAGATGCTTCATAAGGCTTTAAAACAAACCTCAGACCAAATAACAAACAGCCTAACCAAAGAAATAAGAGAGCTGGGAAACCGCACCGCAGCCTTAGAAATAAAAATGGATGAAATTGAAATTACAACCCAAGAAAATATAACAGAATTGGAACAATTAAAAAAAGAGAATTTAATACTTCAAACTAAGCTCGAAGATTACGAAAATAGAGCCAGACGTTCAAACTTGCGCATAAGGGGAATACCTGAAACTGTGACAGACCTGCAATCTACTATTATTGCTCTATTACAAGAACTAAAGCCAGATATCCCTATTGAACGTTTAGAACTGGACAGAGTACACAGAGCCCTCACAGCCAAAAAGAAAGATGGACCCCCACGTGATATAATCACAAAATTTCATTATTACAGAACGAAAGAACAAATACTAATTGCTGCAAGAGAAAAAAAGGAACTTAATTTTCAAGGACACAATTATCACATTTTTGCTGACCTATCCCAACTTACTATTACTAAAAGACGATCCATGAAACCCCAACTAATGGAACTGCAACGCCACAACATTATGTATCAATGGGGCTTCCCCTTTTCAGTCAGATTTAACTACCAAGGTACAATTTACAGAAGCAGATCAGCAGATGAACTACAACAAACCCTTTTAAAATTAAATCTGACAGAACCCACAAGCAGCAACTCTCCCACACGCAGAAGAATGGCGTCATCTTCACCTTCAGGCAGCACCCAGAAAATTTCAGAACAAAATGGGAATCATCATTCTCACAAAAGAGGCCGTTATGCCACATCATCCATGGACCAAGAAGATTCAATGGACTGACATCCTAATTCCTGATATCTCTTCATTTATTATACTAAGAGATGGTTCTCTTTAAAAAACCTATATTTATAACTGAATGTAACTGCATTCTGATAGTCACACACTGTGTGGGATCATGTTACATTCCAGTTATATTTCTTATTACTTCTGATTCATATAGCCTTAGAATATATAAGTGAAATAAGGAAATTCTTGTTCAGTTATATAGTATCAGGTAATAACAATAGATTTATTACTTTTTAGGACAAATATGTTCAATAATCCAGAAGTAATGGAAGCTTTTTCTTTCTTTTCTTAAAACAAATATATTATTACCTAACTAGTTCCTAGAATTATGTTTTTGTTTATTCTAATCTGAAGCAATACAACCTCAATTTTATGAGTTAACATATCTAAACAGTTACATATGAATAAAATATGTAATTGTTTACTCTAAAAGGGTTAAAATCCCAAAATAATTCAAACTATCTTCATCAATACCAAAGTTATTAACAGTACCTTTCTAACTGAATTATTTAGCCTAGGGCAAGACTAACCATATACAACCACCCTGGAATAAATAATTTCAACAAAAACTATATTCTGCACTCCAATTAATGAAACATCATTTTGATGTCTTTTGACATAGCACTTCTCTCCTGTAAGCGGAAGATCCGTGTACCCCCATTAGCCCTCCTCATTCTCCCAAACATATTAAGTGGGAGTGTGACGAAGGCACTTATTCCCCTGAGAGAGATATTTATTCTCTTTCACGGGTAAATTGTGATTACTTGCAAAAAATAATTTATACAATGTATCATTTAATCTCATATGTTTTTTGTTTACTCTTTACTCCAGAATTCACTGGTTTCTTTTCTATCTATTCATCTCTTCAGTCCACACAGGTTGATCTGCGCAGTCAGCTCTGCATAACAAAAAGTAAGTCAAAACTATTAGATCTATTGCCATGGCACCACTGAATATACTTTCCCTGAATGTTCAGGGAATAAATGTCCCTCAAAAAAGGACCAAAGCCTTCCGTACTTTCCATAACAAGAAGGCTCACATAGTATGCCTCCAAGAAACACACTTCACCAAAGATTCTACTCCAAAATATATTTCTCCTTTTTATCAACAAATTTACACGGCTTCTGCCTGTACCAAGCAAAGGGGAACTCTAATTGCATTTCACCGATCCACACCATTCACCTTATCATCAGAAATTAAAGACCCAGAAGGTAGATACCTGATACTCATGGGTTATATAATGGATACAGCAATCACGGTGATTTCCTACTACGCTCCTAACAAACAACCTACACCATTCCTCTCACATATATTACAAGTGATTAATACACACAAAATAGGAACAGTGATAATGTGTGGGGATTCGAACCAGGTCCTCCTCCCATTTCTAGATAAATCACCTTTTACACCATCCAAAATAACCTCTAGATTACCTTTTTCTCAACTTCTTTCCAAATACAATCTGGTAGATTCATGGAGAGAAAGTAACCCAATGAAAAAGAAATTCACTTATTTCTCGCACCCTCATCAAACCTTCACCAGAATAGATCATATTTTTCTAACAATAGGAATGTTACCAGAAATTATTGCATCAGATATAATTCCGATTCCGTGGTCTGACCATAATGCAGTATACACTACTATAGCCTCAGCCATACCAAAAGCGCATGACCCAACGTGGTACTTACCGGACATAATGCTCAAACACCCACTACATCAGATGGCCATTGAACAAGCTTTAAAGGAATACATATCAATTAATAATACAACAGACATCTCCCCAATAACACTGTGGGAAGCTCATAAGCCTGTCTTGCGTGGTACAATACAAAGACAAATGGCACTATTTAAACGGGAACGCAAAAATCTAGCAAAAAAACTAGAACTCAATTTTAATGCAGCCTACATATCATTTCAAGATAATCCATCTCAGAGTACAAAATCTCATCTGGAAAAATCTAGATTGGAATACGATCTATTTCTCACTGAGTCAGTTGATAAATCCCTCAAACGCTCCAAACACAATTTCTACATGAATACAAACAAACCAGGTACATATTTGGCTCGGGCATTAAATTCAACTAACAAATCTTTCAAACCAATACGTTTGAAATTATCAAAAAATGTTTACACTTGTAATCCAGTTAAAATAGTCCATAAATTTCACTCACATCTCGCAACTTTATACAAGACAAACAATGAATTTAATCCTACAGAAGCTGAATCCTTCTTCTCAAAAATAAACTTACCTGAGTTATCTCAGAATCAAAAAAGCAGTTTGGATGAGCCTATAACTATAGATGAAGTTGCTAACGCCATAAAAGACCTAAAACTTAACAAAAGACCAGGCCCAGACGGCTACTCGGCTTTATACTATAAAACATTCTCAGAAATACTCTCTCCCATTCTCACTGAAACTTTTAACAAACTTCTAGATGGACATTCTTTTCGGCAAGAAACACTAATGGCAATTGTTTGTATGATCCCAAAACCCCTTTCTGATGATACTTCCTGTGTGAATTATCGGCCTATCTCTCTGTTAAACCTCGATATTAAATTATTAGCAAAAATAATAGCAAAACGCCTCAATAGCATTATAGGAAAATTAATACATAGAGATCAAGTAGGCTTCATGCCAAATAGACAGGCAGGCGATAATATACGCAGGGCAGTGTTATTGGCACATATTGCTAAAAAACGGAAAATCCCTTTATGTTTTCTATCTCTCGATATTAAGAGGGCATTTGACACAGTATCCTGGCAATATATGCAATATTCATTACAAAAATGGGGTTTTGGACCCCACTTTTTAACATGGATCAAAGCATTATATAATAAACCCAAAGCCTATATAAAATATGCTGGATACAAATCTGAAGCCTTTAATATCGAAAGAGGTACCCGACAGGGTTGCCCATTATCTCCCTTATTATTTGCCCTTATACTCGAACCCATGGCCCAATACATCAGAACAAACCAAACTATAACTGGCATTGAAGTAGGAGGTATTACACACAAATTATGTATATTTGCAGGCGATATATTACTTTTTCTATCATCACCACAGGTCTCTGGTCCTAACTTAATACCAGCTCTTGATGGATTTGCAGCCCTATCCGGCCTTATGATTAATCCTAAGAAATGCCTAGTGCTTAATATTTCACTCACAAACATGGAATTGATCCCGGCTAGGGCTGCACTCCCATTCACATGGGCAGAAAAATCAATCCCATATCTTGGAATTCATTTAACAGCATCTCATTCTGACTTATTCTCAACCAATTATCCTCCTGTATTAAGACAGATCACAAATCTAATAAAACAATGGTCGCAACTTCCTTTATCCTGGATAGGGAAGATTAATGCAATCAAAATGACTATTCTACCCAAATTGCTTTATCTATTCAGAGTCCTCCCTATTCCAATTCCTTCCTATTTTTTGAGAATAGTACAAAAAAGAGCAACTTCGTTTATATGGGGCTCTTCTAAACCACGTATACCTGTACACACACTACATCTTCCCAAAAATAAAGGAGGCCTGGGATACCCTAATTTTACTAACTACTACAGAGCAGCACATTTGGCCAGTCTGTCCAAATACCATGCAAAACAGGAAATCCCATTATGGGTATTTATAGAGGCTTCAGAAAACGACCCTCTATTAATATCAAATTTATTATGGCTTGATCCTAAAGACCGCTTTAAAATTCATAATCCCATAACTAAACACTTCTTATCTCTCTGGGATAAACTAAAAACCAAATATCAGTTACAATCTCCACACAATCCTCTCCTTTCTTTTATCAGAAATCCGGCCTTTTATCCTGCATGGATCTACCCAAATTCTTTTAAAGCTTGGACAACAGCAGGCATTCAGACACTAAATGACTTCATAGCATCTAAATCATTCCTTTCATTCCCATCGCTTAGAGAAAAATATGATCTACCAAACTCTGAGATATTTGGATATCTCCAAATCAAAAATTTCTATACACCATTCCTAAAGGGGGATACACCATTATCCCAATTATCCATTTTTGAATCAATCTGTACAAAAGATCCATTTGCTAAAGGTACAATTTCATCACTTTATAATCAATTATATGGAGTAGCAAATCTTAATAGACCCTCTTACGTTCAGAGGTGGGAGGAGGACCTGGGACGAACTTTAGAAGACACGGACTGGTCTAACATATGGCTCACATCTAAGTCATCTTCACCCAACATCTTAGCACTGGAGACAAATTATAAAGTCCTAACTCGCTGGTACCTTGTACCCGCTAGAGTGGCAAAATATTCACCTAATACCTCAGCTCTTTGTTTTCGAGGATGCCCAGAAATAGGCACATATTTACACATATGGTGGACGTGCCCAGTAATCCAAACCTTCTGGAAGGAAGTCTTCGTGATTGCATCTAAAATATTTAAAAAAATAATACAACCAGATCCATATTTAACTTTACTTAATCTAAAACCAGAATGGTTAACACTCTCTCAATTCAAACTTATGATCCAACTAATAACGGCTGCAAAACAAACAGTGGCCAAGGCATGGAAATCTCCTACATTGGTACTAGCAGAAACAATTCACAGAATGAATAATACAATGTCCCATGCTAAGATGGTAGCCATCGATCAAAATCAAATTCCAAAATTTGAAAAACTTTGGCACCCTTGGATAAAACAACAGTTCCTGTCAAATTTCAATGACTCTGTCCTGTTGCCATGGTAACAGATTAAATGACTTACAGAGACACCCATTCTAAGGCTTCAAAGAGAACTAAAAAGACTAATAAACTGACGAGCAGGACAACCTTGTGGACCATACCTCTACCTTTCAACCCTTTTTCTTCTTTCTCTTTCCTTTTCTCCACCTTACGATTAAAGCTCATTATCAGAATTTATTTGACCTACCGTATATACTCGAGTATAAGTCGTTCCGAGTATAAGTCGAGGCCCTAATTTACCACAAAAAAAATGGGAAAAACTTATTGACCCGAGTATAAGACGAGGGTGAGAAATGCACAGCTACTGTAAGTGGAAAAGAGGGTCAACAATGCCCATTTGCAGCCTCACTGTGCCCATTTGCAGCCATAGGTCCCATGAACTTCAAACTCGGTAGTTAAGGGTTCCTAGATGCCTCCTAGCTGCAGCCAAAATTTGGGGTCTCTGAACCCAAAGGGTCCCGAAATGACATTGCAGCAGATAGACACAGTTGACCGAATTTGGGGCCCCGTATCTCGGGGCCACTTAGTGCTAAGAACCCCAAATTTGGTGTGCAAACCCAGTGGAACTAGCACCATAAAATTTCCAAAGCTGGGGTTTCTAGCACTAAGTGGCCACGAGATACAGGGCCCCAAAAATCAGTTCAGAAAATGTCAAGCACTTTTCTGCAGCAGAGAATGACATTTTCCGAACCAGTTTTGGGGCCCAGTATCTCAGGGCCACTTGGTGCTAGGAACCCAAGCTTTGGATATGTTATGGAACCAGGTCCACTGGGTTTGCACACCAAATTTGGGGTTCCTAGCACCAAGTGGCCCTGAGATATGGGGCCCCAAAGTCGGTTCAGAAAATGTCAAGCACTTTTCTGCAGCAGAGAATGACATTTTCCGAACCAGTTTTGGGGCCCCGTATCTCAGGGCCACTTGGTGCTAGGAACGCAAGCTTTGGATATGTTATGGTACTAGGTCCACTAGGTTTGCATACCAAATTTGGGGTTTCTAGCACCAAGTGGCCCTGAGATACGAGGCCCCAAAATCGGTTCGGAAAATGAAATTTTTTGCTGCAGAAAAGTGCTTGACTCGAGTATAAGTCGAGGGGGGCACTTCCAGCACAAAAAAATGTGCTGAAAAATTCGACTTATACTCGAGTATATACGGTATATACACTCTAGTTGTAAACAATATGTATAGTAGGTATAAATCATTTAAATACCTACAAAAGTAACTAAGGAAATGATATATATCTTTAATTTAGGTTTACGTGAACCCAATGTTTAATATTTGAAATTTCATGATATTTACCTATATAAACCCTACTGTAAAACAATGAGCTTACTTTATAGATCCTTGTAAACTTACTTTATGTATCTTTATAACATTGTATACTCAATAAACTTCTTTTGACAAGGAAAAAAAAAAAAGACCGAAAAATCTGTAAAAAAATGCATCTTTCTTCATTTCTGTTATAACATCTTGCAAATTAGTAATTTTTTTACCATATATTTTGGCCAAAATTTATACTGCCACAGATCTTTGGTAAAAATAACCCAAATCGGAGTATATTATTTGGTCTTTGTGAAAGTTATAGAGTCCACACGCTGTGGTGACAATCTCTGAAAATTGATCACACCTGAATTACTGACGGCCTATCTAATTTCTTGAGACCCTAATATGCCAGAAAAGTACAAATACCCCCCAAATGACCCCTTTTTGAAAAGAAGACATTCCAAGGTATTTAGAAAGATGCATGGTGAGTTTTTTGAAGTTGTCATTTTTTCCCACAATTCTTTGCAAAATCAAGTTTTTTTTTAACTTTTTTTCACAAAATTGTCATATTAGCAGGTTATTTCTCACACAGTGCATATGCATACCACAAATTACACCCCAAAACACATTCTGCTATTACTCTCGAGTACGGCGATACCACATGTGTGAGACTTTTACACAGTGTGGCCACATACAGAGGCCCAACATGCAGGGGAGCACCTTCAGGCGTTCTGGAGTGCCCAGGCCAATTCTGACATTTCTCTGGTACATGTAAAAATCATCATTTATTAGCTAGAAAATTACATAGAACCCCAAAACATTATATATGTTTTTTTAGCAAAGACCCTAGAGAATACAATGGTGGTCATTGCAACTTTTTATCTCGCACGGTATTTGCGCAGCAAATTTTTTAACGCTTTTTTTGGAAAAAAAATAGTTTTGTGCTTAATAAAAAAACTAAACAGTAAAGTTAGCCCAATGTTTTTGCATAATTTGAAAGATGAATTTACGCCGAGTAAATAGATACCCAACATGTCACCTTTTAAAATTGCACGTGCTTGTGGAATGGGGTCAAACTTTGCTACTCAAAAATCCCCAAAAATGCTAGTTTAAAATTTTTTACTGGTTACATGTTTTGAGTTACAGAGGAGGTTCAGGGCCAAAATCATTGCTCTCGCTCTACCGATCGCAGCGTTACCTCATATGTGTGGTTTGAACACCGTTTTCATATGTGGGCGGGACTTACGTATGAGTTCGCTTCTGCAACCGAGCACACAGGGACAGGGGCGCTTTAAAAAAAAAAAAAAAATTATTGTTCATTTTACTTTATTTATTTTAGTTTGATGCTTTTTTCCAAAAAAAAAAATTTTTGACCACTTTTATTCCTATTACAAGGAATGTAAACATCCCTTGTAATAGGAATATGGCATGACATGTCCTCTTTACAGTATGATATGGGGTCAATAAGACCCCACATCTCACCTCTAGGCTAGGAAGCCTGAAATAAAAAAAAAAAAAAAAGATCCTGGCTTCGATCGTAGCGGCGAGTCGGTAGAAGCACCTGAGGGCGGCGAGAGGGGGGGCGTCCCCTCTCGCCTCCCATAAGAATGATCAAGCAGTGGAACAACTGATAAGATCATTCTTATGGTGTAGGGAATCGCCGGCTGAAAAAGCTGATATCTGAATGATGCTTGTAGCTACAGGCATCATTCAGATATCCCCGCACAAAGTCAAGGATGTTGTATGTCAACCGGCGGGCAGGAAGTGGTTAAAACGCATTTTTTTTTTTAACACAAAGTTGTCCATTTATACAATATTTCTAACACATAGCATGTACACACCAAAAATGACACCCCAAAATAGATTCTCCTACTCCTCCTGAGTATGGCGATACCACATGTGTGAGACTACCACAGCCTGGCCACATATAGAGGCCGAGTACAGCCGAGTATGGCTGAGCATGGCTGGGTATGGCTGGGTATGGCTGGGTATGGCTGGGTATTGCAGGGTATGACGGGGTATTGCAGAGTATGGCGGGGTATTGCAGAGTATGGGGGGTATTGCAGAGTATGGCAGGGTATTGCAGGGTATCGCCGAGTATGACTGGGTATGGCTGGGTATCACCGAGTATTGCAGAGTATGGCTGGGTATGGCAGAGTATTGTGGGGTATTGCAGAGTATTGCGCGGTATTTCAGAGTACTGTGGGGTATTGCAGGGTATTGCGGGGTATTGCAGAGTACTGCGGGGTATTGCAGAGTACTGTGGGGTATTGCGGGGTATTGCAGGGTATTGCGGGGTAATGCAGGGTATTGCGGGGTATTGCAGAGTATTGCGGGGTATTACAGTGTACTGCGGGGTATTGCGGGGTATTGCAGAGTATTGCAGGGTATTGCAGAGTATTGCGGGGTATTGCAGTGTACTGCGGGGTATTGCAGAGTATTGCGGGGTATTGCAGAGTACTGCGGGGTATTGCAGAGTACTGCGGGGTATTGCAGAGTATTGTGGGGTATTGCAGAGTACTGCAGGGTATTGCAAAGTATTGTGGGGTATTGCAGAGTATTGCGGGGTATTGCAGAGTACTGCGGGGTATTGCAGGGTATTGAGGGGTATTGCAGAGTATTGCGGGGTATTGCAGAGTATTGTGGGGTATTGCAGTGTACTGCGGGGTATTTCAGAGTATTGTGGGGTATTACAGAGCATTGTGGGGTATTGTAGAGTATTGTGGGGGTATTGCAGAGTATTGTGGGGTATTGCAGAGTATTGTGGGGGTATTGCAGAGTATTGCAGAGTATTGCAGGGCATTGCAGATTAGTGCAGGGCATTAGGGATGGCTGAGCATGGATGGATGGATGGCTGGATGTCACTGTGCAGCGCTGTGGGCACTACACATCCAGCCCACAGCACTGCAGCCATCCATCCATCCCCCTCTCCGCTCACAGTGTACCGATCGGTACACAGGAGGGGAGGAGATGACGCCGGTTTGTTTACATGTGATGACTCCGTCATTTGATAGAGCGATCACATGGTAAACGGGCGCGATCAGTGGCCATTTACCGGGATCCGTGATGTGCCGGGTCCTCCGGACCCGGCGGTCACGGGTGTGTTCGGGTGCGCGAGAGGGGAATTCTGGGAGGACGTCATAGTACGCCCTCCCAAAGTTAAGCAACCGTCCTGCAGCAGTCATTCGGCTATGGGCCGGTTGTTAAGTGGTTAAAGACCACAATGTATCGCTCCATTTTAAATTAATGCATAATCAAGACCCATCAGGTCTCAAATTTTGTGATGTTGTCCATTTAAAACCAAAATGGAGGGGTTCAAATCTAGTCCGTGACCTGTCTAGGAGAGAGACCCAACGGATTTTTTTGGCGGATACATTATCGCCAAAAGGGTTGAACGTGGATCTAGATATTAACTGTTTCATAAGTGATTATTGAGTTTTTGAAGTAACTGTTTGGAGCAGTTTTTATCGATCATTTTTTTATCGATCAATTTTTTATATACTACATACAGTGTACATTTACTGCATATTGGGTTTTTTACTTGTGTTTCCCGATTAAGTGCCTCCTGTCTATCTTTGCTCTATTTTTGCTCCTTTTTAAATGCATTTAGATTCATTTTATCTCTTTTCTAGTTTTTTAGAAATAATTTACTTGCAGTCGATGTGTATATATTTTTAGTAATAAGTCACATCATAATATCCTAATTTTTAATTATTTATATTTGGTATTGCATATATGCTATTGTGATGAGAAATAATTGTCTTGTTAAAAGCATTATGGTTACAATAGGTGATATATTGAGAATAGAGCTGTAATGAGAATTCATTTTCTTGTTAAAAACACTATAATTAAAATTAATTGATGTACTGATGACAGAATTATATAAATTATGAGGGTTTTTATATTTATTAGTCCGCTCAATATGTGTTAATTATGTGGGCACTTGTATTTATTAGATGTGCTATTCTGCTGTTTTGCATATCTGCATACTGATTAATTCAATATGTGTTATTTTGCATATCTGTATATGTTCTAGCCCCTATGAGAAGAGCGCAATGTGCAGTGGTAATTCACATACCTACTTACTAGCTTGTTTAGCTTGTGGGTGTGTATATCTGTATATTCTGTATTCTATATATAAAAAGTGCAGTGTGGCTGATTGTCCCTTTCCCCCTCCTGTAGGAAGCCGTCAGTGTTTATTTCGGCTGACGACGCGCACCTGTCGTCACGCCGAATGCGCTGTGATTGGCCATGGAGGTCGGGGCAGGATAATTTAAGCCTGTCCATCTGTCATGTAGGCACGCCCTCTGTTGAAGTCAGGATATGATGAAACACGTCAGGGAGTGGCCTACACGACGCCGGAAGTGACGTTTGTGCTCCACCGCAGCTGGATCCACAACAAGGAAGTGGAGATCGTTCCTTGGGAAGCTGAGCCGGCTGATTTTTGCTACGGTGAAGTGCACGTTTAAACGCTTCCTTTGCTGTGCTTTGTTGATTGCAGTGTTGATGTACGTAGTTTTATTGAGGGGGTTCTCTGTGTGATGTGATGGGCTTGTATTCAATAAACAGGATTATGCTATGTGCGCTTTTCTTTTGTTATTGATTCATTTCTGAGCCCTGATCATCTGTGAATCCTCTGGAGTGGTGTTGGCACTTGTGGCTTGGATGTTTCTTTCCTTGGAGGCTTGTTATTGCTTAGCTCTGGTGAGTTTAACCTCCTGAGGGGAGCGTGCTCTCACATGGTGGAATTGGACTGACCGGTGGAAGGTGCACACTGAGACTCTGTTTTATGATCACCTATGAACACTTTCTGAACTACTTTCTAAACTCCTCACCACTCTTAAAGGACTTTCGTGTGAAGTTGGCCACATGCATGTTTATTTAAGCTCAACAATAGCGCTGTTTTTAGTGAGATATTATAGTCTAATTTATTGATTATTTTATACCACTGTTTATCAATATTTTTTACATGCTGACACTGTATATTCACACAAGTGATAATTTCATCTATGTTATGCAGTGATGGGGATTTCCAATGACTGGTAAGAGATATCCTGGCTGAAAATAATATATGTACTTTCAATATTCTGTTCGCTGCTTGTAATGCATCTAGTCTAGTTATGTTTAGGAGGGCTAGTTCGGGTTTTAGGGGCCTGTAAGCACCAGTGAGTTCACTAATGAGAATGGCTAAAAACCTTCAAAAGGAATACATTTGCAGGCAGCTCCATAGTATATGGTATAGATTGCCTATTTGGTTACAAAGCTTCCAACGGGTAAAGGGTCATATACCACCTATAATATTTTTTTTTGGAAAATGTCCCAGTGATCAATACATGATGACTAGGGATGAGCTTCGAGTTCGAGTCGAACTCATGTTCTACTCGAACATTGGCTGTTCGCAAGTTCGCCGAACAGCGAACAATTTGGGGTGTTCGCGGAAAATTTGAATGCCGCGGAACACCCTTTAAAAGTCTATGGGAGAAATCAAAAGTGCTAATTTTAAAGGCTTATATGCAAGTTATTGTCATAAAAAGTGTTTGGGGACCCGGGTCCTGCCCCAGGGGACATGGATCAATGCAAAAAAAAGTTTTAAAAACGGACGTTTTTTCAGGAGCAGTGATTTTATTAATGCTTAAAGTCAAACAATAAAAGTGTAATATCCCTTTAAATTTCGTACCTGGGGGGTGTCTATAGTATGCCTGTAAAGGGGCGCATGTTTACTGTGTTTAGAACAGTCTGACAGCAAAATGACATTTGGAAGGAAAAAACTCATTTAAAACTACCCGCGGCTATTGCATTGCCGACAATACACATAGAAGTTCATTGATAAAAACGGCATGGGAATTCCCCACAGGGGAACCCCGAACCAAAATAAAAAAAAAAAAAATGATGTGGGGGTCCCCCTAAATTCCATACAAGGCCCTTCAGGTCTGGTATGGATATTAAGGGGAACCCCAGCCAAAATTTAAAAAAAAAATTGACGTGGGGTTCCCCCTAAATTCCATACCAGACCCTTCAGGTCTGGTATGGATTTTAAGGGGAACCCCGCGCCAAAAAAAAAAAAAAAACGGCGTGGGGTCCCCCTAAAAATCCATACCAGACCCTTATCCGAGCACGCAACCTGGCAGGCCGCAGGAAAAGAGGGGGGGATGAGAGTGCGGCCCCCCCCCCTCCTGAACCGTACCAGGCCACATGCCCTCAACATTGGGAGGGTGCTTTGGGGTAGCCCCCCAAAACACCTTGTCCCCATGTTGATGAGGACAAGGGCCTCATCCTCACAACCGTGGCCGGTGGTTGTGGGGGTCTGCGGGCGGGGGGCTTATCGGAATCTGGAAGCCCCCTTTAACAAGGGGACCCCCAGATCCCGGCCCCCCCCCCTGTGTGAAATGGTAAGGGGGTACTTACCCCTACCATTTCACTAAAAAACTGTCAAAAATGTTAAAAATGACAAGAGACAGTTTTTGACAATTCCTTTATTTAAATGCTTCTTCTTTCTTCCTTCATCTTCTTCTTCTTCTGGTTCTTCTGGCTCTTCTGGTTCTTCCTCCGGCATTCTCGTCCAGCATCTTCTCCGTGGCGTCTTCTATCTTCTTCTCCTCGGGCCGCTCCGCACCCATGGCATGAGGGGGGAGGCTCCCGCTCTTCTCTTCATCTTCTTCTCTTCTTCATCTTCTTCTTCATCTTCTTCTTCTTCTTCTTCTTCTTCTTCCTTCTTCTCTTCTTCCTGTCTTCTCCGGGCCGCTCCGCAGCCATGCTGTGGCATGGAGGGAGGCTCCCGCTGTGTGACGGCGTCTCTTCGTCTGACGGTTCTTAAATAACGGGGGGCGGGGCCATCCGGTGACCCCGCCCCCCTCTGACGCACGGTGACTTGAGGGACTTCCCTGTGACGTCACGGGGAATGCCACAGGGAAGTCCCGTCATGTCACCGTGCGTCAGAGGGGGGCGGGGTCACCGGGTGGCCCCGCCCCCCGTTATTTAAGAACCGTCAGACGAAGAGACGCCGTCACACAGCGGGAGCCTCCCTCCATGCCAGCATGGCTGCGGAGCGGCCCGGAGAAGACAGGAAGAAGAGAAGAAGAGAAGAAGGAAGAAGAAGAAGAAGAAGATGAAGAAGAAGATGAAGAAGAGAAGAAGATGAAGAGAAGAGCGGGAGCCTCCCCCCTCATGCCATGGGTGCGGAGCGGCCCGAGGAGAAGAAGATAGAAGACGCCGCGGAGAAGATGCTGGACGAGAACGCCGGAGGAAGAACCAGAAGAGCCAGAAGAACCAGAAGAAGAAGAAGATGAAGGAAGAAAGAAGAAGCATTTAAATAAAGGAATTGTCAAAAACTGTCTCTTGTCATTTTTAACATTTTTGACAGTTTTTTAGTGAAATGGTAGGGGTACTTATGTACCCCCTTACCATTTCACACAGGGGGGGGCCGGGATCTGGGGGTCCCCTTGTTAAAGGGGGCTTCCAGATTCCGATAAGCCCCCCGCCCGCAGACCCCCACAACCACCGGCCAGGGTTGTGGGGATGAGGCCCTTGTCTTCATCAACATGGGGACAAGGTGTTTTGGGGGGCTACCCCAAAGCACCCTCCCAATGTTGAGGGCATGTGGCCTGGTACGGTTCAGGAGGGGGGGGGGGCGCACTCTCGTCCCCCCCTCTTTTCCTGCGGCCTGCCAGGTTGCGTGCTCGGATAAGGGTCTGGTATGGATTTTTAGGGGGACCCCAAGGCTTTTTTTTTTTTTTTTTTTGGCGCGGGGTTCCCCTTAAAATCCATACCAGACCTGAAGGGTCTGGTATGGAATTTAGGGGGAACCCCACGTCAATTTTTTTTTTAAATTTTGGCTGGGGTTCCCCTTAATATCCATACCAGACCTGAAGGGCCTTGTATGGAATTTAGGGGGACTCCCACATCATTTTTTTTTTTTAATTTTGGTTCGGGGTTGCCCTGTGGGGAATTCCCATGCCGTTTTTATCAATGAACTTCTATGTGTATTGTCGGCAATGCAATAGCCGCGGTAGTTTTAAATGTGTTTTTTCCTTCAAAATGTCACTTTGCTGTCAGACTGTTCTAAACACGGGAAACATGCGCCCCTTTACAGGCATACTATAGACACCCCCCAGGTATGAAATTTAAAGGGATATTACACTTTTATTGTTTGACTTTAAGCATTATTAAAATCACTGCTCCTGAAAAAACGGCCGTTTTTAAAACTTTTTTTTGCATTGATTCATGTCCCCTGGGGGAGGACCCGGGTCCCCAAACACTTTTTATGACAATAACTTGCATATTAGCCTTTAAAATTAGCACTTTTGATTATTCATGTTCGTGTCCCATAGACTTTAACGGCGTTCGCGTGTTCGAACGAATTTTTTTCCTGTTCGCATGTTCTGGTGCGAACCGAACAGGGGGGTGTTCGGCTCATCCCTAATGATGACACTTGAAAATTCAACTGTATAGCCCTTTGCCATTGAATTAGAGAAAACTTGTTTGCCAGCTCATTTTCCCATTTAAGCATATCAGGTGTTTTGGCCACTAGAGAAGAACTGGCTAAGATAGAGTAAAAGAAGGAAATACCACAAACCTTCTTGCTTGAATTACCCTGGATATAGAGCCAAATGGGTTCAGGGATTGCTATACTTTCTCTACAACCATTAGCAGTATGCAAGTGCTGGATCTGCATGGCTCTATAGACATCCTGAGGTAGACAACACTGTTTGATAGATAGATAGATAGATAGATAGATAGATAGATAGATAGATAGATAGATAGATAGATAGATAGATAGATAGATAGATAGATAGATAGATAGATAGATAGATAGATAGATAGATAGATAGATAGATAGATAGATAGATAGATAGATAGATAGATAGATAGATAGATAGATAGATAGATAGATAGATAGATAGATAGATAGATAGATAGAAGATAAATTCCTCGAACTTGGCAACCACCGGTGGTTAGCCACTCGTAAGACTAAATAGGGATATTTAGATTATGCAAGTCTTAGTTAAATCGTTGGGAGAACAATAATGTTGTCAGGGAAATAGGCGCATCCCTATGCATAGTCCTGCTAGGCTAGCAAACCAGCACAGGCAAGGTCGCGCTAACGCGCATCAACGCACAAGGGTGTGCAATGTTTCTACTAGGCGGACGCCTGGCGCCGTGTTTGGACAAATGCACGTGCGTAACAACGCCGCGATGGTACGTACGCACGAACGGAACGGTGCGCGTACGACGTGATACTGCGCCTTGTTTATTTAAACGTTCCACTGACAGTGCCACATTGCTGGATTATCATAAGCTCTTCTTGTGTTCCTGTGATTGTGATTCATGTTGTCCTGACCTCCTGTGTACCGACCCGGCTTGTTATCTACTCCTCTGGATCTCCTGTATTACCCACCGGCTTGCTTCTGACTATTCCTGCCTGCTTCCTGCATCTGACCCCGGCTTGGCTAAACGGACTCCGCATTCCTCTGTCTCCTGTACCTGGACTTGTTGCTTAGATTCTCAGACTGCTTACTGTGTTTGACCCCCTGGCCTGGCCTCTGACTTCCTATTGGACTTCCATTTGGTCCCCTCCTTGGACCTTAAGCACGTTGCTCTAACAAGCCACCAACACCGGCTCCTACTTCCACCAACACCGGCTCCTACTTCCAGGCAACCCATGCTTCTGTGAGCACCACATCCCTGTGTCATTTTCAGGGTTGTGCTGCACTCGGCCGCAAGGGGAGCCCTCTCAGCAACTCGGTCTCCTTCCAAGATCCTGATAGTATAATCCAGCCATGTCAGAGACGGACGGAGGTGACTCCTCGATGAAGGCCATTCTCCATCAAATCACGGCCCTTACCGCAGTCATTCAGCAGCTTAAGGAGGAATACTTCCGGTTGGAGGAACGTCTGCAGCACCTACCCAAGTCATCCTCTTCCTCGGTTCAAAGTCCACCTCCAGCACCAACTGCTGGGTTCATGGTCCCTTCAGAACCACGTGTCCCAGCGCCAGAATGTTTCCGTGGGGATCAAAGAAAATTTAGGTCCTTTAAAAACTCCTACTATTTATACTTTGACTTGCAACCACAGACTTTTTTCAGTGAAACAATCAAGGTGGGGTTCACTATCTCCTTACTGCATGGTGAGCCACAGACCTGGGCCCATGGCCTGTTGGAACAAAGTAGCCCCTCCATCAACACTGTGGACCAGTTCTTTGAAGTCATGGCTCGGTTATATGATGATCCCCTATGGGTAGCCACTGCCGAAGCAACTCTACATTCCCTCCCTCAGGGCCAGCGCCCTGCGGAGGACTATACAGTAGAGTTCCGCACATGGCCCATAGACTCTGGTTGGAATGAGGCAGCATTAAAATACCAATATCGAATGGGGTTATCAGAGGCCCTCAAGGATGAGTTAGCCAGGTTACAGGTTCCGGCCACACTTGAAGATCTCATCCAGTTAACTGTTCAGCTTGACAGACGTTTACGGAAACGTCAGGGTGAACGTGATCAGGCCTCTTGCTCTACTCGGACCCTGCCCCGAGTTCAGTCTGCATCAGCTCCCATACAAGTCGGCATGTTCCGTCCAGCATTAACCCCTGGGGTGAGACTTTATCGCCGGCAGGCAAGACTTTGCTTCTACTGCGGGGAATCAGGACATTTCATAGATTACTGCCCCCTAAGACCAAGAAAACCGACCCTCCATACTCACCTTCAAGTATCCAGGTCTTCCTCTGCCCATATCTCACTTCCTGTTACATTGCTAGTGGCAGGTAAGGAGATCCACCTCCAAGCAATATTGGATTCCGGGGCGTGTAGTTGTTTCTTGGACTTGGCCTTGGCTAAAGATCTAGCTATTCCACTGAACTATAAGGAACAGAGACTAACAGTCCATCTGGCTGACGGCTCCTTGCCAAGCTCGGGTCATGTCACCCAGGAAACCGTACCTATCCTTACCACTACCAATTCTGGTCATCAGGAGTTTCTCAGATTTGATGTCTTAAGTTCCCCTATGTTCCCGGTCATCCTAGGAATCCCATGGCTACAAGCACACAATCCTCAGATTGATTGGTCCAGGAAGGAGGTACTCCTTACATCTCCCTATTGCCAACAGCATTGTTTGACCCCCGAATTCCAGGACTTTTCCAGTTGCCTGACTGTACAATCCACACCGAGTCCGGATCCTAACGTACCAGCAGCTTACCTGGAATTTCTTGACGTCTTTGATAAAAAGAAAGCAGACACCTTACCGCCACACCGTCCTTACGACTACTATTCCCTTTGGTCGTATATATTCCCCCTTTCCGAGACTGAGCTTGGGACCCTGAGACAATATATTGATGAGAATCTTGAAAAAGGTTTTATCCGTCCTTCTTCTTCCCCTGCCGGTATTTTCATTGTTGAGAAGAAGGATAAGACACTGAGACCATGTGTGGACTACAGGGAATTAAACAAAATTACCCTTAAGAACCGCTACCCACTCCCGCTCATCCCTAAACTAAAAGATTTGTCGCTAAAGGTTATGAGGTAAATTTCCTTAACAAAATAGTTGATCAGATTCAGCTAACCGATAGGAGTCTATTGTTAAAGATGCAAGTATCTAGGGAGGAGGTAGGAGATAACAAGGAGCCATTTTTACCTTTTATTACAAGCTATTGGACATAAAATTGTCGGATAAAAACACATATTCAAAAACATTGGCACATCCTGTGTAATGATAAGGTTCTAAGACCCTCCTTACCTTCTAGACCTCAAGTAGTCTCTTAAGGGGTCCTTTCACTCAAAGATAAAATTGCTCCCAGTGTTTTGAGTCCACTATCAAAACCAACTCCCTTTTTTCAGAATCTTTTTGGATTCTATCAGTGCAGGAAATGTCAAATGTGCGCTATCAATGGCTGTCGACATAGGAATATCAGAGATTTTACAGCCACTAGTTCTTCCCGTACCATTAAGATACAACCAGGGTAAACCCTGCATTACCTGCTCCACGACTGGGGTTGTTTATTTGTTACAATGTCCGTGTGGACCCCAGTATGTGGGCAGGACCAAGCGGGCCCTACAGGTGAGACTAAACAAACACATTAATAACTAGACATGTGCATTTGTTTTTGTCCGAATGCATTTTCGTCCGAATTTCAGGTATTTTCGCTATCGTTTTAACAAACGATAACTAAAGTGCAGAATCCGAAAAACAAAAGATCCGACATAAACGAATGCTTTATTTTCGTTTTCGTTGCTACAACAGTTCGATATAGATAGGAGATTCGACACGATGCTGACAATAACAATCTGTGTCCATCAAACCTGTGGTCGAATGTGCCTAACCTTAACTCTATTAGTCCAAGATTATTCTACATAGAGAGAAAAGATTCCACATAGAGAGAAAAGATTCGACGTAGGGGAGAAAAGATAAATAAAAATAATGATGATGATGAATGTTATTGGCTGATTGTAACCAAAGAGGAGGAGCAGTAAAATAGCTAGAACTGAGTACACACGTACTTTGGCTTATGGTGTCTGTTGAAAGTTCTAAGAAGATTCGAAGGAGCAGGTAAACTATACGGCGTCGTACAGTTTAGCTGCTCCGTCGAATCTTCTTTGAACATTCAACAGACACCATAAGCCTTCAATGACAGATTCGACCCCAATTTGGATTTTCAGACGAATGCAATTTTTAACGAAAAACGAAATAAATAAAAACAAATTTCGGGAGTAACTAAATAAATGTATTTTTCGGACGAAAAGAAATTCCAAAACGAAATATTTCAGTGTGCACATGTCTATTAATAACATTAGGAAGGGTTTTCCGAAACATTCAGTTTCAAAACACTACACGTTGGTACATAAAAAAGACCCTAAGAATACCATGCTTATGGGCATTGACAGATACAGTCTACCTTGGCGGAGTGGTTCATTAGTAAGGGGGATCTCACAACTTGAGATGAAATGGATTTTCAAGGTTGGATGTTTTTCCCCTTTGGGATTCAATGTGGACGTAGAAATCAATGCCTTTGTAGATAATTCATAGTCAGCAGGTATCACGGTGATTAGCCTCAGAGTAATATTATTTGTGGACGAATTGTAATGTATGTTGTTCACCAAATTTGCCTGACTATGTAAATATCATTGAAACATTTTTAATTAGGTTTGTGAGTAGAGTTAATCATGTATGTACATTTTGAGGTATTATCTGGAACCCAGGAGGGTATTTACCTTGCCCCCAAATAATAGGTATGTGTCAGGGCTGGGCTCAGCTCTTCCTTCTCTGAGCTGGCCGCTCAACTGTCAGCTAATTGCCAGCTCCTTTCTCTCCACAGTGACTCAGCTGTTGATGATCTGCTCGTCAGTCCTGGCTACTTAAAGCTCCCCAGCTGACTTCATCTCTGCCTTCACCTTTGGTCACATCTCTGAGACTTTCTCCTGTGTTCCTGTTGAAGACTTGCTCGGCTGACGTCCCTTCTGGCTTCTGATCCTGCTTGCTGTACTACTACGTTGATCTCTGGCTCTCTGACATTGGCATTGGCTGACTACCCGATCTGGTTACTGAACTCTGGCTATGTATTGACTACGCTTACTCTGTTTACCGTTTTTATTATTATTAAAGAAGTGTCATTAACTGTACTTCTGTCTCGGTCTGATTCATGGTTTTTGACAGTAGGCGAAGGCCATGAATTCAGAAGATGCAGTCAGTCCACTTGTTGGTAATATTTTTTACAGATTGGATGACCAGGATCACCGCATGGATCAGTTTGCCTTGCCGTTACAAATGCTCCTGAGTCGCACGGCTCACCTGGAATATTCCACTATGGCTATTCCACTATGGCTACACTATGGCTACTCCGGTACAAACTGTTTTGCAGGCCGTCCCTGCTGTTGCTCCAGTCTCTGTGCAGGCACCTGCCTCGAGTATTACCTCTATAAGAAGCATGTCTGGTTCCGCTCTGCTTCCCCAGCGATTTGGAGGCGATCCAGTTCTATGCAGAGGGTTTCTCAACCAGGTTGAGATATACTTTAAGATGCTGCCCCAGGCATTTCCCACGGACAGAAGCAAAGAAGGTTTCGTGATATCTTTGCTTTCTGAGAGAGCCTTGGCCTGGGCAAGCCCTCTATGGGAGACACAAAAACCTGTGGTCCAGAGTAAGACAGAATTTGTGGCTTCCTTCAAAAGGGTATTTGACGTTCCCGCACGCTTCTGCTGCCAAGAGCCTCATGTCCATCAAACTCAGTACGAGAACTGTTGCCGATTACGCCATTGAATTCCGTACTCTGGCAGCAGAGGTTGCTTGGAACAATGAGCCCCTTGTGGCTGCCTTCTCTCATGGTCTCTCGGATAACATCAAGGATGAGATAGCAGCCCCAAATATACCCACTGAGCTGGAGAGGTTGATCACATTTGCTATCCTCATTGACTCCAGACTCAAAGAAAGACTCTCTTTTAAGGAGTGTTGGCGCAAGCCTCCTGTACATTTGTACAGTCCCACCCTTGCCTCCCTCACCTCCCATGCCTCTTGGTACTGAGTCGGTCTGTGAAGATGAACCCATGCACTTGGGCTTCACACGTCTCTCTGCGGATGGGAGAGCCCTTAGGAGGAGGGAGAGATTGTGCCTTCATTGTGGCCAGGCTGGTCACTTTTTGAAGTCTTGTTCTACCCGTCCAGGGAATGCCCGAACCTTGAGGTCCTGTCACAGACAGACCTTAGGTGGCGTTCTTTCGTCTCCAGTTTCCCAGAAAGATAAGCCCCTGGTTTCAGTTACCCTATCTTGGGCTGAGTCATCCATCGAGATACAGGCTCTAATCGACTCTGGGACTGCAGGTCTGTTCATTGATGCTGCCTTTGTATCAAAGAACTCGATTCCGCTGCAGCTGCGTGACAATCCACTTGCCATTGAAGCTCTTGACGGGAGACCTCTACAGCCTGCCCATGTGACTCATGAGACTGTTCCGTTGTCCATGGCCGTAGGGGCCCTTCACCATGAGATAATCCAATTCCAAGTTATTTCCTCACCTAAGTTTTCGCTGGTTATTGGTTATCCTTGGTTACAGAGGCACAACCCTTCTTTTGATTGGCTCCGTGCTGAGGTTCTGTCCTGGTCACCACAGTGCAGTGAGAGATGCTTCCAGAAGGTAGCCAAGGTCCTGTGCACCTCTTCACTCTCCTCCCTGCCGGAGAAGTACTGCAATTTTAGCAATGTCTTTGACAAAGGTCAAGCCAGTACTTTGCTTCCACACCGGTCATATGATTGCGCAATTGACCTTCAACCTGGTACATATCCCCTCGTGGCCGGGTTTACACTTTATCTAAACATAGGCATATGTTGTATTTTTAATAATATTTTTGTCTTTTTTGTTACGTGTTTTTCGAAATTAATAAAATAAGAATTTTTATCGACAATTTGGTTGTGCCTAAAAAGTCCAAAAGTCCCTTCTCTTCTTCTCTTCGGGTTTACACTTTGTCGGTCTTGGAGGATAAGGCCATGGAGGAGTATGTTGCAGACGCACTTTCTCGAGGTTTCATCCGCAAATCCTCGTCTCCTTCTGGTACTGGTTTCTTTTTTGTGACGAATAAGAGAGGTGAGCTGAGACCTTGTATCGATTATAGGGGTCTCAATCGTTTCACGATTAAGAATGCCTATCCCATTCTGTTGATTATGGAGTTATTTGACCGCCTCAAGGGAGCAACGGTTTTCACAAAGCTTCATTTGACAGAGGCATAAAATCTCATCAGGATTAAGGAGGCGATGAGTGGAAAACTGCTTTTAATACCAGATCAGGTCATTATGAGTATCTCGTAATGCCTTTTGGACTTTGTAACGCTCCGGCAGTTTTCCAGGAGTTCATTAACGATGTCCCCCGAGATTTGTTGCAGTTATGTGTGGTGGTTTATCTCGACGATATCCTCATATTTTCCAAGTCCCTGGAGAACCACCACACAGATGTCTGTCATGTGCTTCAGAGACTAAGAGAGAACAATCTCTATTGTAAATTGGAAAAGTGCGAATTCCATTGTGAACAGGTTAAATTCCTGGGCCATGTCCATTAAGGCCTTTGAGAGTCTCAAGGATGCCTTTGTTTCTTCTCCTGTGTTGGCACACCCTGATCCTACATTGCCTTTTATTCTAGAAGTTGATGCTTCTGAGACTGGAGTTGGCGCCCTTCTGTCTCAACGCCCCATCTCTGAGTGTGCCATGCATCCATGTGGCTACTTTTCCAAGAAATTGACACCGGCAGAGTGCAATTACGAGATTGGTGACAGAGAGCTGTTGGTGATCATTTTAGCCCTGAAAGAATGGAGACATCTCCTTGAGGGTACCACTGTGCCGGTTCTCATTCTTATTGACCATAAGAATCTCACATTCTTGTCTGAGGCTAAGTGCCTCTCTCCCAGAAGGGCGCGATGGGCTCTTTTCTTGCCGAGTTTTAATTACATTGTCTTATTCTCACGCGGTACTAAGAATGTAAGGGCTGACGCCTTGTCACGACAATTTTTTTCCACTTCCAAGATGGAGTCGGTTCCTGTGACTCCTCCTGATCGTATTCTGGCTACGGTTTGCACCAGTCTTGCTTCTCCTTTGGGTTACAAAATTCTTTCTGCTCAGGTCAATGCTACTCCTGAGAAACCTTGTGACCGCTGCTTTGTTCCCGAGAGTCTCTGTACTGCTGTGCTCCAGACTTACCATTCTCCCAAGGCTGCTAGCCACCCTGGGAAGAATCAACTTGTTTGGGCCATTTCCCAACAATTCTGGTGGCCTAGTCTATGTGCTGATGTAACCGCCTTTGTAGCTGCCTGTTCCATGTGTGCTTAGAGTAAGACTCCACGACACCTTCCAGTGGGCCTCCTACAGCCCATACCCAATGGAGAGAGGCCCTGGACCCACCTGTCTATGGATTTCATTGTGGAGTTACCCAACTCCCAGGGCAACACAGTTATCCTTATGGTGGTTGACCGGTTCTCGAAAATGTTGCATTATATTCCACTCAAGAAGTTGCCTACTTCCAGGGAACTGACTTCTATTTTTGCTCGGAAGATCTTCCGCTTACATGGGCTACCCAAGGTGATTGTCTCAGACAGGGTAGTCAGTTTGTGTCTCGTTTCTGGCGAGCCTTTTGTGCACAGTTGGGTATTCAGCTTTCTCCTCTGCGTATCACCCGCAGTCTAATGGGGCCACAGAATGAGCAAATCAGTCCTTGGAGCAATTCCTACGTTGCTATACTTCTGACCATCATAACAACTGGTCAGACCTCTTGCCGTGGACGGAGTTTGCTCAAAATAGTGCCTTGAATTCAGCTTCCCGTTTGTCCCCGTTCATGGCGAACTATGGTTTCCAACCTTCTGTGTTGCCTGCCTCGTTTGTTCCGCAGAGTATTCCTGCATTGGAGGAGCATCTCCGTTGCCTTTGTTCCACTTGGGCACAAGTCCGGGAGGCTTTGCAACATGCTAACGATAGGTACAGACTCCATGCTGACCGCAGATGCCTGCCTGTGCCTTCCTACCAGGTTGGGGACAGAATCTGGCTGTCGTCTCGCAACCTCCGACTTTGTGTTCCTTCTTTGAAGTTCGCACCTCGGTTTATTGGGCCTTTCCGGATCCTTTGCAGGATTAACCCAGTGGCTTACGTGTTGGACCTTCCTCCTAGTATGCGCATCTCTAATGTGTTTCATGTCTCCTTATTGAAACCTTTGGTCTGCAACCGCTTTACCACCTCGGTACTATGTCCTCACCCTATACAAGTTGAGAACCATGAGGAGTATGAAGTACAATCTATTGTTGACTCCCGTAGGTTTCGTGGGCGCATACAGTACCTGGTGAATTGTAAGGGGTACGGTCCAGAGGAACGCTCTTGGGTCTCATCCTCGGACGTACATGCCCCTGTCCTCCTCCGTGATCTCCATAGATGTTTTTCCTTCAAGCCCGGTGGTCCTCTGAGGGGGAAGGGTCGTTGAGGAGGGGGTACTCCCAGGGCTGGGCTCAGCCCTTCTTTCTCTGAGCTGGCCGCTCAACTGTCGGCTAATTTCCAGCTCCTTTTTCTCCGTAGTGACTCAGCTGCTGATGATCTGCTCGTCAGTCCTGGCTATTTAAAGTGGGATTCCGTCCTAAAAAATAAAAAAATAAAAGTCACCAGCTACTAACACTGTAGCTGCTGACTTTAAATAAGTACTTACCTGTCCTGGGTGCCCGCGATGTCGGCCGCCCGAGGCCGACCCATCCCTCGGCTCTCAGGTCCAGGCACCGCCATCCTAAGTAAGGGAAACAGGCAGTGGAGCCTTGCGGCTTCACTGCCAGTTTCCTACTGTGCACGAGCGGTGTGGCGCTCCATTCTGCGAATGGCCACGTGGTGTTCTGGGAACACACACAGTTCCCAGACGACAACGGGGCTGCTCATCAAGGAGCAGAATACACTGCGGAAGAGGAAGAGGCAGATTAGGAAGACTGCCTAGCAACAAGGGTTCACTTCATCTCTACCTTCGTCTTTGATCACATCTCTGAGACTTTCTCCTGCGTTCCTGTTGAAGACTTGCTCGGCTGACGTCCCTTGCCCTGAAAAGAGGCAAGATTGTGTGCGAGAGGGTACATTTGGGTGTCCTTATTGACCCGTCCCTGTCCACATGCACTTGATATGTACCACCTAATTGGCGGCACGCAGAGACGCAGCAGCTGGTGTGGCTACTCCAATGAGTGTGTGAGAGGCTGTGAGAGCCATGAGAGTCAGAGTCCTGAGGAGCCAAAGTTGTGAGTGAGACAAGCCTGGAACTGAAGCCTGTGAGAGTGAGACAGGCAGCATGCTGGAGCTGTGTAAAGCCTACTCCTTGACATAGTGAAGTGCCGACGCCTGTGTTCAGTCTTTCTCCTAATATCAAGGCAGACAGTGTGTAGTTTGCCTGGAGCCTGCAACCTGGATTGTCTGGAGAGGAGAGGGCAGAGAAGGAGAAACAAGCAGTGTGGCAGAACTAGCCAGAGTGTCTAAATATGTTATGAACTATCTTCACAGCATAAGGAAGTGATTGCACAGAGTGGGAGATTTGTAGGAGCAGTGACCACCATGAAGGAGGTAGTAATCAATGATCATTGCTGCTGATTGCTGGGAGATCGCTCTTAAATCTGCCTACATCTGCTGTTTGCTATGACTGCTGGGTGGGATTGAAGGCTGCAGAAGGCATTGGAAAAAGGATCAGAACGTTAATTGTCAGCTTGCTAAGATGCTGTTGGTAGAATTGAAACTAACATCTATTTTAACTAAGCTTGTTTGTGCAGGCAAAAAACAGTGATAAACAAATTGTTCAATTGACTAATGATGAGGAAATCTGTATTTAAAACCAACTAATTATTGACTGAGCCTGAATCGGGTATTACAACATAGGTCCTGGATTAGATTGTCTATGTGGTAAATAGCCACAACGTGTATTGCTGAACTTGTGACTGTTTAAATTAAATTATCAAATTGGGACATGTTTTTTGGGAAGGACAGAGGGTTGTGGTTGCTTTTGGTACTTTTTTTGAATGTGTTATTTTTTGCATTCGTTCCTGCGACACTTAGGGCAGATGATGCTAAACTGCTATATAGTGGAAAGGAGTTATTGGACATTAGATTGCAGTATAATGCATTAGCTAGGAATGTACCCCCAGGGGTTATGAGATCCCAAAGAATCTAGTCCAGTATATTTTGATTCCTTCAATTAGCACATTTGGTAAGAGGCGTAGGAGACGGAAGGAGAGGAAGCAGAAGCGAGGCTGTCGGGGCGGCGTGCTGACAAGGTTTAGAAGGCAGGCCCACAGACCCCCGCTGCCCAGTCTCTTTCTAGCCAATGCTAGATCCATAGTCCCTAAAATGGATGAGTTGCAGTTGCAGGTTGCCACATGCAGTTTGGTTAAAGAGTGTTGTCTGTTGATAATAACTGAAACGTGGCTTCATCCTCTTGTATCGGACATTATTATGTACATATCTGGCCGCACTCTCTATCGCCAGGATAGAAATAGCAATTCAGGGAAGAGCAAAGGGGGTGGGCATTGTATTTATGTTTTAAATGAGTAGTACTCTGATAGTAAACTTGAGGACACTTATTGTTCACCAGATTTGGAATTTATGCTGGTGAAGTGTAGACCTTTTTACTTACCCAGAGAATTTACAGTGGTGATCATTATTGGGGTATATATACGGCCAGATGCGGATACTGCCGTGGCTCTGGATATTTTGTCACATCTCATAGGCAAGTATTAACGTGCACATCCTAATGGGGTTTTGGTGGTTGCAGGTGACTTCAATAAAGTGAATTTTGGGGCTGCGCAACCAAAGCTACATCAGTTTGTTAAATGCGCTACTAGAGGTGAAAATACCTTGGATATGGTGTATTCCGAAATTAAGCAGGCCTACAGAGCCATTCCACTATCCTATCTGGGTCAGTCAGACCACCTTTCTTTATTCCTTATTCCAGCATATATTCCTATCAGGCAGAAAAAAGCTCCAGAGTGGAAAATAAGCAGAATTTGGCCAGAGGGCTTTCTCTCACAGCTACAGGATTGTTTAGAAAGAACCGATGGGGAGATATTTGAGCAACGGGATTTAAATCTGTATACAGAAACAGTTCTGGACTATATAAAAACCTGTGTGGACAATGTTACTGAGGATAAGCACATTCGGGTCTTTTCAAATCAGAAACCCTGGATGACTAAGGAAATAAAGAGTCTTTTTAGAGAACGGAATAGAGCATTCAATGTCGGAGATAAAACAATGTATAGTATTGTAAGAGCTAATTTGAAAAGAGGCATAAAAGAAGCCAAATTAGCCTATAAATAGAAAATTGATGACTATTTTAATGGATACAATGCAAGGGAGGGTTGGAGGGGTATACAGTATTTGACACAACATAGAGGAACTACAAAAATGGAAGGGAATTCTAGTGCTTCACTGGTTGAAGGATTAAATAGGTTCTTCACACAGTTTGAGGTTGTGTTACCAAACCAGGATATAGGGTATCCTTTAGGTCCAGGAAACTGTACACTTACTATACAGGAATATGAGGTGAGGCCGGCGTTAAGGGGTATAAATACAAGAAAATCTTCAGGTGCAGACGGAATCCCAGGGAGAGTAGTTAAGGCCTGTGTTGATCAATTAGCTGGAGTCTTTGCCAAGATCTTTAATCGATCACTATCATCTGCTGTTGTTCCGGCATTATTATTCCAATTTCAAAAAAGTCAACTGTGGGAAGTTCAGACGATTATAGACCAATAGCACTGACCTCGGTACTAATGAAGTGCTTTGAGAGGTTGGTCTTGAAATATATCAAAACTAGATTACCGGGCAGTTTAGATCCTTATCAGTTTGCATATAGGGCAAATAGAAGCACAGAAGATGCAATAGCTTTAATGTTACATGGGGCACTTAGACATCCGGAGCATTCAGAAAACCACGTAAGGATGTTGTTTATAGATTATAGCTCTGCCTTTAATACCATCATTCCAGATCGGTTGGTTGAAAAAATGCAAAAATTGGATCTGCCGCCCTTTATTTGTTTTTGGATAAGGGTTTTTTTGGTCCATCGCTCACAGGTGGTCAAATTGGATAAATTTGTTTCTTCCAAGCGAGAAATACGTACTGACAATAAATCTTATCTCTTCTGGCTCCTGATCCTGCTTGCTGTACTACTACGTTGATCTCTGGCGCTTTGACATTGGCATTGGCTGACTACCCAATCTGGTTACTGAACTCTGGCTATGTATTGACTACACTCATTCTGTTTACCTTTTCATTATTATTAAACAAGTGTGATTAACTGTACTTCTGTCTCGGTCTTATTCATGGTTTCTGACAGTATGATGTTGAATCAAAATATATTTTCATTCTTCATACGCGTACAATTTTATTGAATATCTCAATGAATTTTCTAATTTATTATTGTACAATGCTTAAGGGTTGGATTATGGTGTTTCTATTTTTTATTGTTATTATCTTCATTCCTATTTTATTTTTATATTTATTTTATTTTTTGACAATTATACACCTCAGGATAACTCTAATGTGTGTGTATTTTGGTGCAATATGTAGGGCTTCCTGTAGAGGGCAGTATGGCAGAGTGTCCCTTGGTGGACATTCTGCTTACTTCCGAGTCTAATCATGCAAGATTTTTCTACAGTATCTGGATTTGGAAGCGGTATATGGGTATCTGTTAACCAGTTAAACGTGAAAGTTTAATTTCTGGTATTTGCCCTCTTATATGTTTATTTTTTGATTTTTAGAAGTCTAATGGTAGGGAATCGTTATACCGTAGGAAATACCATTGGTGTCCAGCTTAACCTCAAAATGAGCCTTTATGTCCAACGAAGCCTTTCGATGTCAAAATGAGGCTTGATTTTCGACTGAGTTCTCGGGTATCAGAACGAGGCTTGGTTCCTTATTTTATGTATAAGAGGCAATGACGCAGTACGTCGCCCGTGCCCCAGGACGACGTCAATCTCTGATGAAACACGCAGAGCGGACAACTACGTGCTGACGTCATTGTGCCTTACAAATCCCGGAAGTGCGGGCGCTCGTTGTATGTTTTTACCGGCCGGTGTTTTACTATTCCTCCATGTATGGGAGATGCTTTTAAACTAATAAATCGTTGGATTCACACGATGCAGAAATTTCTTTATTATCTTTGAGTGGGACATTCCTAACATCGGGAGAGAGAGAGAGATCGCCTGCAGGACCACAGATCTTTGGCCGGATTGCAACCTAAAGGCCTTGGCGGGGTAATCAGCCACAAGCACAACCGGCCTTTCCAAAGGTCCAGTGTATCTGGTAAGCAGGCATTCCTTATCATCGGTGGCGGTTTCATATGGGGACTATATTGTGTCCGAAAATCTACATATGGACTCCACCACTCTCCGCTGGTGGTCTCATATGGTGCCCATTGCTCAAGGGATTGAAGGGGACTTTATTGTGTCCGAAAGCCTACATATTGGCTACGGATTTTACATTTCAAAATTTTGACATTGCTGTCTACTTATCATCTTGCTTTTCACATCACTCTTTTCCAATAAGGAGGACTGTTTATTTTAGATGTTTATGCTGTATATGTTAGTTAAGCGTGACTCTGTTTTATACTATATAAAATTACCACACTGATTTTCTTGGACATCTGCACTAAGATGCAAGTAACATTTTAGTTACTTCAGTAGGCATTTCATTTTTGGTGAGATCGTCCCTAAGGGTTAATTATGTCTAAAAGGATGCAGACACTGCAGGTGTTCTCATTAGAACACTGAAAGTGCACCAGGAGATTTTGGTGGACCAGATCTCCCCATTCAAGAATCAGCCTTGCAGGGATATAATGGAACAAACAGAACAGAAAACAGATGGAATATTCTGCAAGGACAGTTAAAATCCTTACACTTTGCAAAGAGTACCCAGAGTGGATTGTTTTCTTTTCTATGAAATTAAAGTTACACTTTAGGTGATAACCTTAAAAAAGTAAAATAGGGCAAACTCCGACAATGCAAATGCTGCCCAATCTGTGATATAAACAAATATTGAGTCACATTCAGCACACAGTACTGTACTTTATTGAATGCAACACATCTAAAATGTTATTTTCATGATAATGCCCTTCAGTTCAGAAATAAGTCTCATATAGCAGCCACTTCCCCTTTACCAAGAAGGAGGTCTGCTAAAAATATGGTGTGGATAGAATTCATACAATTCTGTATATAGCCCATAGATGTAAGGCTCTTAACACCAGAAAAAATGTCTGCCAACTACAATTTAGTATATACACACAATCCTAGTCACAATTTTTAAGGTATCAAAGCAATTTGTGTATACTACACTCCAATCAGTCACCGCACACAAAGCATAAATAGTTAATCTAAACATTTTGTCTCATTGAAGTGTGTGATATATCATTCATTTACCATGCAGTAAAAGGTCTATTTGGTACTTTTCCATCTGGTTGGAGGTAGGTAGCATCTGATCCTATACTTGGTCTTCACGAGAACAGGGATCCCAGGAATGGACCTGTCCTGTATCAGGGGCGGATCCAGAGTCTAGTCTCGGGAGAGGCACTGACAGAAAAAACTTTTTTTGGGGGCAATTTATCGGGGAAATGGCTGGTGTTGGCGCTTCAATCATCACGGAACCATGGTTGATATGGTGTCAGGATGATTGAAGCGCATTATTTCTATTATTAAATTGTTATATAATGTTATATATTGTTATATAAAATTAAATAGTTCAACTCACCATAATGCAGAATCAGTTGGAGCCCTGAGCGTGTCACTTGCCATTGTTGCCTGCCACCAGATGCAGCTTGTCACTTGCCACGTCGCCTGCCACCAGATGCGGATTGTTACTTGCCACGTCACCTGCCACACGTTGCAGATTGTCACTTGTCATGTCACCTGCCACATGTTGCAGATTGTCCATTGTCATGTCGCCTGTCATCAAATACAGACTTTCACTTGCCACGTCGCCTGTCACCAGATGCAGATTGTTACTTGCCACGTCACCTGCCACATGTTGTGGATTGTCACTTGCCACGTCACCTGCCATATGTTGCAGATTGTCACTTGCCACGTCACCTGCCACACGTTGAGGATTGTCACTTGCCACGTCACCTGCCACATGTTGCGGATTGTCACTTGCCACATCACCTGCCACACGTTACGGATTGTCACTTGTCACACGTTACGGATTGTCACTTGCCACGTCGCCTGCCACACGTTGCGGATTGTCTCTGCTGTGTCACTTTCCTGCTAAGGTGGTCTTTTGCTGAATCCCAGGGTCAGGCAGCAGATTACCAGTCAGGCAGCAGAGAGATGATGTCATCTCTCTGCTTCCCGCGACTGTCTGCACAGTGAGGGCGCAACTGCATTGCAGGGATGCAGGGCGGGCGCAAGGCGGTGAGAGATAATGTCATCTCTCTGCTCCTCCCTAATTGGCCAGCCATCCGCTGACCCACCAAGCCGCCCAGCTGCTCGCCTGCTCTCTCACCTGCCTGCCGAACCTCCCACCCGCACACCAACCGAGCTGGCCGACAGCCCGGCCCGCCTGCTCTCTCACCCACGGAGCCACCCACTCTCTCACCCGCAGAGCAGCCCGCCCACTCACTCACCTGCATTCTCGGGGGGCAATTGCCCCATTGCCCCCACCCCTGGATCCGCCCCTGTCCTGTATACAACACTGCACATGCACCCCAGGCAGCATACACATAAGGAGAAAATTGCTAGGAGCCAGGGGTAGAATGTTTTTCACAGAAGAGACTTTTCATGTCTCTTCTGCCAAAAATCTACGTCTGTACATTTTTTTTTTATTTGTAGACTATAGTACTGATTTAACTTTTTATTTTAAGTAAACCATTGTGAGAGTAGATAAACACATTCCATTTAGCTTATATTTTATTTAAATACTTAGGATCATCACCCTGATAGTAGATATAGTAGATATGTTTTAGCTTTTTATATATTTGCCTTAACAAATATGCCAATGCAAAGACTGCCATAGCCATACAAAATGGTTCACACCTAATATTTCCTACTCCAACAAAATGATACATGAGTTCTTTTTTTTTTTTTTTTTAAGCACGTTGCTTTTATGATTGAATGAGACAAACCATCAAACAAAAATGAGCATTAAATTTAAATGGTAAAGAAGCTACACAAAGCACTTAAGTGCACTCATTATTATGGCCCTTGCAACCTGAGGCCACTGGAGGATTTCTAATTTAGTCAGCATTATGCAGTTTGAAGTGTTTCATGTTCTGCATGGGGGCAGGTTGCAATTCTAATATCAGTGGCCATGAAATATATGCACATACGTTTAGTATTAAAATCTCCAAGGGCGTAATGAAAAAGACAGACACGTGTTGCTATGTGTGATGGAGACTTTTCTTAAATCAATCATTTGGACATAATTTATCACCATTTTATTTTTTGCCAATGACATTTCTTTTCCATTTGGTAAGTTTTATTATGTATGCATATTTTGGAAAGTTAATAAGTTCCAAACCTTTGATGCTTAGAGCAACACACTTTTGTTAGATGCTCTTGTGACATATACAACTTCCAACTGACAGTTCATTTCAGATAAAAAGTGTAATTGCTTATTTTATCAAGTTCAGGAAGTATGGATCATTTCTCCCACCTTGTCTATTACTTCAGTTATTATGGTGTTACCTTTCATCGGTTTGTCTCATTAAATGTGCCTACACTAGCAGAAACTGCCTTATTTAAATTCATTTTTGCATCTGAGATATGTATGTATCACTGACTCTACATTGTGTGGATAGTTAATTGTTTATCTGACTGTTGTAATGCTGTGACATGTCAATATGGTCAATATTTTTATTGAACCAATTACATTTTCTTTTTACATGAGAAAAGGTTATAACTATAAACGAAAACAAGATAATACAGGTTTGTAAAATTTTGTATAAAGAATACTAAACCAAGCCTTTTTTATACATTTAACAAGTATATTTTTTGTTGTGAAATGTAATGCAGTTGCTGACTTTTAATGTATTACTTCACTGTTTTTGTATAATTACGAACTAAGATGAATAATAATAATAATAATTATTATAATAATCTGGCAACTGGATGTCACAGCATTCCTAAAATACTTTTCAATTGCTGTTCTCAAGGCCCACATGCAGTCAAAACAATAATTTTGCTTTATACATTAAACTATCATTGTCTGTAAATTACAGAAATTCTGCTTAGACAGACAGAGAGCAGTGCCAAAAAGAGTTTACAACACATTGGAATTAAAAAAATCATTGCCCACGCAAAGTCCCTAGCACTCAACTTATCCCTTGATGACCATCAACAGTCCAAACTCTTTAGCAGTCCTTCCCCTATAAGTGACACTCTGATGCACTCCTATACTTAGTCATACACTTGACCCCTTCGCTAGAGACTCTATATCAGAGAAACTATCCTCCTCGCTATAAGAAACTGTCTGGGGAGCTTGATAGATGGGCTTCCGATCCCCCTCCTGGTTTGGTAGGCTGCACTCGATCAAAATGAACACTCTGCTAAGTATTTTATACCTGTTCAGAATGCTTCCAGTTTTGATTAATATTTCAAATCTAAATCTATTCCAACAGAAGTTGTTGAAATTTGCTTGGGGTGATAACAGACCTAGGGTGAATAGACGCACAATATACACACCTAAATTGAAGGGTGATGTCACGTACCTTACAGCGGAGCCCAAAATGAGGAGGGTGGCCTCATGCACGGCCCCGGTCCTAGCACCCCTGGAGGATGAGACAGGAGCTACTAGGGCAACGGAAGGGTTCAGGTTCCTGCAGGCAGAAGACTAAAGTTTGGGAACACAGGAACCTCTATGGAGAAGATGTAGACACTGATCACTGGACTTGTTCAACGGAAGCCAGATCAGGATCACTTGCAGAGTCAGGAACAGGCAGAAGTTGGCAACAGACTGGCAGCAGGGTACACAATCAGAAGACAGGATCGTAGTCAGGGACAGGCAGAGGTTGGCAACAGGCTGGCAACAGGGTACACGATCAGAAGGCAGAGTCGTAGTCATAATTCCAAGCCAAGGTCAGTATAGGAAGTAGAGGCAGACAAGCAGGCAGGGAGGATCTAAGAGAATGGTCAGAGGAAGCCAGGTTTTCAGGAACAAGGATAATCAGGCAAAGCAGCAAACAGGAACACAGGGACAAGCTGAAGACAATCCAGCACTGACACTAGGCAGACTCTCTGTTTAAATAGGGTGCCGTGCACCAGGATTAGTTGATGTGTGTGTGCGCGTGTGCCTCCAGACCTCACTCGTCTATGTCTAAGACTCCGCACACACGCATTGGCATTAGAGGAACAGAGATTGGCAGCTGGCGCACGGGAACGAGCATTTGTTGTGGTGGTTCTCTGACAGGTGGCTTAGGTGTACCTGACTTGACCAAGTATTTCAATGCTGTACAATTGTCCCAATTGATACCTTATCATTCCTGGCATGCCCAGTCACTGTGGATGAAGCTGGAGTCATCTATCCTTCCCACAATTTCTGATGGAATATCATCAGCTGCCAGTAACCAAAGTGTTTAGATACTCTCAAATGGCACATTTTTTGGCTGCTCTAAATCGCATTAGTGACCTGACTGTGACAGATGTGGGTATCAGATCCCTGCCCTCATCACTAACTCGTGACAAATGACTAGTCAATCTCACACCACGCTGTCAATTTTGCCCTCCTATGTCTCACAGATTAGGTCTAGGGGTTCTCTTACCCTCTGTTCATACAGACGTTCAAATGGCGATAAGCCTGTGGACTCCTTAAGCACTTCTCAAACAGAAGACAAGGCCGATATCATTCCCAGTCCTTAGAAAAAAGGGGACACTCACAGGAGTACAGACAAAAGGACTGCGCACCCCAGATATTGGATCAAAAAACGGGAAATGCCCCAAGCGGGGCTTTAAAGCACCCAATAGTGTAATTAACAAAATACAAGAAAGGTAAGTAATAAATAATTTTATTAATGCAAAAAGGTATTAATACTGACATCAAAGGTCAGGACATGAACTGGAGTACAAAAGCAATGAGTTAAAAAAACAGTACCAATAGCAAGAGGCAGTGTGAAGTATATTACATCATATGCGACAGTAATACAATAATACAAAGATCTTGTATGTAGGATTCTGACGCGTTTCGACCCCAATGGGTCTTCTTCAGAGGATAAATGTATAAGAACTTTAAGGGTGTAAACATGTGTTAAATTACTTCAAAAACAAGAAAAAGAAAAAATATATGAACAAGTCCATATGTTATGTCACGGTGTGTTCGATGGTTACGGGTGGCCATGGTATGGAAAAGTTTCCCTCTTACTCTATCCCCAATCTCCCAGCGGTTGGTCCAATCAACAGAGGAGCGAATAGCACACACACATCTTACAAGGAATCACATGCTGAGTAATCCCCAAGAATTGAGGGACAGCAGATAGGAAGGGTGTGCGCTGCACCTGTGGTAGGATAACAATATATACTGAGTGGACAACTCCAAAGGGAGTTTCTAGAAAATTAGGATATATCTATGTATTATATTTGGTATTGTTTAGGGTGAGAAAACTGTGTGTGATAGGTCAATATCGTGTGTGGCATGAAAATGGGTCCATGCGGGAAAGCCTAGGAAGAAAACGTGAAAGAGCGTGAGGAAAGAATGGGGTAAGAGAGGGAAGGAATAATCAGGGAAAGGAGAGGAGGGATGGGATGGAAGGGGGGAGGGAAAGGAGGGGAGGGGGGGTGGAAAAAAGGGGAACCGGGGGCGGGCAAGGGGGGAAGGGAAGGAGGGGGAAGGGAAAAAGAGTGAAGGATAGGTGTGGAAAGGAAAGAAAAGGAAAACAAACAACAAAAAAGGCATGGACCAATTCTCATTGCAAACACCCGAATTCAGAAATAAGAAAGTGGTAGCAAAAAGGTGTGAGTGCATGATAAACCAAAAAAGTGTAATGGAGGTCTAACAAAGGGCCAAAGAAGGCAAAAGGTGAAAAAATTAGAAAAATAACTGTGATGAGACAAAAACCATAAGGATATAATGTATAAGTGACACCTAGAAAGACTTGTGCAGTGAAGGGGTATGTTAAAGGAACATTACCTTGATGTGTGGAATTGATCAATTTGGTCAAAAAGACAAGGTGATCGAAGTGAAAATCTAAAATATCAAAAAGTATTGTGGGAGTAAGTAAAAATTATTGGGGTATGAAAGTAACACAAACATGATGTGAGCCACACATCATGGGATGTGTTGAAAGAATATAAAGACTCTTACCAGTCAGCCAGACATTATAGCAGCACAGGAGCGTCCAGTGGGGCATAGCGGTACCACTGAACTCCCCACACTGCCCATAGTATTTATAGAGGAAATCATTTACCTCAATATACTGCAGGTGCAGCGCTCCTCCCCCTCCATCCATTCCCTCAGACGGGGAGAGCAACGCAATGGCGGCGCTCGGTGTGTGTTTTTGCATTAATAAAATTATTTATTACTTACCTTTTTTGTATTTTGTTAATTACACTATTGGCTGCTTTAAAGCCCCGCTTGGGGGCTTTCCCGTTTTTTGATTCATTCCCAGTCCTTTCCCTTGGATTCCACAAAGGTGTGCAACATTTGTTTCAAGGTACCATTAAAACGCTCGCACAAGCCGTTTGTTTGTGGATGATAAAGACTGGAGATGATATGCATCATCTGTATTTTCTGACAGAGAGCTTGTATTAAGTCAGACACAAACTGGAGGCCTTGATCGCTAATGAGCTCGGCCTGGAAATCCTCCTCTTGTTAAGATCCCCAGCAGAGCAGCAGCGACCTTGTCTGCTCGGAGGGAGGAGAGAGCCACTGCCTCTGGATAACGTGTGGCATAGTCGACAACTGTCAGGATATAACATTTGCCTGAACTGCTAGGAATGGCTAGAGGCCCAACAATCCACTGCCACCCTCTTAAAAGGTTTGTCAATCACAGGCAAAGGTTGTAGCAGAGCCCTGTGTACATCTCCTACCTTGCCAACTCACTGGCAGTGTAACACAGGACCGACAGTAGTCAGCTATGTCAGCGAACATGGTAGGCCAATAAAAGTTGTGTATCAACCGCTCCCGGGTCTTAGTGATCCCAAGTGCCCTGCTAGTGGAATCTCATAAGCAACTTTTAGCAACTGTCCCCTGAATTGACTGGTTACAACAAGCTTCCTCCTATCTATGTCATTCTCATTTCCCTCTGTACAATTTTCCTTTGTCCTAGTAAACCCGGTGTTTATCATTCTCTGCAAGGGGACAATCAGCCAGACTCCTGTGCTGCTCTAGGGTTTGATTGGTCTGCAGTGCTGTCTCAAAGGCGGAACTACATGTCCCAGCAAGAGGTCCCATGGCAAACAAAGACAGCTGCTGAGGCTTAACAGAGGTGCTGTCCACTGGGTGAGAACAAGGATAGGGCCCATAGACCTCCTGCTGTTCTGTGACCAGAGCCTGCGCCTCTGCTGCCTTTGAAGCACTACGAGTGACCACCAGCATTGGCAATGCTTCATAAGCATCATCAAATTCAACATTTACATTTGTTGCATTATTAAAACATACGTTACCTTCACAGGCAAGGGGGTCTCCTCTCCTTTCTTTCAAGAAGGACTTGTACTTCCACTCCACTCTCCCTCTGCCCATCCACAGGTTTCCCAGATATTCAACCCACATCTGTACGCAGTACATTGGGAGGTCCATAGGGTTCCATGGGAGTGTCCTCAGCTGGTGCATAATATGAGACAAGGGTCCCTAAACCAGCACCCAACAAAACATCGATGGGGATCTCTTCAGAGACGCCCACCTCTCTCATCCCACTTCCTGCACCCCAATCAAACACATATGCACGGGGGATGCAGGAATGGGCCCCCTGACTCTGGTGAGGGTAAGAAACTTCTCTGGGGGGCATGGCTTGGTGGTGCGAGTGAATGGCTCCCTGATTGACCAGCTCTGCAAAACCACCAGCTCCAGCAGCCCCGTAGCGACGAGACACAGCGTAAAATCGATCCCCCCATACCCCCTGGACACCCCTGCCACATCACGACCGCCAGGTCAAAGCAGTTAAAGGAGTTTAATCTCCAAAGAAGCACACCACATTCCTCTCCTCTCCTGGCTTGGCAAACAGCCAAACCCTTGAGGATCCTCAGGGTCACTACTTAATCCTGATCTGTGATATCAACCAAACTACCTACACCTTGGTCAATATCTACGGCCCAAATAAACATCAAATACATTTTTGCAAGCGCCTGTACAGGAAAATAACACAAATTAAATTAGGAAGAGTTATTTTTTTTTTTTTTTTAATCAAAACTTTTTTTCTTGACAAGAATCAATGGGTAACTATTCAAATGTACAATAAAGGGGCCTACACATTTCCCCATTCTGTAATTATACGTTACATAAAACATATGCATATATATAACTCTGTTATCTAGGATTAGGTACATATAACTTCATTTTTGTAGAGCATAAAATTAACACAAACAAAACTAAGAAAATAAGAGAAATAAAAAGAAGAAGAGAGAAAATTCACCCTTCTGATCTGAGTAATAGCAAAAATAAGCTAACAGAAAGTAAAATAAAATACAATAATATTAAATGTTACAGGGCATCGGTTCACTCCTCCAGGCTTGTCTACGGGCCTTATTACCATATGAGTTACCTTCTGCACAGCATATGCATTACAGGAGAGGTCTCAGGCGCTAGAGGACTGCCTATTTGCAACGTTAAAGTCCTTATAACCTTAGCAGTCTATCCATTATTAATTGGGTTGGAGCAAGGTTGGGGTCATCCAGCAGTTTTGCCATATAAGGTCAAATTTTTTGGAGCCTTCCTGTGTCTATATGCCAACTGCTCTCTAATGAGGAGGGAATTGACATATGCGATCCACTGAGCCTTCGTAGGCACGTTATTCGCAAGCCAATAACGTGCTATGAGTTTTCTAGCCAAGTATAGTAATCTAGTTACCATTATATAGACGCCTTTTGGATACATTTCAGCATCAACTGAACCCATGGGACATATCAAAGGTGTACATGGAATGGCCGTCTGTGCTACAGCGGATACAGTCCGTGCGACCTCTGTCCAATATCTAGTAAGTTTTGGACAGCGCCATATCATGTGTATGAAATCTCCCCTGTGTGCGGCACATTTAGGGCACAAGGGGGAGTCTCTTCTGTCCCATTCAAATAATTGTACAGGTGTATGATATGACCTGTGAATTATAAACAGTTATGAGAGCTTGTGAGATGCAACAATTGACAGAATACCAGGTAGGCAAGCTCCTGATGATATTAGGAGAGTCATCAATTTAATCCAGCAGGCCTCCCAAACACGAACGCCTTCTCTGCTTCTGCCTTGGATGCAGAGAAGCGTTAGACAGGGTGCATTGGAGATTTCTAAGAGCAGTCCTCACTAAATTTGGCATAACTGGATGGTTCCAAACATCAATACTTTCCTTATACTCCAATCCCAGGGTTGACTGAAGGGACTTGTCCAAACCTTTTCAGGATCTCCAATGGCACCTGCCAAGGCTGCCCTCACACCCCTCTCATTTTTGCCCTCTTGACGGAGCCCCTAGCATCTAAAATTAGGTATGACCCTCGTATCTCTGGAATCCCTTGTAAGGATATAGACAATAAGATTAGCTTTTTCACTGATGACGTCATCCTCATGATCTCCAACCCAATCCTCTCCTTACCAGCGATTCAGGAAATTCTCCATCAATATAGTTCAGTGTCCTTTTACAAACTTAACTCCACAAAATCCTTGATCCTTCCTCTGCAACGCTCACCCAGACAAGAATCTCTCCTGCAACAAAATCTCCCCTATACCTAGGCTACACAGGCTATTCCATACCTAGGGATTAAACTCTCTTCATCCCCTAACCAACTCTATAATCTAAACAACCAAGCCTTCAAAAAACAATTCCCTCAACTACTTAACCAGATGCAAATTTCTGGCCTGTCTAAATTGGGTAGAATAGCTTCTTTTAATATGATTGTTCTACTTATTCCATACAGTAATAATACCAATTTCTCAAGCCTTCTTCTCCTCAGTACAAAGGCAGATCACAAAATGTATTTGGGACAACAAACCACCCAGATGCGCTCACCATATATCAGTTAGACATCACAACCAAGGCAGGGCAGGACTACCCCACATTTGTACCTACTATTATGCCTCTATCCTGGACCAGCTATATCACTGGTGGCACTCTGATAAAACTTGGTCAATTATAGAACACTCACCTTTCATAACTACTAATTTACTAGATAACCTCTTTCTCACTACTGCGGGTGCCCCTCTAGCTACAACACCCCTCTCCCCATCAGTCAGAGCATCACTCCTAGCCTGGAGGAAGTATACTCACGACACACCACCTAACCAACCCTCTCATACTCACTCTATCCCTCTCAGAGTATTGTCGGGGCAAATATCAAACCTTAAAATCCTACACTGGCATACATACGGAATTAACACCCTATTCGATCTCACCTCCAACCAGTCTTTAAAAACTTTCAGGGACCTCCAGGATGAATACCATCTTTCAGACACAGAGGCCTACACTTACTTGAGGATCATTCACTTCCTTAAAGCCTCTAAACTCCCCTCTGCAGTCACAATCTTAGAAACACTACATAGATTCTACTCCCAACTCACACACCCTAAACTTGGGATATCCATGATATACACAGCCCTAAATGATCACCAACCCTACTCCCAAATCACTACCCTCTCAAAATGGATTGAAGAATTGAATATTGAAGTAACCCCTTCTATGTGACAACGGGCATTCAGAACTACATATACTGTACAGTAGAGCTGCACTATTCTGGCCAAAATGAGAATCACAATTTTTTTGCTTAGAAAAAAAAGATCTTGATTCTCACGATTCTCGCAACGTAAAATCTTTTTTACATTATACAAAAAAAAAAAAAATGGGCTAACTTTACTGGTTAGATTTTCTTTTTTTTTTTTTTAATTGAAGTAATTTTTTCAAAAAAAATTGCATTTGAAAGACCGCTGCGCAATTACAGTCTGATATGAAATATTGCTTCAACCACCATTTTATTCTCTAGGGTGTCTACTAAAAAAATATATATGTTTGGGGGTTCTAAGTAATTTTCTAGCAAAAAAAAAAAAATGATTTTAACTTGAAACCAACAAATGTCAGAAAAAGGTTTAGTGTTTAAGTGGTTAAACTTTTTTCACTTACACAGGAAGTCTATTCCATTGACAAATTGTTACAATGTTTATACTTAAGTTCAACTGATAAAGAATGTTTTGTTTCTTGGCAGTTTTTCTCTTCCTTTTTTTTGAGGGCTGTGGCTTCAGAAGAGCAGAGAGAATTCTTTGCATAGAAAGAATTGTGAAACACTTTAGTCAAGATCGCTATAACGATTCTTGACGATTAATCACGACAACGATTCTTGACGATTAATTGTGCAGCTCTACTGTACAGTGTCCCATTGCTCCATAAATTGGGAAGCCTATCAAAAAAACATACACATATGGTACCTGACACCCTATTGGTTGTCAAAAATCTACCCAGGCTGTCCCGCTACCTGTCCTGCGGTAGTATAGGCACTATGGCACATCTACTCTGGTTTTTGTAGATCTCTTAGCTCCTTTTGAAGACAAATTTTCTCCCTAATCTACTCTATATCGCACATCCTCTCATTAGTTCCAACCCGTCGCTAGCTCTACTCCACCAGGGGATAGAAAATTTTCCCAGATCACAGGTGGTAATAATACATGTCCTACTTGCAGCAAAGCTGAATATCACCAGACTTTGGAAAACGTCCGAACCCCCCCTCCATAGCATCCACACATACAGACCTTAATCTTCAATGTGAGATGGAAAGACTAGTAGCTAGAAAAAACATATTCCTCCCCCACGTTCCTCTTCCCCCGACTTCTCTGTCAAGAGCAATGGCAAAACCATCCACCCGTCCCCACATGTCAGGGTACTAGGTGTTATCCTGGATTCTGAACTCTCCTTTCAGCCCCACATCCAATCAGTTTCCAAAGCTTGCCGCCTCAACCTCCGCAACATCTCTAAACTACGTCCCTTTCTAACCAATGAAACCACAAAGCTCCTGATTCACTCCCTGGTTATCTCTCGCCTTGACTACTGAAACTCACTCCTCATTGGCTTACCTTTAAACAGACTTCAGTCCATCATGAATGCTGCTGCCAGACTCAACCACCTTACAAACCGCTCAGTGTCTGCTACCCCTCTCTGCCAATCCCTCCATTGGCTACCACTCGCCCAACGAATTAAATTCAAAATACTAACAATAAGTTACAAAGCCATCCACAACTCTGCCCCCAGCTACATCACTAACCTAGTCTCAAAATACCAACCTAATCGCCATCTCCGTTCCTCCCAAGACCTCCTGCTCTCTAGCTCCCTCATCACCTCCTCCCATATCCGCCTCCAGGACTTCTCCCGAGCCTCGCCCATCCTCTGGAATTCCCTACCCCAATCTGTCAGACTGTCTCCAACTTTATCCACTTTTAGGCGATCCCTGAAAACTTTCCTCTTCAGAGAAGCCTATCCTGCCTCCATCTAACAACTGCACTATTTTCTCCATTAGCTCATCCCCCACAGCTATTACCCTTTTGTATAACTTGACCCTCCCTCCTAGATTGTAAGCTCTAACGAGCAGGGCCCTCTGATTCCTCCTGTATTGAAGTGTATTGTACTTGTACTGTCTGCCCTAATGTTGTAAAGCGCTGCGTAAACTGTCGGCGCTAAATAAATCCTGTATAATAATAATAATATGCATAGACAAGTTTCATTTTCAGTGGTCTTCATGGTTACTACATTCTAGCTGCACTCTACAATTATAATGTCTCTAGTTAAACACTAGTTCATTTCATTGATTTTGCTGTTGTTCCCTTCTCTTTTTCCTCCCTCCCCTTCCTATCCCTACCCTCTCCCCCCTCCCAAATCCCCCCCCCCCCCTCCACTTCCCTCCTCTGAAGCCACCTATACCAATATCTCTGGATGGAGGCATACGTTTACTGATCTGTATTGAATTTCATACTACATTTCCTACATTTCCATAATTTGTTATCTGTGCTCCAGTTGGAACATCTGAAAAGATTCACAAGTAAATGCTAACTCTTTATATTAAACTAATAAAGAGTATTGAAATATAAAAAAAAAATGAAACTTCTCTGGTACGATGTCTTTTTCTTCTATCACCTCTGGCCTGACCAATATGACTTCAGCACCGGTTTCAGAATTGCATCCTGAAATGTCTGGGTTTCTCACAGGTGTAACAACTGTGAATATCAGTCAGGAATGGCCTGGCACCAGGAACTGCAGGTGACAGTTGCTGAAGAACTTGGTTTGCAGGCGGAGGATGGGTTGTCACGAGTTATTTCCCACCTTTCCAGCCATTCGGAGGAGCCTTGCGATGGTCAGATACCTGAGAGTTGATATAGGTATCTGCCAGTTCTGTTGCTGCTTAGGCCGAGGCTGGCCTCCGCTCCAAAACAAACTGTCTGACGTCTGCAGGACAAATGTATAGAAGCTGATCCTCGATCATAAGATCCTCCAGGGAATCGGCTTTCAAGCCTCTGGTCCATTGCCAGAATGTGGTGCGTAAGCGACCTACCACATCCATATATGGGTCCCCAGACCCCTTTTGTAAGAACCTATATCGCTTCCTGTACACTTCCGAGGTTAACTGATACTTTTCGAGGATCACAGCCTTTATGGCCTCATAATTGTCATCCTGCTCTGCTGACAATTCGAAATATGCATCCAGGGCCCTGGCCATCAGGTATTGGGCCCATTTTGCTTGGAGCAGGTGGTACTGAAGGCAAATTTTTTCCTTGTCAAAAGAAGTTTATTGAGTATACAATATTATAAAGATATATAAAGTAAGTTTACAAGGATCTATAAAGTAAGCTCATTGTTTTATAGTAGGGTTTATATAGGTAAATATCATGGAGAAAAGGAAAGAGAAAGAAGAAAAAGGATTGAAAGGTAGAGGTATGGTCCACAAGGTTGTCCCGCTCGTTACATAGTTACATAGTTACATAGTTACATAGTAGGTGAGGTTGAAAAAAGACACAAGTCCATCAAGTCCAACCTATGTGTGTGATAATGTGTCAGTATTACATTACATATCCCTGTATATTGCGGTCATTCAGGTGATTATCTAATAGTTTCTTGAAGCTATCAATGCTCCCCGCTGAGACCACCGCCTGTGGAAGGGAATTCCACATCCTTACCGTTCTTACAGTAAAGAACCCTCTACGTAGTTTAAGGTTAAACCTCTTTTCTTCTAATTGTAATGAGTGGCCACGAGTCTTATTAAACTCTCTTCTGCGAAAAAGTTTTATCCCTATTGTGGGGTCACCAGTACAGTATTTGTAAATTGAAATCATATCCCCTCTCAAGCGTCTCTTCTCCAGAGAGAATAAGTTCAGTGCTTGTAACCTTTCCTCATAACTAAGATCCTCCAGACCCTTTATTAGCTTTGTTGCCCTTCTTTGTACTCTCTCCATTTCCAGTACGTCCCTCCTGAGGACTGGTGCCCAGAACTGGACAGCATACTCCAGGTGCGGCCGGACCAGAGACTTGTAGAGCGGGAGAATTATCGTTTTATCTCTGCAGTTGATCCCCCTTTTAATGCATGCCAATATTCTGTTTGCTTTATTAGCGGCAGCTTGGCATTGCATGCCATTGCTGAGCCTATCATCCACTAGGACCCCCAGGTCCTTTTCCATCCTAGATTCCCCCAGAGGTTCTCCCCCCAGTGTATAGATTGCATTCATATTTTTGCCACCCAAATGCATTATTTTACATTTTTCTACATTGAACCTCATTTGCCATGTAGTCGCCCACCCCATTAATTTGTTCAGGTCTTTTTGCAAGATTTCCACATCCTGCAGAGAACTTATTGCCCTGCTTAGCTTAGTATCGTCTGCAAATACAGAGATTGAACTCTTTATCCCATCCTCCAGGTCGTTTATGAACAAATTAAATAGGATTGGTCCCAGCACAGAACCCTGGGAAACCACACTACCCACCCCTGACCATTCTGAGTACTCCCCATTTATCACCACCCTCTGAACACGCCCTTGTAGCCAGTTTTCAATCCATGTACTCACCCTATGGTCCATGCCAACGCACCTTATTTTGTATAGTAAACGTTTATGGGGAACTGTGTCAAATGCTTTTGCAAAATCCAGATACACCACGTCTACGGGCCTTCCTTTATCTAGATGGCAACTCACCTCCTCATAGAAGGTTAATAGATTGGTTTGGCAAGAACGATTCTTCATGAATCCATGCTGATTACTGCTAATGAAATCATTCTTATTACTAAAATCTTGTATATAGTCCCTTATCATCCCCTCCAAGAGTTTACATACTATTGATGTTAGGCTAACTGGTCTGTAATTCCCAGGGATATTTTTTGGGCCCTTTTTAAATATTGGTGCTACATTGGCTTTTCTCCAATCAGCTGGTACCATTCCAGTCAATAGACTGTCTGTAAATATTAGGAACAACGGTCTGGCAATCACCTGACTGAGTTCCCTAAGTACCCTCGGATGCAAGCCATCTGGTCCCGGTGATTTATTAATGTTAAGTTTCTCAAGTCTAATTTTAATTCCGTCCTCTGTTAACCATGGAGGTGCTTCCTGTGATGTGTCATGAGGATAAACACTGCAGTTTTGGTTACTGAAGCCCCCCGATTCACTTGTGAAGACTGAGGAGAAGAATAAATTCAATACCTTTGCCATCTCCCCATCCTTTGTAACCAGATGTCCTTCCTCATTCTTTATGGGGCCAATATGGTCTGTCCTCCCTTTTTTACTGTTTACATACTTAAAGAATTTCTTGGGATTTCTTTTGCTCTCCTCCGCTATGTGTCTTTCATGTTCTATCTTAGCCATCCTAATTGCACCCTTACATTTCTTATTGCATTCTTTATAAATTCTGAATGCTGAGGATGATCCCTCAACCTTGTATTTTTTGAAGGCCTTCTCCTTTGCTTTTATATGCATTTTTACATTGGAGTTAAGCCATCCAGGATGTTTGTTCGCTCTTTTAAATTTATTACCCAATGGGATACATTGGCTAATGCCCTTATTTAATATGCTCTTAAAGCAAACCCATCTCTCCTCCGTATTCTTTGTTCCTAATATTTTATCCCAATTTATGCCTTTTAGCAAGGTTTGTAGTTTAGGGAAGTTGGCTCTTTTGAAATTCAGTGTCTTTGTGTTCCCTTCATGTTTCCTATTTGTGTGATTTATACTGAAACTAATTGACCTGTGATCGCTGTTACCTAAATTGCCCCGTATTACCACATCTGTTATCAGGTCTGTATTATTGGTAATCAGTAGATCTAGTAATGTTTTATTTCTAGTTGGTGCGTCTACCATCTGACCCATAAAATTGTCCTGCAAAACACTAAGGAACTGGCGAGCCTTAAATGAATGCGCGGTTCCCTCCGCCCAGTCTATGTCTGGATAATTAAAATCCCCCATTATGATAACACTTCCCATCCTTGCTGCTAATCCAATTTGTGATAGGAGATCCGTCTCCACTTCCTCCCTCAGGTTTGGGGGCCTATAGCATACTCCCAGTATTATTTTCCCCTTAGCTTCATCCCTTTGGAGCTCTACCCATAAAGATTCCACCTCCTCCCTAGCCCCCTCAGTGATGTCATCTCTCACACTCACTTGTACATTATTCTTCAGTTTATTATTCTTTTTAGTTCTCTTTGAAGCCTTGGAATGGGTGTCTCTGTAAGTCATTTAATCTGTTATCATGGCAACAGGACAGAATCATTGAAGTTTGACAGGAACTGTTGTTTTATCCAAGGGTGCCAAAGTTTTTCAAATTTTGGAATTTGATTTTGATCGATGGCTACCATCTTAGCATGGGACATGGTATTATTCATTCTGTGAATTGTTTCTGCTAGTACCAATGTAGGAGATTTCCATGCCTTGGCCACTGTTTGTTTTGCAGCAGTTATTAGTTGGATCATAAGTTTGAATTGAGAGAGTGTTAACCATTCCGGTTTTAGATTAAGTAAAGTTAAATTTGGATCTGGTTGTATGATTTTTTAAAATATTTTAGATGCAATCACGAAGACTTCCTTCCAGAAGGTTTGGATTACTGGGCACGTCCACCATATGTGTAAATATGTGCCTATTTCTGGGCATCCTCAAAAACAAAGAGTTGAGGTATTAGGTGAATATTTTGCCACTCTAGCGGGTACAAGGTACCAGCGAGTTAGGACTTTATAATTTGTCTCCAGTGCTAAGATGTTGGGTGAAGATAACTTAGATGTGAGCCATATGTTAGACCAGTCCGTGTCTTCTAAAGTTCGTCCCAGGTCCTCCTCCCACCTCTGAACGTAAGAGGGTCTATTAAGATTTGCTACTCCATATAATTGATTATAAAGTGATGAAATTGTACCTTTAGCAAATGGATCTTTTGTACAGATTGATTCAAAAATGGATAATTGGGATAATGGTGTATCCCCCTTTAGGAATGGTGTATAGAAATTTTTGATTTGGAGATATCTAAATATCTCAGAGTTTGGTAGATCATATTTTTCTCTAAGCGATGGGAATGAAAGGAATGATTTAGATGCTATGAAGTCATTTAGTGTCTGAATGCCTGATGTTGTCCAAGCTTTAAAAGAATTTGGGTAGATCCATGCCGGATAAAAGGCCGGATTTCTGATAAAAGAAAGGAGAGGATTGTGTGGAGATTGTAACTGATATTTGGTTTTTAGTTTATCCCAGAGAGATAAGAAGTGTTTAGTTATGGGATTATGAATTTTAAAGCGGTCTTTAGGATCAAGCCATAATAAATTTGATATTAATAGAGGGTCATTTTCTGAAGCCTCTATAAATACCCATAATGGGATTTCCTGTTTTGCATGGTATTTGGACAGACTGGCCAAATGTGCTGCTCTGTAGTAGTTAGTAAAATTAGGGTATCCCAGGCCTCCTTTATTTTTGGGAAGATGTAGTGTGTGTATAGGTATACGTGGTTTAGAAGAGCCCCATATAAACGAAGTTGCTCTTTTTTGTACTATTCTCAAAAAATAGGAAGGAATTGGAATAGGGAGGACTCTGAATAGATAAAGCAATTTGGGTAGAATAGTCATTTTGATTGCATTAATCTTCCCTATCCAGGATAAAGGAAGTTGCGATCATTGTTTTATTAGATTTGTGATCTGTCTTAATACAGGAGGATAATTGGTTGAGAATAAGTCAGAATGAGATGCTGTTAAATGAATTCCAAGATATGGGATTGATTTTTCTGCCCATGTGAATGGGAGTGCAGCCCTAGCCGGGATCAATTCCATGTTTGTGAGTGAAATATTAAGCACTAGGCATTTCTTAGGATTAATCATAAGGCCGGATAGGGCTGCAAATCCATCAAGAGCTGGTATTAAGTTAGGACCAGAGACCTGTGGTGATGATAGAAAAAGTAATATATCGTCTGCAAATATACATAATTTGTGTGTAATACCTCCTACTTCAATGCCAGTTATAGTTTGGTTTGTTCTGATGTATTGGGCCATGGGTTCGAGTATAAGGGCAAATAATAAGGGAGATAATGGGCAACCCTGTCGGGTACCTCTTTCGATATTAAAGGCATCAGATTTGTACCCAGCATATTTTATATAGGCTTTGGGTTTATTATATAATGCTTTGATCCATGTTAAAAAGTGGGGTCCAAAACCCCATTTTTGTAATGAATATTGCATATATTGCCAGGATACTGTGTCAAATGCCCTCTTAATATCGAGAGATAGAAAACATAAAGGGATTTTCCGTTTTTTAGCAATATGTGCCAATAACACTGCCCTGCGTATATTATCGCCTGCCTGTCTATTTGGCATGAAGCCTACTTGATCTCTATGTATTAATTTTCCTATAATGCTATTGAGGCGTTTTGCTATTATTTTTGCTAATAATTTAATATCGAGGTTTAACAGAGAGATAGGCCGATAATTCACACAGGAAGTATCATCAGAAAGGGGTTTTGGGATCATACAAACAATTGCCATTAGTGTTTCTTGCCGAAAAGAATGTCCATCTAGAAGTTTGTTAAAAGTTTCAGTGAGAATGGGAGAGAGTATTTCTGAGAATGTTTTATAGTATAAAGCCGAGTAGCCGTCTGGGCCTGGTCTTTTGTTAAATTTTAGGTCTTTTATGGCGTTAGCAACTTCATCTATAGGTATAGGCTCATCCAAACTGCTTTTTTGATTCTGAGATAAGTCAGGTAAGGTTATTTTTGAGAAGAAGGATACAGCCTCTGTAGGATTAAATTCATTGTTTGTCTTGTATAAAGTTGCGAGATGTGAGTGAAATTTATGGACTATTTTAACTGGATTACAAGTGTAAACATTTTTTGATAATTTCAAACGTATTGGTTTGAAAGATTTGTTAGTTGAATTTAATGCCCGAGCCAAATATGTACCTGGTTTGTTTGTATTCATGTAGAAATTGTGTTTGGAGCGTTTGAGGGATTTATCAACTGACTCAGTGAGAAATAGATCGTATTCCAATCTAGATTTTTCCAGATGAGATTTTGTACTCTGAGATGGATTATCTTGGAATGATATGTAGGCTGCATTAAAATTGGGTTCTAGTTTTTTTGCTAGATTTTTGCGTTCCCGTTTCAATAGTGCCATTTGTCTTTGTATTGTACCACGTAAGACAGGCTTATGAGCTTCCCATAGTGTTATTGGGGAGATGTCTGTTGTATTATTAATTGATATGTATTCCTTTAAAGCTTGTTCAATGGCCATCTGATGTAGTGGGTGTTTGAGCATTATGTCCGGTAAGTACCACGTTGGGTCATGCGCTTTTGGTATGGCTGAGGCTATAGTAGTGTATACTGCATTATGGTCAGACCACAGAATCGGAATTATATCTGATGCAATAATTTCTGGTAACATTCCTATTGTTAGAAAAATATGATCTATTCTGGTGAAGGTTTGATGAGGGTGCGAGAAATAAGTGAATTTCTTTTTCATTGGGTTACTTCCTCTCCACGAATCTACCAGATTGTATTTGGAAAGAAGTTGAGAAAAAGGTAATCTAGAGGTTATTTTGGATGGTGTAAAAGGTGATTTATCTAAAAATGGGAGGAGGACCTGGTTCGAACCCCCACACATTATCACTGTTCCTATTTTGTGTGTATTAATCACTTGTAATATATGTGAGAGGAATGGTGTAGGTTGTTTGTTAGGAGCGTAGTAGGAAATCACCGTGATTGCTGTATCCATTATATAACCCATGAGTATCAGGTATCTACCTTCTGGGTCTTTAATTTCTGATGATAAGGTGAATAGTGTGGATCGGTGAAATGCAATTAGAGTTGCCCTTTGCTTGGTACAGGCAGAAGCCGTGTAAATTTGTTGATAAAAAGGAGAAATATATTTTGGAGTAGAATCTTTGGTGAAGTGTGTTTCTTGGAGGCATACTATGTGAGCCTTCTTGTTATGGAAAGTACGGAAGGCTTTGGTCCTTTTTTGAGGGACATTTATTCCCTGAACATTCAGGGAAAGTATATTCAGTGGTGCCATGGCAACAGATCAAATAGTTTTGACTTACTTTTTGTTATGCAGAGCTGACTGCGCAGATCAACCTGTGTGGACTGAAGAGATGAAAAGATAGAAAAGAAACCAGTGAATTCTGGAGTAAAGAGTAAACAAAAAACATATGAGATTAGATGATACATTGTATAAATTATTTTTTGCAAGTAATCACAATTTACCCGTGAAAGAGAATAAATATCTCTCTCAGGGGAATAAGTGCCTTCGTCACACTCCCACATAATATGGTTGGGAGAATGAGGAGGGCTAATGGGGGTACACGGATCTTCCGCTTACAGGAGAGAAGTGCTATGTCAAAAGAGATCAAAATGATGTTTCATTAATTGGAGTGCAGAATATAGTTTTTGTTGAAATTATTTATTCCAGGATGGCTGTATATGGTTAGTCTTGCCCTAGGCTAAATAATTCAGTTAGAAAGGTACTGTTAATAACTTTGGTATTGATGAAGATAGTTTGAATTATTTTGGGATTTTAACCCTTTTAGAGTAAACAATTACATATTTTATTCATATGTAACTGTTTAGATATGTTAACTCATAAAATTGAGGTTGTATTGCTTCAGATTAGAATAAACAAAAACATAATTCTAGGAACTAGTTAGGTAATAATATATTTGTTTTAAGAAAAAAAAAGAAAAAGCTTCCATTACTTCTGGATTATTGAACATATTTGTCCTAAAAAGTAATAAATCTATTGTTATTACCTGATAATATATAACTGAACAAGAATTTCCTTATTTCACCTATATATTCTAAGGCTATATGAATCAGAAGCAATAAGAAATATAACTGGAATGTAACATGATCCCACACAGTGTGTGACTATCAGAATGCAGTTACATTCAGTTATAAATACAGTTTTTTTATAGATAACCATCTCTTAGTATAATAAATGAAGAGATATCAGGAATTAGGATGTCAGTCCATTCAATCTTCTTGGTCCATGGATGATGTGGCATAACAGCCTCTTTTGTGAGAATGATGATTCCCATTTTGTTCTGGAGTTTTCTGGGTGCTGCCTGAAGGTGAAGATGATGCCATTCTTCTGCGTGTGGGAGAGTTGCTGCTTGTGGGTTCTGTCAGATTTAATTTTAAAAGGGTTTGTTGTAGTTCATCTGCTGATCTGCTTCTGTAAATTGTACCTTGGTGGTTAAATCTGACTGAAAAGGGGAAGCCCCATTGATACATAATGTTGTGGCGTTGCAGTTCCATTAGTTGGGGTTTCATGGATCGTCTTTTAGTAATAGTAAGTTGGGATAGGTCAGCAAAAATTTGATAATTGTGTCCTTGAAAATTAAGTTCCTTTTTTTCTCTTGCAGCAATTAGTATTTGTTCTTTCGTTCTGTAATAATGAAATTTTGTGATTATATCACGTGGGGGTCCATCTTTCTTTTTGGCTGTGAGGGCTCTGTGTACTCTGTCCAGTTCTAAACGTTCAATAGGGATATCTGGCTTTAGTTCTTGTAATAGAGCAGTAATAGTAGATTGCAGGTCTGTCACAGTTTCAGGTATTCCCCTTACGCGCAAGTTTGAACGTCTGGCTCTATTTTCGTAATCTTCAAGCTTAGTTTGAAGTAGTAAATTCTCTTCTTTTAATTGTTCCAATTCTGTTATATTTTCTTGGGTTGTAATTTCAATTTCATCCATTTTTATTTCTAAGGCTGCGGTGCGGTTTCCCAGCTCTCTTATTTCTTTGGTTAGGCTTTTTGTTATTTTGTCTGAGGTTTGTTTTAAAGCCTTATGAAGCATCTTTTCAAATTGTAATAATATTACTGGGGATGCTGAGGAGGCTTGTGGAGAAGTTTGTGAGAGGATTTGTTCTGTATCTGACTCAAATGGAGAGTCTTGCTGTGACATTTTCTGTCTGTGAGAGCACCCTGATGCTGTATCTTGTGAGGTGACTGGAGCTGCTTCAGCTGCAGTGAGTGCCTGTGAGCTCTTTGTGAGGTGATTTTTATTTCTGCCACGGCTTCCTCCCAGTACCATATTTCCTGCCCAAACTTTCACAGTTTGTTCCCAGGGGCAAAAAGGTTCAAATGGATACCTTTTGAGCCTGCAGGCTCCGCTTTGTCCTTCTCTTCTCTCCTCAGCGGTGTGGAGCTCTAACAATGCATGTCTGCTCTGCTAGGCTCCTCCCATCTCCCTCCGAAGGCAAATTTTTTCAAACAACAACAGATACATGTCAATGTCACTGTCCTTTGCCATGACTGGAAATTTTCCTGCCTGGTTCACTGACAGAGAGGTGTTCCTGTGCTCTAGGGATCCTATGTTCTAATTCTGTCACTGCTACTGGAGCCTAGCCATCTTCAGTTCGATCAGTCTTCTTCTGTGTAGCCTCTCTCAGCCACAGTCTGGCATTCTGCAGCCTCTCTTAGCAACAGCCCTGTGCTCCTCTCACTCAGCCACAGCCTGGCGTTCGAGAAACTGCAGGTACGCCAAAGGATCCATCCCACTGATGCGTTATAGCCAGTGCTGGTGCAAGGATTTTTGACACCCTAGGCAAAACCTAATTTTGCCACCCCCCATGCCCTTGTCCCTGACTCCACCCCATTTGCTCTATCCATCTGACTGGATCTGGCGCTATACAGGAAGCATTGGCTAGTGCCAGCTCCATTCTGCACACTGATGCTCGGGGATGGCGAGTCGGGAACCCACAATCTGGGCTTGCCGACCCACCTTCCCAGAGCAGGAGGTGGCGAGCCACATAAGAGGGCCAGCAATTGGGCACCCCTGCTGTAAGGAATACATTGTGTGTAAGGCAGAGCTGGCTATACTGGGACGATCACCAGAGAGTCTCTGAAGAGACAAACAGGTCGGTCACTGATGATCATAGAGGCGTGCAGCGGCAGGGGATGTTTGCTCCAGTCCTGTTGGGAGACCCGGAACATGTCAGATGGAGCAGCTGCCCGAGACTCAGTTACATGCTGCAGGCATGGAGGGAAACCAGCGGCAGCGTGCCCTAGGCGGCTGCCTAGTTTGCCTAGTGGTTGTAGCGTTTCCTGAATTTGAGGAGAGTCTATGCTGGTTGCAGACAATCAGGTGCTGGCCTGCTCATGCTGTGGCTTGGAGGTGATATTCAGTGATACTTCAGTGTCAGTCTCTACTTACCTATATGAACAACTGGGCTCTGAAGTAACCGGAACCCTTGGGTTCTAGTCTGCCCAGGTATCTTACTCCTGTAGGGTATGAATCATGCCTTCACGATTTTGCCACCGATGTCAATTCCTTTTAATGCTCACTCAGCAGACAGGTATTTTCTGGTCATATTCTTATATTTTTATAACCCGGGCATGTTTGCAAGTAGAAAAGGTAGAACAGAAAGCAGAGATAGGAAGGAGCCGTAAGAAGTAGCTTTTGTTGTATGTCTCTTTAAAAACAAAAAATATACATCGGCTTGTTTCTAAGGGCTGTTTCCATAAAGGTTACAATTCTTCTGTGCAGATCTAATTCCTAACAATACACTGAATCCTCTAATGCAAAACTATCCCACTTACACTTCTGGCCAATATGTGGCGGACGCGGGTATCAGATCCCTCACTCCTCACTAACTCGTGACAAAGGACTGGCCAATCTCACACTGTGCTGTCACTTGCGTAACAATGCCACTCTCAGCTGCACCCTGCACAAAGATTTTTCAGCTCTCAGGACCACAATCTACATGCCAGCAGCCTGTGAGTGATTGTCACTGGGTTAAATTAATCAACCAATTGACCCTTTAAGTATCCTCTTTGGACCGAGAAGGAGGAAACTTGTAACTTTAGCAATACCAATTATGATTTTAGAATAAACATCTGTAACACACACTGTCATCACAGACAGGTATGTTCATAGGATTTATACTATACAGTAGCACTCTTCATGAGACAGGGATTCGTTAATCTTGCATAGCTCAGTTAAAGACAAGGTAAACACTTTTCAGAAAAAGGTTTAATAATGAAAAGGTCAAATTGGCTCAAATAAAATAAATACAGAAAAAAGTATATTGCAAAGAGAAAAAGAGATAATACAGCAACAGAGAAATAAAACAGAGTTGAGAAGGAGAATACTTGCATTGTCCTTGGGTTTAGCAGAGTTTAGTCAATGAACCAAGTATTATCGGTTCTCAAACTTGACAGATGTTCCTGATTTGATGTTACATTAGAACTATCAACTGTCTTGACATCCCCCTTTTTTTCTGGGATCAAAGGGGTGTTGACAGAGGCCATCTGACCAATTAAGCATTAAGCATCTAAAAGCGTGGCCATTGTTTTTATGACAGTATCATGGCCCTGCCTTACACACGGTTTTTTACCACTATTCATATCTCCCACTATGTACCGGTTGGATTCTTGAAACAGATAGATAATAATCTATCCGTTTTAAGAATCCAGCCGGTACAATAGTTCAGCATTGAATTTTCGTGTCCAGGGATACTAAACACAGGGTAGCTCAGATAAACCTGTCACCTAGGAGGTATCTGACTGCCATTTCCCTTCTGTAGGTGCTAGCTTAGTCATGTATGACCTTAATTTGTTCCACATTTCCCATTCAAATATACTGTATACTTATTATTAACCCCTTGCCGACCAGCACACGTTTATATACGTCGGCACAATGGCACAGCTGGGCAAATGGGCATACCTGTACATCCCATTTAAGATGCGGCTTAGTGGGCGCGTGTGCACCGCGGCGTACTCCGTGAGTGTGCCCGTGGGTCCCGTGGACTCGATGTCTGCCGGGAGTCTGCGATTGTGACACGGAGTGGCAGAACGGGGAGATGCCTATGTAAACAAGGCATTTACCTGTTCTGCCTAGCAACATGACAGGAAGCTACTGCATCCTGTCACCTGGAGCAGTGATCTCTGTCATGTTGTAGTGAGCCCATCCCCCCCACAGTTAGAATCACTCCCTAGGACACAGTTAACCCCTTGATCGCCCCCTAGTGTTTAACCCCTTCCCTGCCAGTGTCATTTACACAGTAATCGGTGCATTTTTATAGCACTGATCGCTGTATAAATGTCACTGGTCCCAAAATAGTGTCAGGAGTGTCAGATGTTTCCGCCGCAATGTTGCAGCCATGATAAAAATATCGCAGATCACCGTCATTACTAATAAAAAAAAATTATAATAAAAATGCCATAAATCTATCCCCTATTTTGTAGATGCTATAACTTTTGCGCAAACCAATCAATATACGTGTGTTGCAATTTTTTTTTACCAAAAACATGTAGGAGAATACATATCGGACTAAACTGAGAAAGAAATTCGTTTTTTTTATATATTTTTGGGGGATATTTATTATAGCAAAAAGTAAAAAATATTGGGTTTTTTTCAAAATTGTTGCTCTTTTTTTGTTTATAGCGCAAAAACTAAAAACCACAGAGGTGATCAAACACCACCAAAAGAAAGCTCTATTTGTGGGAAAAAAAGGACGTCAATTTTGTTTGGGTGCAATGTTGCACAACTGCGCAATTGTCAGTTAAAGCGACCCAGTGCCATATCGCAAAAAAGTGCTCTGGTCAAGAAGGGAGTAAATTCTTCCGGGGCTGAAGTGGTTATCATGTCATGTTCCTGACTGATGTTATCAATAGTGTGTAGATTTGTTAAGTTTTGAATTGGGAAGAGGTCTCTGAAGGGTCACTTTTCGGCCCCCCGAATGCCTTTTACGATCCACCATTAGTTCTGGGTATCCTTTTATGGTATTCCTAATGGATTTGGTCATAGTTTTACAATAGGTCTGGTTCAGCAGAATTTAACAGACATTGTGCCAGAACTCAATTAGCTGTTTACAGGCCTCAGTGGAGATAGCTATGTTCTGGGGGGGGGGACAAACAGAGTGGCTGGATCTTCGACTTTCAAACAGAAGCAAATGACAAAATAAAAGGTAATGGCTGAATGTGGACAAAATGGCTGCTATCCACATAGCTATTCATGAACCCAGTACGCATACACAAGACCATTACACTGACCGCTTCCACCTCAATGGAGTATTTATGCAGGAATTATGATAAACATACTAGGCACATATCTAAAATATATACTATATTGCATTCAGGAACATCCAAATTGCCATACATGGGGAAATGGGAGCAGGCTCTGGGAGAGACGATGGCAGCAGAGGAATGGGGCAAAATGGCTCAATACAATTCTAGATGCATAAATACCTCATTGATTGAGGCGAACTATAAGGTTTTCCTAAGGTGGTATATGGTTCCGGTATGACTGGCTTCATGTGTCCTGGGAGCCTCCTCATCGTGCTATAGAGGCTGTGGTCAGAAGGGAATGATAGTAAATACATGGTGGACTTGGCCGAAAGTCAAGCGGTTCTGGATCCACACGTACAATTTCATTTATTCCCTTACCCAGATAAGACTAATTAAAGCTCCACAACAGGCCCTACTGGGAAGACCACTGCAGGGAAAATGTTGACACATGAGACTGTAATTTATTTTTACAGCAGCCAGAATCTCAATTGCAAGATCCTGGAAATCTTCCATACAGTAATCCAGTTTGATCTTTTGAAAGCCAAGTTGACATGGATCATGATAAATGAAGGTTTGTCAGCAATTTTAGATCTGTCAGATTGGCCTTCTTTGATAAAATGTGGGATACCTGGATAAAATATCTTTGGGACTCTTCTTGAGAGGGGCCGGAACCTATGTTATGATAATGGAGGGTGCACATCTTTTTTTCTATTCTCTCCATCTCGGTTTGCTTTTCTTTTATTGATTTTCTCAATTCAATGTACTACATTGTACATAAGCTGACTAGTGTGTCGTAGGAGAAAATATGTTCTGGAAAGCTAGTGTGACGCACACTAAAAGTGACCACCCCAGGCCAGGGAGGTGGATTTGCCCCTCCTGGATGGGAAAGGTCAGGTTTACGCTATGGTTAATATCTATTGATGTAGCCATATACTCCTCCATAGTCAAACTTTTAATGGAGAGGCGGAGAGGCTACTTAAAGGGTTTCTCTTTGGTTATATAGTTATATCTTGAAACTAAACGTATTGCACTACGGATGATCTTAGGATCGGTGGATACTGTCTTGACTTTGATTACTGTACTATTGTAAGCATCATAGTATCCAGGGACTGCTATCTGACCATTTCCGACACATTTTTTCTAGTTGGCTTTTGTACTTCTTTGAAATACTTAATAAAAAAAAATGGACACAAAAAATCATTGCCAGGAGGGGGCAACCTTTTGATACCAGCATGCACTTAATAGTTTCCCAAATAACAATGGATGTATGCTGACTATTTTTTTTCTCATGCAAGAGTAAAATATTTTGCAATCCCATGAAGCACCAAAAGTCATCCTACTCTAACACTATTTTTAATCAACTGACAGCACATCCTACAAACTCTAACTGGAAGCCACAACCCTAGTGCAATCCACCCCACATTGGGATTCATACTGTTTCTTGTCTTGGCTGAAATATGTTATGGTCATGGGTTCCATTCAAGGTTTTTAGAGAGTGCTGTCAGTTGATTAAACAGTGTTAGAGTAAGATGTCTTCAGTGTGCTGCTGCTTTATTGGATTGTAAAGTGTGCTGGACAGTGAAAAGACCTCTGGGCTGGAGCACCTGGCTGACATACACAGAATGAAGGCGGATACAGGTTTCTTGGTAGCAGTGATAGGGTTTAGGTTTGATGAACAGGAAAAAGATATTGTTTAGGCCAAGTAGATTAGCACATGAGATATCTTAAAGCTATGAAGAATAAAAAAAACAGCAGAGATATAAAACAATGATGTTTTATAATGTTTTATAATGCAGAATGTTTTGGGAATGCCTGGATATAAAAATTGACTATTGTCCAGACGATGGCCATTCAATACTATATATTCCAAACAAGCAGTAAGTAAATTTTAAAGCCCTCACTGGCCTCTGTAACTGCGGGCACTGTGGAGCAATCCCTTCACAAAATTCAAGTTGCTCATGGTGTTTTTCCAGCAGTTCAGCTCACAGCATAACCGTTTCCTGAATGACTTCAATGCCTTTATTTCTTCAGCCCTGAGCTTAGAGATTAAATACTTCAAGGTTCCTGCAGCTCTGTAGGTTAGTGACAGCTTGTTTTAAAGCTCATGTACTGCTCGTTAAAAATATGTAAATGCTTAATGGTCCTTATCTGTCTTATGCCCCGTACACACGGTCGGATTTTCCGATGGAAAATGTCCAATCGGAGCGTGTTGTCGGAAATTCCGACCGTGTGTGGGCTCCATCGGACATTTTCCATCTTTTTTTCCGACACACAAAGTTGGACAGCAGGAGATAAAATTTTCGGACAACAAAATCCGATCGCGTCAATTCCGACCGTGTGTGGCCTGTTCCGACGCACAAAGTGCCACGCATGCTCAGAAGAAATTCCGACACGGGACAGCTCGTTCTGGTAAACTTAGCGTTCGCAATGGATACAGCACTTTCGTCAAGCTGCAATGTAAAAAATGGTTTAATACAGCGCACTCTCTTCTTCTTTATAATGTGACAAGAATTAAGTAGTTTTGCTGCTCATATTCACACACACTTCTCACAAAGTTTTATTTGTGTTTTTTTAGTGGGATTCCCTCAATATATTGTTATTAGTTGTCACATCTGACAGTTTTATATTTTTTATGTTTTTTTTTTTTGGTTTTTAAGCCTTTTTTTTTCTTTAATGTTTGGATTTTTTCCAAGGCTGATCTTTGTTCAATGTTATTTTTATTTTTACTCCAGAATATTTTTGTGTGTGTTTTGTGTGGCAAGTTACCCCAACACCATTGATATCTTTTATTATTTAATCTCCATGAGATTTTTTGTTGTTGGTGTCCCTTGTTCATTTCACATTGTATATTAGAAATGCACCTGAATCCTCACAAACAAACCATCATTTTTGAAGTAAAACACATAGGAGAGTAGAATTCAAAACAAAAATCCTTTATTAAGGGCTCAGAACCAAACAAAGAGGAAGGCAACACTGGATCAACAGGAGAAATTAGTGAAGCCTGGGACCCCCACGGCAGACATCAATTCTTAAACCTCAAAATTGGTGGCCTGAGGAGTCCATATGTAAGGGAGGGCAGTCTGGTCCGGGATTCACAGAGATCCGGATAGCAGCAGATGACATCAGTGTCCCCAGGCTGTGGTACCACAAGAGGCTGCATCTTTTGGCCGAATCACAATCATAAATTAGTACTCCCAACTAACATCTAGTTAACATCATTGATTGGACAAGCAGAAATATTTAGAGGAATGCTATACCTGGCTCAATCTGGGCTCCTCCACATGTGGCCTGGAAGGCCCAGGTTGGGCGTCAGAAGCCTCAGCCAGGGGGGAAGGAAGCGTGGAAGGAAGACTGGAGAGGGATGGCCTGGGTTCAGTCTGGCCTGCCAGAAAGTGCAGCCTGTCGTAGTACAACATCCTGGGGACATAGATGTCACCTGCTGCTCCGGATCTCTGTGAATCCAGGACTTTAGTGCGCTCCCTCAGATATGTGCTCCTCAGGCCACCAATGAAAATCTTTAAAAAAGTGATGTCTGCCGTGGGGATCACCTGCTTCACAATTTCACACAATTGCTCCAGTGCTGCCTTCCTCTTTGCTTGGTTCTTGTAATGGGGGTGTTTAATCTCCCACAGACAGGGCAGCTCCCTTAGCATCTCTATGAAGACTGAAATGAAGTCCTGATCTTCCAGTACCATATCCATGTTCACTGCAAGACACAACACAAGACAAAGCCTAATGTCACACCAAACTCTCCTAATCTTGTTACAATATAGGCCTCAATCTATAGAAGCAGTATAGGCCCAAGTTTGTCTCTTACCTTCGTTCTTACGATCGCCGCATTCAATGCTCCTTCCTCCGCTCACAGATCAAACGTAATACGCACGCGTGTTACGCTTTATATACACTGCGCATGCGTGTAACTCCGCCCGCCCCTGACGTTCTTTCTAGTGTATTCCCCGCCCCTTTTCATTCGGCGCAGTGGGGGAAGAGCATGATGGCGGACATACAGCAGGTGCGGGCTAATTGTAGCAACGAGGAGGAGGAGGAAAGGGCGGATCCAGGCACGTCCCGATCCAGAAGGAGACATTTTAAGGCCACAAATATGTTGTTTGGGGAGATGTTGGAGATGGTAGACATCATGAGGAAGTCCGACTATGACGGAAAATATGGGCCTTACCCCCACCCCAACATCCGAAAGGCCAAAATCATTGGTAAAGTGGTCCGGAGTCTAGAGCGGAATTTCAGGGTACGAAGGTCTAAAGATCAGCTCAGGAAGCGGTGGTCGGACCTGAAGTTGAGAGAGCCAGAGCAGTACCGAAAGATCCGGAGAGTGCTGCAAAAAAGTAAGTAGTTGTGCTGTGTTCCTATTCTTTCTGTCTTTATTACGTTCGTTCTGCTCCATATGCTTTGATTAGTTGTAACGTTTCCAAAGGTCAACTTTAATGTTCATGGGCACATTATTCGTTCGTATCAAACATTTTTCTTTCGGCCTCTAGAACACCATTGTTTAGGCCATATGCATTTTCACACATTTTTGGGGGCCTACTTGGATGCCAAATATTTGTTTGTGTAGATGGGTTTGTTACTAGAATGAAATGCAAACTAGATTGTGTGTAAGGAGAGGACACTGAGCAGCTGTTTTCACATCTGGACACTGGAGCACTAGTGTGGGACACAAGAACACCATTTTTATTAGGGGGGGCACACAGGTGCTCCAGTGTATACTATAGGGGGGTCTCCATCTGTGAAGCTTGTACCAAACAGGTAAAGTATTGCAGCTTGACAAAGGGCAATAAAAAATATACATCTTGGAACTCGCCTAAAATAGACAATTGTACCCCACTTCCAAGCAATGTTTCCTATTTCTCATTCTGCCATCAAATATCTGTGTGCTAAGTATACCATTTTTGTTTTACATAGGGGAGAAAAGACTCGGACACCCCTCATCCCAGGAGACCAGAGACCCCCCCCTCTGGAAGAAGGGGAAATACCAACACAAGAAGAAGAGCAGGAGGAAGAAGAAGACGTGGTGGAGATTGGCACCACAACAGGTGAGTGTCTGCGACCACAGACTCAGGTAAAAGAGATGGCTGGTGGCAGATTTTTGAGACCTTTTTTTTTGTTCTTTATCTCTTTTTAGGTGATCGTGATGTGAGGGATCCAGAACGATTTACATCTGAAAGTGCCCAGATACTGATAGGGGAGATCATGGGGTGTAATCTCCAATTGCAAAACATCCAGCAACAAATCAGTGATGTTATTAAAAAAAATAATAACATCATTGATGTTTTGGGGCGAATTTAAACCCCACAAAATCACCTGTTTTATGGTACCAAACTTTTTTCAATGTTTAGAAAAGCCAAATTTGGAGGATGCACACAGTGTGCCAACATGTGCTATCTGCCATCACGGGAGATCAATGGACGCGTTTTGGGGGGGCAACCCCTTCCTCAATTATAAAGTAGCGTTGAGGAAGGGCTTGCTCCTCCAAAACACGTCCCTTGATCCCCCCTGATGGCAGATAGCACATGTGGACATTTGTAAATTGGTGTGCATCTTCCAAATTTGGCTTTTCCAGGGGTGATTTCCCCCCATCTGAACGCTATATCAAACCCAGTTCCTAAATACTGATGTCTGATATAGCCTTCAGGTTTTACCTAATGTGAACTTTGTAAGTTCTAGTTTTTTGGCTTTCTTGTTGGTTTTACACAGGCCTGTTTTATCTGAAATGGATATTTTGATTTTTCATAATGCTACTGCAAACATTGTTATACAACAAACAGGTTGGTTTGTTTTAAAAACCTTTGGTAAATGCGCATGTGATTATGCAGGTATAAAAATATGCCTTACTCAAGAATGTGTGGATTATTGTCTCAACACTACAACACTTTTGGGGTGATGTAATTGTTGTTTTATGCACAAATGGGGGTTATTTCCTAAGGGCAAATCCTCTTTGCACTACAAGTGCAGGTTCAGTGCAGTTGCAAGTGCACTTGTAGTGAAATTTGTTTTTGCATTTAGGAAGTACCAGCCAACACTGTTTTTTATAAGGTTACCCAATCACGACATTTTCTGCACTCAACACATTTCTGTCAGGGTCAGCTAAAACAAACACAAGCAGTAAATGTCCACCAAGAATTTCTTTTGGTTGTTTTTTATTTGAAAAAGGTGTCACATATTGTCTGGCATATTGATAGCCCCCCTACCCGCAAAGAACTCCAGGTATCGTAACCGGACATCACGGGCATTCAGGGAGGGCAAGCCAGGACGGCCGCTTTCAAGTACCGTCATTGTTGAAGTATTTGGGATTCCGGCCTCAGGCCCAACTGAGCCAGCATAGTTGGCTGAATGTTTTCGTAGAAAATTATGGAGAACACAGCAGGCAAGTATTATATGGTTCAGTTTATACTCCGCCATATGGATGGGTGTCATAAATAATCGGAAGCGGCTGGCCAGGATTTCAAATGTGTTCTCCACCACTCTTCGGGCTCTGGCCAGCCGGTAATTAAAAACCCTCTGTTCCGGGGTGAGGGCTTGCCTCATGCAGGTATCCTGCCTGCTGATATAGGGGGTCAGCGAAGCCAACAAACGGTGAAACACGGGGTCCGTCATCCTGAGAAAGTTCCTGAAATCATCAGGATTATTCTCACGGATCTCACCGAGCAAAGGCATATGAGAGAACTGGTCACGCTGAAGCAACCAATTCTTGGTCCATGAACTCCTCCCCACCCTGTTCATGGACTGGACTTGTGTCAAGGTGAGGACCCCAACACCAAGCCCCCGCACAGCACGAACTCTACGAGGAGTACGCATACGCAACATGGCTAGAAAATGGTCGGCTGCTCAGAACGAAGTAACAGAACGCACTGAAGAACAGCAAGGCCTGTGAAGAGCGACCTGAAAAACAGCAACGAGCGGACAAGATCGCACAGAAAACTCCAATACGAACTGACTGCACGCACTGAAGAGCAGATACAAACCCACAAACACAAACTGAACGGCAGAAAACTGAAAGCCACGAGTCTGAAAAAGCGCAAATCGTCTCTCACCAAACTTTTACTAACACGAGATTAGCAAAAGGAGCCCAAAGGGTGCCTCGCTTGGTTCTGAACTGGCCTTTTCTAGTCTCGTCGTACGTGCTTGACGTCACCGCGTTCTTGGCAATCGGAAATTCCGACAACTTTGTGCGACCGTGTGTAGGCAAAACAAGTTTGAGCCAACATCCGTCGGAAAAAATCAGAGGATTTTGTTGTCGGAATGTCCGAACAAAGTCCGACCGTGTGTACGGGGCATTACTCTTCTTTAGTAAATCATCAAAGAGATGCCAGCTTGAAAAGGTTAGATTTAGATTTTCTGACTGAGAAATGTAAAAGCCCTACCTAGAATCCAGGTATTTCAATGGATGCCCCCCCCCCCGTGAGGATAATTTAACCCTTTCTAAACCTGAGAGTACGAAAAGAATGCCATGTTACCCTTATGTTAGTACTTAAAGTGCTTAGACATGTTGCATAAGCCTTTGTCAGTACTGTAAGATACACCATGGAAATGTTCGCTGATTCTCATTCTCATCAGTCTCATGGTGCATCCTACATATTGTTTATTGCATTCATCGCATTCTACAATATATACAACATTACTTGTGCCGCAGTTGATATATTTTTGAATTGTGAATTCTCGTCCTGTGGCACATGAAACTACTGTCTTATGTTGTCTTGAGTGTCTGCTGCAGAATCGGCATGTATTGTTCCCACAGATATAAGAGCCCACAGTATTCATCCAAGTTTTTTTTTTGTGTTGCTGTGACTCAAACAAACTTGGGGACAAAAGGCCCCCTAGTGTTTTGGCATGGCGGCTGGAGAACCTGCAGTCCGCCATAAGTATTGGTGCCAAATCTCCATCCTTCCTCAGTAGAGCAGTTGCATCTTGCTCTGGTGAACTCCATCGGAATGGATCGTTTGGTGTGTGTACAGGATGGCAACTAGTAGCCAAAAGTAAAGAATTGCCTGCACATGCCTTGCGATAGGTGCAGGTTGTAACTAAGCCCTGCTGCACAGCCTGTTAAAGTAAGGTCTAGAAAATTGATGGTATCCTTGTGACTGTCAAAGCTGAATACTGTAGATGAATACTGTGGGCTCTTACATCTATGGGAGCAATACCTACCCATACTTTCCACGGATGGAGATTTGGCAACAATTCTTATGTGGGCTGCAGGTTCTCCAGCCGCTATGCCAAAACACTAGGAGGCCTTTTGTCCCCAAGTTTGTTTGCGTCACAGCAACACAATAAAAAAACTTGGTTGAATACTGTGGGCTCTTACATCTGTGAGAACAATACATGCCAATTCTGCAGCAGACACTCAAGACAACATAAGACATTAGTTTCATGTGCCACAGGGCGAGAATTCACGATTTGCGAATATATCAACTGCGGCACCACTAATGTTGTATATGTTGTAGAATGCGATGAATGCAATAAACAATATGTAGGATGCACCATGAGACCGCTAAGAATGAGAATCAGCGAATATTTCCATGGTGCATCTTACAGTACTGACGTTATCCAATGTGTCTACATAGTTACATGGTTACATAGTAGGTGAGGCTGAAAAAAGACACAAGTCCATCATGTCAAAATTATGTGTGTGATGATATGTCAGTATTACATTGTATATCCCTGTATTTTGTGGTCGTTCAGGTGATTATCTAATACATTTTTGAAACTATCGATGCTCCCCGCTGATACCACCGCCCGTGGAAGGAAATTCCACATCATTGGCGCTCTTACAGCAAAGAACCCTCTACATAGTTTAAGGTTAAACCTCTTTTCTACTAATTTTAATGAGTGGCCACGTGTCTTGTTAAACTTCCTATTGTGGGGTCACCAGTACAGTATTTGTAAATTGAAATCATATCCCCTCTCAAGCGTCTCTTCTCCAGAGAGAATAAGTTCAGTGCTCGCAACCGTTCCTCATAACGAACATCCTCCAGACCATTTATTAGCTTTGTTGCCCTTCTTTTTACTAGCTCCATTTCCAGTACATCCTTACTGAGGACTGGAGCCCAGAACTAGACAGTATACTCTAGGTGCGGCCAGACCAGAGTCTTGTAGAGTGGGAGAATTATAGTTTTATCTCTGGAGTTGATCCCCTTTTTAATGCATGCCAATATTCTGTTTGCTTTGTTAGCAGGAGCTTGGCATTGCATGCCATTGCTGAGCCTATCATCTACTAGGACCCCCAGGTCATTTTCCTTCCTAGATTCCTGCAGAGGTTCTCCCCCCAGTGTATAGATTGCATTAATATTTTTCCCACCCAAATGCATTATTTTACATTTTTCTACATTAAAGCGGAGTTCTACCCAAAAAAGCAATTTTACATAAATGTGCAGCAAATAACATAAAAGATGACATTTGGAGAAATTTTTTTTTCACTTACCTTTTAATCCCTGTGTCAGAGAGCTCACCTTGCTGGTCATGGGATTGGCCACCAGAGGGCGCGCCGGTGAGCAAGCTGGCCTATTTAAGTTTGTCAGGCACTCTGTTCAGTGCTGCCTGATCATCAGCTTCCTGTGCCATAGTTCCTGTTTCCTGTCTTGTCTTCCTGTTTACCTGATCTCCTGACGACCCGGATTGCTCTTGGATTCCCCCTTTTGCTGCCTGTACCCGACCTTGGCCTGTTTGACTCCGCTTCTGCCTGCTCCTATTGTACCTTGCTGCCAGTCTGTTGCCGAACCCAGCCTGTCTCCTGACCATCTTGCTCAGTCTCATCGCCTGTGTTCCAGCCTGCACCTGCTGTTCATAGACTGCTATTCCACCAGCATCTGGACTCTAGTTCACAGGCTCTCATACCACTCCGCACTCCTGTGCTTCCTGTTACCTTACCAGGGGCCGCGAGTCGGACGCGTAAGGGAGCCTACTCTCTGCCCAAGCGGACTCACCGGTCTGGTAAGTAGGAGTCTGATAGTATCAGGCAGCCATGACCGAGTCCGGGCAGGGGGCCTCCCCTATGGACGAACTTTGCAGACACTTGGCAGGATTAACCCAAGCAGTCAAAAGTTTACAGGATGGCTATACCCGACTAGAGGAACGTGTTCAGGCCCTGTCTGCACCTACCAATCCTCAGGGGACTTCGTCTGCAACCGGGGCACCCTCCGTAGTCATGCTCCCTCCAGAGCCCAAAGTACCTATACCGGAGAGATTTTTTGGAGACCGAAGTAAATACCGTGCATTCCGGAATGCATGTAGTCTCTATTTTGCTCTGCAGCCTCGGACCTTCTCCCTAGAAACCACCAAAGTGGGCTTTGTTATTTCCCTGTTGTCCGGTGAGCCTCAAACCTGGGCCCATCATCTTCTGGAACAAGAGTCGGATGCCCTGGAAAGTCTGGACGCCTTCTTCTTGGCGATGTCTCAACTTTATGAGGATCCTCAACTAACCGCTTCTGCTGAAGCCTCTCTGCACTCCCTTCGGCAAGGCCGCAGGGCAGCGGAGGACTATGCTGTTGAATTTAGGCGCTGGAGTTCCGATACGGCATGGAATGACGCGGCTCTGCGTCATCAGTTTAGAATGGGTTTGTCCGATCCACTCAAGGACGAGTTAGCACGGGTTGGGATACCTCAGACCCTGGAAGAATTAATTAACCTCTCAATCCAAATTGACCGTCGTCTGAGAGAACGACGCACCGAAAGATCTACCAGTGCCTATCGACCCACTTGGATGCTTCCACAGGTTCCCAGTCCTCCTAGTAGGCCTTTGGCTCCTCCAACCTTTCCAGTTTTCGACACGTCAGAGCCTATGCAGCTTGGTCTGCTCCGTTCTTCCTTGACTCCTGAAGAGAAGTTACGTAGACGTAACCTTAACCTATGCCTCTACTGTGGGGAACCTGGGCACTACGCCAGCGTCTGCCCCAACAAGACGCGTAAGTGTCGTTCTTCTGCTCGTATATGTGCTACCATCATGCCAAAACCTAGTACTCACCTTACCATCTCTGTCACTTTGCAGCTTCCCGGAAAGGCTATCCAAGTTCCAGTCATCGTTGATTCCGGAGCATGCAGCTGCTTCATGGACCAGGCCTTTGCAGCTCAGCATGATATCCCACTCCGACTCAAGACCCAGAGCCTGGCTGTCCACCTTGCAGACGGTTCCGCCCTCCGTTCCGGTCCTGTCATTCAAGAGACTATCCCTATAATAGCTACTATAAACTCTGAACACCAGGAATTCCTCCGTTTAGATGTCATTTCCTCTCCCCTGTTCCCTGTCATCCTGGGCATGCCGTGGTTGCTGGGCCATAACCCCCATATCAACTGGGTTTCTGGGAAAGTGGAGTTTCTCTCTGATTATTGCCAACAACATTGCCTGCCAAGAATGGCCCATGAGATACCTCAACTCCTCGGCCTGCACTCTGAAACCAACTCACACCAAGCCATCCCAGAACCCTACCGAGATTTCTCTGATGTATTCAGCAAGAAAGGTGCTGAGACTCTACCGCCACACAGGCCCTATGATTGCCCTATAGAGCTGCTACCTGGAACCGAAGTACCCTTCGGTAGGATCTTTCCATTGACTGAGCAGGAATTGGATACACTAAAACAATACCTTGATGAGAATTTAAAGAAAAAGTTCATCCGCCCGTCCACATCTCCGGCCGGCGCAGGCATATTCTTTGTGGAAAAAAAAGATCATTCCCTTCGGCCATGTATCGACTACCGGGAATTAAATCGGATAACGATCAAGAATCGCTACCCCTTACCCCTGGTGCCTGAATTATTCCAGAGGCTAGGAACGGCAACTGTCTTCACAAAACTGGATCTTCGCGGAGCCTATAATTTAATCCGTATCCGGGAAGGGGACGAGTGGAAAACCGCTTTTCGCACTCGTTTTGGGCATTTCGAGTATTGCGTTATGCCCTTCGGTCTATGCAATGCCCCAGCCACATTCCAACATTTTGTGAACGACATCTTCCGGGAATTTTTGGATCTCTACGTCATCGTCTACCTCGATGACATTCTCATTTTCTCATCATCACTGACTGATCATCGCAGGCACGTCCGGAATGTCCTCGCCCGGCTCAGGCAACACGGGCTGTATGCTAAACTCGATAAATGTGAATTTGAACTCCAATGCATCCAATTCCTGGGGCTCATCATTTCAGTGGAAGGTATTAAAATGGACCCTCAAAAGGTGTCCGCCATCCTGGACTGGCCCGCACCTACGGACAAGAAGGGGGTCCAACGCTTCGTTGGATTTTCCAATTTCTATAGGAAATTCATCAGAGACTTTTCCAAGATCATTGCCCCCATTACTGAATTAACAAGACAGGGAACCTGATTCTGCTGGACCCCCAGGGCTCAATTGGCCTTTGAAAAATTAAAAGGATTATTCACGTCGGCCTCCATCCTCAAACACCCTAACTCTGCCTTGCCATTCGTGTTGGAGGTTGACGCCTCAGAGGTCGCAGTAGGAGCTGTACTCTCCCAACGTCAGGGTCCCAAGGCCCTTCTGTTTCCAATAGCTTTTTTTTCTCGCAAATTATCGGTGTCTGAGAGAAACTACGATGTTGGAGACCGGGAGCTTCTGGCCATCAAGACGGCTCTGGAGGAGTGGCGCTATCTTTTGGAGGGTGCTGTACATCCTATTCTAATCTACACGGACCACAAGAACTTGGAGTATTTGAGGTCTGCCAAAAGACTAAAACCGCAACAAGCCAGATGGGCGCTCTTCTTCTCTCGCTTTCAATTTCATATAACCTACAGACCCGGCTCCAAAAACATCAAACCAGACGCTCTCTCACGAATGTTCCATGACTCCAAAGAAACCGTCCCTCCGGACACTATCCTGCCTGCAGGAAATTTTTTATTACTTCAGGGGGATTTAATCTCCAGAATAAGGCAAGCTTCCACAACTATACCCCAACCCACTGAGACCAGCCTAAGAGATGGTTTACTCTGGCATAAGGAGAAGATCATGGTTCCTGAGAGCCTTAGGGTACCAGTACTAGAGCTTTGCCATGACCACAAGTTGGCTGGGCACTTCGGGGCTCAGAAGACAACCGAACTGGTGCAGCGCACCTTTTGGTGGCCACAGTTGGCCGAGGACTGTAGGAATTACGTCAGTTCCTGCCACACATGTGCCCGAAGCAAGAATATTCAGACGAAGGCCTGGGGCTTACTGAAACCCTTGCCCATCCCTGACAGACCTTGGAAAATGATCGCGATGGATTTCATTGTGGAACTGCCCCCATCCGAAGGCTTCTCTACCATCTTTGTCGTAATTGATAGATTGTCAAAAATGGCTCACTTCTTGCCTATGAAAGGCACACCCTCAGCCGTGGAAACGGCGAAGATCTTCGTTAAAGAAATTGTGAGATTACATGGGGTTCCCTCTAATATCGTTTCGGACCGGGGTGTCCAATTCACCTCCAGGTTCTGGAAGGCATTGTGTGGTTCCCTCGAAATTGAGTTAGCGTTCTCTTCAGCCTATCACCCTCAGACAAACGGCCAGACGGAGAGAACCAACCAAACCTTGGAGCAATACCTCCGTTGTTTCTCGGCCTTTTCCCAGGATGACTGGGTTTCTCTGCTACCAGTTGCGGAGTTTTCATACAATAACTCCCTGCACTCAGCCATCAACCAGACGCCATTTTTTGCCAATTATGGATTTCATCCCTCCTTTCTACCCAGCTCAATACCTGAATGCTCCCTCCCTGCAGTGACCGAGACATTGGAATTCTTCTCTACCAACAACAAACTTCTGCAGGAAACAATGGCCCAATCCCAGGCTTCTTATAAAAAAACGTTCGACAAGAAGAGGCGCGGGGAGCTTATCCTGGAACCTGGCAATCAAGTATGGCTGTCCACAACTAACTTAAAAATGGCTTGCCCTTCTAGGAAACTAGGGCCTAAATTCATGGGACCCTTCTTGGTGAGAAGAAAAATAAACAACGTAGCGTACGAGCTCAGTCTGCCGGACTCCTTCAAAATACACCCGGTTTTCCATGTGTCCTTACTGAAACCGGTCGCTCCTGATCCTTTCCCCAACCGTAGTACCAGTCCTCCTGAGCCTGTTATGATCAATAACGAGGAGGAGTTTGAAATCGAGGCTATCCTGGACTGTAGGAAAAGGCGTAATCAAATACAGTATCTTATTAAATGGAAGGGGTATGGTCCGGAGGACAATTCCTGGGAACCAGAAAACAATTTACATGCCCCGGAACTTTTACAGACTTTCAGAAATGTTCATGCCTCCAAGTTGGCCCGGCTGGGCATCCGGAGGCTGCCCTTAGGGAGGGGGCACTGTCAGAGAGCTCACCTTGCTGGTCATGGGATTGGCCACCAGAGGGCGCGCCGGTGAGCAAGCTGGCCTATTTAAGTTTGTCAGGCACTCTGTTCAGTGCTGCCTGATCATCAGCTTCCTGTGCCATAGTTCCTGTTTCCTGTCTTGTCTTCCTGTTTACCTGATCTCCTGACGACCCGGATTGCTCTTGGATTCCCCCTTTTGCTGCCTGTACCCGACCTTGGCCTGTTTGACTCCGCTTCTGCCTGCTCCTATTGTACCTTGCTGCCAGTCTGTTGCCGAACCCAGCCTGTCTCCTGACCATCCTGCTCAGTCTCATCGCCTGTGTTCCAGCCTGCACCTGCTGTTCATAGACTGCTATTCCACCAGCATCTGGACTCTAGTTCACAGGCTCTCATACCACTCCGCACTCCTGTGCTTCCTGTTACCTTACCAGGGGCCGCGAGTCGGACGCGTAAGGGAGCCTACTCTCTGCCCAAGCGGACTCACCGGTCTGGTAAGTAGGAGTCTGATACCCTGTTGCTATGTGGTCCCTTCTAATCTTTCCCTTCCTCACCGTGGCTTCTGACGTCACTTCCCTCGGCTCCTCTGCTTGTTACTGCTCCTGGGAGATGTGTGTCATCATTTCCCAAGAGTCAGTGGGCAGCACCATAAGAACGGGGCAGGCACTTCTGATGCTGACTCCCGTTGTGATGGCAACCTGTATAGTTTCCGTGCTATTACTGCGCATGCGCGAGAATGGGTGGTGCATGCTCGGAATACAGCAGTGCCGTATCCCGGAAGAATCTTCTTGTGGGATTCTCCTGCCCACAAGTAACATGAGAATCCGCAAGAATGGAAAATAAAAGGTATTTTTTACGATAATTATCTTATAAAGGCAGCACTAATGACATGAATTATATTTGATCAATATGCATTATACAAGAGTACTATTTATTAAAAAAATAACAAAAAACAAAGATGTGGGTGGAACTCAGCTTTAAACCTCATTTTAAAAGTAGTTGCCCTCCCCCCCCATTCATTTGTTCAAATCTTTTGCAAGGTTTCCACATCCTGTGGAGAAGTTATTGCCCTGCTTAGCTTAATATCGTCCGCAAATACAGATATTTGATTGTTTACCCCATCCTCCAGGTCGTTTATGAACAAATTAAATAGGATTGGTCTCAGCACAGAACCCCTTGGGGACCCCACTACCCAACCCTGACCATTTCTAGTACTCCCCATTTATCACCACCCTCTGAACTCGCCCTTGTAGCCAGTTCTCAATCCATGTACTCACCCTATGCTCCATGCCAACAGACCTTATTTTGTACAGCAAACATTTTTGGGGAACTGTGTCAAACGCTTTTGCAAAATCCAGATACACCACGTCTACGGGCCTTTCTTTATCTAGATGGCAATTCACCCCCTCATAGAAGGTTAAAAGATTGGTTTGGCAAGAACGATTCTTCATGAACCCATGAAGATTACTCCTAATGATACTGTTCTCATTACTAAAATCATGTATATAGTTCCTTATCATCCCCTCCAAGAGCTTGCATACTATTGAAGTTAGGCTAACTGCTCTGTAATTCCGAGGGATGTATTTTGGGCCCTTTTTTAATATTGGTGCTACATTGGCTTTTCTCCAATCAGCTTGTACCATTCCAGTCAGTAGATTGCCAGTAAAAAATTAGGAACAATGGTCTGGCAATTACTTGACTGAGTTCCCTAAGTACCCTCGGGTGCAAGCCATCTATTCCCGGTGATTTATTAATGTTACGTTTCCAAAGTCTAATTTTAACCCTTTCATGACTAAGCCTATTTTTGAAATTTGGTGTTTACAAGTTAAAATCCGTATTTTTTGCTAGAAAATTACTTACAGCCCCCAAACATTATATATATTTTTTAGCAGAGAATCTAGAGAATAAAATGGCGACTGTTGCAATATTTTATGCCACACGGTATTTGTGCAGCGGTGTTTTACATGCAACTTTTTGGGAAAAGGTACACTTTCATGAATTTTAAAAAAAACCTAACAGTAAAGTTACCCCAATTTTTTTGTATAATGTGAAAGATGATGTTACGCGAGTAAATAGATACCAAACATGTCACACTTTATAATTGCACGCACTCGTGGAATGGCGACAAACTATGGTACCTAAAAATCTCCATAGGCGACACTTTCAATTTTTTTTACGGTTACCAGGTTAGAGTTACAGAGGAGGTCTAGTGCTAGAATTATTGCTCTCACTCTGACGATCGTGGTGATACCTCACATGTGTGATTTGAACACCGTTTACATATGCGGGCGCGACTTCCGTATGCGTTTACTTTGCTGCCGAGCTCGTGGGGACGGGGACGCTTTAAATTTTTTTTTCTTATTTATTTTATTTATTTTTATATTTAAAAATTGTGTTTTAAAAAAAAAACGATTTTGATCACTTTTATTGCTGTCACAAGGAATGTAAACATCCTTTGTGACAGTAAAAGGTGGTGACAGGTACTCTTTATGGAGGGATCGGGGGTCTAAAATACCCCCGATCCCTCCTTTGCACTTCAAAGTATTCAGATCGCCGAAAACGGCGATTCTAAATACTGTATATTTTTTTAAAACTGGCGACATTGGCAGCCAAGTAAACGGGAAGTGATGTCATGATGTCGCTTCCATGTTTACGAATAGGAGGCTGGAATGAAGCCGATCACGGCTTCGTACCACTCCGTCCCCAACCGCCAGAGGCGACCGATTGGTCATCGTGCCTCCCGATGGGAGGCCCGGTAAGAGCGGCAGGAGGTCGCGGGAGGGGGGGACGTCCCCTCCCGCGGCTTTTAGCCGCATCAGTTGTTATAACTGGATAGCCGATCGCCGGCTCTAAAAAACAGTACCGGGATAATGCCTGCAGCTGCGGGCATTATCCTGGTATAACCCCATAAAATCCGAGTGCGCACATCTGCGTACGCTCGGCGGGAAGGGGTTAATTCTGTCTTCTGTTAACCATCGAGATGCTTCCTGTGATGTGTCATGAGGATAAACACTGCAGTTTTGGTTATTGAAGCCCCCCGATTCCCTTGCGAAGATTGATGAGAAGAATAATTTCAATACCTTCACCATCTCCCCAACCTTTGTAACCAGATGACCTTCCTCATTCTTTATGGGGCCAATATGGTCTGTTCTCCCTTTTTTACTGTTCACATACTTAAAGAATTTCTTTAAAAAAAAAAAGATTTTTTTTCTTTCCTCCGCTATGTGTCTTTCGTGTTCTATCTTAGTCGCCCTAATTGCACCCTTACATTTTTTGCTGCATTCCTTATAAAGTCTGAATGCTGATGATGATCCCTCAACCTTGTATTTTTTAAAGGCCTTCTCCTTTGCTTTTATATGCATTTTTACATTGGAGTTAAGCCATCCAGGGCTTTTGTTCGTTCTTTTAAATTTATTGCCCAATTTATTTAAATTTATTTAAATTTGTTGCCCATAGCAAACCCATCTCTCCTCCGTGTTCTTTGTTCCTAAGATTTTATCCCAATTTATGCCTTCTAACAAGGTTTGTAGTTTAGGGAAATTAGTTCTTTTGAAATTCAGTGTTTTTGTATTCCCCTAGGTCTAAGCACTTTAAGTACGAACAGAAGGGTAACATGGCATCTTTTTCCTACTCAGGTTTAGAAAGAGTTAAATTATCCTCACGTGGGGGCGTGGCCTGACGCAACATGGTGTAAGACGTGTGGTCTCTGAGCTCCTGCCAGTACCCCTAATTAAGCCATAATCCTGAGCTACCTGCACTGGGCAACCGGCTGGACTGTCTCCCCGGACCACCTGGGACAGAAGAATCTGACCCCTGAGGGGGAGGAACATTCGGCGTCTCGAGCGGAGCGGCGATCTCCCGCTCGGCGGCAATATAAATCGAGACCGCGGCTTCGGCCTACTACCGGAGGCCGCGGCCATCTTGGTCCTCCTTACTGACGGCCCTGCCTGAAGCATTCCACACCACACAGGTACCCAGCTACTATACAGCCTTCTGGGAGGACTGGGCTGCACCCTTCCCTCTGTCTGCTACCTTGTGTACCCATCAGGGGCCCGGGGAGACTGATGCTCACAACCGGCCTAGTCTGCAGCCTGAGCCTACACATGGTGACCGGCGGCCATCTTGGCACACCTACCCCATATATCTGAGCTGTGCACATGGACTGTGGCTTTGCCGTCCCCATCTAGACAGTGCCCTCTCATCCCCTGTATCTGCCAGTGCATCTGAAAAGGAAGGGGGGGATACCTCACACATTGACTCTGCAAGATCGGCTCCTGACCCCAGACCGAGCGAACGAAGCCGTTATGCCATTCCACCAGCTTTTACCTACCCGGCCATGAGCTATCGAAAAAGAGGCAAGTACAAGGCATCTCTCAAGCCAAATCCGGCGGCACAAATCGACCGATATCTAAAAGAAAAGTCCAGCTCAGGCCGGGAGGATCGTGCTGGGATAACACGTGGCGAGGCCTGCTCGCCATCTGCATCACCTGACAGCATGGCGGCTTCACAGAGTACAAGTTCACAGGCCCTCACGGGGATCCCGAATCTGCTAAACCCATCGCTGATCAGCCAACCGGCAACAGGCCCGTCTGTGCAGCTACTTAGCGATGACTCCGACATTAGAGCACTGCTGAGGGCTCTGCCCACTAAAGCAGACATGGAAGCTCTCCCCACCAAGGCGGACATGGAGGCACTTGTACTGAGAGTAGAGGAGCAGCACCGTCGTGACCTGCAGGAGGTCCGGGCAGAGGTACAAGAGATTGATGAACGGCTAACTAAAGAGGAGGCCTCAATGGGGGCTCTGGAGACTCGAGTAACACTACTGGAGAGATCGCAGCAGAGATATCTGGAACAGCTAGCAGAGGTACAGTTGCACGCTGAAGACTTGGAGAACCGTAGCCGGCGCCAAAACATACGGTTTAGAGGCATACCAGAAGCCACCGGCCCAGAGAATCTAATAGAAACAGTGAGGGCACTAATACACACAATACTAGATGGTGCCCTTCCCGCCTCCCTGGAGTTCGACAGGGTACACAGAGCGCTTGGCCCGAAACATACGGACATGGAACGTCCCCGCGATGTGTTATACCGTCTCCACCGGTACAGTCATAAGGAACAGATCATGCGCGCAGCGCGGCTCAAGGGCCCGGTGGACTTTGACGGTGCACAGATTTCAGTGTATCCAGATGTGTCCCGTGCAACCCTCTTGAGGAGAGCAATGCTGAAGCCATTGCTGGAGAGAATAAGCCGAGCAGGACTGTCATACCGATGGGGATTCCCTATACAACTGACCGTCCGGAAAGGAAACGAATCCTTTACTCTACGCCGACATGCCGAACTCCCGGACCTTTTTGCCTTCCTGGGAATGGAGCCGGTTCTGCTGCAGGACTGGCTTGGTCCCATACCGAGCAGGGATTTCCGTCCAGCCCCTCAGAGCGCATCATTGGGTCTCCCTCGTCGATCGACAAGGCGCAGACAAAGAGAGCATACTCCGATAAGAAGTAGGGATCCGGAGCCGTGAGACCAGAGATCCCATACATGTAAGTGACTGACAGCGAGAGGTGACTATGTTACGGGACTCGTAATGTTTTTCTTGGTAATCAACGGGCTCAGGGATACTGAACTTTTTCCCCTCCCCTCTGGAAGCCGACTGTTTTGGGGATCCGCTCCGATCCCGATAGTATCCCTCCTCTGCCCCTTACATTTTTCTTTTGTGATCAGGAGAGTAGTACTGCCGATCCCTTCTCCTCTCCAGGACTGTGATGTGTGACCATACTAGAAATATTACATCCCTCCTCTCCCGGGGTATGCCATGGAGTGTTCCACCCGATACGCAACCATATCACCAAGTAGATAGGAGACTCCGGCGGAGAGGAGGTAGCGGTCTTATGGGGTGGCGTGGTTGCCCTGGGACAACATGAGCCATAAACTACAGCAAAAGTTTGAAAATGCTCGTCACAGGTTAAGAGGACAACCACTAACAAATCTTTTTTTTCACACAGCAAATTGAGAGGACTCTAACCCCCTCTCGACGGCTAGGAATAAACATATGGAAGGTAGTGTGTGCTTTGGAGGTGGAGGCACTGAAGGGGAGGGATGAGGGGTGTCTAGAACATAGCAGGAAGTGGGGAACAGGATGCGTATTTGCAGTAGACGTGCAGCGTTGCACCGCCTCTTAGTGAATAACGGATTGGCACAGGGGCTTTCTGTTAATGGGGGGTCCCTTGTATCGCCATGGTCAGAGATGATGCACCCTCCCGGTGAGAGTCACGCCGGGAAAGGGAACACGCTCAGAAAGATGGCTGTTGCGGGGCTGCACGTCAGATTCCAGTTGCACCAGGGAAACCGGTGAATGACGCATGGGGGGGGGGGAGGGGGTGAGTCTGTTACTGTTATAAATGTATGGTCCCTTTAACACAGATATGCTCTAAGTTATGCTGGTTATTACACTGTTTTGCCTCATCGGCGCTCTGGGGGGTGCTGAATTTCGCCTGCTGCACACTCATATAGTTGGACGGATACAAGGGTTTCCCAGTGTGACATCACTGGAATGTAATTAACTGATTGCAAGCAATGGGGTGTAGCGGGCGACAGAGGCATTCCCCCTAAGCCATAGTTTTCAATCTGTAGCTTGTCATATAGATAGCAGGATAAAAGTCCAAGATACTGATGCTTATATGCAGGTTCATGAGAACTTCTCGTTTTCCAGTTTCAATTTTTCTAGTAATATATGCTAGTGCAGGATGGTTCACTTGTCTTATATTTGTTCTTTTTTTACATATGGGTCTGGTTGGGGAGCTCTCAACCACGGTTGTGTTCAGCCACTACCCCAATTAGGACAACACCCCTCTGGGGCTTGATTTAGTAGTCCTAAGGGTGTTCTGAGACTAAGTCTCCCAAACGCTATAGGCGTTTTAGTTTCTTTAGTTTCTTCTTCCACCCATCTTTTTTTCTTTTTTTTTTTTTTTTTTTTTGGGTGCACTGATACTTTAGTGACCCACTCTCCACTTTTCTGCCCTCTCTTTTTGCTTTTTTTTCTACTTACCTTTCCCAATCCCCTCCCCCTCTTCCCCCCTTTTTTTTTTTTTTTTTTTTTCTGTACCCCTTTCCTAGGCCTAACCCGCATCATGGACTCCAGGGATACTCTCCGATTAATGTCTATCAACGTCAAGGGACTTAATACCCCTGAGAAAAGATCTATGGTCTTGGCTAATTTGAAACAAGCAAAGGCCCATATATGCTTTTTACAGGAAACTCATTTTCGAGCCGATGCAATACCAAGACTTCAAGACCGCTTTTTCCCAACCGCATACCATGGGTGCTCACCCGAATCTAAGTCAAAGGGGGTTAGCATTATAATACGTGCCGCAACGCCGTGGACACTGAAAGAACAGTGGAATGACAATGAAGGACGGGCATTACTGGTGAAGGGAACCTTGGGCGGCTCCTTGGTAACTCTAGTGAATTTGTACTTCCCCAACACTGGTCAGATTAGATTCCTTGAGTCTATCCTGACGAAACTACAAGACTTTGCTGAGGGAGCAGTGGTGTTGGGGGGAGACCTCAACTTCACTATGGACCCACACCTAGACGCGTCGAGGCAAACTTCCCAAATCTCTTATGCAGCACTCAAGCGCTTAAAAAGGAATTTTCATGCCTTTCACTTGGTCGACGTGTGGAGGGTGCTGAACCCGACACAGAGGGACTACACCTTCTATTCTCACCCTCATGATTCCTATACGAGAATCGATCTTTTTATGCTTCCCCAGTCCATGCTATCTAGGGTAAGATCGGCAACTATAGGGCCCATCACTTTCTCAGACCACGCGCCAGTCTTTGTTGACATAGACCTCATACCACATGTACCTAGACAATGGCAGTGGAAGCTTAATGACTCATTACTTCAAGAACCTGAGGTGGTGGAGGAGGTGGCGAGGGAACTTAGAAACTTTTTTTCAGATAATATAGGTCCGGATAGTACACCTCAGATGATCTGGGAGGCACACAAGTGCACTATCAGAGGAATACTAATAAAAATTGGTACTCGCCTCAAGAGGGCGAGGTCTCAGCAAATCCTTGAACTCTTAGATAAAATTAGGGTACTGGAATCCATACACAAACAATCCCTTGCACCTCAAGCGCTTGTGGAACTTACAACTCTGAGAAATCAATTGAGATCACTGGCGATGTTCAAAGCTAAGGCAGTGATCGCGAAATGCAAACGCACTTTCTACGAGCACAGCAACAAATGTGGTAAATTGTTAGCAAGGGCCTTGAGAGCCCAGAGGGCACAAACGTTCATACCTGAGCTCATGGGAGAACAGGGCCACAAAGTACATACTACGGAGGACATTGCGGAACAGTTCCGCAAATATTATACCTCTTTATATAACCTTCCACAACAATTGTCGGCTAGTGATAAAATAAGAGAAAGGGAGGCTATATGACAATACATCCAGAAGTCAGGTCTCCCTCGGCTGCCTGATGAGGCGTTAGCAACTATGGAGGAACCTATATCGGAGGAGGAGGTAGCATTGGCCATCACCCGTATGCAAAAAGGTAAAGCCCCGGGCCCAGACGGATACTCGCTGACATACTATAAGACATTCGGGGGTATCCTGACACCACACTTTCTTGCGGCCTATAATGACACTGGGGAGGGGACGAGTTTCCCTCAGGATTCATTACGGGCATTCATTTCGGTGATTCCAAAGGAGGAGAAAGATCCGTTGCACTGCCAGAATTATAGGCCTATATCCCTCCTTAATGTGGATCTAAAGATCTTTACCAAAATTCTATCCATGAGATTATCGGAATGGATCCCGTCAATTATCCACTCAGATCAGGTCGGATTTGTGCCCTCCAGAGAGGCGAGGGATAACACCACGAAAGCTATCAACCTTATTCACGCAGCACGAACGAAGGGAATCCCGATGCTACTTCTCTCTACCGATGCCGAAAAGGCGTTCGATAGGGTGAACTGGCCCTTCTTGACCGAGACCCTATATCACATAGGATTGGGACAGAGGATGATGAACTGGATGTTAGCTATATATTCCAGACCATCGGCTCAGGTGAAAGTAAACGGACTGTTGTCCTCCCCTTTTGATATTACCAACGGGACGAGGCAGGGGTGTCCCTTGTCCCCTTTAATATTTATCTTAGCATTGGAGCCCTTTCTCCGTACAGTGAGAGACAATCCCAACATATCAGGGATACACCTGAGGGACTCATTGTCTCCCAAAATAGCGGCCTTCGCGGACGACCTGCTCTTTTTTATATCTAATCCCCTAGTCTCCATACCTAACTTGATGTCAGAGCTCAGGGCATACGGTAAATTATCTAATTTTAAAGTTAACTTCCAAAAATCGGAAGCCCTAAACATATCCATGCCGAACTCATTGGCTAAACTGCTGCAAGCAGACTTTCCCTTTAAGTGGGCGGATTCCAGTATCAAATACCTGGGCATCCGTCTACCAAAGAAGGTGGAAGACGTATTCACTTTTAATTTTCCCCCCTTGCTGAGAGACATTAAAAAAGATCTGCAGAAGTGGCAATCGGGTTTGTTCTCCTGGTTTGGTAGATGTAGCATAGTAAAAATGAATGTTATGCCCCGCATTCTATACTATCTCCAGACTCTACCCATTAGGATCCCAAAGGCTTTCCTAAGAGCAGCAAATAGGGAGTTGACCCTGTTTATTTGGGCCAGAAAGCCCCCGCGGCTCGCTCAATCAATCCTACGGTTGCCAAAAATGCTCGGTGGAATTGCTCTTCCAGATGTGGCTCTCTATCATTCAGCCTGCCATTTGACAAGAATAATTGACTGGTGTCGCCATGGGACACTAAAACAATGGATTCAAATTGAGAAGTGCTTGACGGGTATGGAGCTAGAGGGACTGCCGTGGTGTCAGCAGAATCTACCAGTCCGCATAACGGATCATCCTACAGTGGGTGAGACGTGGCAAATGGCCCAAAAAATATTTAGAGAACACTCGATTGTGCCCGCTCCCTCACCGCTAACCCCAGTAACGGATAACCCTGCCTTTAGCCCAGGAGTGAACGAATCCAGATTCCAAGCTCTTAAGGGGTGTAACAGATCGCAGCTCCGTCACTTCATTAGGAATGGGAAATGGATGACCAGGGAGGAACTAATGGATGATCCCCTCCTGGCGAGTCTTTCTTTTTGGCAAAAGGTCCAATTAGCGCATTTTCTTAGAGCACAGCCCTCACCGGCACCTTTCTTGCGAGCATTGACAGCATTCGAACTTCTTTGTTCGGAGCAGGAGCCGTTGCGCCATGCCATTTCATTAACTTACCAGCTCCTCATCTCACCCCCCGAGGGATTTAGACCTCCTTATCTGGCTAAGTGGGAACGTGTCTTGGGAATAAAGCTAAATGAGAGACAGGCAGAGAGAATATTTCTCTTTACCTATAAGACTTCGATCTGTGCGGCCCAACAGGAAGCGGGGTTCAAGGTCCTATCACATTGGTATTTCACACCAGACAGAGTGCATCCGATGTTTCCTCAGAGCACGGATATTTGTTGGAGGTGTGGGGAGGAAGAGAGCTCTCTTCTTCACATATTCTGGTCTTGTAGGCTTCTTGCACCTTTTTGGTCAGAAGTACACCGGATCACACAGAAGTTTACAGATAGGGAGCTGCCCAGGACCCCCGAATTCTTTTTATTACACCATCATGAAATACCAAGCAAAGCATACAGGAAATCAATCCTGCCCTCATTGATTACGGCGGCGAAAAGTTGTATTCCCCTATTCTGGAAAAAGACGGAGCCCCCGGGTATTGCGGTATGGTTGAAAAAGATAGTTGATATCCACAAAATGGAGGACCTTGTGGCCATTGACCAGGGACGTAGTGAACAGTTCTCTAAGAAGTGGTATTATTGGCTCCAGTTTTTCTACTCAGAAGAGCATGCAAGGCTGGCGGCCTAGATATTTAGTAAGTTGGAGAAATTGAAGGTGGAGACACTGCGGGTGTGGCTGGAGAGGGGGGCTCTCCCACTTCCCCCGCCCCCCCCCCCTTTTTTTTTCCTTTCCTTTCTTTCCCTCTCGCTCTCTTATCTCTCTTTCTCATCCCTCTTCCCCTCGCTCTCTATACTTTCCTTGTCTCCTTCTTTTTCCGTTCTTAGTCTTTCTTTGTTCGCATACTACAGTATGCGGATAAAGGAAAAGGAGGGAGAACATAGAAAATTAAGAAAACAAAATACAACAAGAGGTAATACGTAATAGTAAACCTGGCACAGCGGGCCTCCTTGAACTGTAAACCGGTCAACTAGGGTGAAATTGAATAGGAGTATACACGTTATCAGGTTATATTGCTAGTCAGTAAGGATTAATCAGTAGAACTGTATGTAAAATGTGGAGAATTGATGTGCCCGTTCTATTGATGTTTGTATATTGCTGTTTGCATGCCTCTTTGTAAATAAAGAATTTAAAAAAAAAAAAAAATTATCCTCACGTGGGGGGGACATCTACAATGCACTTCTTTTACGTGAAGTCTGGATGATTTTCAACCTACAGACAAGGGTACCTGTGGGAATAAACCACCGCTATGATGTGGACCTTTTTATGAAATAAGTCCTAAATAAGTCCTGGAATCATGGGCATGTCCATTGCTCGTGATACAGTTCGAATGTGTACTATATTTTATGTGTAGTCTTTTAATTTCTATATTTCATGAATTTTTAAAGAAATTTTCATTAATCACTTCAATACAGGGCACTTATACACCAATTTTCAGCTTTCAGCGCTGTCGCACTTTGAATGACAATTGCGCGGTCATGCTACACTGTACCCAAACTAAATTTTTATCATTTTGTTCCCACAAATAGAGCTTTCTTTTGGTAGTATTTGATCACCTCTGGGATTTTTATTTTCTGCTAAACAAATAAAAAAAGACCGAAAATTTTGAAGAAAAAATGTTTTTTTTTGTTTCATTTACAAAACTTTGTAAATAAGTAAGTTTTCTCCTTCACTGATGGGCACTGATGGGGCTGCACTGATGGGCACTGATAGGGCAGCACTGATGGGCACTGATGAGGTGGCACCAATGAGGTGGCATTGATGGGCACTGATGATGGGCACTAATATGCGGCACTGATGGGGCACTGATAGGCGGCACTGATGGGCACTGATAGGTGGCACTGATATGCTGCACGGATGGGCACTGATAGGCGGCACGAATGGGCACTGATAGGCAGCACTGATGGGCACTGATAGGCGGCACAGATGGGCACTGAAAGGTGACACGGATGGGCACTAATAGGTGGCATGGATGGGCACTGATAGGTGGCACTGATGTACTGTAATGTATGTCACTGATGGATGCCAATCAGTGCCATACAATAATGCCTGCCAATCAGTGATGCCCATTGTGGGCACTGATTGGCATCCATTGTGGGCACTGATTGACATCCATTGTGGGCAATGATTGGCATCCCTGGTGGTCTAGGTGGCACACCTGGTGGTGACATCCCCGGTGGTCCTAGTGGCGTCCCCGGTGGTCCTAGTGGCGTCCCCGGTGGTCCTAGTGGTGTCCCTGGTGGTCCTAGTGGCGTCCCTGGTGGTCCAGTGTGGTCATCCTCGAGGGGCTGTGCTGATAATCAATCAGCACCGACCCCCCCTATCAGAGGTGCAGCCGATCGGCTCTCCTCTGCTTGCATTTGACAGATGTGAGTGAGGAAAAGCCAATCACAGGCTCTTGCTGTTTACACTGTGATCAGCCGTGATTGAACATGGCTGATCACGTGGTAAAGAGTCTCCGTCAGAGACTCTTTACCTAGATCGGTATTGCAGGGGAATCAGACTGACACCCTACAGCAACGATCGCCGTGATGCAGGCCCCTGGGGGCGCGCAGAGGCTCAATATCCTGAAGACAGTCTGGTCAGGTTATTGAAACCACTTTGCCACCGTCATTTTGCTATATGGCGGGCGGCAAGTAGTTAAAGAGTTAAAGACTTTCTCATAGAGTTTCTAAAATATGTATTTTTTCACACGTCAAGATAGTCTTTGTACGCTTTGTATTTCATGTGTTGTACTATAGCTAGACTTTTTGCTTTTCACCTGCCAACTTTACAACTGTTGGTAATCTGCAATTAATCACCTGATTTAATTGAATGCACTGTTGACTGGAGGGGAGCATCAGTTACGTGATAGTTTTTTCATGTTTTTCAACATATATGTGTGCTGTGAACAAGGCTTATCGCCGAAACGCATCTGCCGCTGACTATACTCACTGTGAAGACTTTACAATAAATACGCTTGATGTTATGGAGTTGCTGCTTCTTTTTCCTGATGACTACATTGTCATGAGAAAGAGGGGATGTTAGACATACACAGAAATGGAAGCGTCAACAGTTTTATATTGGCTTTAGATGCACTAGTGTCACAAAAGCTGGATCCTGTGTTGAATCCACATGACTGACAGATCAATGTTCTGTCACTGGAGGTGCACATTGCCTAAAGCAAATACTAGGGGATTTCAGTATTGCATTATTTTTTAGGAAAAGTTTTTTTTATTTTTTTTATTTGTATGCTTTGGCAACAATACTGTATAATTTGTGGTATGTTCCACATAAAGACCCAGCACCAGCAAGCATGATTATGATAAAAATTGTATATAATTTTTAGCCCCCAAAATCTGATCATATGTTCATCATATGTACAAAATGTTTCTGACATAATACAATAATACAACAGATTTTTTATAAAAATTAGTGTTTTTTTAGCTTTTCAGGTTCTGCAATAAAACAGAACCATGTGCTTATGACCATCCTAGATTGATTTTTCCTGTTATGCATTCTCTTAGCTCCAGCTTGTTCAACTAACTACAAAAAAATAACTCTTTGTAAATGTATCATGCTTATGTAGCGCACCCCCTAAGAAGCTGCAGGTGAAATGGGATCCTCCACCCTGCACAGCCAGGCACACCAAATTTCCACAGACTCACTTGAGACAGGAAACAGTCCAGCAACTTTGTTTTTCGTATTTTATTAGGGGTTAATAAACTTGGATGGGATGGGACAATTATGGGATGCGTGACTGGAACAAACTTCCTCAGGGACACTTTAACTATATACATCATCTTTATACACTCCTCTTCCTCAAGCACATACATCACTTGCTTGCAGAAACAACACAGACCGAGCTGGAACACCGTTTGATGAATCTGGCAAGGCACTCAGCCAGATCCAGCAAAAGCCATTATCAGGCATTAACCACGGGCCCCTGGTGTGTAGAGAAAAAGTCGAGTGTCCAGCTACATTCTTGTGGCTACTTATCCCAGCACCACCTCTCCAGGCACTGCCAGCCTGCCTGGCTGCAGCTGCCCATTTCACTAGCCCTCCTGGCTACTTCCCACAGTCCTCCCAGACTGTCACACTCACCAGCCACTCAGTTGTCTTCTCCCTCACTCTTGCTCCTGTGCCTCTGGGCAGGACCTAAAGGGCCTCTGGCAGCCTCCTCAGCAGTCCATCTCCAGCTCCACCCGAACCCCACACTGCCCCTGCTGGCTTGACCCTGAATATTTAAGGAGGGGCCTACCCTCTGCCAGCTCATTTGCTGGGGATTGGCTGGGGCCCTCCTCAATACCCAAGGCAGCTCCTCCTAACATCCTTCCTATTCTTCTGGAAGGTTCTCCAATGTTCCAGCAAGTAGGGGGAGGCACCAGAAATGCTGCCTGATGAGTCATCCAGCCTCCCTGAGTCACTCACACTGACCCAAATTAAGCTCAGGCTTGGCTGCCAGTCAAGCCAAATTTACCTACACTAAAAAAAAAAAACTATTTGCACTATCTAGCACACTGGCTGGGGAAAAAAATGAAAATTGCTCCTGCGCCAAGAAGCAATGACATACCATAAAAAATACAATTTTGGGAGGGGAAAAGGAAACAACTTGAATAGGGCTATCATAAAAATAGGTGTTCACTAGGGTTGCACCGATACCGAGTACTGATACTTTTTTCAAGTACTCTCAGATTCCTATTACCAATATTTTTTTTTAATGTTATGTGACAGTGGCACTAATATGCAGCAATGATGGGCACTAATAGGTGGCACTGATGAGGCACTGATGAGGCATGAACTGTTGTGAACTATTGTATTTAGACATGGAGACCGCACCATACACCGGTGAGTCTGCAGTTTTTAGGGACACCATACAGGCATCTTTGATCATTACCCAGTGTTGTGATAACAAATAGTAAGTGTTGATCTTCTCACTCCAACAGCATATTTTATTATAGGGGTTCTCTCAGTATATCCCATAATAGGGGTCTCTCAGTATATATCCCATATAGGGGGGGCTCTCTCAGTCAGTATATCCCATGATAGGGGGTCTCTCAGTATATCCATTAGGGTGTCTCTCACAGAATATCCCATAATAGGGCCCCTGTCCCCTATTCTGGGATATACTAGTACTGAGTGAGAGACCCCTATATGGGATATATACTGAGAGACCCCCTATCATGGGATATACTGACGGACACCCTATTATGGGTTATACTGAGAGACCCCCTAATATATTATAGGGGGTCTCTCAGTATTTCCCATAATAGGGGGTCTCTCAATATATCCCATAACAAGGGGTCTTATGAGAAGTGGGAGGGGTCAAAAAGGGCGCCCCATCATCTTAAAACTTCACCAGCCGTCACTGCGCAGCCTATTGCCAAGTTGGCTTTAATGATGATGAGGATGGAGGGGGATAATGATGATGAGGTCACTGATGCAACTTGGGTGCCGGATAGAGCAGAGGAGGAAAGTGAGGGTGAGGCACAACCACAAAGAGGCAGCCATCATGGAAGAGTAGAGAGCAGCCACACTATTCCATCACATTGTGGAGCTGTTATCTCCCAGCCCACTTCCCACAGCTCAGCCGTCTGGGTCTGTTTTAGCACTGTCAGAAACCATGAATCAGACCAAGACAGAAGTATAGTAAAATCACACTTGACATGGACATTCACTGTACTGTTCATTTAAGCACAAGAGACTCCATTTTGTTCTCACTGTTGAAATGTGTTCTGTAATCTTCACCTAACACACAGTCACATCTCCTACTAAATGCTCTCTACTCCCCCCTCCCATCTCAATGTTTTATTTTTGCAATTGTTCCATTAGCTAGCTTTTAATAACATATTTCTATTTGTTAGTTTTTAATAACATCTCACACCACCACTTTCTTATCTATGTATAAAATAACATGTAATAATACATTTTGACACTGAACGGACATTTTAAACACAGTGAGTGAGTCCTGTGAATCTGTTCCTGCAGCTGCAGGATTAACTTTGTTTTAGAGTCCCAATCAGAAATCAGTCATATCACACTTGTTTATTAATAAAAATAAAAAGGTAACTAGAGTAAGCGCAGTCAAAGCATAGCCAGAGTCCAATAACCGGATCGGGTAGTCACCCAAGCCAGAGTTCAGTAACCAGATCGGGTAATCAGCCAAGCCAGAGTTCAGTAACCAGATCGGGTTATGAGCCAGGCCAGAAGTCAGGGATCCAAGTAGAGGAACAGCAAGCAGGATAAGGAGCCAGAAGGGATGTCAGCGAAGCCAGTCTTTAAAAAGGAACGCAGGAGATGGTTTCTTGTGATGTGACCAAGGCGAAGGCAGGAATGAAGTGAGCTGGAGATCTTTAAGTAGGTGGGACTGACGATCAGATCCCAACAACTGGTTATCTGTGGAGAGAGATGAGACATGAAACACATTTGAAATGCGCATACTAGGAGGAAGGACCAACATGTAAGCCACTGGGTTAATCCTGAGAAGGATACGGAAAGGCCCAATAAACCAAGGTGCGAACTTCAGTGAGGGAACACGAAGTCGGAGGTTGCGAGATGACAACCAGACCCTTTCCCCAACCTGGTAGGAAGGAGCAGGCAGGCGTATGCGGTCAGCATGGAGTCTGTACCTATCATTAGCATGACACAAAGTCTCCTGGACTTGTGCCCAAGTGGAACGAAGACCACGGAGATGCTCCTCTAGCACAGGAATACAACTCCTGCCTTTCTGTCTAATGTATTCTGCCCCTTTCCATGATTTTGCAGAATGTGCTGTACCACAATGGCAGGTTCCCAGTCTCTCTTTCTTCGCACTTAAGGCCATTCCAGCTCTGTGTCATCACGTGGAAGGCAATATTGTGGCATCCTTGGGCAAGGCAGTCAGCCGCAAGGTCCACCTTACTGCTGATACATTGTCCAGCCAGCATGATCAGGGGCGCTATATTTAGTTCACAGCACACTGGGTAACTTTGGTTGAAACTCGGAAGGATGCAGGACAGGGCTCAGTGCTGCAGCTTGTTTTTCTGCCACGTCTCTATACAGCTGCTGGTGATGATGTGAGATTTGGCAGCTACACCCCCTCCCCCATGCCCTCCTCTGCTGAATTGCCCTTTGAACCATCAGTACCCCCTAAGCGTTCAAGGGGTTATTTAATGAGTCAGGCTAAAAGATGCCATGCAGTGCTTTAGCTGGTCTGTCTAGGGAACAGGAGCTGCACCAGGGCAGAGCTTCTTTCAGCTCTGCAGGGGCAAGCCCAGAGGAGGTTCACGCCACACTAGCTGGAGCCAGAAATGGTGGTGGGTGATAATGGTACCAACTTCCTGTCCACTCTTAGACAGGGAAAGTTGACATGCCTGGCACATGTCCTTAGTTTAGTGGTGTAGCATTTCTTAAAGCGGAGTTCCACCCACTTTTGAGAGGTGGTCTTAAACCCCTCATTTTTGGATATTAAAAAAAATTTCTTCTTCTATCGTATCTTTTTATGAAGTACAGCCTGTACTTCTGATCCATCCAGTCCGCGGCGCAGGACGTCATTTCCACCCCTCGTTTTTGGATATTAAAAAAAATATTCTTTTTCTAACATACCTTTTAATGAAGTACAGCCTGTACTTCTGATCCATCCGGTCCGCAGGATGTAATTTCCTTTTGTGTGGTGAGCCTCCCCCCCCCCCGCGCTGTCTTCTGGGACCTGTGTGTGTCCCAAAAGACAGCTGGCCATTCACAAAGTGCCACGCGACTCATGCATGCACAGTAGGAAATGGGCAGTGAAGCCGCAAGGCTCCACTGCCGGTTTCCCTTAGAATGGCTGTGCCTGCACCCAATCCGATGGACAGATTGGCCTGGGGGGGCACATTCGCGGGCTCCCTGAACAGGTAAGTGTCCTTATTAAAAGTCCGCAGCTACAGTGTTTGTAGCTGCTGACTTTAAAAAAAAAAAATTTGTGGGTGAAACACCACTTTAAGCAGGTACCCAGGGTTAGAATATCTGCTAAAGCAGGCCAGAAGAGTCTGTAGCTATTTCAGGCAGTCATACACAGCCAGTGCTCGGTTGACTGAAATTCAGCAGGAATTCCACCTGCCTGTAAACTGCCTGATTTGTGCAATGTCTAACAGGTGGAACTCAACTTTGGCAATGCTGCAGCGGCTGCACATGCAGCAGGGGTACGTCAACGAGTACCTGTGAATATGGCACAATGACAGGCTCTGCTTTTTTTCCCATGCCAATAGCTGCTGATAAAGAATGCATGCACTCTACTGTCACTATTTGAGGAGGCGGCAAGGATTGTGAGCCGTGACAATGCATGCATCAGTGACACAATCGCTCTTGTGTTCCTGCTGTAGCAGACTCTGTGTGGCATTATGGACAGGGCACTTGTGGCCAGTGGCGGAACTACCGCCATAGCAACCCACGCGTGCACTATGGGGCCCGCAGCCCATGCTATAAAATGTCGCCACGGGTGCGGCATTAAGCTCCGGCCAGCAGCGGGTTGCCTGTGAGCTCCAAGCAGTGGAGAGAGGGGTCAGAGCGTGGCTGTCTTGGGGAGGAGGCGGGGCCAGCGCTGTGTTCTCTTAAGGAGAAGAAGGGGAAGAGATTCCAGCAGCCTAAGTAGTGAGCACAATTCCCTCTGCTCGGGAGACACAGATCGCGCCTCCCCAGCCATCACCCCCCCTCCCACCACCACTGGAGTGCTCAGTGGAGCGGCGGTTTCCGCACACCCCGGAGGAGGCATCTGCCTGACGAGGAGAGGAAGGCACCACAGAGGAGGCCTCATGAGCGCTGTATGGAGCCTATCCGACCGAAGGGAAGGTAGGAGAGAAGAGGTGTCTGGGCTGCCCCTCTCTGAGGCTGTCAATCAGTGGGGGGGGGGAATCAGGGGCTCCGGCTGCAGGGAGAGGCAAAGCTACCACCATGCCACAACCTTTTCTGCAGCCAGCGACTAACAACATTTTTTTTTTTATTATGAGAGAGAGCCACCCCACATCCATGTTCCTGCAGCATCCCTCAGCCACAGCCAGAGACTGGTCTTTATATCCACCCCTGCCCCCCCACTCCATTCTTCCTAATCATGTGTCACTAACAGGACAGCTCAGTCCTGTGCCTGTGTCCTAGTGTGTCCACCTGTTATTGACAGCCCCTGACCCCTCCCTCCACCCTGCACTTACCCCTGCCTATGCAGGGCTCCACTGGGGGGGTTGGGAGGTCCCAGCCCAGGGCTGATCCTCTGCCATAGTGGGCTGGGTGCTCCGTTTCTGCGCTGGCACCGCTGCTACCTCCCTCACCGACACCAGCACCGAGATAGAGAGCACCGACACCAGTACTGAGATAGAGAGCACCGACACCAGCACTGAGATAAGAGAGCACAGACACCAGCACTGAGATAGAAAGCACCGACACCAGCACAGAGATAGAGAGCACCGACACCAGCACTGAGATAGAGAGCACCGACACCAGCACTGAGATAGAGAGCACCGACACCAGCACTGAGATAGAGAGCACCGACACCAGCACTGAGATAAGAGAGCACCGACACCAGCACCGAGATAGAGAGCACCAACACCAGCACTGAGATAAGAGAGCACTGACACCAGCACTGAGATAAGAGAGCACTGACACCAGCACTGAGATAAGGGAACACTGACACCAGCACTGAGATAAGGGAACACTGACACCAGCACTGAGATAAGAGAGCACTGACACCAGCACTGAGATAAGGGAACACTGACACCAGCACTGAGATAAGGGAACACTGACACCAGCACTGAGATAAGAGAGCACTGACACCAGCACTGAGATAAGAGAGCATTGACACCAGCACTGAGATAGGAGTGCACTGACACCAGCACTGAGATAAGGGAGCACTGACACCAGCACTAAGATAAGGGAACACTGACACCAGCACTGAGATAAGGGAACACTGACAACAGCACTGAGATAAGGGAGCACTGACACCAGCACTTTAAAGCTCCTAATATATGTGAGTGTGGTAATCTGTCGTTCAATGGCATTAGTTCATTTTTTTGTGGGGGGGGGGGTTTGCGGGGGGGGCCCATACAACATTTTGCTATGGGGCCCTGTGATTTCTAGTTACGCTCCTGCTTGCGGCAGAGCAGCGGGAGGAAGAGGAGGACTTCCTTTCCTCTTAAGGACCGCTTTATGCAGACACCATTCTTAGGAACAAAGAACACGAAGGAGGTGAGTTTGCCATCTAGATAAAGGGAGGCCCGTAGACGTGGTGTATCTAGATTTTGCAAAAGCATTTGACACAGTTCCTCATAAAAGTTTACTGTACAAAATAAGGTCCATTGGCATGGACCATAGGGTGAGTACATGGATTGAAAACTAGCTACAAGGGCGAGTTCAGAGGGTGGTGATAAATGGGGAATACTCAGAATGGTCAGGGGTGGGTAGTGGGGTCCTACAACTACATGGCAAATGAGGTTTAATGTAGAAAAATGTAAAATAATGCATTTGGGTGGCCAAAATATGAATGCAATCTATACATTTGGGGGAGAACCTCTGGGGGAATCTAGGATGGAAAAGGACCTGGGGTTCCTAGTAGAAGTTGTGCAATGCCAAGCTGCTGCTAAAAAAACAAACAGAATATTGCCTTGCATTAAAAAAGGAATTAACTCCAGGGATAAAGCGATAATTCTCCCACTTTACAAGACTTTGGTCTGGCCGCACCTGGAGTATGCTGTCCAGTTCTGGGCACCAGTCCTCAGGAAGGATATACTGGAAAAGAAACGAGTACAAAGAAGGGCAACAAAGCTAATAAAGAGTCTGGAGGATATTAGTTATGAAGAAAGGTTGCAAGCACTGAACCTTATTCTCTCTGGTGAAGAGACGCTTGAGAGGGGATATGATTTAAATTTACAAATACTTTACTGGTGACCCCACAATAGGGGTAAAACTTTTTTGCAGAAGGGAGTTTAACAAGACACATGGCCACTCATTAAAATGAGAAGAAAAGAGGTTTAACCTTAAACTGCGTAGAAGGTTCTTTACTCTAATGCCCCATACACACGGTCGGACTTTGTTCGGACATTCCGACAACAAAATCCTAGAATTTTTTCCGACGGATGTTGGCTCAAACTTGTCTTGCATACACACGGTCACACAAAGTTGAAAATCCAATCATTCTGAATGCGGTGATGTAAAACACGTACGTCGGGACTATAAACGGGTCAGTGGCCAATAGCTTTCATCTCTTTATTTATTCTGAGCATGCGTGGCACTTTGTCCGTCGGATTTGTGTACACACGATCAGAATTTCCGACAACGGATTTTGTTGTCGGAAAATTTTATAGCCTGCGTCAGTGCGTTTGTGTGTCAGAAAATCCGATGGAAAATGTGTGATGGAGCCTACACACGGTCGGAAATTTCCGACAACAAGGTCCTATCACACATTTTTCGTCGGAAAATCCGACCGTGTGTACGGGGCATAAGAGCGGCAAGGATGTGGAATTCCCTTCCACAGGCAGTGGTTTCAGCGGGGAGCATTGATAGTTTCAAAAAACTATTAGATAAGCACCTGAACGACACAACAACATACAGGGATATACAATACAAGGTAATACTGACATATAATTACACACATAGGTTCGACTTGATGGACTTTTGTTTTTTTTCAACCCCACCTACTATGTAACTATGTAACTATGTGTCCTGGTCATAATGGCGGAATACAATGGCATATGGTGAATAGGGTGTGTGGACCAATAGGAGTGCAGTTATTCCATATTTAGGGTAAGGCAAAGAAAGATTTCAAATTCTTCAACTGTGATGGGCTTCTACTAAAATGGACAGGCATAAATGGAATTTGGATTATTGGTAATGTACTGCTGGGCAAACAGATTACATTGGTCCACAAATAAAATGAATAAATCATTGGTAGAAAACAAGTAAAAACCTGAAGTGGTGTAAAATTTTCAGTTTGTTCCTGAACACCTGGTTGCGCTGTAAATAGGGATGATAGGTGTTGCTGAATTACAAGGTAGCCATAAAGGATTTAAAAGGGCCACTAGTATGGACCCAAACTCTTCATGGCTGTGAAACCTCACTACCTTAAAGAGGAGCTCCGGCCTGGGGGGGGGGGAGTAAGTCAGCAGCTACAAATACTGTAGCTGCTGACTTTTAATATAAGGACACTTACCTGTCCAGGGAGCCCACGAAGTCTGCACCCCAAGCTAATCCATCCATCAGCTCCAGGTGCAGGCACTGGCATCTTCACCAAGGGAAACAGAAAGTGAAGCCTTGCAGTTTCACAGCCTGTTTCCTACTGTGCTTGCACGAGTCGCGCTGTACTTTCTGAATAGCTCCGCTGTCTTCTGGGACTTTTGTGTCTCCCAGAAGACAGCAGGGTGGAGGAGGGGCCAGAAGTTTCAAAGATCGTCGCACAACGATGTGGCGATCTTACAAGGAAGTGGGAGCGAATACCTGGTTTTGATAGGTATCCACTCCCCCCATCCCCTCGAAAGGTGCCAAATGTGGCAGCGGGGGAGGGGGGAGCAAACAAGCGAAGCTTCCCCTATTGGGTGGAGCTCCGGTTTAACTTGGCCTTTCATCTGGAAGTACTGAGCTGCTGGTGCTTGCTGCTGTCCAGTATGCCTGATTCTTTTTGTAGGGACCATTTCATCCTCTGAATCATAGGTAGTTACTGAACTGCTGCTTCTCACGTGTTCATACTCGGAATCCAAACTTGAAAGAAAGAGTTCCTCCCCGCTCCTCTCATCTGTCATGCTCAGAATCTGAAAGGCCTCCTCATTTGTGTTTTTTTGAACATGGTGTTTATGAACAGGTTATGCTGGCTCTGGTGACACTATACTGATGTGGCGGTGTTGGTTTCACTGGTTCTGTTGACACTGGTACTAGTGTGATGGTAATCAGGACACTGGTGTATACTGGTCTGGCGTCACTGACACAGGTATGACACAGGTTTGTAATTAGGTGTACTGTCTGGTGACACTCATCTAATGACTAGCAATCAGGTACACTGGTACCGGCTGCACTGGTAAAACAGGGACAGGTAGTTTTCTGACACTTTACACTGGAGGGCAAATGGTCAGAACAGTCTTGCTAGCTTCACTGGCTCTGTTGACGATGGCACTGGTGTGGAAGATTTCTGGACACTGGTGCTGGTGTATACTAGTCTGGCGTCACTGACACAGGTATACAATCAAGGTCACTGGCTGGCTGCACTGGTCTGGAGACATCGTACTGGTGATGCTAGTGATCAAGAACCCTGGTGCTAACAGTCAAGGACACTGTAGCCGGCAGCACTTTAGTGATAAATTGCACTGGTGTAGCTAACAATCAGTAACACAAGGAGACTGTGGCTGGCTTTATTAGTGTCTTGGTGGAGAACACTGTGTAATACTGTGTCTAGGATCAAATCAGTCACAGATCGCTGGCTGCAATGGCTCTCTTTCCTCTCACAAGCATTGCCTGTCTGGTCTCAACCCTGTGTTCCACTCACAGGGCATGCTGCTGTGCATGAGCAGCCATTGCAGGAGGGTCGTATATATATATATATATATATATATATATATATATATATATATATATATATATATATATATATATATATATATGCACTCCTGCATCAATGCTACTCCTGTCTGGCCATTTATGAACATGGGCTGTACAGGAAGGGGTTAATAATGAACTTATACCAAACATAGTGACAATTGTAACACAATGCATTGGTCTCCAGGCATTGCTAAATGGCGGACCACGTTCTGGATCGAGCCAGTCATGCCATTTAGGAGCCGCTTCTTTCTCCAGCCTTCGCTGCTGCAGAGCGTAAAGCAAGAGATTTATGGACATAGTGTAGGAGGCACAGCATTAAACAGAGTGTGGGAGCTGCCAGGGTTAACTTTTCAATTTAACCAGCAGGTGATTGGATGCAGGGAGGTCCTAGCAATCAATCACCTGCTGGTTAATACAAAAAGTTGACCCTGTGTAGCCCCCTGCAAACCTCAAACCTGGGCTGTGCCTCCCACACTCGGTCCAGAAATATTCTGCCTCCCGCTCTAAGGAGGTAGGAGAGTGAAGGGGGCAGAGGACACTACTCTGGTTGTGTGAGGCGTGGCTGTCAAGAGGACAGAGCACACAACTCTGTGTGATGTAAAGGGGTGGGCAGTGCTATAGGGGGGGCAGTAAAATGTGAAGAGCGGCAGTGCTATGAAGGAATAATGTAGGGGGAGCAGTAAAATGTAAAGAGGGGCAGTGCTGTGGGGGAATGATGTAAGGGGGGTAGTAAAATGTGATGAGGGGCAGTGCTGTGGTGGGTGATGTAAAGGGAGGGGGCAGTACTGTGAGTGGTGATGTAAAGGGGGACAATGCTGTGGGGGAAGATGTGAAGGAGGGCAGTGCTGTGGGGGTGATTTGATGTGAGGAGGGCGGAGCATACTACTGTGGAAGGGGGGTTGTGATGTGAGAAAGGGGCAGTGCTTGGGGGGGGATGTAAAGGAGGGCAGTGCTGTGGGGTGGGGGAGGTGAAAAGAGCAGAGCATACTACTCTTGGGGGGATTTGTGATGTGAGAAGGGGACAGGGCTATAGGGGGTTGATGTAAAGGGGAGCAGGGCTGTGGGGGGGGTGATGTAAAGAGTGCATTGCTGTGGGGGGTGATGTAAAGGGAGGGGGCAGTGCTGTGGGGGGGTCATGTTAAGGTCAATACTGCTGTGTGTTGGGTATTTGATGTGACGAGGGCAGAGCACACTACTGTTGGGGGGGGGGGATTTGTGATGTGAGGGGGGCAGTGCTGTGGAAGGAGATGTAAAGAGGGCAGTGCTGTGGTTGGGATGTAAAGGAGGTGTATAAAGATGGCAGAGGACAGTACTGTGGGGTAGGGATGATGATTTAAAGGGGGGGAGTTGAGAATTTGTGTGAATAAAGGGGGTGTGTACGCTATTGTAAAGGGGGAGTGGGGGTGATGTGCAGGGGGCCTGAGAACACTACTGTGTTGGGAAAACTTATGTGAAGTGGGGGACTGAGAACTCTGATGTAAGGGATTGTGATATATTTAAGGAGGGGGCTGAAAAAAAGTAAAAGTGTTTTACGAACCTCTGGTAAAGAAAAATTTACTGGCTGAACCTCCATGAATTTTAATTCAGTACCCCTGGTCTAGGAGTATAAATTCTTAGTTTTGTATGCAGAAGCAACTTATTTTAAAATGTAATATCTCTAAGAGGACAATGCTTAGATTTTAAACAAAGGTAAAATAAAAAAAAATACAAAAGTAAATAGGACATACAGAAGCTTGACTATAAAATAAAAAAGAAGAGAAAAACACAAACACAAACTTTACCATTTTGGCAGTATTGCCTAATCTTGTTGGTGGGAGAGCACTGGAAATCGGTAAATACAGCATCTATGAATACACTCCCAGACAAAAACAATGTTCATTTTCCAGACTACTTAATTCATAGAAGAAAGATGTTGGAAAGACTTATACCCTTTGACCAATCACCTTTAAGGTTGCTACTTTACCTGCTGAGAAGAGAGGTTTTGGTTTCCCGAAGTAGCAATGGGTTTCTGATGGCTGGGTTGGAGTTAGGATTTCTGATATCAGCAGATTTTAGACAGATCACACCAAGTCTTCACACCGCATGGCTTCTGTTACCAAGCCCCAGATAACCATTTTGTTGGAAACTAGGTGGTTTTGTTCAATCAGCACATACAATTTTGCATTTGCGTGTACTGTGGATCACAATGTGTATTATCAGGAGGAATAGGTTTCATCTGCTTGCAACCAATATTTTGGATTTAATTAGCGATTAAACATATTATCTAAATGAATTAAGATTATAGACAGTTCAGAGTGTACCTTTCCTCACCTGTTAATTTTCCAGCTGACAGACCCAAAATTGTGCAACCTTATCTGCACAAATGTCTACAGAACCTGCCATGGTGGTCTTTAGCAGCTGGGTGTTAGATATTTTGCTTTAGCTATCCCGGCCCAAGCTGTTTATTCAAATTCAGATTGTGGACCTACAGAATATACAGTATTACTGTGCAAAATATTGTGGAAAAAAAATCTGTAAACTGGGAATGCTTTAACAAATAACTGAATTAATAGATTGTATCTATCCTATAACCTACAAAGTGCTTAAACAGAAAAACAACTTTAAATCATATGAATATTTATTCTTTTTCCCAATTGTGTTTAAAACAGCATCAGTTTTCCCATGTTCACAAGAAAATCCATATTGTACTAATAAGTATAGGTCAAGGAAGGCAGTTCAATGTAAAAAAGCATAGTGTTTTCTTACTGCATCAACAAAATTTCAAGGAAGACAGGTGTTTCCAGATGTCCAGCTCTTTTGCAGGAGGCCAAAGAGTCAGATAAAGATGAAGACCAAAAACAGAATGGTTGATTAAGGAAACAAATGCATCATTAGCTAAGACCTTGCAGAAACCAGTGGGATCCAGGTACACCCATCTAGAGTCCAGAAATACCTTGTCTTGAAAGATATATAGTTAAAAAGCACTACCTCCGAAGTAAAAAAAACACACAAAAAAAATAACTGGATTGCAGAAAAATGGTAGCAGGCACTCTGTACTGGTGAGTGCAAATTTGAAATATTTGGCTGTAACAGAAGACAGTTTGCAAGCTGAAGGCCTGTAGATGATTACAAGGATGTGTGTCTGTAGGTAAGCAGGTTGCAAGTTGGGGCTGCATTTCTGCACATGAAGTTGAGAATAATGTCACAATTAATGGTCTCTTCATTTCTAAAAGTACTGGCAGATTTTATCCAACATGTAAGTAACTATCAGTGAGGTGTCTAATCAGTCCCCAATGTATCCAGCTTTAATGGCAACGGGTGGTAGACACACAAAACATTCATTTTGAATTAGTTCTAAAGCCGTGTACACACGACTGGACTTTTCTATGGGACTGGTCCGACGGGCAAAAAAGGATGCAAGGGCAGCTATTGGCTACTGGCTATGAACTTCCTTATACTAGTCCCTACGTACGTCATCACATTTAAACCAACGGACTTTCGAACGGACTTTAGTCCGTTCGTGTGTGGGAAAGTCCGGTCTTTCGAAAGTCCATCGTAACTCCGTCGAAAGTCCGTCGGAAAGACCGTCGGACCTTTGATGCTGAAAAGTCCGCTCGTGTGTACGCAGCATTACTGTTTATGCACTTTGTCAGTTGTTAAAGCAGACCTTTCCCCTCTTTTACCAAAATTCACATTGGCATGCATCTCTGCATGTTGTTGTGAATTCCTTTAACACTAAAAAAAGTTTAACTTACCTTTTCATTCTTGTGTCTACTTCTTGGTTTCCCTGAAGGCACTGGTGACATAGACCCTGCTGCACATATACCCCCCGAGAAGGTAACATTACTGGTGCTTTCAGGGGGATCTCGTACCTAAGCTGTTAGATCTTGCAAGATCTCACAGTATTCTCACACTGTGCATGAATGATATAAAGTGCATGTCGGCATACGCTCCATCATGCACAAGCTCAGTATAACATCAATTTTCAAAATGGCAACACATTGAGCAGGGACATAAAAAAAAGGCACAATAGGTGAGAAAAACAGCATGGAGACAAGAAAGTGTGGTTGTTTATGTACACTGTATTAAATAATTCTGCCATCTTTTGTAGGGGGGGAGGTCCTCCTTAAGTGATCTAAAAAAAACTGTTTATATAAAAGTGGCTAAAACTTTTGCATAGTACAGTGTGTGTATATTATAACATGGGGGATCATTAGCTCTAGTGGTAGATGTGTTTTCAAGTGATTCACGTAAGTCAGAAAGGGCCTGGCAACACATGTTTATTAAAAAAAGACAAAAACAAAGCAAAAGTCCCACATATAATGTTTCCCACACAGGGATTCTTCTCCAATATAAAAACACACACACAAAAATGCCAGTCCACCCCGCAACTCTCTTTAGTAGTACCTCTACTCTTCCACTCTTCAGCCAAGACCATAGGTTCTTCAAAGCCAACAGCTTCACTCTAATCCACATAGGTCCTCTGAAGCCTCAGTCCTCAGGCTGTTTACTGTCTCTTGCAGACACACATGGAGGCTGCTCCACCCAAGAGAGACAGGTCTCCAGGAGTCAGAGAGGCTGCAAATGGGAGCCCTGAGGTATTCCTAAACCTCCATTATATGGGTTGTGTACACCTGAGCACACATCCTGCTGATCCTCCACAAAGCCCAGACGCTGGGTTGAAGATTCTGTCCCACCCAAGACACTATGGAATCTGCAAACTACAGAGCCCTATCCAGGAGTACTAAAACCTGGAGAAAGTTGCAAAAGCAGTTTTCCTGACAGACTCCATGGCAGCCTACATGTGGGTTAACCCCGCCTCCTTTCCAATGCTATAGGACCCCATTCCCATAGATGAGCACTCACCGCTAGATACTGTGTTCCTTTTTTATCCTCCTGCAATGGACCTCCTCATGCTGTTCGCGTCGGGTCGGATGGATCCAGGATTTGGCATACCTTATGCGGTGCAGCTAAGAGCCCATCCACGGGCGGGCAAGTAGCTTTAGAGGCTGGAGTATACCCCTATGGTGGAAGAGTGGTCGCCTCTGTATGCCCGACGGACGGACGCACCAACGGCTGGCAAGGTTTGCGACTATCTTTATTCTCTCCTCCATGGCAATGTCTCTGTGTTTGTTTCCCTTTGTGTTTATGTCTTTCCCTATAAATGTGGCATTTGTGGTACATTTCCTCGTCATGGCGGCTGGAGCGCTTGTGCGTTCCAGCTCGCCACGGCACTTCCAGGTCACGGCTGTCCCCGCTGTTCACGCTTGCGCAGTAGCTGCCTCGAAATCGAGGCTTGGCTCGCACATGCGCAGATCAGCGGATCGCTCGGCGGCTGCGAAGGCGCCGTTCGGCCACCGCCCCACCCCAAAAGGGGGGCGGTGACGTCACGGGCGGGGAATTTAAATCTGACCTCCAGCTCCTGCCTAATTGGGATTTCCCCCGGCAGTGAAAATAGGGCAAGACAGTTCCCCTGCTCTGGTCTGCACTATTCTTAGGTGAGTGCCTGATAAATGCCATTATATATATATACACATGCTAATGAGTAAATATTAAAAAAAAAAAAAGATTTTGTATGTACTTCAAAAAGTAATATCTTCTTAAAAAAAATGTGTTTAAGGGGTTTTTTATTCTATAAACTAAATTTTTTATTTAAAAAAAAATAATAAATATATATATATGTAAATATATATGTGTGTATATATATATATATATATATATATATATATATATATATATTTGTTAGAGGAGCAAGATTGTTCAAAATCTCCTCATTGTTACTTTAGCTTTTTCAGGCCATTGTTTGCAGACTACTATATTGTGACGTTCCTTGTCCAAGATCATGGACAAGTCACCGCCTTTAAGTGGCCAGCCCTCACGCACAAGGTGTGTACTTGTGAGGGGAGGGGTTGAGGTACAGTCGCAAATATTTGCAGTTCTGATGTCATATCTTGCCCCCCCTTTTGTTTTTTCTTTCTCCAGCCCTTCCAAATCGGACCCTCAGGTCGTGGTCCAGAATGACAGAGACCTTTCCAGGCCACAATATCACTCATCATCTAGATCCAGACAAAACTCCCAGTCCGGAACTCACCACCAGAGGAGATGTTCCCATTCCTCCTCTAGACACCGCTTCCACCGCCATGACAGCCGCTCTGATCGCAGAGCCTGCTGGGGATGTGGGACACGAGTCCCGGAGGGCAAGTCCTCGTGTGATCGTTGCTATGCCCGCGCGGTTGGGGAAAAAGAGACGGAAAACCAGCGTTTGGAGTCTCTTGTGAAACGTGTGGTGCACCAAACCCTGAGAGAGATGGATACAACCCACACGATGGGACAGTCCACTACTTTGTCTGGCCCGCCGGCTGACGAGGCCCATGATGGATCCGGGCACTTCCCAGCCCAATGTTGCCTCACTTGACTCTTCGGATGATGAACCTGAAGGCGAAGAAGACATTAGAGGCTTTGACTTCGCTATGGTTTCACCATTAATCAAAGAAATCAAGGAGGCCCTTAAGTGTGAAGACTCCTCTACTCCCCCAGCTAAACAGAAAAAGTTCTTTAAACATCTGGGGAAAGAACGCTTTAATTTTCATCTTCTTTCTGAACTAAAGGACATCATTGATGAGGAATGGAGTAAGACGGACAAGAAGTCCTCCATGTCAAGTAAAACCTCAAGATTATACCCCTTCAAGTCAGAAGAAGTGAAGTATCTGGAAAATGCTCCCCTTGTGGACGCGGCCAAACACATTACTCTTCCTTTGAAAGATGCAGTGTCCTTCAAGGATGGGCTTGAGAGGAAGATAGACCATGATCTGAAGAAAATTTATGGGCTTGCTGGTAGGTCCTGTAAACCTGCCCTGGCAGCCATGTCGAAGGCCAAGGAGGCCTGGACAGAGAATGGAGATTCCTTCCTCAGGGACGTCTTGGAGGAACTGGCCATAAGTTCAGCAGCCACAGAACTAAAGCTGGCAGAAGTCTTCCTGGGGGAGGCGTCTATTGATTTGATCCGTCTACTGGCACGAATTATGTTGTCTTCAGTTACGGCTAAGCGGGCCTTATGGTTGCGCCCTTGGCTCGCAGACCCGGTCTCCAAGCAAGCCTGATGTAAAATGCCCTTTGAGGGGTCCTCGCTGTTTGGCAACAAACTAGATGATGTCATACCACAGGCCACGGGTGGTAAGTCGGGCTTCCTTCCCCAGGACAGGCATCTGCTCAGACGAAAGAAACCCCAGATGCAGCCCGGAGCGCTCCAGAGAAGCACGCTCTTACAAGCCTGGCCGAGACTTCAGGAAAAATTGGAGCAGAGGGCAGGCATCTTTTCGTAAGCCGGCTAAAAGCCAGACATCCAGCGGACGTGAGCAGGTCAAGTCTTTTTGAGATTGCGCCCGCCCAGGCGGGTTGGGTGGGGGCTCGTCTGCTCCTCTTCCGTCTGGGAGGCCTCAATCTCGGACTTCTGGGTTGTAAGGACAGTCTCGTCAGGACACAGATGGGCTTTCTCCAGTACTCCTCCCCCCAGATTTATCTCCACTCTATGTCCTCGTTCAGAGGAACAGAGACACGTGTTACTGTCCCACATAATCCTACTGAAGACTCAGGGAGCAGTGGTACATGTCCCAAAGGACAAATGGTTCCAGGGGATATACTCCCCTCTCTTCCTAGTGCAAAAGAAGAGTGGCTCTTGGCGCCCAGTCATAGACCTGACCTACCTCAACAAGTTCATAGAGCATGGAAAGTTCAAAATGGAAACCCTGTCAACCATCCAGCAAGCCATACAGCCAGGCGATTGGATGATTTCAATTAACTTAAAGGACGCTTATTTCCACGTCCTGGTGAAAAAGGAATTTTACAAATATCTCCGAATCCAAGTCGGGCAAGATCACCTACCATTTATCTGCCTCCCCTTCGGGCTGACAATGTCCCCCCGGGTCTTTTCAAAGGTTCTCTTGGCCATAGTGGCTCTCATTAGATTAAAAGGGGTATGTCTTTACCATTACCTCAACGAGCTCCTAGTGTTGTCTCAAAACAGAGAGCAGTTGCTGGTCTACCGGGAGCAAGTGATCTTCACCCTGTCCAGCTTCGGGTGGCTTCTGAACTTAGAAAAAAGTCATCTAGACCCAGCTCAAGGTCTAATATACTTAGGAGCTCAGTTCGACACAGTGGAAAACACCATCTCCCTTCCAATAGAAAAGATTCCGACTGTTCGAGACAGAATTTCTCTGGCCCTACACGCCCCACGTCTGAAAGCCTCCCAGTGCCTGGTGATTGTCGGCACAATGGTTTCCATGAATGCCATGATCAAATTGGCCTTGTGGAGGTTACGCCATTTCCAGTCAGGTTTCCTCCAGCAATGGAAGTCAGGAAATAAGAACCAAATTATCCACATAACTACGTCAATGAGAAACAGCCTCTTCTGGTGGCTTCAGCGCAAAAACCTTCTAACTTGCCATTCCATTGCCCCCATCTCTTGGGTTACGGTCATGACCGACGCCAGTTGGGGAGCCCTCTGCGGATCGAACCTTGCTCAGGGCAAGTGGAACACTCGCCTCCCCAACCCGGGCTCGAACATCCTGGAACTTCGAGCGGCCTGGTGTGCCCTCTAGTCCTACTCTCACTTTCTGAAAGGGGAGTCAGTGTTATTAAGGATGGACAACACCACGGCGGTCTCCTATGTGAAAAGGCAAGGGGGTACTCAGAGCTTCACACTCCTTCGAGAAGTCAAACCCATTCTGTCATGGGCACAGAAGAATCTATCCAACATCTCAGCAGTCTTCGTCCCAGGAGTCCAGAAGACTTCCTATCATGTACTCAGTTGGACAACAACGAGTGGTCCCTTCATGTACAGACATTCAAGTAGATCCTGTTGCTGGGAATCGATCCCGAAGTAGATTTGTTCACTTCCCCCTGCAATTTCAAGGTGAAGAAATTTTACACCCGAGGCAGTTGTAGCCAGGCCTTCAGAACAGATGCCCTGACAGATCAGTGGGGGTTCAGGAGGGCGTATGCCTTTCCCCCACTCCCGGTTATCCTGAGAGTCCTGCAGAGGCTCCGAGCGGATACAGTCGAAGTGGTGACAATAGCTCCCTATTGGCCGAACAGGCCTTGGTTCCCAACTCAGTTTCCGGGACCCGGTGCCTCTTCCTCTCAGGCCGGACCTTTTTTCTCAGGGGACAGTCCTGCACCCTTGTCCAGCAGTACTGAGACTGATGGTCTGGTTCTTTAGAGGAAGAGACTAGAATCTCTTGGGTGTGCCTCAAAAGTGATCTCCACCCTCATGAGCTCAAGAAGATCAAGCACAAATAAAGTTTATGGGAGAATCTGGACCAAATTTGTGGAATTTGGCTCTTTTACGGATAGGTCTTTTGGACATCCAGAAGTCCAGGATGTTCTCAGCTTCCTTCAAACTGGTCTAGATCTACCCTTATCTATTAGCTCTCTAAGAGTCCAAGTATCTGCTTTGTCGGCCTTCTCCGGTACTTCATGGGCAGTTCATCCCTTGTTTCGGCAATTTTTCCGCGGAGCATCAAAGCTCAAGCCCCAAAGAAAACCCAGATTTCCCAAATGGGACCTTCCACTTGTCCTCGACTCTCTGGACTCAGTACCATGGGGCCCTCCCCGCTTTCCATCAAGGACTTTTCAGCAAAAGTCGCCTTTTTAGTAGCCGTCACCTCGTCTAAAAGGGTCTCTAAGATCGGATCACTGGGTCATGGATAAACCTTCTTGACGTTTTTCCCAGACCGTGTAGTTCTCATCCCCATGCTGGGTTCAAACCCGAAAGTGTCTTCGGTGTTCCACGAGAATCAGGAGATCGTCCTGCCTACATTCAGGTCCTCGGGGTGTAGGATGTAGGCGACGCTATAAATGAATATCTACGAATTACTTCTCCCTTTAGACGTTCTGATCATCTCTTTGTCTTGCATTCTGGTAGCAATAAAGGGAAGAAAGCCTCAACCAGGAAACTCGCCTGGATCATGCAGACCATCCAGCAAGCATACAGGGCTTGGCTCCTCCAGAGGCGGTGACAGTTCACTCCACCAGGGGAATGGCAGCCTCGTGGGCAGCAGCCCGACATGTGGCTCCAGACACCATTTGCAAAGCAGCCTCCTGGGCCTCTAATAACCACTTGACCACTGGGCACTTAAACCCCCTTAATAACCAGTCCAATTTTCAGTTTTCGGTGCTCTCACATTTTGAATGACAATTACTCAGTTACGCAACACTGTATCTATATGAAATTTTTGTTCTTTTTTTCACAGAAATAGAGCTTTCTTTTGGTGGTATTTAATCACCACTGGGTTCTTTATTTTTTGCGCTATAAAAGAAAAAAGACAGAAAAATCTGTAAAAAAATGCATTTTTCTTTGTTTCTGTTATAAAATTTTGCAAATTAGTAATTTTTCTTCATATATTTTGACCAAAATTTATACCGCTACATATCTTTGGTAAAAATAACCCAAATCGGTGGATATTATTTGGTCTTTGTGAAAGTTATAGAGTCCAAAAGCTATGGTGCCAATATCTGAAAATGTATCACACCTGAAGTACTGACAGCCTATCTAATTTCTGGAGACCCTAACATGCCAGAAAAGTACAAATACCCACCAAATGACCCCTTTTTGAAAAGAAGACATTCCAAGGTATTTAGAAAGATGCATGGTGAGTTTTTTGAAGTTGTCATTTTTTCCCACAATTCTTTGCAAAATCAAGATTTTTTTTTTTTTTTTTTTCACAAAATTGTCATATTAGCAGGTTATTTCTCACACACCGCATATGCATACCACAAATTACACCCCAAAACACATTCTGCTATTACTCCCGAGTATGACGATACCACATGTGTGAGACTTTTACACAGCGTGGCCACATAGAGAGGCCCAACATGCACGGATCACCTTCAGGTGTTCTGGAGCACCCAGGCCAATTCTGAAATTTCTCTGCTACATGTAAAAATCATCATTTATTTGCTAAAAAATTACATAGAACCCCAAAACATTATATATTTTTTTAGCAAAGACCCTAGAGAATACAATGGCGGTCATTGCAACTTTTTATCTCACACGGTATTTGCGCAGCAATTTTTCTAACACTTTTTTTTGGAAAAAAAACAGTTTTGTGCTTTAATAAAAACCAAAACTGTAAACTTAGCCCAATGTTTTTACATAATATGAAAGATGAAGTTACGCCAAGTAAATAGATACCCAACATGTCACCTTTCAAAATTGCACACGCTTGTGGAATGGCGCCAAACTTCGCTACTTAAAAATCCCCATAGGCGATGATTTAAAATTTTTTACTGGTTAAATGTTTTGAGTTACAGAGGAGGTCTAGGGCCAGAATTATTACTCTCGCTCTACCGATCGCAGCGATACCTCACTTGTGTGGTTTGAATACCGTTTTCATATGTGGGCGGGACTTACATATGCGTTTGCTTCTGCATGCGAGCACACGGGGACAGGGGCGCTTTAATTTTTTTTTTTTATTGTTCATTTTACCTTATTTATTTTAGTTTGATGCTTTTTTCCCCAAAAAAATGTTTTGATCACTTTTATTCCTATTACAAGTAATGTAAACATCCCTTGTAATAGGAGTATGGCATGACAGGTCCTCTTTACAGTGAGATATGGGGTCAATAAGACCCCACATCTCACCTCTAGGCTGGGAAGCCTGAAATGAAAAAAAAAAAACGATCCTGGCTTAGATCGTAGCGATGAGACGGTAGAAGCACCGGAGGGCGGCGGGAGGGGGGGACGTCCCCTCTCGCCTCCCGTAAGAACGATCAAGCAGTGAAACAGCCGCTATGTTCATTCCTAGGGTGTAGGGAATCGCCGGGTGAAAAAGCTGATATCTGAATGATGCCTATAGCTGCACCCATCATTCAGATATCCCCGCACAAAGTCAAGTACGTCGTATGATGGCCGGCAGGCTGGAAGTGGTTAAAACGCATTTTTTTTCAATGCAAAGTTGTCCATTTATACAATATTTCTAACACATAGCATGTACATACCAAAAATGACACCCCAAAATAGATTCTCCTACTCCTCCTGAGTACGGCGATATCACGTGTGAGACTTCCACAGCCTGGCCACATACAGAGGCCGAGTACAGCCGAGTATGGCTGAGCATGGCTGTGTATGGCTGGGTATGGCTGAGTATGGCAGGGTATGGCTGAGTATGGCAGGGTATTGCAGGGTATCGCCGAGTATGACTGGGTATGGCAGAGTATGGCTGGGTATCACCGAGTATTGCAGAGTATGGCTAGGTATTGCAGAGTATGGCTGGGTGTGGCAGAGTATTGCAGAGTATTGCGGGGTATGGCAGAGTATTGCAGGGTATGGCAGAGTATGACGGGGTATTGCAGAGTATGGCAGGGTATTTCAGAGTATGGCTGAGCATGGCTGGGTATTGCAGGGTATTGCAGGGTATCGCCGAGTATGACTGAGTATGGCTGGGTATGGCAGAGTATGGCTGGGTATGGCAGGGTATGGCAGGGTATGGCAGAGTATTGCGGGGTATGGCTGAGTATTGCAGGGTATTGCAGAGTATTGTGGGGTATTGCAGAGTATTGCGGGGTATTTTTAGAGTATTACGGGGAATTGCAGAGTATTGCACTGTATTGTGGGGTATTGCAGAGTATTGCGGGGTATTGCAGAGTATTTCGGGGTATTGTAGAGTATTGCACAGTATTGTGGTGTATTGCAGAGTATTGCAGGGTATTGCAGAGTATTGCGGTGTATTGCAGAGTATTTCGGGGTATTGCAGAGTATTGCACAGTATTGTGGGGTATTGCAGAGTTTTGCACAGTATTGTGGGGTATTGCAGAGTATTGCCCGAGTATGGCTGAGCATGGCGGAGTATGGCTGAGCATGGCTGGATATGGCTGGGTATGGCTGAGTATGGCAGGGTATGGCTGAGTATGGCAGGGTAATGCAGGGTATCGCAGAGTATGACTGGGTATGGCAGAGTATGGCTGGGTATCACCGAGTATTGCAGAGTATGGCTGGGTATTGCAGAGTATGGCTGGGTGTGGCAGAGTATTGCAGAGTATTGCGGGGTATGGCAGAGTATTGCAGGGTATGGCAGTGTATGGCGGGGTATTGCAGAGTATGGCAGGGTATCTCTGAGTATGGCTGGGTATGGCTGAGTATGGCAGGGTATTGCAGGGTATCGCCGAGTATGACTGAGTATGGCTGGGTATGGCAGAGTATGGCTGGGTATGGCTGGGTATGGCTGGGTATGGCAGGGTATGGCAGAGTATTGCGAGGTATGGCAGAGTATTGCAGGGTATTGCAGAGTATTGTGGGGTATTGCAGAGTATTGCGGGGAATTGCGGAGTATTGCACTGTATTGTGGGGTATTGCAGAGTATTGCGGGGGAATTTCAGAGTATTGTGGGGAATTGCAGAGTATTGCACTGTATTGTGGGGTATTGCAGAGTATTTCGGGGTATTGCAGGGTATTGCAGAGTATTTCGGGGTATTGCAGAGTATTGCACAGTATTGTGGGGTGTTGCAGAGTATTGCAGGGTATTGCAGAGTATTGCGGGGTATTGCAGAGTATTTCGGGGTATTGCAGAGTATTGCACAGTATTGTGGGGTATTGCAGAGTTTTGCACAGTATTGTGGGGTATTGCAGAGTATTGCGGGGTATTGCAGAGTATGGCAGGGTATCGCCGAGTATGGCTGAGCATGGCTGGGTATGGCTGAGTATGGCAGGGTAATGCAGGGTATCGCCGAGTATGACTGAATATGGCAGGGTAATGCAGGGTATCGCCAAGTATGACTGAGTATGGCTGGGTATGGCAGAGTATGGCTGGGTATGGCTGGGTATGGCTGGGTATGGCAGGGTATGGCAGGGTATGGCAGAGTATTGCAGGGTATTGCAGAGTATTGCGGGGTATTGCACAGTATTGCGTGGTATTGCACAGTATTTCGGGGTATTGCAGGGTATTGCAGAGTATTTCGGGGTATTGCAGAGTATTGCACAGTATTGTGGGGTATTGCAGAGTATTGCAGGGTATTGCAGAGTATTGCGGGGAATTGCAGAGTATTTCGGGGTATTGCAGAGTATTGCACAGTATTGTGGGGTATTTCAGAGTATTGCACAGTATTGTGAGGTATTGCAGAGTATTGCACAGTATTGCAGGGCATTGCAGAGTAGTGCAGGGTATTGCAGAGCATTGAGGGATGGCTGAGCATAGATGGATGGATGGCAATTGTCACTGAGCAGCGCTGTGGGCACAACAGATGCAGCCCACAGCGCTGCTGCCATCCGATACCTCCCCCTCTCCTCTCACAGTGTACCAATCGGTACACAGAGGGGAGGAGAGGAACCGGCATCATTAGATGACGTCACTTTGTTTACATGTGATCGCTCCGTCATTTGACGGAGCGATCACATGGTAAACGGCCGCGATCAGCGGCCATTTACCGGGATCCATGATGCGCCGGGTCCTCTGGACCCAGCGGTCATGGATGTACTCGGATGCACGCCCCAGGGGGCGCGCGAGAGCGGAATTCTGGGAGGACGTCACTGTACGCCCTCCCAGAGTTAAGAAACCGCCCTGTAGCCGTCATTCGGCTATGGGCTGGTTGTTAAGTGGTTAATACATTCATGTCTCATTACTGCATAGAGCCTGCTTCACTGTCTTGATAGGACAAATTAAAATTATGTTTTGTTCAGCATACCCACCCATGTGGTTGGCTATTTATTTCCCACACGTAGGTTGCCATGGAGTCTGTCAGGAAAAAGGAAAATTTATTATCAAATACTTACCGTAATTTAGCTTTCCTGATGGATTCCATGGCAGATGGAGTTCCCACCCATTGGTCAAAGAGTAGGCTAGTTACGGAACACAGTATCTAGCGATGAGTGCTCATTTATGGGAATGGGGGCCTATAGCATTGGAGAGGAGGCGCGGTTAACCCCCACATAGGCTGCCATGGAGTCCATCAGGAAAGGAAAATTATGGTAAGTATTTGATAATAAATTTTCCTTTTTCTTTACTCAACATCTACGCTCTGTAGTATTGCATTGAGCCAATGTGCACACCTTGTGTCCTTTAAATTACCAATTTCACAGTGACAGCATCTCATACTGTCACTATATATATGAATATATATACACACACACACACACACTACATACGGTTTTTTTTCTTCACAGGAGCATTCTGGGGGAAATATGAACCTATAGACAGTAGGTAGATATTTCCTCCAGAGGGCGTTGTATGCCCACTTAAAGGGTGAGGTGTATACCTGAGGAATTAAGTAATAACAAGTACAGTCTTGGTACTTCTGCAAATGCTCAATACAAGAGGCAACTGCCTTCAGAAGCTTCTCTAAAACCCTTACAAATTTTAGGAAAGAGTATATTGCTCTGTGGAAAGACATGGTTTGCTAGCAGATTTACAAGTGAGAATTATTTTTATTTAATTTGTACGCTAAGTTTTTTTTGCTGTGGACAAGCTGCCTAACTTATGTACTGTTGAAAATGCTCATTTTGTTTTTATTGATGCTGGAAGCAAAGCCATTCTAGTTGTGGCAAGTTTAAAACCAGATTGTGGTAAGGACTTTTGCTACCTTTACATAAAACCGCACTTAGACTGTCTACCCCAAGAAAGAATGAAAGCCAGATGTTTGTCATTATATAGAGGCCTATAATTAAAATATTTTCAATGGAGGATAGCATGAGGTCAGGCACATTAATGTTATTATAAGCACAAGTAAAGAAAGTGCCATAGTTTATAAAATAGTTCCTTTTTAGACTTTCATTTATAGTCATGATATATAAAAAGGCAGCGCCAAACCTTTATATTGTGTTAAAGACATGTCTGTGTTCATTAAAATCAATACCTAATAATAGAGTCATGCCAACATTCCATGTTTTTTTTAAGCTCAGTACAGCAATTCAATATTGAATATTGATTTGTATCTATTCCCTTGTTGATAGAAATAGCATGTGTATACTCTTTTTTTTTAGATATCTCTGTGAGAAAAAGTAGCGATAATAATCAGCATTATTACTTTTTATATTTTTTTTGTTTACGCTAATAGATGAGCATCTTATATCTGGTTTTGTTCAACTGTTTATGCCACTACTGTTTGACATGTATAAAATGCATCAGTTCTAATATAACAAATATACATGTATGTAGACAGATAATATAAAATAATATTGTTTCCATATGTCAGTTTCACCTTAATTAACATTTTAAAGAGCAGCGCACATCTTAAAGAAAACATGCTGTAATGTTGTATTGCTATATACATACCTCTAGCCATCCGTCATCCAGTAAATTTTGAGCCAATAGTGCTCTCTACTGGGCAATAACAATATTACACATAGAAAATCTGAGACTATACAAAAAATATAGTTTGCTTATTTTTAACAAATAAGTAGTTATGATGTGTTTCTTTCTAGATGCAAACAGAAGATGGCCAGTAGGAATATGGCAGGAATATGGGGTCCTGCACTAAAAGCAGAGATAATATATAACTATTTTTACCCGTTGGTGCAGTCTCCTTTACTGTATACAGTACATATTATATACACTTAATAAAATAGAAAACAATATGTGTATGTATAAGTTACCATGCATAACTCCTTTCAGAAGACAAAATTCAAAAACCTAAGCACCTGTGTCGACTGGCTTTTATTCAGAGGAGTCCTACCTTCCCACATACAAGTCTATGGAGATGCAAATCCTGCTTGCAACAGATCAAATGTAGGTCAATAGGAGGTCAACTACAGGTCCAAATTAAATTCTGAATGAGCTAAGAAAGATCTCCAAAAAATGTCAAACTGATGTAATCAACACAAGCCCAAAGCCAGTCAACACAATCATTATAGTCTGCCATTTTTGGAACAAATTATGCCCCTTTTACATGGGCGGACCAATCCGGTCCACCTGTCAGTTTTTTAGGCAGACCCAATTGGACCCTCTATTGTCCTCTATGAATCAGTGGTTGTAAACAGACGTGTCCGTGTACACCCGCTGACTATGATCCAATGCTATCCACTAAAAAAAGGACAGATGGGAAAGATTCAGACTTCCTCTCATGACTCTACCTCTTATTATCTCTACCTCTACCTCTCTTATATTCTTAAAAAAATCGAGCATTTGGCAACAATTTCTGAAAACAGGTTTCCTTCCTGTACTACATGCTATGTCAAGTATTCTGGGTTCTGTCTGGTCACTTTGATATTTAAAGAGGCACAAGACATTATCTACAACCAAACTACCAATTTCACCTGGGTTTACAGTGGGTTGTTAGGGCCCTTTCACACAGGTTTTCAGATGAGGTCTGCCTGGCAAACTTTCAGGCGGACCTGATTGTATGCTCCATACAGCTCTATGGACAGGCAGATGTAAATGGATGTCTGTTTACACCTGCCTACATCAGAGTCCAGCCAGGTAAGGAAAACGTGACAGATCAGAGGTAGCCTTATGTAAACAGAAAGCAGAGTCTATTTACATATGCTCACACAGAGTAATCACGGGTGTGCCCATGTCTGCTGTACACAAACTGAATGGGCACAGATGTTGAAAAACTCATATTCTTCCCATTTGGTTCCTATTCTGCAGGGGATCTGCTCATGGATCCTCTGCTGATCGGAGTGGACACCGCTCGATTTGAAAGAGCCCTTACTCCCTCTACAGAGCCAACTGCCATAAAATGCTTACAAAACAAAAGGGTATCCTTGAAGCAACCTGAAGCAAAAACCAGCTATTATGGCTGGTTAAGACAGCTGCAATCAAAATATCATTCTTATCACCAAATTCAACACTTAGGGGTTGATTTACTAAAGAGAAAAAGACTGTGCACTTTGCAAAGTGCAGTTGCCCTCTGCAAGAGCAGTTGCTCCAGAGCTTAGTAAATGAGCAGAAGCTCTGCTGGCTTCTATCATCCAATCATGTGCAAGCAAAAATGCTGTTTTTTTAATTTTCCTTGCACAGGATTGGGTACTCTTTGCAAAGTCAAGCCTTACCTCATTTACTAAGCTCTGGAGCAATTGCACTTGCAAAGGGCAACTGCACTCTGCAAAGTGCACAGTCTATTTGCCTTTAGTAAATCAACCCCTTAGAGTCTTACAAGTCCAGAGCCGCCTTAATGTATCTTGCCACAACATACTACAATTTATCTTGGGATTCAGTAATTCCAGACTTCCAAAAAAAAAAACTATACTAACACTGATCAAGAAGTGGGCTGGTCCTCATAAATGTTACTAAATATTACCAAGCTGCCCAGATGGCAAATTCATTTTCTCATTTACCATATCTTATTGTCTATGTTACTATGTAATCTAAATAAAAATCAATGAAAAGGAAACATTGTGGTTTTCCTTTATTGGCATATGGGCATTGACACTCTATGTCAGTCTAAATTGGATGACTTATTCACACTACAAGAGACACATGTACTAAAGCACATTAAAATAACCCTGCCACATAAAAGAAAAGCTGTTACCTGTAAAAGAAGGCAGTAAATTGCTGGGAAACCTCAATTTCTGGGAGTGTCAATTCCCCACAGCTCTCACTGTATTCATCTGAACCTCAAATCATTGCAGAAGAAAGTGGTGATGTAAGGTCAGAGGAAGGAACCAGCACAGCTTGCGGGGGATCCAGGAGATCAACACTCCTGGTAGTGTCAGTTTTCCAACCGACATTGGGGAACCAGTCCTCAAGATTAGTTAGAATTGTGTTCAGCAGTGCAAGCACTAGAAAGGGCAAATATTTAAAATATTTATCTTCTTTTACAAGTGCCTCTGTTTTAGCAGACTGTTTTCATGACAGAGTTGCTTTTAACCACTTCAGCCCCAGAGGATTTGGCTGCTTAATGACCAGAGCACTTTTTACAATTTGGCACTGCGTGGTTATGCAATCCTGTACCCAAACAAAATTTGCGTCCTTTTTTTCCCACAAATAGAGCTTTCTTTTGATGGAATTTGATTGCCTCTACAATTTTTATTTTTTGAGATATAGATGGAAAAAGACCGAAAATTGTGAAAAAAAATGATATTTTCTACTTTTTGTTATGAAAAGAATTTAATAAACTCAATTTTAGTCATATATTTAGGCCAAAATGTATTCAGCCACATGTCTTTGGTGCTATATTTATTGGTTTGCGCAAAGGTTATAGCGTCTACAAACTAGGGTACATTTTCTGGAATTTACACAGCTTTTAGTTTATGACTACTATCTCATTTCTTGAGGTGCTAAAATGGCAGGGCAGTACAACCCCCCCCCCTAAATAACCCCATTTTACCACCCAAAGGAAATTGCTGAGAGGCATGTTAAGCCCATTGAATATTTTATTTTTTTGTCATAAGTGATTGAAAAATGACAACAAAAAATTTTCACAGAGTTGTCACTAAATGTTGTCACACATGCCATGGTTATATGTGGAATTAACACCCCAAAATACATTCTGCTGCTTCTCCTGAGTATGGGGATACCTCATGTGTGAGACTTTTGGGAGCCTATCCGCGTACAGGACCCAAAAATCCAATCACTGCCTTCAGGATTTCTAAGAGTGTAAATTTTTGATTTCACTCCTCACTACCTATCACAGTTTCGAAGGCCATAAAATGTCAAGGTAGCACAAAACCCCCCAAATTACCCCATTTTGGAAAGTAGACACCCCAAACTATTTGCTGATAGGCATGTTGAGTCCATGGAATATTTTATATTTTGCACAAAGTTGTCACTAAATGATCTATTGCTCAAACATGCCATGGGCATATGTGAAATAACACCCCAAAATACCTTCTGTTGCTTCTCCTGAGTACAGGGATACCACATGTGTGAGACTTTTTGGGAGCCTAGCCATGTACAGGACCCCGAAAACCAAGCACCGCCTTTAGACTTTCTAAGGGCGTAAAATGGTGATTTCACTTCCTCACTACCTATCACATGAAATGACAAGATAGTACAACCCCCCCCCCCCCCCCCCCCACAAATGACCCTATTTTGGAAAGAAGACACTTCAAGCTATTTGCTGAGAGGCATGTTAAGTCTATGGAATATTTTATATTTTGCCACAGGTTTTGGGAAAATTCTTTTTTTTTTTTTAAATAAAGTTGTCACTAGATTATATATAGTTCAAACATGGCATGGTTATATGTGGAATTACACCCCAAAATACATTCTGCTGCTTCTCCTGAGCATGGGGATACCACATGTGTGGGACTTTTTGGCAGTCTAACCACGTACAGGACCCAATCACCGACTTCAGGCTTTCTAAGGGCGTACATTTTTGATTTCACTTCTTACTGCCTATCACAGTTTCGGAGGCCATAAAATGCCCAGATAGCACAACCCCCCACCCCCAAATGACCCCATTTTGCAGACACCCCAAGCTATTTGCTGAGAGGCATGTTGAGTATTTTGCAGATCTTACTTTTTGTCGCAAGGTATTGAAATTTGAAAAAATAAAAAAGAAATTCATTTTTCATTTCTTTCTTCATTTTCAAAAATAAATGAGATCTGCAAAATACTCACCATGCCTCTTAGCAAATACCTAGGGGTGTCTACTTTCCAAAATGGGGTCATTTTGGGGGGTTTTGTGCTATATGGACATTTCAGGGCCTCCGTAACTGTGATAGGTAGTGAGGAGTAAAATCACAATCTTACGCCTTTAGAAAGCCTGAGGGTGATGCTTGGTTTTCAGGGTCCTGTACGTGGTTAGGCTCCCAAAAAGTCTCACATATGTGGTATCCCCATACACAGGAGAAGCAGCAGAATGTATTTTGGGGTGTAATTCCACATATAATAATGCCATGCTTGAACAAAATTATCATTTAGTGACAACTTTGTGTAAAAAAAAAAAAAAAAATTCCCGAAACTTGTGGCAAGATATAAAATATTCCATGGACTCAACATGCCTGTCAGCAAAAAGCTTGAAGTGTCTTCTTTCCAAAATTGGCTCATTTGTGGGGGTTTTCTGCTACCTTGACATTTCAGGGCCTCCGAAACTGTGATACATAGTGAGGAAGTGAAATCACCATTTTACGCCCTTAGAAAGTCTGAAGGCGGTGATTGGTTTTTGGGGTCCTTTACATGGCTAGGTTCCCAAAAAGTCTCACACATGTGGTACCCCAATACTCAGGAGAAGCAGCAGAATGTATTTTGGGGTATAATTTCACATATGTCCATTGGCATGTTTGAGCAATAGATCATTTAGTGACAACTTTCTGCAACAAAAAAAAAAGTGTAATTTTCCCAAAACTTGTGGCAAAATATAAAATATTCCATGGACTCAACATGCCTATCAGCAAATAGCTTGGAGTGTCTACTTTCCAAAAAGGGGGTTTTAAACTATCCTGGCATTTTATACACAACATTTAGAAGCTTATGTCACACATCACCCACTCTTCTAACCACTTGAAGACAAAGCCCTTTCTGACACTTATTGTTTACAGGAAAAAATATTATTTTTTTTGCAAGAAAATTACTTTGAACCCCCTAACATTATATATTTTTTTATAGCAAAGGCCCTACAAATTAAAATGGTGGGTGTTGCCATTTTTTTTTTTACACAGTATTTGCGCAGCGATTTTTCAAACGCAATTTTTTGGGAAAAAACACACTTTTTTCGGTTTTCGGGGTCCCGTACACGGCTAGGCTCCCAAAAAGTCTCACACATGTGGTATCCCTGTACTCAGGAGAAGAAGCAGAATGTATTTTGGGGTGTAATTTCACATATTCCCATGGCATGTTTGAGCAATATATCATTTAGTGACAACTTTGTGCAAAAAAAAAAAAATTTGTCTCTTTCCCGCAACTTGTGTCGCAATATAAAATATTCCATGGACTCGACATGCCTTTCAGCAAATAGCTTGGGGTGTCTACTTTCCAAAATGGGGTAATTTGGGGGGGTTTTGAACTGTCCTGGCATTTTATGCACAACATTTAGAAGCTTATGTCACACATCACTCACTCTTCTAACCACTTGAAGACAAAGCCCTTTCTGACACTTATTGTTTACATGAAAAAGTTATTTTTTTTTGCAAAAAAATTACTTTGAACCCCCAAACATTATATATTTTTTTAAAGCAAATGCCCTACAGATTAAAATGGTGGGTGTTTCATTTTTTTTTTCACACAGTATTTGCGCAGCGATTTTTCAAACGCATTTTTTGGGGAAAAAACACACTTTTTTAAATTTTAATGCACTAAAACACACTATATTGCCCAAATGTTTGATGAAATAAAAAAGATGATCTTAGGCCGAGTACATGGATACCAAACATGACATGCTTTAAAATTGCGCACAAACGTGCAGTGGCAACAAAATAAATACATTTTTAAAAAGCCTTTAAAAGCCTTTACAGGTTACCACTTTAGATTTACAGAGGAGGTCTACTGCAAAAATTACTGCCCTCGATCTGACCTTTGCGGTGATACCTCACATGCATGATGCAATTGCTGTTTAGATATGACACCAGATCGATGCTTGCATTCGCCTTTGCACGTGAGCATGGGGGGACGGGGGGACAGGGGTGTTGTTTTTTTTTTAATTAATTATTTTGCTTTTTTAATATATTTTTAAACTTTTCCTTTCATTTTTTTTATCATTTTTATTGTTATCTCAGGGAATGTAAATATCCCCTATGATAGCAATAGATAGTAACAGGTATTCTTTTTTTTAAAAAAATTAGGTCTATTAGACCCTAGATCTCTCCTCTGCCCTCAAAGCATCTGACCACACCAAGATCGGTGTGATAAAATGCTTTACCAATTTCCCAATGGCGCTATTTATATCTAAGTCATGAAATGCTTGTAGCTGGTTTCTTAGGCCATAGAGATGATTGGAGCTGTTCTCGTCTCTGATCAGCTCTATGGTCAGCTGGCAGAACCACCGGCTGCTTTTTCGGGTTCCCTGTTGGGACAGGAGAGCCCGAGAAAACCATGAAATACGGTGGGAGGGGGGGATGTTCCCTCCCACTGCTTGTAAAAGACTCTATATATTGAAACATGTAATTGTCATTCATATGCATATATGCACACCTGTCTATTCATGTGACAGTCCTTTGGATAATTCTGTGTGCGTGTCCACGCTCTCATGTGTAGCAAGCCCCTTGCTGCAATCTGTTTTGATGGATGTGCCGACCTCGATCATCAACTGGGCAATAATTTGCTTAGTGGAAACGAGATCGGCACATATATGAGGGATTTGATCTGTCATATAAATCTGATAATCTAGTTACTTCCCCGACCAACTGAGAGAATAAAGTGAAAGGCTAATGAATGGGAGATATTCACCAGTGGAGTGTTTTTTATTTTTAAAAAACGGCTCTTGAAAATCTCATTTACAGATTGTGAATATACCTACATCTGCAATGACTAACTAGACTCTATGAAACTACATAGGTATATGTAGTTTAAATATGTAGTTTATAGAGTGATCAAATGAGAACATGGTGCAAACGTTTAAATAACACTCACACACTAATTCCCTACGTATCATAATGTTTAGATCTACACCCATAGGATAATGAGACAACAGCCCTATGAGGAGGTGTGTCTCTCCCCTATCATCTAAATGAGTAAAATCACAATGTATTTATGTCTCCACTGCAACATTGTATCTCTAATAGGGCGTACACACCGTCGGACTTTGTTCGGACATTCCGACAACAAAATCCTAGGATTTTTTCCGACGGATGTCGGCTCAAACTTGTTTTGCCTACACACGGTCGCACAAAGTTGTCGGAATTTCCGATCGCCAACCACGCGGTCACGTACACCACGTACGACGAGACTAGAAAAGGCCGGTTCAGAACCAAGCGCGGCACCCTTTGGGCTCCTTTTGCTAATCTCGTGTTAGTAAAAGTTTGGTGAGAGACGATTCGCGCTTTTTCAGACTCGTGGCTTTCAGATAGTTTTCTGCCGTTCAGTTTGTGCTTGTGGGTTTGTATCTGCTCTTCAGTGCGTGCAGTCAGTTCGTATCAGAGTTTTCTGTGTGATCTTGCCTGCTCGTTGCTGTTTTTCAGGTCGCTCTTCACAGGCCTTGCTGTTCTTCAGTGCGTTCTGTTACTTCGTTCTGAGCAGCCGACCGTTTTCTAGCCATGTTTCGTATGCGTACTCCTCGTAGAGTTGGTGCTGTGCGGGGGCTTGGTTTTGGGGTCCTGACCTTGACACAAGTCCAGTCCATGAACAGGGTGGGGAGGAGTTCATGGACCAAGAATTGGTTGCTTCAGCGTGACCAGTTCTCTCATATGCCTTTGCTCCGTGAGATCCGTGAGAATAATCCTGATGATTTCAGGAACTTTCTCAGGATGACGGACCCCATGTTTCACCGTTTGTTGGCTTCGCTGACCCCCTATATCAGCAGGCAGGATACCTGCATGAGGCAAACCATCACTCCAGAGCAGAGGTTGGTCGCTACCCTGCGGTATTTGGCGACAGGGAGAAGTCTGCAGGACTTAAAGTTCTCGACAGGCATCTCCCCCCAGGCTCTGGGGATCATTATCCCAGAGACCTGTTCTGCCATCATCCAGGTCCTGCAGAAGGAGTATATGAAGGTAAGATTTTTATTCTTTTATATCACATTTTATTGTACTGAAAGTTTGATAATATCTTGCATTTCTTTCCTCATTCCCTAATTACCATGATTGTAATATGCTGTGAATGTCCCCTTTGTTCTCATGCATGCTGGATTTTTATGTAATTATTATATTAGGTCCTTCATACATATTTGCCCTTCACTAACCTCCCCAGCATGGTGTCTCCTGCCCTATATTCACCTCATGTAGTCACTTAACAATGTATTTTATCATCTCCATAGTAGTGCTTTACCCCAAACACCCCCTAAAATGTTTGGAAATGTTATTTTAAATTCAGGCAGAGTGCCAGAGGCTTTTTTTTGTGGTGTCCCCAAATAATTTTTAGTAACCCTCCCTCCCCCAACTGCTAAGTCAGCTGATCCCAATTCTCTATCTATCCTCAATCATCTATCTGCTGACTTTGCCAAACCCATACACACTATACCCACCTCTTTACTGGTCAGATGTATGGATGAATTCCACAAAGCATGTAGTGCAAGGGCCTGCCAGTATACTTTCCAATGGTAGTGTTTAAAGTTTTTGTATCCTATTATTATCTTGATAGGTAATAGCAGAATGTCCAAATGTCCTCAAATGTGTACAATGTGTATTTATATCTTTGTATTCTGACACTTCTTACCTGTCCAGTGGTCTGCCAATAGTGTAACTAAGGAGGGGCTGTTCCAAGTAATATCCATTATTTAGGCATTCAGCTCTCAATGAAGTGAAAAGGGTTACCTGTCCAAGATTTCCACACACCCCATAATGTTAGAAATGGCCCATGAGAGGGGGGGAGGGGGAATATGATAGGTGTACCTTATAGAGCCCGAAGAGTGGTGGAGAACACATTTGGAATCCTGGCCAGCCGGTTCCGCCTATTTCTGACACCTATCCATATGGCGGAGTATAAACTGAACCATATAATACTTGCGTGCTGTGTTCTCCATAATTTTTTACGGAAACATTCGGCGCCAACTATGCTGGCTCAGTTGGGCCTGAGGCCGGAATCCTACATCAAACCACACTGACGGCGCTTGAAAGTGGCCGTCCTGGCTTGCCCTCCCTGAGTGCCCGTGATGTCCGGTTACGCTACCTGGAGTTCTTTGCGGGTAGGGGGGCTATCAATATGCCAGACAATATGTGAAGCCTTTTTCAAATAAAAAAAAAAAAGAAAATCTTTGTGGACATTTACTGCTTGTGTTTGTTTTAGCTGACCCTGACAGAAATGTTTTGAGTTGAGAAAATGTCGTGATTCGGTAACCTTATACAAAGCACTGTTGGCTGTTATTTCCTAAATGCAAAAACACATTTTACTACAAGTGCACTTGCAACTGCACTGAAACTGCACTTGTAGTGCAAAGAGGATTTGCCCTTAGGAATTAACACCACTTTTGCATCAAACAGCTATTACATCTGGTGCTGTGCGGGGGCTTGGTTTTGGGGTCCTGACCTTGACACAAGTCCAGTCCATGAACAGGGTGGGGAGGAGTTCATGGACCAAGAATTGGTTGCTTCAGCGTGACCAGTTCTCTCATATGCCTTTGCTCCGTGAGATCCGTGAGAATAATCCTGATGATTTCAGGAACTTTCTCAGGATGACGGACCCCATGTTTCACCGTTTGTTGGCTTCGCTGACCCCCTATATCAGCAGGCAGGATACCTGCATGAGGCAAACCATCACTCCAGAGCAGAGGTTGGTCGCTACCCTGCGGTATTTGGCGACAGGGAGAAGTCTGCAGGACTTAAAGTTCTCGACAGGCATCTCCCCCCAGGCTCTGGGGATCATTATCCCAGAGACCTGTTCTGCCATCATCCAGGTCCTGCAGAAGGAGTATATGAAGGTAAGATTTTTATTCTTTTATATCACATTTTATTGTACTGAAAGTTTGATAATATCTTGCATTTCTTTCCTCATTCCCTAATTACCATGATTGTAATATGCTGTGAATGTCCCCTTTGTTCTCATGCATGCTGGATTTTTATGTAATTATTATATTAGGTCCTTCATACATATTTGCCCTTCACTAACCTCCCCAGCATGGTGTCTCCTGCCCTATATTCACCTCATGTAGTCACTTAACAATGTATTTTATCATCTCCATAGTAGTGCTTTACCCCAAACACCCCCTAAAATGTTTGGAAATGTTATTTTAAATTCAGGCAGAGTGCCAGAGGCTTTTTTTTGTGGTGTCCCCAAATAATTTTTAGTAACCCTCCCTCCCCCAACTGCTAAGTCAGCTGATCCCAATTCTCTATCTATCCTCAATCATCTATCTGCTGACTTTGCCAAACCCATACACACTATACCCACCTCTTTACTGGTCAGATGTATGGATGAATTCCACAAAGCATGTAGTGCAAGGGCCTGCCAGTATACTTTCCAATGGTAGTGTTTAAAGTTTTTATATCCTATTATTATCTTGATAGGTAATAGCAGAATGTCCAAATGTCCTCAAATGTGTACAATGTGTATTTATATCTTTGTATTCTGACACTTCTTACCTGTCCAGTGGTCTGCCAATAGTGTAACTAAGGAGGGGCTGTTCCAAGTAATATCCATTATTTAGGCATTCAGCTCTCAATGAAGTGAAAAGGGTTACCTGTCCAAGATTTCCACACACCCCATAATGTTAGAAATGGCCCATGAGAGGGGGGGAGGGGGAATATGATAGGTGTACCTTATACTTTGGCCTTGTTAAATTCCCCTTAATAAATGCTATCTGGAGGTTGCCCCATAATGTTTGTGTCTAATCTGCTTGCCATGTTTCAGAGTAAAAATAGTAATGTTTATTTTCTTTTCCTCAACAGTTTCCTTCCACGCCACAGGAATGGCAGACTGTGGCCTCCCACTTTGCCCAGCGGTGGGACTTTCCTAACTGCGGAGGGGCAATTGATGGGAAACACGTCCACATCGTCCCACCACCCAACTCGGGGTCGTACTATTATAATTACAAGGGGTTTAATAGTATAGTGATGTTGGCGGTGGTGTCGGCTAATTACCACTTCTTGTATGTGGACGTGGGGAAGAATGGCCGGATGTCCGATGGTGGAGTCATCGCCCAGACGGAGTTCTACAGGCGTCTCCAGAATGGCAGCTTGGACTTGCCAGCTCCAGAGGACAATGTGGAAGGACTCCCATTTGTGTTCGTTGCTGATGAAGCATTTGCGCTGGGGGACCACCTGATGCGGCCATTCCCGATGAGGACCCTCACCCCGGAACAGAGGGTTTTTAATTACCGGCTGGCCAGAGCCCGAAGAGTGGTGGAGAACACATTTGGAATCCTGGCCAGCCGGTTCCACCTATTTCTGACACCTATCCATATGGCGGAGTATAAACTGAACCATATAATACTTGCGTGCTGTGTTCTCCATAATTTTTTACGGAAACATTCGGCGCCAACTATGCTGGCTCAGTTGGGCCTGAGGCCGGAATCCTACATCAAACCACACTGACGGCGCTTGAAAGTGGCCGTCCTGGCTTGCCCTCCCTGAGTGCCCGTGATGTCCGGTTACGCTACCTGGAGTTCTTTGCGGGTAGGGGGGCTATCAATATGCCAGACAATATGTGAAGCCTTTTTCAAATAAAATAAAAAAAGAAAATCTTTGTGGACATTTACTGCTTGTGTTTGTTTTAGCTGACCCTGACAGAAATGTTTTGAGTTGAGAAAATGTCGTGATTCGGTAACCTTATACAAAGCACTGTTGGCTGTTATTTCCTAAATGCAAAAACACATTTTACTACAAGTGCACTTGCAACTGCACTGAAACTGCACTTGTAGTGCAAAGAGGATTTGCCCTTAGGAATTAACACCACTTTTGCATCAAACAGCTATTACATCACCCCAAAAGTGTTGTAGTGTTGAGACAATAATCCACACATTCTTGAGTAAGCCACTTTTTAATACCTGCACAATCACATGTGCATTTACCAAGGGTTTTTAAAACAAACCAACATGTTTGTTGTATAACAATTTTTGCAGTAGCATTAGCAAAATTCGAAATGTCCATTTCAGATAAAACAGGCCTGTGTAAAACCAACAAGAAAGCCAAAAAACTTGAACTTACAAAGTTCACATTAGGTAAAACCTGAAGGCTATATCAGACATCAGTATTTAGGAACTGGGTTTGATATAGCGTTCAGATGGGGGGAAATCACCCCTGGAAAAGCCAAATTTGGAAGATGCACACAAATTTCCCAATGTCAACATGTGCTATCTGCCATCAGGGGGGATCAAGGGATGTGTTTTGGGGGAGCAAGCCCTTCCTCAATGCGACTTTATAATTGAGGAAAGGGTTGCACCCCCAAAACGTGTCCATTGATCTCCCGTGATGGCAGATAGCACATGTTGGCATACTGTGTGCATCCTCCAAATTTGGCTTTTCAAAACATTGCCAAAAAATATAAAAGATTGGACCACAATACAAAAAGTGATTTTGTGGGGTTTAAATTCGCCCCAAAACATCAATGATGGTATTATTTTTTTTAATAACATCATGGATTTTTTGCTGGATGTTTTGCAGTTCGGCATTACACCCCAGGATCTCCCCAATCAGGATCTGGGCACTTTCAGAAGTAAAGCGTTCGGGATCCCTCACATCACGATCACCTAAAAAGAGATAAATAAAAAAAAAAAGGTCTCAAAAATCTGCCAGCATCCATCTCTTACCTGAGCCTGTGGTCACAGACACTCACCTGTTGTGGTGCCAATCTCCACCACATCTTCTTCTTCCTCCTGCTCAGCTTAGTTTGGGGGTATTTCACCTTCTTCCATAGGTGGAGGGTCTGTGGTCTCCTCGGATGAGGGGTGTCCTTCGAGTCTTTTCTCCCCTATGTAAAACAAAAATGGTATAATTAGCACACAGATATTTGATGGCAGAACTATAAATAGGAAACATTGCTTGGAAGTGGGGTACAATTGTCTATTTTAGCCGAGTTCCAAGATGTATTTTTTTTATTGCCCTTTGTCAAGCTGCAATACTTTACCTGTTTTGTACAAGCTTCACAGATGTAGCCCCCCCTATAGTATACACTGGAGCACCTGTGTGCCCCCCTAATAAAAATGTTGTTCTGGTGTCCCACACTAGTGCTCCTGTGTCCAGATGTGAAAACAGCTGCTCAGTGTCCTCTCCTTACACACAATCTAGTTGGCATTTCAGTCTAGTAACAAACCCATCTACACAAACAAATATTTGGCATCCAAGTAGGCCCAAAAAAAATGTGGGGAAATGCATATGGCCTAAACAATGGTGTTTTAGAGGCCGAAAGAAAAATGTTTGATACGAACGAATAATGGGCCCATGAACATTAAAGTTGCCCTTTTAACCACTTGAGCCCCGGACCATTATGCTGCCTAAGGACCAGAGGTCTTTTTCCAATTTGGCACTGCGTCACTTTAACTGCTAATTGCGCGGTCATGCAATGCTGTACCCAAACGAAATTTGCGTCCTTTTCTTCCCACAAAAAGAGCTTTTATTTGATGGTATTTGATCACCTCTGCAGTTTTTATTTTTTGCGCTATAAACGGAAAAAGACCGAAAATTTTGAAAAAAAATGATATTTTCTACTTTTTGTTATAAAAAAAATCCAATAAACTAAATTTTAGTCATACATTTAGGCCAAAATGTATTCGGCCACATGTCTTTGGTAAAAAAAATGTCAATAAGCGTATATTTATTGGTTTGCGCAAAAGTTATAGCGTCTACAAACTAGGGTACATTTTCTGTAATTTACACAGCTTTTAGTTTATGACTGCCTATGTCATTTCTTGAGGTGCTAAAATGGCAGGGCAGTACAAAACCCCCCCAAATGACCCCATTTTGGAAAGTAGAAACCCCAAGGAAATTGCTGAGAGGCATGTTGAACCCATTGAATATTTATTTTTTTTGTCCCAAGTGATTGAATAATGACAAAAAAAAAAAAATATTTACAAAAAGTTGTCACTAAATGGTATACTGCTCACACAGGCCATGGGCCTATGTGGAATTGCACCCCAAAATACATTCAGCTGCTTCTCCTGAGTATGGGGATACCACATATGTGGGACTTTTTGGGAGCCAAGCCGCGTACGGGGCCCCGAAAACCAAGCATCGCCTTCAGGATTTCTAAGGGTGTAAATTTTTGATTTCACTCTTCACTGCCTATCACAGTTTCGGAGGCCATGGAATGCCCAGGTGGCACAAAACCCCCCCAAATTACCCCATTTTGGAAAGTAGACACCCCAAGCTATTTGCTGAGAGGCATATTGAGTCCATGGAATATTTTATATTTTGACACAAGTTGCGGGAAAGTGACACTTTTTTTTTTTTTTTTTTTTTTTTGCACAAAGTTGTCACTAAATGATATATTGCTCACACAGGCCATGGGCATATGTGGAATTGCACCCTAAAATACATTTAGCTGCTTCTCCTGAGTATGGGGATACCACATGTGTGGGACTTTTTGGGAGCCTAGCCGCGTACGGGGCCCCGAAATCCAATCACCGCCTTCAGGATTTCTAAGGGTGAAAATTTTTGATTTCATTCTTCACTGCCTATCACAGTTTCTGAGGCCATGGAATGCCCAGGTGGCACAAAACCCTCCCAAATGACCCCATTTTGGAAAGTAGACACCCCAAGTTATTTGCTGAGAGGCATGGTGAGTATTTTGCAGCTCTCATTTGTTTTTGAAAATGAAGAAAGGCAAGAAAAAACATTTTTTTTTCTTTTTTCAATTTTCAAAACTTTGTGACAAAAAGTGAGGTCTGCAAAATACTCACTATACCTCTCAGCAAATAGCTTTGGGTGTCTACTTTCCAAAATGGGGTAATTTGGGGGGGTTTTGTGCCACCTGGGCTTTCCATGGCCTCCGAAACTGTGATAGGCAGTGAAGAGTGAAATCAAAAATTCACGCCCTTAGAAAGCCTGAAGGCGGTGCTTGGTTTTCGGGGTCCCGTACGCGGCTAGGCTCCCAAAAAGTCTCACACATGTGGTATCCCCGTACTCAGGAGAAGAAGCAGAATGTATTTTGGGGTGTAATTTCACATATTCCCATGGCATGTTTGAGCAATATATCATTTAGTGACAACTTTGTGCAAAAAAAAATAAATTTGTCTCTTTCCCGCAACTTGTGTCGCAATATAAAATATTCCATGGACTCAACATGCCTTTCAGCAAATAGCTTGGGGTGTCTACTTTCCAAAATGGGGTCATTTGGGGGGGTTTTGAACTGTCCTGGCATTTTATGCACAACATTTAGAAGCTTATGTCACACATCACTCACTCTTCTAACCACTTGAAGACAAAGCCCTTTCTGACACTTATTGTTTACATGAAAAAGTTTTTTTTTTTTGCAAAAAAATTACTTGGAACCCCCAAACATTATATATTTTTTTAAAGCAAATGCCCTACAGATTAAAATGGTGGGTGTTTCATTTTTTTTTTTCACACAGTATTTGCGCAGCGATTTTTCAAACGCATTTTTTGGGGAAAAAACACACTTTTTTAAATTTTAATGCACTAAAACACACTATATTGCCCAAATGTTTGATGAAATAAAAAAGATGATCTTAGGCCGAGTACATGGATACCAAACATGACATGCTTTAAAATTGCGCACAAATGTGTAGTGGCAACAAAATAAATACATTTTTAAAAGCCTTTAAAAGCCTTTACAGGTTACCACTTTAGATTTACAGAGGAGGTCTACTGCAAAAATTACTGCCCTCGATCTGACCTTCGCGGTGATACCTCACATGCATGGTGCAATTGCTGTTTACGTTTGACGACAGACCGCCGCTTGCGTTCGCCTTAGCGCGAGAGCAGGGGGCCACAGGGGTGCTTTTTTTTTTTTTTTTTTCTTTATTATTTTTTTGCTTTTTTTATCTTATTTTTAAACTGTTCCTTTCATTTTTTTTTTTAATCATTTTTTTGTTATCTCGGGGAAAGTAAATATCCCCTATGATAGCAATAGTTAGTGACAGGTACTCTTTTTTGAAAAAATTGGGGTCTATTAGACCCTAGATCTCTCCTCTGCCCTCAAAGCATCTGACGACACCAAGATCGGTGTGATAAAATGCTTCCCCAATTTCCCAATGGCGCTATTTACATCCGGCAAAATCTAAGTCATAAAATGCTCGTAGCTTCCGGTTTCTTAGGCCATAGAGATGTTTGGAGCCACTCTGGTCTCTGATCAGCTCTATGGTCAGCTGGCTGAATCACCGGCTGCATTCTCAGGTTCCCTGTTGAGACAGGAGAGCCAGAGAAAAACACGGAAGACGGTGGGGGGGGGCATTCCCTCCCACGGCTTGTAAAAGCAGTCTAGAGGCTAATTAGCCGCTAGGATTGCTTTTACATGAAAGCCGACCGCTGGCTGAAAAGAATGATACCAAGATGATACCTAAACCTGCAGGCATCATTCTGGTATAACCACTCAAAGTAGTGAATGGCGTACCTGAAGACAAAAAAATGGTTAACAATAAAGCACAGTAAACGGTAAAGTATAAAAAATTGCATACCTGAAAAGCAAACATGATAAAACATAATAACAATAAAACATTGCAGAATAGAATACAGTAAAAAAGAGCAGAACAATAGAGAGAATAGAACAATGAAACGACAACTATTTTATTTTATTTTATATATATATTTTTTTTTTTACACTTTTTTTGTAACTAACTTTTATAACTGTAACCGGTTCCAGGTTCGGGTCTCTCAAAATGCGCTGGCATCTTGGGAGACCCTGTGAAAGTGTGCCTAGTCTGTGCAATGCTGTACCCTACGCTAATACTCAACTAGTGAATGGCAGCGTTCAAAACATTCACCAATGCAAAGACCAGGATTGTCAGGACAGGAGGGACAATAATAGCGGGTGTCACGTCTATATCCGCGCTTGCTGCAGACACAACATCTTTTTTGGGGGGGTTTGTTGGGTAGGGGTACTCAGGAGGACATAAAGAAAATGCCTCTCATGCAGCCGACTGCATTTGGTTGGGGATGTGAATGGGGGAAGTACGGGCGCTGCAGAAGCGGTGGGTTCCCAATTAGGATTGGCGAATGCAGCAGGAAGGGCACTATGGGCACGACGGGCCTGTGTTTGTCTTCTTGGTGGCAGCGGGACACTACTTGTGCTTGCCACCTCACCAGCTTGAACTGCACTTATGGGACTCGCCACGTCACCAAGTGTTACTGCAGTGCTGGTTTGACTACGACCGGGGTGTACTAGGCCGCTGGCGCTTGCCAGTTTAATAAAAAGCTACCAAAAAAACTGTTAGCGATCGCAGGGATCAGGCCTGACTCTGCGAACGCTGCAGTTATGCTTTAAGTGTTTTGTAAGTGACAGTGATCAATCGATACTGCACTTGGGTGGGCTGAGCTGGGCCGGGCGGAGGGGCAAAATGCAGGTGCTAGCAGGTATCTGGGCTGATCCCGCTAACACTGCGTTTTTGAGAACCCTAAACTGCTGGGGATGCTAGTATAGATCTGATCGGATCAGATATTGATCCGATCAGATACTATACCACTAAGGGAGGCGTATGCTGCGTACGTGGGTGTTAGCGGTACTGGCGCTAACCTGACGCTGCTTGGGGCTGGTGCTTGCCAGTTCAACAAAATACTACCAAAAAAACTGTTAGCGATCGCAGGGATCAGGCCTGACTCTGCGAACACTGCAGTTATGCATTTAGTGTTTTGTAAGTGTCAGTGATCGATCGATACTGCACTTGGGTGGGCTGGGCTGGGCCGGGCGGAGGGGCAAAACGCAGGTGCTAGCAGGTATCTGGGCTGATCCCGCTAACACTGCGTTTTTGGGAACCCTAAACTGCTGGGGATGCTAGTATAGATCTGATCGGATCAGATATTGATCCGATCAGATACTATACCACTAAGGGAGGCGTATGCTGCGTGCGTGGGTGTTAGCGGTACTGGCGCTAATCTGATGCTGCCTGGGGCGACGCATATCACCGCCGGGCGATCAGGGGGCTAAACCTTTATTCGGTAATAAACGGCGGGTGCCCTGACACTATAAAAAATAAACTAACCAGCGTCAACCGTAACACTTATACGGTGATCAGTGGTGAAAGGGTTAATTAGGGGGCAATCAAGGGGTTAAAACATTTATTCGGTAGTATATGGGAGTCCCTGTCACTATAAAACTCTGACGGCGAACCTAAATATTTACGTCCCTAACTAGCGTCACCAGCGACACTAATACAGCGATCAGAAAAATGATCGCTTAGCGACACTGGTGACAGGGGGTGATCAAGGGGCTAAAACTTTATTAGGGGGTGTTAGGGGGGTACCCTAGACCTAAAGGGGGCTAACAGTAACTGACCTAACACTGTAACTGTCACAAACTGACACCAATACAGTAATCAGAAAGAAAAAAAAAAACCTGCTTGGTGTCAGTTTGTGACGGGGGGGTGATTGGGGGGTGATCGGGGGGGCGATCGGGGGGCCAATGGGGGGGGGGATCGGGGTGTTTTGTGTGCCTGGCATGTTCTACTGTGTTGTGTAGTGTGTTTTCACTCACAGTGATGTCTTCTCCCCTCGCGCTGGAACGGAAACTACCGAGCCGAGGAGAGATGACATCATTTCCTTTGCTGCTGTTTAGCATACAGCAGCAAAGGAATGTTCCCATTGGCCGGTGGCGATCGCGAGGGGGGGCCACGAACGGATGGCCTACCCCTCACCTCCGATCGCCGGGGAACAAAAGACAACCGCCTCGGGCACCGGGGGGGGGTCCGGTCGGACCCCCCACCCGCAGAAGGCAAATTACGTACATGTATGTGATTTTGCCTGTCCGTGCCACCTTGCCGACGTACATCGGCGTGAGGCGGTCGTCAATTGGTTAAACGTTACAATTAATAAAAGCATATGGAGCAGCACGAACGTAATAAAGACAGAAAGAATAGGAACACAGCACAACTACTTACTTTTTTGCAGCACTCTCCCGATCTTTCGGTACTGCTCTGGCTCTCTCAACTTCAGGTCCGACCACCGCTTCCTGAGCTGATCTTTAGATCTTCGTACCCCGAAATTCCTGTGAAGGCTTTTATCCACTTTAGCAATGATTTTGGCCTTTCTGATGTTGGGGTAGGGGTAAGGCCCATACTTCCCGTCAAAGTCGGACTTCCTCATGATGTCGACCATCTCCAACATCTCCCCAAAGGACATATTTGTGGCCTTAAAACGTCTCCTTCTGGATCGGGACGTGCCTGGATCCGGGCTTTCCTCCTCCTCCTCCTCGTTGCTATAATTAGCACACACCTGCTCGAACTCCACCATCATGCTCTTCACCCACTGCGCCGAATGAAAAGGGGCAGGGAATAGACTAGAAAGAACGTCAGGGGCGGGCGGAGTTACACGCATGCGCAGTGTGTATAAAGCATAACACGCGTGCGTATTACGTACGATCTGTGAGCGGAGGAAGGAGCATTGGACGCGCCGATCGTAAGAACGAAGGTAAGAGACAAACTTGTGCCTATACTGCTTCTACATTGAGGCCTATATTGTAACAAGATTAGGAGAGTTTTGTCTGACATTAGGCTTTGTCTTGTGTTGTGTCTTGCAGTGAACATGGATATGCTACTCAAAGATAATGACTTCATGTCAGTATTCCTAGAGATGCTAAGGGAGCTGCCCTGTCTGTGGGAGATTAAACACCCCCATTTCAAGAACCAAGCAAAGAGGAAGGCAGCACTGGAGCAATTGTGTGAAATTGTGAAGCAGATGATCCCCATGGCAGACATCACCTATTTAAAGATATTAATTGGTTGCCTGAGGAGTACATATCTTAGGGAGTGCAAGAAAGTCCTGGATTCACAGAGATCCGGAGCAGCAGATGACATCTATGTCCCCAGGATGTTGTACTACGACAGGCTGCACTTTCTGGCAGGCCAGACTGAACCCAGGCCATCCCTCTCCAGTCTTCCTTCCACGCTTCCTTCCCCCCCGGCTGAGGCTTCTGACGCCCAACCTGGGCCTTCCAGGCAACATGTGGAGGAGCCCAGATTGAGCCAGGTATAGCATTCCTCTAAATATTTATGCTTGTACAATCAATGATGTTAACTAGATGTTAGTTGGGAGTACTAATTTAGGATTGTGATTGATGATGCAAAAACTAAAACCATGTCCCTTTTTCATACACAGGGAAGTCTCAGCCAGGAGGTGGCCGGGCCGAGCCGGCTGGCTGATCTGCAGGTCCCTCCACCCCCCTGAAAAGAGAAAGTGGCAGTAGGAGGAGTGCCCTAGAGGAGGCTGCTATAGGATTCTTTTGGAGGGCTACAGAGGTCCTGGGAGCACCCCACACCATGGAGGAGAACATTGCTGCCTTCATTGCATATAAAATGCAGAGGATGGAGAAGGGCCAACAAGTCATGTGTGAGGCCCTCATATTGGAGGCTCTTGAGAAAGGTATGAGGGGCCAAATGACACCTCAGACACACCTTTGTGATGGTCCTCCTCCTCCTCCTGCAGGTCCTCCTCCTCGTCCTCCCTCTCCTCCAGGTCCCCCCAGTCCTCCTCCAGGTCCCCCCAGTCCTCCTCCTCCTCCAGGTCCTACTCCTCCTCCTGCCACATCTCCAACTGCACAGCCACAGCCCGGAAGGAAGCGTGGAAGGAAGACCAGACAGTGATTGCCCTGGGTTCAGTCAGGTCGGCCAAAAGATGCAGCCTCTTGTGGTACCACAGCCTGGGGACACAGATGTCATCTGCTGCTATCCGGATCTCTGCGAATTCTGGACCAGACTGCCCTCCCTTACAAATGGACTCCTCAGGCCACCAATTTTGATGTTGAAGAATTGATGTCTGCCTTGGGGGTCCCAGGCTTCGCTAATTTCTCATGTTGATCCAGTGTTGTCTTCCTCATTGTTTGGTTCTGATCCCTTAATAAAGGATTTTTGTTTTGAATTATACTCTCCTATGTGTTTTACTTCAAAAATGACAGTTTGTTTGTGAGGATTCAGGTACATTTCAAATATACAATGTGAAATGAACAAGGGACACCAACACCAAACAATCTCCTGGAGATTAAATAATAAAAGATATCAATGGTGTTGGGGTAACTTGACACACAAAACACACACAAAAATATTCTGGAGTAAAAATAAAAATAACATTGAACAAAGATCAGCCTTGGAAAAAATCCAAACATTAAAGAAAAAAAAAGGCTGCAAATCCAAAAAAAATAAATAAAATAAATATAAAACTGTCAGATGTGACAACTAATAACAATATATTTAGGGAATCCCACTAAAAAAACACAAATAAAACTTTGTGAGAAGTGTGTGTGAATATGAGCAGCAAAACTACTTAATTCTTGTCACATTATAAAGAAGAAGAGAGTGCGCTGTATTAAACCATTTTTAACATTGCAGCGTGACGAAAGTGCTGTATCCATTGCGAACGCTAAGTTTACCAGAACGAGTTGTCCCGTCTCGGAATTTCTTCTGAGTATGCGTGGCACTTTGTGCGTCGGAACAGGCCACACAGGGTCGGAATTGACGCGATCGGATTTTGTTGTCGGAAAATTTTATCTCCTGCTCTCCAACTTTGTGTGTCGGAAAGTCCGATGGAAAATGTCCGATGGAGCCCACACACGGTCGGAATTTCCGACAACACGCTCCGATCGGACATTTTCCATCGGAAAATCCGACCGTGTGTACGGGGCTTAGACTTTTGTGAACATTCCCCCTGTTACTTATTATTACTTTTTCTACTCATCCAGCATCCTTGAGCCTTAATAGATATATAGGCATTACTTGACACTATGTAATTTGCTGTACAGGCGGCACACCTGTTTTGAGGAATCTTTTTAAGGTCTTTTTCACATATATCACATTGTATTTGTTTGAAGGGTGGGTAGCACCTGTTTTTAATTACACTTATTTGAGGGTGGTTTGTGGCTCCCTTATTTAAACAGACGATGACCGACCAATCCCCAAGCTCTGATGAAGTTCCATGAATTAAGGGAATGAAACATGTAAGCTTTCTCATGCTGGGAGAGCACCTCCGTCATGCACCCCCCCAGCTCATACCTATCTGAGGAAATTGGGGTACTGAACTGTTACCTGACCATTTATACTTGGAAACGATCAACACATCTATTTACCAGATGAGCCGCCATTGACTTAACCAGCAGCAGATGTCTTGAAATGGATAACAGCCCTGCTGATCAGTCAAGCATTTCAGGTGTAGATTCACCTATGCCTTGCTCCTAATGTGGATGTATTGGAACATCGTTTGGACATACATATCATATAGACATGCACCAAGATCACTCCTTGACCGATCATGTTACATCATTGTACACTGGAGGCATATCTACATGATCAACTATGAGTGAGTAACCCTGGCTGTCATTGCCTTATACTGTATTCGCTACTAATACCAGGAGGACATACAGCAATCAGTTGTTCATTGAAACAATATCATTACACAGCATTTATTTTTCAGCTTTGAGGATACATATGCATGTTGCAGATACCCTGGTATATAGCCATACTGCATGTCATACATATAGATGTTCCAACCTTATAGAATTTATCCTTCATATCTAATGGTGAATTTACCAATATTGGACAGTTCATATACAGGATGAGATAAATGGGATTGACCCTTATTTGAGGAAATATTGATTCTCCCTGTTTTCTTTTATTACCCATCATCTGAACTAACATCTTGTCCTGATACGGTTTTTGTAATTCTTTCTCCCCTCCTCTTTTTTTGTCCATTACTTTTCACTATTTTTTGACTGACTGACTGCAGGTTTTGGCTAGCCACTGGGATATTCATTTATGGAAACAGCGTGAATTATTTTTGCATTGGCAAAATCACGCTGTTCCTTCAGGAATTTCACAGTTCAGCCTCCACCCATTGGTAGCTGGGGGTATTACAGGTGTCTTAGGGGGCGCTATATATTGGGGAAGGGAGGGCTCCCTCACTGCGGGCTCCCCCATTCATTCATGTAGGATAATACTGTTTACAGGGAGGGTTAGATAGTTTGGTGGGGTCCCATTGCTCTGGGTATACCCACCATATCTATCTTTTAAGGGGTGGTTGTGAATATTCTAACATTTTTGTATTTTGCTTATTATAGCTAATAAATTACTGTGTAGTTTACTCTTCAGGGTGTGTTTTTGGTCATTCAGTTTTTTATTTTTCTAATTTTCGTCTCATATTATATAGGATTACACCCCCCGATACTCATTCGGAGAGTACTACCTTGAGTGCATTTAGGCGGGACTCCCATTTTCTATTTTTTTGCTTGTAAAAGCAGTCTAGAGGCTAATTAGCTGTTAGGATTGCTTTTACATGAAAGCCGACTGCTAGCTGAAAAGAATGATACCAAGATTATACCTAAACCTGCAGGCATCATTCTGCTATAACCACTCAAAGTCCAGCAACATACCAGTACGTTGCTGGTCCTTGTTGGGCATACATTGTAATGTTCTTTTTTTCATGCAGCCTGTGGACTGAATGAAAAGAAAAGATTGATCGGTGGGTATGCCCACCATTAGAATACCGCCCTTCATCCACCCACTTCTCATGATGGGCATACATGCACCATTTTTTTTTTAACTGGGGTGGTGGAATCACCTCCTACAGCGCTGGAGTCGCTGATTTACGTATCGTGGGAGTAAACGCTATTGCTGTCAAGATGAATAAAACAGTGCTGCAGCTGAATGGCGTACCTGAAAACAAAAAAATGGTTAACAATAAAACACAGTGGAGGCATGGTCTGGAGCTGCATGGGATAAGACGTGAGGTGTGAGAGCCTATCCTTTTACTTTATCCTGAGGGCTATATTCGCTATAAAACAGCACCCTACAGCATCTACTCATCCCCCAGATCTGAGAAGACATGTCGCCTACTAAAAGATCCGGTGCCATAGCTAAGCTGGACAAATATCGCCACGAGGAGAGAGACCCAGCTGAGGAAGATGGAGCAGAGGCCCTCCCTGACGAGGAGGATCAGTCATCCAGGGACACGGCTAAAGTCCTTGAGGCCATCGCTTTATGCCAATCCACCCTCACCTCCAGGATTGAGGAGGTGAAGGTAGACATCTCTTTAATCCGGCAAGACATCCATAAACTACGGGACCGGGTGTCTGAGACGGAGCGCCGTATAGGCCAAGCGGAAGATGACATACATCCTCTCCAGATCACTGCTGAACAACTTCAGCATCAGTTAAACTTCGTCATCTCCAAACAGGACGATATGGAGAACCGTCTCCGTAGGTGCAACCTCCGGTTCGTAGGATTGCCCGAGAGATCGGAAGGCTCAGACCCCCCTACATACTTGGAAAACCTGTTGATTAAAACCTACGGCAGAGATGCTTTCTCCTCTACCTTTGTAGTGGAGCGCGCCCATCGTCTTGCAGCAAAGCCGCAACCTGCCGGAGCTCCTCCGCGGACACTGATTGCCAAGCTCCTGAACTACCGCGACCGTGATACTATTCTACGCCTCGCCAGGGAAAAGGGAAACATCCCGGTCGGAAACGTGACGGTGGCGGTGATCCCGGACTTTTCAGCAGAGGTGCAGAAAAGGAGGGCAAGGTTCACGGAGGTGAAGCGTTTGCTCCGAGTGCGCCATTTGCCGTATGCCATGCTGTTCCCCGCCCGCCTCCGCGTGATGAACGAAGGCAAGGCGCACTTCTTTGAAGACCCACAGACCGCGATAACACGGCTGGAGCAGATCGGCGGAGCCGGACCAGCTTGCGCCTGATTGTTGCACTTCACACACGGATCCTGTGCTCCCTAATGACTGAACCAAGCTGTCTAACATCACCTCTTGATGTATGCCCTCTCCATCAGGATCGGTACTGTGAGTTAACTGCTTTATCCTGACTGCCCCCTTATCTTAGTTCTGAATATATTGGCTGAATCACAACTCATGCATAGCCATGTCAGCGCTTTAGTAATGTGCCACTTGCCCTCTCCCCCCTCCTCGCTACAACGATGCAAGATGCCTCAGGCAGAACGCCTCGAACTGCACTTATTGAACTTGGTTGCTTTCCCCACGTAACCGTGCACTATTCAGTTTGCTCGTCCCTTTGTCCCGAACTGACACTCAGTGACACTGGCACCTCTGCCACTGATGTCCTCGGCAAGTATGTTAAAGTTTCCCTGGCCAGCCTCTGCCTTCCCGCAGTTTGCGTGTGGCGGAGTGTTGAACCTGCTATGCCGGTCCAGCGTCCCTGCAGTACGTTTGTTTTATTTCATTCTGAACAGTTTTTTCAATTTTTTCTTCCTTATATTTGTTCCAGACTTCCAATTGATGCTTACTGTGTACTCTAACTTACCTATACTGTCGATATTGCACATGTCCAAGACGTATTCTAGGTTTAAATCTGCTGGGCTATCCACATATGCATGCTGGCCTTACATATGTCACACACTCCCAGTGTTTGTCCAGCATCCTCTATATGACTACTTTGTCTCTTGGATGCGCAGCAGACAGGTTGAACATGCCGAAATGCTTTGTGGATTGAATGTACTGTCTGTGGTTATGCAGGGTCCTCTGGGTATCCGACTGTACCAATCGATTAAACCCCAAATATAATGACCTCACTTAAAATAGTTACTTGGAATGTCCGGGGCCTGGGTGAGAGGACCAAACGCCTTGCGGTCCTCTCACATCTTAAATCTCTTCGGGCGGACATTTCCGTGCTCGTTGAGACCCACCTTGTAGGTCAAAAACAGTTGAGCCTTAAGAAGCCATGGGTGGGCTGGTTGTACCAGGCCCCTCATACCACCAACTCAAGAGGAGTGGCAATCCTCATTGCTAAAACTTTACGCTTCCAACTCTATACACTACAGTCAGATCCCCAGGGACGTTTTTTGTTCTTACATGCCTCTGTTGGGGGATTGGAGGTACTCCTCCTTGCATTTTATGTTCCCCCACCATTTGCATTTGCCGTGTTGCAGGCTGGGGTCGCCTTTATGGCTAAACACCCATCTACACCGGCCATCTGGGCAGGGGACTTCAATACGGTTATTGCTCCAGGCCTCGATCGGTTTAGCTCGGCCACCCCTCCGACCCCCGTGCCCAACATTACAAGATTTGGGAAATTCCTAGCGGAATTCGCCTTCACAGACTTATGGAGACACAGACACCCGCAGCTAATACGCTACTCCTGTTTCACCCCCGCACGCACAGCCATGTCTAGATTAGACTACATCCTCCTTACTCCTACCTTGCTTCCAAACCTTACTGAAGTGGGCTTTGAACCCAGGGTATTGTCTGACCATTCCCCATATTGGATCAAAATACGACTACCAAACCCACCCACGGTAAATATATGGAGACTGAATCCATTTTGGCTTAGGGTCCTAACGGACCTGGAGTCAATCCAACTTGAACTAGACCACTACTTCCGCATTAACGAACACTCAGCCTCATTCAGATCTGTCTGGGAGGCCTTTAAACTACACGCCCGAATGCTCTTATCCACGCGTATTAACAGACATAAGGCTACTTCCAAATTCCTACTTAGAGAAGCGGAGGAAAGCCTAGATGCCTTAGAACAGGCCTTTCAGGCAGATCCAACAGCCACAAATGCCTCCCTTTTGCGCAGACAGGTTAAACTTACAGACCAACTACATCTTCAAAAGGCCAAACAGGGCATCTTCTTTAGTAAGCAGCGCACATATGAACTTGGTGAGCGGGCTGGTAAGCTCCTTGCCTTTATGGCACATCTGGACCACAAACCCCCTGTGGTGGTCACCCTTCGCTCGGCGTCAGGGTCCATGATGATAGATCCAGACCAGGTGGTCGAGGAGTTCAGGGCCTTTTATTCAGGCCTGTACTCATCCACCGCGCAATATTCCCAGGATGACCCTACAGTATTTCTCCAAGATATAGTATTTCCAAAACTATCCCCATCACAGGTTGATCAACTTGAAGCACCCATCACCACCGAATGTATAGCGGAGGCCTTGGCGCATCTCCCTGCTTCCAAGACCCCCGGCTCAGATGGTCTCCCCCTTGAATTTTATAGCCAATTTAGTGAAACTCTAATCCCCAAATTATGTAAATTATACACGCATATATTTGACTCAAACACTCTCCCAGCCTCCATGGGCGAAGTCCTTATCGTCCCCATACCTAAGCCAGGAAAAGACCTACATCTCCCTGAATCATACAGACCTATATCCTTACTCCAACTAGATGTCAAAATTCTTGCCAAAATTTTAGCCCTTCGATTAAACAAAGTTATCCTTAGCCTAATACACCCCGACCAAACCGGTTTCATGCCCAATAAAAATACGGCCTTTAACCTCAGACAGCTACATATGACCCTCCAAGCCCAGCACATGGAAACTGGTTCTAGAGTAGTAGTCAGCCTGGACGCCGCCAAGGCGTTCGACTCTGTGGAATGGGGCTACCTCTGGGAGTGTCTCCACAGTTTTGGGTTTGGTCCAAAATTTATAAAATGGCTTCAGCTCCTATATCAGGCCACCACAGCTCGCATACAAGTCAATGGTAGAATCTCCCGTTCATTTCAGCTCTCACGCGGTACGCTCCAAGGCTGCCCTATATCACCCTTGCTATACGCCCTAGCAGTTGAACCCTTAGCCATAACTCTTAGACAACACCCCGGCGTCAGGGGTCTCCGCTGTGGTCAGCTGACAGAGGTCATCAGTCTGTACGCTGATGACATACTCCTATATCTTGCTGACGCTGGCCCCTCCCTACCAACAGCCCTACAGATTATTACAGCCTTCGGAACATTTTCCGGGCTTCAAATTAATTGGACCAAGTCCCATATACTCCCACTGGACCTAGGCGTCCCGAGTGCTGATCAGGATGCACTCCCATTGGTTAGAACCAACAGTATTAAATATCTAGGTGTACATGTCTCCAGATCCCTCGATGACTATATCCCTTTTAATGTTGAACCCCTATTCCAGGTTCTCAAGGTTAAAACGCAAACATTGTCCCGTCTCCCTCTAGGTATCATGGGCCGTATAAATCTTGTAAAAATTATACTTCTCCCTAAACTTTTATACATTTTTTGGCAGGCTCCACTGTACCTTCCCCCGCGTATATTTAAATCCATGGAATCCATCAGTAACACGTTTATTTGGGGACCCTCCCGCCACAAGCTCTCCTGGAAAATCCTCAAATGCCCGACTGAACTGGGAGGAGCGGCACTCCCCGACCTCTTTTTATACTACCTAGCATCTCAATTATCCCACTTCTTCCACTTCAACCGCTCCGACCAAGAGAGATACTCCACACTAGTCTGTCCTCAAACCCTAGACTCACTATCTCATCCCTTCCAAATATTATTTTGCGGCCCACATAATTCAACCCGAAATGACGCTACGAAACGAATGTTATCTCACCATTGTAGAATCTGGCAACATGCTGTGCGCATTGGACAGGCCCCTACCCCACACTCTCACACACCTCTCTGGCACAACTCGCATATGCCCGAACTACACTATGTTCCTGACCATAGACTGTGGGTGGACAAGGGAATTATATACCTGTCACAAGTAGTGTCGAGTGGATTAGTTAAATCTTTTCAAGCCCTAAGGGACAGCTTTACCCTACCCGACCACATGTTGCTTCGTTACTACCAACTCAGGCACGCACTCTGCACGCAATTTAGGGGCTCACTCCCGCGTCTCGAGGTCCCTCTTCTCGTGGACATCGTCTTGGGTGAAGACTCTCAAAAACTGATATCCCTTATATATGCCTACCTTATGTCGCCCATGGCAGAGTCCACAGCGCTTCAGCTGAAGTCTCGCTGGGAATCTGATCTGGGTGCCCTATCCGATGAGGACTTGAGAGAGACACTATTCAACTGTAAAACAGTGTCCCCAAACTATCTGACCGCCTCACCAACCTTTACATCCTCCACAGATCATACCTAACGCCCTACCGCATCTCTAAATACAGACCAGGCCACAGTCCCAACTGCCCCAGCTGTAACTATCCAAATGCATCATTTTACCATCTAATATGGGTCTGTCCGTCGTTACAGGGGTTCTGGACCCAGGTGGTCAGGTTCCTCCACGACCACATGGGCTCTCCAGTGTCTCTCTGCCCCCGCCAATGTGTGCTGGGACTCCTTTCACTCCCCGAAAATGAAAAGTATTTGAATACCCTTTTGCAAGAAACCCTATTCCTCGCTAAAATGCAAATCGCTAGGACATGGATGAGGGGACCTCCCCCTACAATACAACAATGGATCAGGGCTGTCAACATTACCCTCCCTTATAAGAAATTGCTTTATATCCATAGGGGATGTCCTGATAAATACCATAAAATCTGGAACAGATGGGTGGAAGCGGAGGTCTAGTTTCATTTACGGTGATTAAGTGCATAAACCTTGTTCGCAGTTGCCCTCTGCTCTTCGGCAATAACCTAATGTTTATATAATGTCTTATCACACCTTGATCATTAAAGTACCATAATACATTCAATAACCCTGCTCAAACTGTTAATCTGGAATGTCTTGATATTGTGGTGCCTGTTGCACCGTCTTTCCAAATGTTTGTATTTATTCCTTTTTTTTATGCTCAATAAACCTTATTTTGGATTAAAAAAAAACAAAAAAACAATAAAACACAGTAAACAGTAAAGTATAAAATAATTACATACCTGAAAAGCAAACATGATAAAACATAGTAACAATAAAACATTGCATTGTAGAATACAGTTTAAAAAAGCAGAACAATAGAGAGAGAATAGAGAGAGAGAGAGAGAGAGCGTGTTGTCGGAAATTCCGACCGTGTGTGGGCTCCATCAGACTTTTTCCATCGAATTTTCCGACACACAAAGTTTGAGAGCAGGCTATAAAATTTTCCAACAACAAAATCCGATCGCGTCAATTCCGACCGTGTGTGGACAATTCCGACGCACAAAGTGCCACGCATGCTCAGAAGAAATTCCGAGACGGAACAGCTCGGTCTGGTAAAATTAGCGTTCGGAATTGATAGAGCACTTTCGTCAGGCTGCAATGTAAAAAATTGTTTAATACAGCGCACTCTCTTCTTCTTTATAATGCAGGAAGAACAAAGTAGTTTTGCTGCTGATATTCACACAGAGTTCTCACAAACTTGTTTCTTTCTTATTTATCGTGATTCCCTCAATATATTATGATTTGTCACATCTGATCAAAAATCTATATCAATTTTTTTTTTGTTTTTTTGTTTTTTTTTTCAAGCCTGATGTGATTTTTTTTTTTTGGATTGTATTTTTTTCAAGGCTGATCTTGTTTTTTTTTTTTTTTTTTTTAGTTAGTTAACATCCAGAATATTTTTGTGTGTGTTTTGTGTGTCAAGTTACCACAACACCATTATTATCTTGTATTATTTAATCTCAAGGAGATTGCTTGGTGTTGGTGTCTCTTGTAAATTTCACATTGTATTTTTGAAATGTACCTGCCTCCTCACGAACAAACTGTCCTTTTTGAAGGAAAACACACATAGGCTAGTCTAATTTAAACCAAAAAACCTTTATTAAGGGCTCACAACCAAACAAAGAGGGAGGCAACGCTGGAGAAACAGCAGAAATTGGTGAAGCCTTTGACCCCCAGGACACACATCAATTATTTAACTGCAAAATTGGTGGCCTAAGGAGTCCATATATAAGGGAGTGCAGTCTGATCCAGAAGTCCCAGAGATCCTGAAAGCAGCAGATGACATCTGTGTCCCCAGGCTGTGGTCATACAAGAGACTGCATCTTTTGTCAGACCAGACTGAACCCAGGGCAGAGCTGTGTCTTGGCCTAGGCTGACAAGGCCTAGGCCTAGGGCGGCACTTTGCGGGGGGTGGCAGCTTTTTGCCACCCCCCCCCCACACGAAACCCCCCCCTCGACCCGTACTCCTTAAGTCCCGCACATATACAGCCTACTGCGGCCGGCCCCCGCACATATACAGCCTCCCGCAGCTTGCCTTGCTATGTCATGTGCAGTTGTGCACTGAACTCAGCACTTGCCGGGCGTGTACTTGGCGGGGGGGGGAGAGACTGCCGCCCCCATACAACGGACCATGAGTGACCGTCAGTGTCACTGGCTGGCCATACCTGTGGTGCACAATGCACTTACTAGTAGCTTAAATGACAGAGGGCGAGGCGGAGCTTAATGCTCCGCCTACCCACCTCTGCGCGGCATCATTACACATTCTCGGGGAGACGGACGGGGACGGGGCTCTCTGTAACCACTGCCAGAGAGCCCAGAGGAGGAGGAGCAAGAGAGAGGAGGATGGTGGCGGGAACAGCTCAGTTAAGGATGAGAGCGAGTGTATGGTCCCCGGCCCAGGTCCTGGATATATATAAATGAATTGAGTGTCAGGAGTCAAATTTAAAATCTTGTATACCCAGTCAGCTTTAGTAATGCAGCCACTGTGCCCATCAATTGCCACCACTGTGCCATCAAACACAGCCACTGTTCCCATCAATTGCCACCACTGTGCCATCAAACGCAACCACTGTGCCCATCAATTGCCACCACTGTACCATCAAACCCAGCCACTGTGCCCATCAATTGCCACCACTGTGCCATCAAATGCAGCCACTGTGCCCATCAATTGCCACCAATGTGCCATCAAACTCAGCCACTGTGCCCATCAATTGAGGCCACTGTGCTCTCAAATGCAGCCACTGTGCCCATCAATTGCCGCTACTGTGCCATCAAACGCAGCACTGTGCCCATCAATTGCCGCCACTGTGCCATCAAACGCAGCCACTGTGCCCATCAATTGCCGCCACTGTGCCATCAAACGCAGCACTGTGCCCATCAATTGCCACCACTGTGCCATCAAACGCAGCCACTGTGCCCATCAATTGCCACCACTGTGCCATCAAACGCAGCCACTGTGCTCATCAATTGCCGCCACTGTGCCATCAAACGCAGCCACTGTGCCCATCAATTGCCACCACTGTGCCATCAAACGCAGCCACTGTGCCATCAAACGCAGCCACTGTGCCATCAAACGCAGTCACTGTGCCCATCAATTGCCACCACTGTGCCATTAAACGCAGCCACTGTGCCCATCAATTGCTGCCACTGTGCCATCAAACGCAGCCACTGTGCCTATCAATTGCCGCCACTGTGCCATCAAATGCAGCCACTGTGCCCATCAATTGCTGCCACTGTGCCCATCAAACGCAACCACTGTGCCCATCAATTGCTGCCACTGTGCCCATTAATTGCTGCCACTGAGCCCATCAATTGCCACCACTGTGCCATCAAACGCAGCCACTGTGCCATCAAGCACAGCCACTGTGCCCATCAATTGCCGCCACTGTGCCCATCAATTGCCACCACTGTGCCATCAAACTCAGCCACTGTGCCCATCAATTGCCGCCACTGTGCCATCAAATGCAGCCACTGTGCCCATCAATTGCCACCACTGTGCCATCAAACGCAGCCACTGTACCCATCAATTGCCACCACTGTGCCATCAAACGCAGCCACTGTGCCCATCAATTGCTGCCACTGTAGGATTTGCAGCAATTTCTTTGCATTTTCCACACCTCATCAGTGTCGCACTCCGTTCATGCAAACCGCTGCAAGCATCTATGTTAAAATAATGACACCACAAAAACGCAGTGCGACTTGCTAAATTGGACTGCATGGGTGTTCACACCTATGCAGTCTGATTTCAGCATGGCAAAAAAAGGTGCATGTACCTTTTTTGTGCGGGTGCGGTGCAATTTGAACCATACAAAATGAATGGGCTCAAATTGCACTGTAAACAACGACATGTGATTTGAACAGGAATGCGGTGCGATTCCTCTCCAAATCTCTTGTGGTTCCCCGCACCGCATCAGTCTGTCAGGAGACGCAGGTCGTCTCCGTCGGCCGAGCTGCGGGGCGTATGCGCAGCGGGCTGGTGTCTGAAGTAGCCTCCCGGCGAGCGCGTCAGCGTGACGCGTTACCGGCACCCGCACGGGCGACGGCGCGCACACGGGGACCGCCGTGCACCCGCGCACGCCGCACCATCGGGCCGCGAATGGATGCACGGCAGTCCCCGTGTGCGCGCCTTTGCCCGTGCGGGTGCCCGGTAGCGCGTCACGCTGACGCGCTCGCCGGGAGGCTACTTCAGACGACTCCAACGCCCAGTCGGGTTGCTGGTTTGTTGTCAGCTGCTCCTGGGTACCTTGCCCTGAGAAAGTTCCCTGTTCCTGTTTACTTGATACCCCTGACCACTGCCTGTTTAAAGACCACTCTACCTGCCTGCCGGATAACCCTTGATTTCTGCTTGTTTAAAGGACTATTCTACCTGCCTGCCTGATACCCCTGACCTCTGCTTGTTTAACGACCACTCTACCTGCCTGCCGGATACCCCTGATCTCTGCTTGTTTAAAGGACTATTCTACCTGCCTGCCTGATACCCCAGACCTCTGCTTATTTAAAGACCACTCTACCTGCCTGCCTGATACCCCTGATCTCTGCTTGTGTTAAGGACTATTCTATTTGCCTGCCTGATACCTCTGACCTCTGCTTATTAAAGAACCACTCTGCCTGCCTGCTTGATACCTCTGATCTCTGCTTGCCCTACGGACTTCCCTGCTCTCAGTCACACCGGTCCTGCACGGTACCCGCCAGGTGTCTTCCTACATCTACAGCGAATCCAAGTCTACCTTCCGCAACCACCGGAAGCCCGTGCCTCTGCGTGCTTCCGATCCCCTGTATCGCCCTCGGGGGTTCGGGTGCGCGTGGTCTTAAGGGCGAGCCGCTCTCGGCATCTCGGCCTCAGTGAGTATTGACGTGACAGTACAAACCAGCCAGATGTCCGAGGCCGACAGAGCATGCTCCCCCTTGGAGATCCTGTGTCAGCAGGTCTCCACCCTGGCAGACTCGGTGCAAAGACTACAGGAGGGATATACGCAAATTGACAGTCGTCTCCAACAGCTGACAGGACCACTCCCTTCTGCCGCCGCAGCTCCCGCACCCAGCAGTGAAGGCCCGCTTCCCCAGGCTACCGCCAGTCCTACAGTTGTAATGGCACTTCCGGAACCTAGGGTCCCCACACCGGAACGGTTCTCAGGGGACCGTAAGAAATTTAGAGCTTTTAAGAATGCATGCACTCTTTATTTTGCTCTGCAGCCCCGAACCTTTGCATCAGAAGTGGTTAAGGTGGGATTTGCGATCTCTCTGTTGTCAGAAGAACCTCAGGCCTGGGCCCACGGCTTGATGGAGTCGGGAAGTCAGGTGCTTAATACAACTGGTACGTTCTTCGAGAGTATGTCGCAGCTTTATGATGACCCACAACGCATGGCTACGGCCGAAGCTATCCTGCACCACCTAGCCCAAGGAAGGAGACCAATTGAAAATTATACGGTGGAATTCCGTAAATGGGCGGCCGATACAAATTGGAACGAGCCAGCCCTACACTATCAGCACCGCCAAGGCCTATCCGAACTCCTCAAGGAGGAGTTGGCCAGGATGGAGACCCCCGCATCTTTGGAGGAGTTAATCCAGGCAGCCACAAAACTGGATAGACGTTTGCGGGAACGTCGTTCAGAACGGTTCCAAAGTCCAAGCCCTGTGTGGACGACATCAAGACCTCAACCTACTCAAATACCGTCTCCTATGACAGCCGGGTCTACTACCCTTCCCGATACCGAACCTATGCAGCTTGGTCTGGTATGGCCTCCACTGACCTCGGAAGAAAGACAACGTAGACGGCAGTCCAACTTGTGTCTCTATTGCGGGGGAGCCGGACACTTCCTGCGCAACTGCCCGATAAGGCCCAGTAAGTTCTTTCAGCCAAAATCAATGAATTGCCAAGACAACAATGCTCCTAAATCTTACGTCATGTTGTTTATTTTTCTACAGCTACCGGAAGGGGAGTCCCGCCTGCCAGCGATCATTGATTCGGGTGCATGTAGTTGCTTTATGGACGCTGCTCTGGCCCAGAACCTGCATGTACCCTTGCAAACCAAAGCTCAACACCTACGGGTTCACTTGGCTGATGGGTCTCTTCCCAGTTCAGGTCCAATTACCCAGGAGACCCAACCCATTCTAGTAACTACTGACTCCGGGCACCAAGAGCTCCTACGCCTAGACCTTATTCACTCTCCCATGTTTCCAGTCATTCTAGGCTTACCCTGGCTACAGGCTCATGATCCTCTGATCCAATGGAGTACTAAGGCGGTTTCGTTTCCCTCTTCATACTGTTCTCAACATTGTCTTCCTTTGGAGCCCAAGATCTGTGCCACAATTACAGCTCCTTCAGTTAACCTCCAACATGTTCCTCAGGAGTATCTTGAGTTCCAGGAGGTCTTCAGCAAACAAATGGCCGATCGCCTCTCGCCTCATCGACCTTATGACTGCCCAATCGACTTACTGCCAGGGTCAGAGATTCCATTTGGTCGTATATTTCCCCTCTCAGAAACGGAGCTGGAGGCTCTCAAACAATATATTGACGAAAACTTGAAGAAAGGGTTCATCCGTCCCTCATCTTCACCCGCTGGAGCGGGTATATTCTTTGTCGGGAAGAAGGACGGCTCCCTTAGATGCTGTGTGGATTATCGGAAGTTAAATAACATCACCATCAAGAATCGGTATCCATTGCCGCTCATTCCAGAGCTGTTCCAACGGTTCCGGTCAGCTAGAGTCTTTTCCAAATTAGATCTCCGGGGGGCATATAACCTTGTCAGAATTAGGGCCGGGGACGAATGGAAGACGGCCTTCAGGTCCAGGTTCGGGCATTTTGAATACTTGGTGATGCCATTCAGGCTTTGTAATGCTCCAGTCACCTTTCAAAACCTAGTGAATGACATTTTCCGCAAATAAATAGATGATTTCCTTGTAGTCTATATATCTATATATAGTTTATATATCTCCCTCTCTTCTGCCCACTCAATATTACTCCACTTACCACCTCCTGATCATTCTAAGCCCACACAGTATCACCACGTCCATTCCACCACAGCATCTGTGCTCCTATAAATCCCACTCCCGCCTTACCACCCTCACCCTCCTACTACTCCTAATGTCTGGGGACATCGCACCAAACCCCGGCCCTCCCACACCCAATTTCCAACGCCAAGATCGGCCATCTACCTCCTCCAACAGTAGTCGCAACTTCAACCTTCTCATCCCAATTCCCCTGATTCCACAAGTCAGCCCCCCTCTTTCATGTGCCCTCTGGAATGCCCGCTCAGTCTTCAACAAACTAGTTTCTGTCAATGACCTTTTCCTCTCCAAATCCCTTGATCTATTTGCTATAACTGAAACCTGGCTCCAGGAATTTGATACTACCTCTCCAGCTGCACTGTCCCACAGTGGCCTTCTCTGGACTCACTCCACCAGACCCAGTGGACGAAAAGGAGGTGGTGTCGGACTTCTCCTCTCCCCACAATGCACCTTCCAGGTACTGCCCACACCTCCCTCTCTTTCCACCTGCTCTTTCGAAATGCACTGCATTCGTCTTTTCTCTCCAGCTTGTCTGAGGGTCGCAGTCATTTATCGGCCTCCTGGACCAGTGTCACGCTTTCTGGATGACTTCTCTGCATGGCTACCCTATTTTCTCTCATCTGAAGTGCCTGCCATCATCCTAGGTGACTTTAACATTCCAATCAATGTTAATAATGCTACCACTTCTAAACTACTCAACTTAACCTCCTCTTTTAACCTAACACAATGGACACAAACCACCACTCACTCCAACGGCAACACTCTTGACCTTGTATTCTCCCATCGCTGCACTCCCTGCAATCTCTCCAACGCACCCTTTCCTCTCTCTGATCACAACCTTATCCGTTTCACACTCTCCTTGTCTCCTATATCCCATGCTGCCAACCCACAAACCACTACCCGCAGGAACCTTCGCAACCTCAAACCTTCCCTTCTTCACTCTGCTACTGATGGCCTTTATGACAAAATCGCACCCCTGTCCTGCCCAGACCTAACCACTTCCATCTACAACACCACGTTGTCATCCTCCCTAGACGTACTTGCTCCTCTTTCTACACGCAGAACCAGGCCCCATCTGCCACAACCCTGGCAAACAGACGACACCAGAAGTCTCAAGAGACGCAGCTGTGCTCTTGAGCGAGCATGGCGTAAATCTAAATCCCTGCAAGACTTTACCCTCTACAAATCTGTCCTTCTCAAATACAACTCCTGCCTCCACACTGCTAAACAAACCTATTACAACACTCTCATCAAAACCCTCTCATCCAAACCTCGTCAACTCTTTTCTACCCTTAATTCCTTACTTCACCCCCCACTGCCCCCTCCCACCAACTTGCTTACCGCTCAACATATTGCCAACCACTTCAATAGCAAAATCAACACAATTCGCAAGGAGATATCCAGCATTAAAATTCCTCCCCTACCCAACATATCAGGTCCAACACCACACTCAATACTCTCCTCCTTTTGCCCAGTTACCACAGAAGAAGTTGATAAACTCCTCTCCATGGCACACCTCACTACATGTCCCCTGGACCCTGTCCCCTCTCAATTGCTGCGACCACCTTCCCACTCTATCCTCAACTCCCTAACCCACATCTTCAACCTCTCCCTCTCCTCCGGCACCTTTCCTTCCCCGTTCAAACATGCACTGGTTACCCCCATACTCAAAAAACCCTCACTAGACCCCACCTGTTTGAATAACTTAAGACCTATCTCCCTTCTCCCGTTTGCCTCCAAGCTCATCGAACGCCTTGTTCATGACCAAATGAGTCGCTACCTCACGGACAACAACCTTCTCGACCCCCTACAGTCTGGCTTCCGCCTACAACATTCGACTGAAACTGCCCTACTAAAAATCACCAATGACCTAATAACTGCCAAAACCAATGGCCACTACTCCATACTCATACTTTTAGACCTCTCTGCTGCCTTTGACACAGTTGACCACCTGCTGCTCCTCAGCAAATAACACTCCCTTGGCCTCCGTGATTCTGCATTATCCTGGTTCTCCTCCTACCTATCTCAGCGCACTTTCAGCGTCACTTACAACTCCACCTCCTCCGCTCCCCTTCCTCTTTCTGTTGGGGTACCCCAAGGCTCTGTCCTTGGGCCTCTCCTTTTCTCACTCTATACCTCTTCCCTGGGCCAGTTGATCACCTCCCATGGCTTCCAATACCATCTCTATGCCGATGACACACAGATCTATCTCTCCACCCCCCAACTCACCCCCACTATCTCCTCACGGATCTCAAACTTGCTGAATGACATATCGGTATGGATGTCACACCACTTCCTCAAACTTAATCTTTCTAAAACTGAGCTTGTTATATTTCCTCCTTCACGGTCCCCCTCCTGTGACTTCACCATTAATATCAACAACACAACCATTGGTCCCTCCACACATGCCAGAGTCCTGGGTGTAATCCTTGACTCTGACCTCTCCTTCAGCCCCCATATCCAATCACTGGCTAAATCCTGCCGCCTTAACCTCCGCAACATCTCCAAAATTCGACCCTTTCTGACTAATGACACTACAAAACAACTTATTCACTCTTTGATTATTTCCCGCCTCGACTATTGCAACTCTCTCCTTAATGGCCTACCCTTAAGCAGGCTATCCCCCCTTCAGTCTATTATGAATGCTGCTGCTAGACTAATACACCTCACTAATCGATCCGTGACTGCTGCTCCTCTCTGCCAATCCCTTCACTGGCTTCCCCTACCCCACCGTGTAAAATTCAAAATGCTAACCATAACATACAAGGCCATTCACAACATCGCCCCCATCTACATTACCAACCTCATCTGCAGATATCGCCCAAATCGCCCCCTCCGCTCCTCCCAGGACCTCCTGCTCTCTAGCTCCCTTGTTACCTCCTCCCATGCTCGCCTTCAGGACTTCTCCAGAGCCTCTCCCATCCTCTGGAATTCCCTGCCCCAGTATGTCCGATCAGCCCCTACCCTGTCCACCTTTAGGAGATCCTTGAAAACTCATTTATTCAGGGAAGCCTATCCCACACCCACATAACTGTCCCTGAGCCACCCCCATCAAATCATTCTTTGCAGCTATTACCTTTTGTACCACCACCCCCTCCCTTTTAGAATGTAAGCTCTACGAGCAGGGCCCTCCTGTACCTTTTGTATTGTACTGTAATTGTGTTGTCCCCCTTATACATTGTAAAGCGCTGAGTAAACTGTTGGCGCTATATAAATCTCGTATAATAATAATAATAAAATAGTCTATTTGGACGATATACTAGTTTTTTCTTCCACGATTGAGCTGCACAGGGGGCACGTCAAAACAGTTCTTGCCATTCTGAAGCAACACAAGCTCTACTTAATAATGGAGAAGTGTGAGTTTGAGAAACCAGTCGTGCAATTCTTGGGGTTCATCATATCGGCAAATGGGGTTGAAATGGACCCCCAAAAGATACAGGCTATCCAAGAGTGGCCAGCTCCATCTGACAAAAAGGGAGTCCAACGGTTTATAGGATTCGCCAACTTTTACCGAAAATTTATCGTTGGATTCTCTGCTATAGTGACACCTATCACCCAGCTAACCCGCCAGCACGGCTCATTCCGGTGGTCCCAAGCCGCACAGGAAGCCTTCCTGAAACTAAAAAACCTGTTCAGCTCCGCTCCCATTCTCCGACACCCTGATCCTTCTCAACCATTTGTATTGGAAGTGGACGCATCAGAGATTGCAACAGGAGCAATTCTTTCCCAAAGACAAGGACCTAAAGCAATCCTACATCCAGTTGCATTTGCATCCCGGAGACTCAGCTCAGCGGAGTTAAATTGCGATGTAGGTGACAGGGAGCTGCTGGCCATAAAATTCGCCCTGGAGGAATGGAGATATTTACTTGAGGGGGCACTCCACCCAGTGATGATCTTCACAGATCACAAGAACCTTGAATACCTCCGAACAGCAAAACGACTCAAACCCAGACAAGCCCGTTGGGCTCTATTCTTCTCTCGCTTCAATCTTCATATTTCCTATAGACCTGGTGCAAAGAATGGGAAGGCAGACGCCCTTTCTCGGATGTTTTCAGCGGATCCCCAAACTCCGGAACCAAGCACAATACTCTCTCCTCAAAATTTCCTTGGGCTGGCACAGACGGACTTAGTATCATCCATCAAAACCTCATCCAATTCATGTACGGAACCAGAGGTACAGTCTTTGAAGAAAGATGGGGGTTTTTTTTGGATCCGGGGTAAAATTTTTGTACCTCAGAAAACCCGGTCAACAACCCTCAAAATGTGCCACGACCACAAACTGGCCGGTCACTTCGGAGTTAGGAAAACATCTGACCTGATCTCTTGCTCCTTCTGGTGGCCAGGGTGGAGACGGGATTGCAGGGAATATGTGGCCTCCTGTCCCCTGTGTCAACGGAACAAGGGCCAAAACACCAGGTCCTGGGGTTTACTTAAACCACTGCCTATTCCAGAACGACCATAGACTGACGTGTCCATGGATTTCATCGTGGACTTGCCGGCCTCAGGAGGCTTTACTACTATTTTTGTTGTGGTCAACCGTCTATCCAAGATGGCCCAATTCTTGCCCATGGAGGGTACCCCTTCTGCACTAGAGACGGCCAATATCTTCCTGAAAGAGGTCATAAGACTCCACGGTGTACCAAGGAGTATAGTGTCGGACAGGGGCGTGCAATTTACATCCAAATTCTGGAAAGAACTCTGCAAAGCCTTGGATATCAAAGTGTGCCTCTCGTCAGCCTACCACCCTCAGAGCAACGGTCCAACGGAGAGAACAAACCAGACCTTAGAGCAATATCTCCGTTGCTTCTGCTCAGGATCCCAGGATGATTGGGCAAATCTTCTTCTGTATGTAGAGTTCGCTTATAATAACTCCATTCACGCAGCTACTAACCAAACGCCTTTCTGGGCGAACTGCAGATTTCATCCCACATTCCTGTCTAATGACATTCCTGAAATAGCAGTCCCTGCAGTACATGACAGAATAACCTCCTTGCAGGCTAACTTCCAGAGGATCCAAAACATGTTTCAGAAGGCTCAAAGGGACTACAAGGAGCAGTATGACCGGGGTAGGAAGGAGAATCCAACGTTTGATACAGGGGAAGAAGTCTGGTTATCCACCTCTAACCTTAAACTACAGGTGCCATCTCGAAAATTGGGACCTAAGTTCATTGGTCCTTTCCCTATCAAAAGGATTATCAATTCTGTGGCCATGGAACTAGCACTGCCAAAGACGTACAGGATCTACCCTGTCTTCCACGTATCCCTGTTGAAGCCTGTTGTGCCCAGTTCTTTCCCAGAAAGAGGAGAGGTTCCTCCCCCACCAATCAGGGTGGACGGGGAGAGCGAGTTCGAGGTGGAGGCCATCCTTGGTTGTAGAAAGAGGGGCAGGCAGCTACAGTACCTGATCCAGTGGAAAGGATACCCACCTGAGGACAATTCTTGGGAGCCCGCAAGGAATCTACATGCTCCTGGTTTAATACAAACCTTTCATCGAGACCATTCGGAGTTGATATCTAGCTTGGGTGTCCAGTGTCCGCCCTTAGGAGGGGGGCACTGTCAGGAGACGCAGGTCGCTTCCGTCCGCCGGGCTGCAGGGCGCATGCGCAGCGGGCTGGTGTTGAGACGTGCACCCGTTCGCGGGCCGATGGTGCGGCGCGCGCGGGTGCACGGCGGTCCCCGTGTGCACGCCGTCGCCCGTGCAGGTGCCCGGTAGCGCGTCACGCTGACGCGCTCGCCGGGAGGCTACTTCAGACGACTCCAGCGCCCAGTCGGGTTGCTGGTTTGTCGTCAGCTGCTCCTGTGTACCTTGCCCTGAGAAAGTTCCCTGTTCCTGTTTACTTGATACCCCTGACCACTGCCTGTTTAAATACCAGTCTACCTGCCTGCCGGATAACCCTTGATCTCTGGTTGTTTAAAGGACTATTCTACCTGCCTGCCTGATACTCCTGACCTCTGCTTGTTTAACGACCACTCTACCTACCTGCCAGATACCCCTGATCACTGCTTGTTTAAAGGACTATTCTACCTGCCTGCCTGATACCCCTGACCTCTGCTTGTTTAAAGACCACTCTACCTGCCTGCCTGATACCCCTGATCTCTGCTTGTGTTAAGGACTATTCTATTTGCCTGCCTGATACCTCTGACCTCTGCTTATTAAAGAACCACTAGGCCTGCCTGCTTGATACCTCTGACCTCTGCTTGCCCTACGGACTTCCCTGCTCTCAGTCACACCGGTCCTGCACGGTACCCGCCAGGTGTCTTCCTACATCTACAGCGAATCCAAGTCTACCTTCCGCAACCACCGGAAGCCCGTGCCTCCGCGTGCTTCTGATCCCCTGTATCACCCTCGGGGGTTCGGGTGCGTGTGGTCGTAAGGGCGAGCCACTCTCGGCATCTCGGCCTCGGTGAGTATTGACGTGACACAGTCTGAACCTGGGCTGAAGGTCAATTTCATTGCAGTATCTGCAGCCTCAGAAGTTGTGGATTACATGTTTTTTATTGCTTCTTAAGAATATGTAAATGCCTTCATGTCCAATGTATGTGCATAATACAAGTACTTTTGGTCTGTCCTCACAGGGTAGTATTGTGGACAGTGCTGTCTGTCAGCCTAGGCCAGTGATGGTGAACCTCGGCACCCCAGATGTTTTGGAACTACATTTCCCATGATGCTCCACTACACTGCAGAGTACTTGAGCATCATGGGAAATGTAGTTCCAAAACATCAGGGGTGCCAAGGTTCGCCATCACTGGCCTAGGACAACAGGGCCCAGGCCTAGGTCGACACTTTGCAGGGGGACGGCAAAAAAATGGCCAGTGACTGGCCAGACCGGGTGCATGTAATTTAATTGGCGGAGGCAGTGCATGTACTGCAAAGTGCTCCATGCTATAATCTGTACATAATTCATATACACTATTAAGCTGTGATATTATGAAACTAATATGGTAGCACTCTTAAGCTGCACTGATAGGCTGCACAGGTGACCCCTGATGAGGCCACACTGATAGGCTGCACTGATGAGGCTGCACTGATGAGGCTGCACTGATAGGCTGCACTGATGAGGCTGCACTGATGAGGCTGCACTGACAGGCTGCACTGATGAGGTTGCACTGATGAGGCCACACTGATAGGCTGCACTGATGAGGCTGCACTGATGGGTACTGATATGCTTTATGTTGATATTGTTAAAGTTGTTGTTAAATTTATTTTTGGAACTTAATTCTGTGTAAAACATTTAACAGTGTAATTTCATGAGATAATTTACGAGGGCGTGTTTAGCGGCGGGGCAGGGTAGGGATTGGGTGGGCCAAGTGGCAGTGAGTAACTCTTAAGGCCTGGTTAGTGGCTCAGGACTTAAAATGTTGAGTGCTATATTGTACAGTCACATCAGTCCCTGCCCTCAAGAAGCTTACAATCTAAGGTCCCTAACTCACATTCATACATATACATACTAGGCCCAGTTTAGACAGGATCCAATTAACCTACCAGCATGTCTTTGGAGTGTGGGAGGAAACCCACGCAGGCACAGGGAGAACATGCAAACTCCAGGCATGCAAATCATAATGTCATGGTTGGGATTGGAACCAGCGACCCTTTTGCTGCTAGGCGAAAGTGCTAACCAGTCACTACACCACTGTGTAGGGAAGAGGTTAACATCAGGGCGATCAAAGGGTTAAATGTGTGCCTAAAATGTGCTTGCACACTGTGTGGGATGTGCTTGTGTTCCTGCTTTCCCATAGCTCCCAACTGTCCCTGATTTGGAGCAATGTCCCTCTGTCCTCCTCATTTGTCCCTCATTTTGGTCTGATCTCTATAATTGTATATAAAATGCACTTTTTATCATTCAGAAAGTGTTTCCTAGTGCTGATAGGTATCCCTCATTCCTATCGTAAAAAGTTGGGAGGTATGCCTTCCCTACAGACAGAACAGCGATCTGCTGAAGACATAGGCAGACCATCGCTCTGCTTCTCTCCTGAGCGAACGGCGGTCCCCGTGTGCACGCCGTCGCCCGTGCGGGTGCCCGGTAGCGCGTCACGCTGACGCGCTCGCCGGGAGGCTACTTCAGACGACTCCAGCGCCCAGTCGGGTTGCTGGTTTGTCGTCAGCTGCTCCTGTGTACCTTGCCCTGAGAAAGTTCCCTGTTCCTGTTTACTTGATACCCCTGACCACTGCCTGTTTAAATACCAGTCTACCTGCCTGCCGGATAACCCTTGATCTCTGGTTGTTTAAAGGACTATTCTACCTGCCTGCCTGATACCCCTGACCTCTGCTTGTTTAACGACCACTCTACCTACCTGCCAGATACCCCTGATCACTGCTTGTTTAAAGGACTATTCTACCTGCCTGCCTGATACCCCTGACCTCTGCTTGTTTAAAGACCACTCTGCCTGCCTGCCTGATACCCCTGATCTCTGCTTGTGTTAAGGACTATTCTATTTGCCTGCCTGATACCTCTGACCTCTGCTTATTAAAGAACCACTAGGCCTGCCTGCTTGATACCTCTGACCTCTGCTTGCCCTACGGACTTCCCTGCTCTCAGTCACACCGGTCCTGCACGGTACCCGCCAGGTGTCTTCCTACATCTACAGCGAATCCAAGTCTACCTTCCGCAACCACCGGAAGCCCGTGCCTCCGCGTGCTTCTGATCCCCTGTATCACCCTCGGGGGTTCGGGTGCGTGTGGTCGTAAGGGCGAGCCGCTCTCGGCATCTCGGCCTCGGTGAGTATTGACGTGACACAGTCTGAACCTGGGCTGAAGGTCAATTTCATTGCAGTATCTGCAGCCTCAGAAGTTGTGGATTACATGTTTTTTATTGCTTCTTAAGAATATGTAAATGCCTTCATGTCCAATGTATGTGCATAATACAAGTACTTTTGGTCTGTCCTCACAGGGTAGTATTGTGGACAGTGCTGTCTGTCAGCCTAGGCCAGTGATGGTGAACCTCGGCACCCCAGATGTTTTGGAACTACATTTCCCATGATGCTCCACTACACTGCAGAGTACTTGAGCATCATGGGAAATGTAGTTCCAAAACATCAGGGGTGCCAAGGTTCGCCATCACTGGCCTAGGACAACAGGGCCCAGGCCTAGGTCGACACTTTGCAGGGGGACGGCAAAAAAATGGCCAGTGACTGGCCAGACCGGGTGCATGTAATTTAATTGGCGGAGGCAGTGCATGTACTGCAAAGTGCTCCATGCTATAATCTGTACATAATTCATATACACTATTAAGCTGTGATATTATGAAACTAATATGGTAGCACTCTTAAGCTGCACTGATAGGCTGCACAGGTGACCCCTGATGAGGCCACACTGATAGGCTGCACTGATGAGGCTGCACTGATGAGGCTGCACTGATAGGCTGCACTGATGAGGCTGCACTGATGAGGCTGCACTGACAGGCTGCACTGATGAGGTTGCACTGATGAGGCCACACTGATAGGCTGCACTGATGAGGCTGCACTGATGGGTACTGATATGCTTTATGTTGATATTGTTAAAGTTGTTGTTAAATTTATTTTTGGAACTTAATTCTGTGTAAAACATTTAACAGTGTAATTTCATGAGATAATTTACGAGGGCGTGTTTAGCGGCGGGGCAGGGTAGGGATTGGGTGGGCCAAGTGGCAGTGAGTAACTCTTAAGGCCTGGTTAGTGGCTCAGGACTTAAAATGTTGAGTGCTATATTGTACAGTCACATCAGTCCCTGCCCTCAAGAAGCTTACAATCTAAGGTCCCTAACTCACATTCATACATATACATACTAGGCCCAGTTTAGACAGGATCCAATTAACCTACCAGCATGTCTTTGGAGTGTGGGAGGAAACCCACGCAGGCACAGGGAGAACATGCAAACTCCAGGCATGCAAATCATAATGTCATGGTTGGGATTGGAACCAGCGACCCTTTTGCTGCTAGGCGAAAGTGCTAACCAGTCACTACACCACTGTGTAGGGAAGAGGTTAACATCAGGGCGATCAAAGGGTTAAATGTGTGCCTAAAATGTGCTTGCACACTGTGTGGGATGTGCTTGTGTTCCTGCTTTCCCATAGCTCCCAACTGTCCCTGATTTGGAGCAATGTCCCTCTGTCCTCCTCATTTGTCCCTCATTTTGGTCTGATCTCTATAATTGTATATAAAATGCACTTTTTATCATTCAGAAAGTGTTTCCTAGTGCTGATAGGTATCCCTCATTCCTATCGTAAAAAGTTGGGAGGTATGCCTTCCCTACAGACAGAACAGCGATCTGCTGAAGACATAGGCAGACCATCGCTCTGCTTCTCTCCTGAGCGATCGGTGGGCCCGGCGGACATTGAGTTTGCCAGAACCGCTAATTGGCTCCCGTTGTGCTCAATCACAGTGGGAGCGGGTTGCCAGGGCCACGCGTGCCTGCGTCCCAGACCCAGAAGTGCAGAATCGCGTACAGGTATTTATGTACTGTATCTGTCAGCAAGTGGTTAACTAAAAAAAATTCCCACAAAATATTATGTATTAGCTAAGATCAGTTGTAAATTTCTTCTCTACAACATACTGTACAATGTGCAATGCATATTATAATGCGAGAACTCGATGAGAACTAATGAGAACTTTCTCATTGTTACTTCTTGTAGTTATTAAATCATTAAATGTTTTATAATATGCATATTTCTATTGTGTGTATATATATATATATATATATATATATATATATATATATATTTATATTCATTCTCAGCATGCTCAGCTGCAGATAATGACCATAAGGTATTCCATTTTACAGCAGTAACAGCAAAAATATATATTTATTTATTTTTACTTGATTTTTTTCATTAAGACCCCTTTCAAACTTGGCCATTTTTCAGGCGCTAAAGGGATAAAAATATCGCCTGTAAAGCGCCTGAAAAATGCCTCCCCTGCAGCTCCAGCGCAGCCCCAGTGTGAGAGACCAAGTGCTTTCACACTGGGGCGGTGCGCTTGCAGGACGTTAGAAAAAGTCCTGAAAGGAGCATCTTTGGAGCGGTGTATACACCTCTGCTTAACCACTTGCCGACCGCCTCACGCCTATATACGTGAACAGAGCGGCACGGGCAGGCAAAATCACGTACCTGGTACGTGATTGCCTTCCCGCGGGCGGGGGGTCCGATCGGACCCCCCCCCCCCGGTGCCAGCGGCGGTCGGCATTTGGCTGGGAGCGTTGAGAGACGAGGGGGAGGCCATCCGATCGTGGCCCCCCCCTCGCGATCGCTCCCAGCCAATGAGAAACATCCCCTGCCTCTGTATAGTACACAGAGGCAGAGGATGTGATGTCATCTCTCCTCGGCTTGGCAGTTTCCGTTCCGTCGCCGAGGAGAGACGACATGTGAGTGAGTGCACAACACTACACAACACAGTAGAACATGCCAGGCACACTAAACACCCCCGATCGCCCCCCCGATCACCCCCCAATCAAACCCCCCCCCCGTCACAAACTGACACCAAGCAGTTTTTTTTTTTTTTTCCTGATTACTGCATTGGTGTCAGTTTGTGACAGTTAGAAGTGGTAGGGCAGTTAGGGTTAGCCCCCTGTAGGTCTAGGGTACCCCCCTAACCCCCCCAATAAAGTTTTAACCCCTTGATCACCCCCCGTCACCAGTGTCACTAAGCGATCATTTTTCTGATCGCTGTATTAGTGTCACTGGTTCCGCTAGTTAGGGACGTAAATATTTAGGTTCGCCGTCAGCGTTTTATAGCGACAGGGACCCCCATATACTACCTAATAAATGTTTTAACCTCTTGATTGCCCCCTAGTTAACCCTTTCACCACTGATCACCGTATAACCGTTACGGGTGACGCTGGTTAGTTAGTTTATTTTTTATAGTGTCAGGGCACCCGCCGTTTATTACCTAATAAAGGTTTAGCCCCCTGATCGCCCGGCGGTGATATGCGTCGCCCCAGGCAGCGTCAGATTAGCGCCAGTACTGCTAACACCCACGCACGCACCATACACCTCCCTTAGTGGTATAGTATCTGAACGCATCAATATCTGATTCGATCAGATCTATACTAGCGTCCCCAGCAGTTTAGGGTTCCCAAAAACGCAGTGTTAGTGGGATCAGCCCAGATACCTGCTAGCACCTGCGTTTTGCCCCTCCGCCCGGCCCAGCCCACCCAAGTGCAGTATCGATCGATCACGGTCACTTACAAAACACTAAACGCATAACTGCAGCGTTCGCGGAGTCAGGCCTGATCCCTGCGATCGCTAACAGTTTTCTTGGTAGCGTTTTGGTGAACTGGCAAGCACCTGCCCCAGGCAGCATCAGATTAGCGCCAGTACCGCTAACACCCACGCACGCACCGTACACCTCCCTTAGTGGTATAGTATCTGAACGCATCAATATCTGATCCGATCAGATCTATACTAGCGTCCCCAGCAGTTTAGGGTTCCCAAAAACGCAGTGTTAGCGGGATCAGCCCAGATACCTGCTAGCACCTGCGTTTTGCCCCTCCACCCGGCCCAGCCCAGCCCACCCAAGTGCAGTATCGATCGATCACGGTCACTTACAAAACACTAAACGCATAACTGCAGCGTTCGCAGAGTCAGGCCTGATCCCTGCGATCGCTAACAGTTTTTTTGGTAGCGTTTTGGTGAACTGGCAAGCACCAGCGGCCTAGTACACCCCGGTCGTAGTCAAACCAGCACTGCAGTAACACTTAGTGACGTGGCGAGTCCCATAAGTGCAGTTCAAGCTGGTGAGGTGGCAAGCACAAGTAGTGTCCCGCTGCCACCAAAAAGACAAACACAGGCCCGTCCTGCCCATAGTGTCCTTCCTGCTGCATTCGCCAATCCTAATTGGGAACCCACCACTTCTGCAGCGCCCGTACTTCCCCCATTCACATCCCCAACCAAATGCAGTCGGCTGCATGAGAGGCATTTTTATGTCCTCCCGAGTACCCCTACCCAACGAACCCACCCAAAAAAGATGTTGTGTCTGCAGCAAGTGCGGATATAGACGTGACACCCGCTATTATTGTCCCTCCTGTCCTGACAATCCTGGTCTTTGCATTGGTGAATGTTTTGAACGCTACCATTCACTAGTTGAGTATTAGCGTAGGGTACAGCATTGCACAGACTAGGCACACTTTCACAGGGTCTCCCAAGATGCCATCGCATTTTGAGAGACCCAAACCTGGAACCGATTACAGTTATAAAAGTTACAGTTACAAAAAAAGTGTAAAAAAAAAAAAAAAAACACAAACAAAAATAAAAAAAAATAGTTGTCGTTTTATTGTTCTCTCTCTCTCTCTATTCTCTCTCTATTGTTCTGCTCTTTTTTTACTGTGTTCTATTCTGCAATATTTTATTGTTATTATGTTTTATCATGTTTGCTTTTCAGGTATGCAATTTTTTATATTTTACTGTTTACTGTGCTTTATTGTTAACCATTTTTTTGTCTTCAGGTACGCCATTCACGACTTTGAGTGGTTATACCAGAATGATGCCTGCAGGTTTAGGTATCATTCTTTTCAGCCAGCGGTCGGCTTTCATGTAAAAGCAATCCTAGCGGCTAATTAGCCTCTAGACTGCTTTTACAAGCAGTGGGAGAGAATGCCCCCCCCCCCGTCTTCCGTGTTTTTCTCTGGCTCTCCTGTCTCAACAGGGAACCTGAGAATGCAACCAGTGATTCAGCCAGCTGACCATAGAGCTGATCAGAGACCAGAGTGGCTCCAAACATCTCTATGGCCTAAGAAACCGGAAGCTACGAGCATTTTATGACTTAGATTTCGCCGGATGTAAACCGCGCCATTGGGAAATTGGGAAAGCATTTTATCACACCGATCTTGGTGTGGTCAGATGCTTTGAGGGCAGAGGAGAGATCTAGGGTCTAATAGACCCCAATTTTTTCAAAAAAAGAGTACCTATCACTACCTATTGCTATCATAGGGGATATTTACATTCCCTGAGATAACAATAAAAATGATTAAAAAAAAAAAAAATGAAAAAAAAAAAAAAAAAGAAAAAAAAAAGCACCCCTGTCCCCCCTGCTCTCGCGCTAAGGCGAACGCAAGCATCGGTCGGGCGTCAAATGTAAACAGCAATTGCACCATGCATGTGAGGTGTCACCGCGAACGTCAGATCGAGGGCAGTAATTTTAGCAGTAGACCTCCTCTGTAAATCTAAAGTGGTAACCCGTAAAGGCTTTTAAAGGCTTTTAAAAATGTACTAATTTTGTTGCCACTGCACGTTTGTGCGCAATTTTAAAGCATGTCATGTTTGGTATCCATGTATTTGGCCTAAGATCATCTTTTTTATTTCATCAAACATTTGGGCAATATAGTGTGTTTTAATGCATTAAAATTTAAAAAAGTGTGTTTTTTCCACAAAAAATGCGTTTGAAAAATCGCTGCGCAAATACTGTGTGAAAAAAAAATGAAACACCCACCATTTTAATCTGTAGGGCATTTGCTTTAAAAAAATATATAATGTTTGGGGGTTCCAAGTAATTTTCTTGCAAAAAAAATAATTTTTTCATGTAATCAAAAAGTGTCAGAAAGGGCTTTGTCTTCAAGTGGTTGAAAGAGTGGGTGATGTGTGACATAAGCTTCTAAATGTTGTGCATAAAATGCCAGGAAAGTTCAAACCCCCCCAAATGACCCCATTTTGGAAAGTAGACACCCCAAGCTATTTGCTGAGAGGCATGTCGAGTCCATGGAATATTTTATATTGTGACACAAGTTGCAGGAAAGAGACAATTTTTTTTTTTTTTTTGCACAAAGTTGTCACTAAATGATATATTGCTCAAACATGCCATGGGGATATGTGAAATTACACCCCAAAATACATTGTGTTGCTTCTCCTGAGTATGGGGATACCACATGTGTGGGACTTTTTGGGAGCCTAGCCATGCACGGGACCCCGAAAACCAAGCACCGCCTTCAGGCTTTCTAAGGGTGTAAATTTTTGATTTCACTCTTCACTGCCTATCACAGTTTCGGAGGCCATGGAATGCCCAGGTGGCACAAAACCCCCCCAAATGACCCCATTTTGCAAAGTAGACACCCCAAGCTATTTGATGAGAGGTATAGTGAGTATTTTGCAGACCTCACTTTTTGTCACAAAGTTTTGAAAATTGAAAAAAGAAAAAAAAAAAAATTTTCTGGTCTTTCTTCGTTTTCAAAAACAAATGAGAGCTGCAAAATACTCACCATGCCTCTCAGCAAATATCTTGGGGTGTCTACTTTCCAAAATGGGGTCATTTGGGGGGGTTTTGTGCCATCTTGGCATTTTATGGCCTTCAAAACTGTGATAGGCAGTGAGGAGTGAAATCAAAAATATGCCCTTATAAATCCTGAAGGCGGTGCTTGGTTTTCGGGGCCCCGTACGCGGCTAGGCTCCCAAAAAGTCCCACACATGTGGTATCCCCGTACTCAATAGAAGCAGCTGAATGTATTTTGGGGTGCAATTCCACATATGCCCATGGCCTGTGTGAGCAATATATCATTTAGTGACAACTTTTTGTAATTTTTTTTTTTTTTGTCATTATTCAATCACTTGGGACAAAAAAAATATTCAATGGGCTCAACATGCCTCTCAGCAATTTCCTTGGGGTGTCTACTTTCCAAAATGGGGTCATTTGGGGGGGTTTTGTACTGCCCTGCCATTTTAGCACCTCAAGAAACGACATAGGCAGTCATAAACTAAAAGCTGTGTAAATTCCAGAAAATGTACCCTAGTTTGTAGACGCTATAACTTTTGCGCAAACCAATAAATATACGCTTATTGACATTTTTTTTACCAAAGACATGTGGCCGAATACATTTTGGCCTAAATGTATGACTAAAATTGAGTTTATTGGATTTTTTTTATAACAAAAAGTAGAAAATATAATTTTTTTTCAAAATTTTCGGTCTTTTTCCGTTTATAGCGCAAAAAATAAAAACGGCAGAGGTGATCAAATACCATCAAAAGAAAGCTCTATTTGTGGGAAGAAAAGGACGCAAATTTCGTTTGGGTACAGCATTGCATGACCGCGCAATTAGCAGTTAAAGCGACGCAGTGCCAAATTGTAAAAAGTGCTCTGGTCAGGAAGGGGGTAAATCCTTCCGGGGCTGAAGTGGTTAACCTCCCTGCCCATTGAAATGAATGGGCAGCGGCGCTTTTCGGGTGCATTTAACCCTTTCTTCGGTCGCTAGCGGGGGTTAAAAGCGCCCCAATATCAGCCGAATAGTGCTGCTAAAACGACGGTAAAGCGCCGCTAAAACTAGCAGCGCTTTACCGCTAACTTGGAGTGCTATCAGTGTGGAAAGGGTCTTAAACTTCTTTGCCAGAAGTGGACATGGCAAGCCATAGTTTAAAATTGGCTTGCCATTCATAATAGATAGTGAAAGTGATTAATAATAATGGCTATCTGATCTATGGCTATTACTGGCTGTCCCACTGCAGGGGCATCCACGTAATAGGCAGTTAGCCCAGAGACAGCTGTCAGCTACCACTTCAAGGAATTGTAAAGGCAGATGTTTTTTTTTATCTTAATGCATACTATGTATACTATGCAAGTATACATACTATATTCCATCTCTATCCAGCAATGTCCACGAGTGTCTCGGCTGTCCGAGACTCTCCCTCCTGATTGGCTGAGACACAGTAGTGGTGTCATTGGCTCCTGCTGCTGTCAAATAAAGTCAGTCAGCCAATCAAGAGAGAGAGGAGGCAGGGCCGGGCCATGGCTCCGTGTCTGAATGGACACAGGGAGCTGTGACTCGGCTTGAGTGCCCCCATAGCAACCTGGTTGGGGGCACCCAGCAGGAGGGAGGGGCCAGGAGCACAGAAGAAGGGCCCGAGAAGAGGAGGATCCGGGCTGCTCTGTGCAGGAAAGTATAACATGTTTGTTATTTTTATGGAAAAAAAAAACAAGACTTTATAATCACTTTAAGGCATGGTTGTGACTTGCTGTCACAGCCATGAGAAGCTCTGGGCATCTGTACAGATCTCAGCATGTACAGTCTGTCTGAGAGTGAAGACGAATCACTTTGAGGCAGGCTGTAGGTGTTTGTTTATACTTTACCACCCTTAGTGGTTGGCTAACAATATATTGATAGTAGCTATATGGTACCACCCATGTCTGTGTTTCTTTTTATATGTAGATGAGAGCTACGCAGGTATCTTGCCTGGAAGAAAGGAGTGATCCTGTCACCATTACTGGTTTGCTGTGTAGTTGGGCCTTAACAGCCATGAGTGAGGGGGGAAAAAGGCTAAGCGGAGCAGAGTACAGAAAAAATGCAAAAATTAGGTGTGACAAACAAACCAAGGAGATTAAACAGACAGGAAAAATTGATCTATTTTTCACAAAACCTGTGGCTCCTTCTAGTACTGAGCAGGGTGAGGAGGTGGAGCAAGATGTAACTGATGATGTAGTAGCTACATGCAGTTATACTTCAGAAGCAACCAGCAGTATTATCAGTGAAACTGAGGCTTATGAAACTGGTGCAGAACGACCTTCAAGTTCAAAAGAATTTGATGATCCTGTTGTACTATTAGGCGTGAGCTCTGTCCCTGCTGAATGGGTTCTAAGTGATTCTACCTGAGACCATGTGGCTAAACATGGAATAGTACAAAATGAGAATCTGGATTTCACACAGTCTAGAAGGCTCTATGCTGACAAAGCTCGGGTGCCAACTAAACACCTGTTTCAAAAAAACAATTTTAATGGAGAGAAACAACAAAGGAGCTATTTGGTTTACTCCCAAAGCTCCATGCCGCTTGTTTGGTGGCAAATCCCAGTTGGCAGAGAGTGGTTTCAATGACTGGAAAAATGGCACAGCACGATTAAATGAACATGAGCATTCAGCTGAACACAAATCCTGCGTGCTCGCTTTAAAATCAAGAACATGTATATCAGGGAGAATTGATGAGAGACTTACAAAACAGCTCTCTGATGAATTTCAATATTGGAGAAATGTTTTAAAAAGGGTTCTTGTTCCCGTTAAGGCACCTGGCATTCGAGGGCTTGCTTTCAGAGGCAAAGATGACCGTTTTGGTTCCACACACAACGGAAACTATATGATGATGTTTGAATTTCTTTCAGAATTCAACCCATTTATGGCCGAACATATTGCCCGTTATGGCAATGCAGGAAAAGGAGTCACATCCTATCTCTCATTTGCTACATGTGAGCAGTTCATTCAGTTAATGGCTGATAATGTTACAAAGCAGATAGTTCAGGCAAAGGCTGCAAAGTATTTTTCTATCAGTATCGATTCAACACCTGATAGCTCCCACACGGATCAGCTGGCCTTCATCTTAAGGTATGTCAAGGAAGATGGTTTACCCATTGAGCGCTTTCTACGCTTCATTCCAAATCCTGGACATAAATTGGAACAACTGGCTGAAGTGGTCCTTGCCACTCTTAAGTCATATGGCCTTGATATTGCCAACTGTTGTGGTCAGTCATATGACAACGCAAGCAATATGTCGGGTCATTATACAGGCTTGCAAGCCAGAATTCTTGAAAGAAACCCACTTGCTGTGTACATTCCATGCTCTGCACACTCTTTAAACCTAGTAGGAAAGCATGCTGCTGAAAGTTGCAAAGAAGCCTGTGCATTCTTTTGTCTCCTACAGTACCTTTATACCTTTTTTACTTCTTCTACTCACAGATGGGAGATTTTACAAGAGCACTTGTCATCTGTGCCTAACACTCTAGCTTTAAAGAGACTATCTGACACACGGTGGTCAGCCAGAGAAGATGCCTGTCGAAGCTTAAATCGGAACTGGACTCAAGTAATCCAAGCTTTAACAACAATTAAGGAAAATACAGCAGAGTCACCAGGAACGTGCAAGGAAGCAGAAGGTCTACTGAATAAGCTGCAATGTCTGGAGACTGCACTTATGAGTGGTTTGTGGGGTACCATCCTCGAAAGGTTTGGTGCAGTTAGCAAAAAAATCCAAAGTATTGCTATTGATGTTGGAATTGTGGTGGAGCTATATGAGTCACTGATCCAATTTGTTCGAGACACCAGAGAAATATTCCTTACTTACGAAGCTACAGCAATAGAAAAATCAAGTGTGAAGGATTACGAGATTAAAAGGAAAGGTATTCAAGCGAGGAAAAGCTCAGCAACTTCCAGCAAGACGCAAGAAGAGGAAGCTCAAGAAAAGTTCCGGATCAACACCTCTTATGTCATTTGTGACAACTTGGAAAATGAAAATAATAATGCGCCAACCAAAACAAAATGAAAGGAGCTGCCAACACAACAATCAGACTAATTGTGATAAAAGTATAAAGTAAATAAGTGTGGCGCTAAATAATAACTGTGCGTTATTGGGCAAAGCCTGACAGAATGGATATCCGTGAGGAAAGCAGCCCAATAAAGTGCATTTAATGAAACACGAAATTAATCATGTATAATAATAGTGGGGGTAAAGTGTGTGAGAGAATTGTGTCAAAAAAATACTCAAAACGGTCCTGTATACGCTGGTAACCAGTAACAACAGGATCGGATCACCATAGGGTAGTGAGGGGAAAAATAAGGGGTAGTTAATCCCTATCAATCCCAAATTACTTTATAAACATGTGGAAAATTAAATTTGCGTAAACTTTTATGAAGTGTGGTGACACACATAAATGAAAAGAAAAAATGAAAATAATATGACACTATAACAACATATACTGCTGTCAAAACCAAAAGTCCAGCATGTACTTATAGGTAGCTGACATGGCTAAAAGTCCAACATCAAATGAATGGGTAAACATCTAAAGACGTGGTTGGAAGGTCTACAGCAACCAAAACTAATGATGTAAGGCCTTGGATCCGAGGATGGCATCCACAGGATAAGGTGTCCTGCATGTGTATAGACGGGATAGGCAAAAATACCCTTACCGGCAATGGTGGACCCCTCAGCCAGCGGCTTAGGGGTCAGACAAGCTTAAGATATGGGAGGTGGTTCCACAGCAGCTGGAGATGTTGGAGGAAAACTGCAGCACTCACCAACCGAACCTCTCTGGTTACAGCGACTCCCGGTATCCAAGATGCAAATCAGGAACTGCTTACAAGGAAGCCGCTTCCATAAATTGGATGTAGATCCAAAGAGAGAATGGGGATCAAAAAGAAGACCTCCCCATAGTGTGAATCCGCTTATTGGAAAGCATTTATTTAAAAATCAAGAGCAATACAATACACCATGACCTAAACACTAGAGTCAGGTATAAAACAATAAAAAGCGCTTTAAAATAAAAGTGGCAAGACAGGCATAACCACCCAACATCTTGGTTGCTGAACTTGAGAGAAGAAAAACTGCATACGACTCTTTCTTTGGAAAGTTTAAATTTATTAGGGACCTCACAAAAATTGAGCCATCAGCAATATTAAAACATGCTACAGAGCTTTGTACTTCCTACAGCAAAGACTTGGAACAGGAGTGTTTGTTTTGATGAGTGTCTCCACTTTCGTTCCTATCTCCTAAGTTCTTCTGTAGAACATACCTCTGTTCTAGATATGTCCCAAGTGATAAGAGAGAGAGAATTGCAAAGTATTTATCCAAATGTGGACATTGCTCTCAGAATGTTTTTATGCACAGCAGCAACTAACTGCTCAGCTGAGCGTTCTTTCTTAACTTTGAAACGTGTAAAGAACTACTTGCGATCCAGAGTGGGAGAGGAAAGATTGAACTCACTGGCTGTGTTGGCAATTGAGTCAGAACTCACAAAATCTTTGCACTACGATGAGCTTATCAACAGCTTTGCCACACAGAGAGTTCGGCGAAAGCCACTTTAGTTTGATTTTGGCATCCTCTGATTCAACAATTTGCACTTATTTCAGTTTAAAATAGCTCTATATTAGTTTAAAGTTACATAAGTTATTAAAAACATCATCATGCCAGTTTCATGATGGATTGATTGCAATTTGCACTTATTTCAGTTTATATCTATATTTTAGGTTAATTAAAGTTATCTAAGTTATTAAAAACATCATCATCTCAGTTTCATGATGGAGTGATTGATGCAAATATGGAGTGAATGGTGTGTGATTTTTTTTTTGTGCTAATACAGAGAGGAAGAGGTGGAGCTCTAAAGAGAAAAGGTGGAGCCTAAAGAGGAAGGGGTGTGGTTTACAGATAGCAGGGCGTGTCTTAAATAGGAAGGGGTGTGGCCTTGACAGGAAGGGTGGGTCGTATTTAAATTAGGGGTGCATGAGTTTAGTCAGGCCTAGGGCAGCACAAAACCTAAATACACCACTGACCCAGGGTCATCACTCTCTGGTCTTCCTTCCACGCTTCCTTCCACGCTGTGGCTGTGGTGGTGTAGTTGTGGCAGGAGGAGGAGGAGGATGTTCCAAATCACTCAGGTGGGTATTGGGTGTGATTTCGCCCCTCACCCCCTTAGTTAAGACTTTATAAAGAAGGTCTTCACACAGCGGGCGTTGGTCCTCCTGCATGCCCTGCACTTTGGTAGTAGCCATGCAGGCAAAGGCCTCTTCAGGAGTGGGGGTGGCTCTGAGGGACGCAGAAGCCTCCTGAATGAGCCTGAGAGCTGAATCCTGCATGTGACTCCCCTTCCTGGGTTATTTGTTTGGAAGGCAGAGGGGAGGAACCTACGATTCTGTCAGGCTCCTACTGGTCCCAGGCTGCTCCTGGCTGCCACTTAGCCCCGCCTCCTCCTGGCTGCCACTAACCCCCGCCTCCTCCTGGCTGCCACATTCCACAGCCTCCTCCTCTGCGCCACATTCCAGAGCCTCGTCCTGGCTGAGGTCTTCCTGTGTATGAAAAAGGGACATAGTTTTAATTTTTACTTCATCAATCACACACAATTTTCATCTCATGACTGTTGCAAATTGAATGTTAACAAATATAAAAGACTATCCTTCTGAGCCCAGCATTTTTCATTCTTGTCCCAATTATTTTTTGCCCACTACTGTCTATTAATATGTAAACGCCTTTATTAAATCAGCAATTAGTGATCAATAATAACATCTAGTAAACATAATTTCTTTATTGACCAGAAAACTGTAGAAGAATACTATACCTGGCTCCAGCTGGGCTCCTTCATTTCTTCCTGGCTGGAAGTCCCAGGTTTGACATCGGAAGTCTCAGCTGGGGTGAAAGATGGGGTCGAAGGAAGAGTGGAAGGAAGGGTTGAGAGTGATTCTCTGACTCCAGTCTGGTCTGACAGAAATCGCAGTCTCTCATAGTACCACAGCCTGGGGACATAAATGTCATCTGCTCCAGCTCCGGATCTCTGGGAATCCGTGACCTTCTTGCGCTCCCTAAGATAAGTGCTCCTCAGGCCACCAATTTTGGCTTTTAAATAGGGGATGGTTGCTGTGGGGACCACCGGCTTCACCAACTCCAGCAGTTTTTCCAGCGCTGTCTGCCTCTTTTGTTTATGATTAGAATGCGGGTGTTTCACCTGCCACAGACAGGGCAGGGGGAGGAAGTTGTGGTCATTGAAGCCATCCATTTTATCTGCAAGACACAACACGAGACAAACCCTAATAGGCCCAAGTTTATATCTTACCTTCGTTTTCATGATCGGCGCCTCCGATACTACTTCCTCCGCTCACAGATCGTACGTACTACGCACGCGTTTTATAGACACTGCGCATGCGTGAAACTCCGCCCGCCCCTGACGTTCTTTCTATTCTATTTGCCGCCCCTTCTCGTTCGGCGCAGTGGGGGAAGAGCACATGGCGGAGACACAACAGGTGCGTGCTAATTACAGCAACGAGGAGGAGGGGGAGGAAAGCCCGGAGCCAGAAACGTCACGATCCAGAAGGAGACGATTTAAGGCTTCAAATATGTCCTTTGGGGAGATGTTGGAGATGGTGGACATCCTGAAGAAGGCCGACTATGACGGGAAGTATGGACCTTACCCCAACCCCAATGTCAGAAAAGCCAAGATCAATTTCGGGGTACGACGATCGAAAGATCAGCTCAGGAAGCGGTGGTCGGACCTCAAATCAAGAGAGCATGAGCAGTACAGAAGGATCCGGAAAGTGCTGCAAAAAAGTAAGTAGTTGTCCTGTGTTCCTATTCTTTATGTTTATTACGTTCGTGCTGCTCCATGTGCTTTTCTTAACTGTTATTCATGTTTAAAATGGCAACTTTCATGTTCATGGGCACATTATTCGTTCATATAAAACATTGTTCGTTCGGCCTAGAAACACCATTGTTTTGGCCATATGCATTTGCCCACATTTTTTATGGCCTACTTGTCTGAAAATAATTTGGTTGTGTAGATGGGTTTGTAACTAGAATGAAATGCAAACTAGATTTTGTGTAAGGAAAGGACACTCAGCAGCTGTTTACACATCTGGACGCTGTAGCACTAGTGTGGGACACAAGAACACCCTTTTTATTAGAGGCCCACACAGGTGCTCCAGTGTATACTATAGGGGTGTCTCCATCTGTGAAGCTTGTACAAAACAGGTAAAGTATTGAAGCTTGACAGAGGACAATAAAAATTCTACATCTTGGAACTCTGCCAAAATAGACAATTGTACCCCACTTCCAAGCAATGTTTCATATTCCTATTTCTGCCATCAAATATCTGTGTGCTAAGTATACCTATTATTTTTACACAGTGGAGAAAAGACTCGGAGGACACCCCTCATCCGAGGAGACCACAGACCCCCCACCTCTGGAAGAAGGGGAAAACCACCCAAGCCAAGCAGAGCAGGAGGAGGAAGACGTGGTGGAAATTGGCACCACAACAGGTGAGTGTCTGCGACCACAGGCTCAGGTAAGAGATGGATGCCGGCATATTTATAATACATGGTGTGTTTTTGTTTCTATCTTTTTAGGTGATCGTGATGTTGTGGATCCAGGGCATTTCACCTCGGAAAGTGCACAGATCCTGATCGGGGGGGATCATGGGGTGTAATTGGGACTTGGAAAACATCCTGAAAAACATCAAGGATGTTCAACAAAAAATGAAGAACATCATTGATGTTTTAGGGAGAGTTTAAAACCCCTCCAAATCCCTTTGGTTTTTTGTGTGCTAAAAATTAACATTTTTTGACATATTTGCGAAAAGCCAAATTTTGAAGATGCACATAGTGTGTCAACATGTGCTATCTGCCATCACAGGACATCAATGGACGCGTTTTGGGGGTGCAACCCCTTCCTCAATAATAAAGTAGCTGTGAGGAAGGGGTTGCACCCCAAAAACACGTCCCTTGATCCCCCATGATGGCAGCTAGCACATGTTGACATTCGGCAATTTGTGTGCATCTTCAAAATTTAGCACAGTTTGTAAATACTCATGTCTGATATTGCCTTCAATTTCTACCAAATGTGAACTTTGTAAGTTAAAGATTTGTGTCTTTCTTGTTGGTTGTAAACATGCCTGCTTTATCTTAAATGGATATTTCTACTTTTTCTAATGTGACCCCAAAAATTGTTATACAACAAACATGTTGGTTTGTTTTAAAAAACCTTTTCTAAATGCACATGTGATTGTGCTGGTATTAAAAAGATTGTTAATCAAGAATCTGTGGATTATTGTCTCAACGCTCCAACACTTTTGTGGTGCTCTAATCGGTGTTTTCTGTGACAATGGGTGTTATTTCCTAAGGGCAAATCCACTTTGCACTACAAGTGCAATTTTAAGTGCACTTGTAGTGCAAAGTTTCTTTGCCTTTAGTAAATAACACCCAACAGTGCTTTGTAAGGTTACACAATCACGCCATTTTCAGGACTCACCACATTTCTGTCAGGGTCAGCTAAAAGAAACACAGGCAGTAAATGTCACCAAAGATTTTAGTAGTTTTTTTTTATTATTTGAAAAAGGTTTCAGACATTTTCTGGCATATTGATAGCCCCCCTACCCGCAAAGTATTCAAGGTATCTTAGCCGGACATCACGGGCACTCAGGGGGGGCAAGCCAGGACGGCCACTTTTAAGTGCCGTCAGGGTTGTTTCATTTAGAATTCCGGCCTCAGGCCCAACTGAGCAAGCATAGTTGGCAGAATGTTGCCGTAAAAAGTTGTGTAGAACACAGCACGCCAGGATAATATGATTCAGTTTATTCTCCGCCATGTGTATGGGTGTAAGAAATAGGCGGAACCGGCTGGCCATGATTCCAAACGTGTTCTCCACCACTCTTCTGGCTCTGGCCAGCCGGTAATTAAAAACCCTCTGGTCCGGGGTGAGGGTCCTCAGCGGGAATGGCCGCATAAGATGGTCCCCCAGCGCAAACGCTTCATCTGCAACGAAGATGAATGGGAGTCCTTCCACATTGTCTTCTGGAGGTGGCAAGTCCAAGCTGCCATGCTGGAGACACCTGTAGAACTCCGTCTGGGCGATGACTCCACCATCGGACATCCTGCCATTCTTCCCCACGTCCACATACAGGAACTCGTAAGTATCCGACACCACCGCCAACATCACAATACTATTGAACCCCTTGTAATTATAATAGTATGACCCCGAGTTGGGTGGTGGGACGATGTGGACGTGTTTCCCATCAATTGCCTCTCCGCAGTTAGGAAAGTCCCACCGCTGGGCAAAGTGGGAGGCCACAGTCTGCCATTCCTGTGGCGTGGAAGGAAACTGTGAAGTCAAACAACAACAAAAAAATAGTCATTTTGCACATAAACAGGGAAAGCAGATTAGACACACATTCTTGGCCAACATCAAGATAACATTAATTTGAGGGAGTTTTTAAAGACCAAAGTATAAGGTACACCTATCAGATTACACCCCCCCCTCTCATGGGCCATTTCTAACATTTTAGGGGGGGAGCTCTTGGACAGGTAACCCTCTCCACTTCAATGAGAGATGAATGCCTAAATAATGGGTATTACTTTGGCCAGCCCCTCCTTAGTTACACTATTGGCAGCCCACTGGACAGGTAAGAAGTGTCATAATACAAAGATATAAATACACATTGTACACATTTGAGCACATTTGGAAATTCTACTATTACCTATCAAGATAATAATAGTATACAAAAACTTTAAACAGTACCATTTGAAAGTATACAGGCAGGCTCTTGCACTACATGCTTTGGGGAATTCATCCATACATCTGTCCACAAAAGAGATGGGTATAGTGTGTATGGGTTTGGCAAAGTCACCAGATAGATGATTGAGGATAGATAGAGAATTGGTATCAGCTGACTTAGCAGTTGGGGGGAGGGTGGGTTCCAAATGATTTGGGGACCCCCAAAAAAAGCCTCTGGCACTCTGCCTGAATTTAAAGCACAAATCACATTTTAAAACATTTTAGGTGGTGTTTGGGGTAAAGCACTACTATGGAGCTGATAAAATACATTGTTAAGTGACTACATGAGGTAAATATGGGGCCAGGAGACCATGCTGGGGAGGTAAATGAAGGCAAATATGTATGAAGGAGAAAAAAAATAATTACATAAAATCCAGCATGCATGAGGACAAAGGGGACATTCACAGCATATTCCAATCATGGTAATTAGGGAATGAGGAAAGAAATACAATATATTATCAAACATTAAATACAATAAAATGTGATATTAAAGGATAAAAATCTTACCTTAATATACTCCTTCTGCAGGACCTGGATGATGGCAGAACAAGTCTCCGGGATAATGATCCCCAGTACCTGGGGGAGATGCCTGTCGAGAACTTCAAGTCCTGCAGTCTTCTCCCCATCCCAAGTACTGCAGGGTGGCGACTAGCCTCTTCTCCGGAGTGATGGCTTGCCTCATGCAGGTATCCTGCCTGCTGATATAGGGGGTCAGCAAAGCCAACAAACGGTGAAATACGGGGTCCGTCATCCGGAGAAAGTTCCTGAAATCATCAGGATTATTCTCATGGATCTCACGGAGAAAAGGCATATGACAGAACTGATCACACTGAAGCAACCAATTCTTGGTCCATGAACTTCTCCCCACCCTGTTCATGGACTGGACTTGTGTCACGGTCAGGACCCCAACACCAAGCCCCCGCACAGCACAAACTCTACGAGGAGTACGTATACGCAACATGGCTAGAAAACGGTCGGCTGCTCAGAACTAAGTAACAGAACGCACTGAAGAACAGCAAGGCCTGTGAAGAGCGACCTGAAAAACAGTAACGAACGAACAAGAACACAATCACAAGAGTCACGCGTAACTCGCTGCACACACTGAAGAGCAGATACAAACCCACAAGCACAAACTGAACAGCAGAAAACGATCTGAAAACTAAGAGTCTGAAAAAGCGCGAATCGTCTCTCACCAAACTTTTACTAACACGAGATTAGCAAAAGGAGCCTAAAGGGTGCCGCGCTTGGTTCTGAACTGGCCTTTTCTAGTCTTGTTGTACGTGGTGTACGTCACCGCGTTCTTGGCGATCAGAAATTCCGACAACTTTGTGCGACCGTGTGTATGCAAAACAAGTTTGAGCCAACATCTGTCGGAAAAAATCCATGGATTTTGTTGTCGGAATGTCCGATCAATGTCCGATCGTGTGTACGGGGCATAACGGTTGTAACAGTTCGGTTCCAGGTTCGGGTCTCCCAAAATGTGATGGCATCTTTAGAGACCGTGTGAAAGTATCTCACTGATACACTGTGTGTATCCTAGTCTGTGCAGTGCTGTACCCCAGGCTAATACTCCACTAGTGTGTGGTAACGTTCAAAACATTCACCAATGCAAAGACCAGGATGGTCAAGACAGGAGGGAAAATAATAGCGGGTGTCACGCCTATATCCACACTTTCTACAGACACGACACTGGTTGTTGAGGTCCACCCCATCCATATTAAGGTTATATTCCACAACACCAGTCGCCATAGGAATTTGTACCGTCGTGTCTGCGTGAAGGGACGACAGAACAAAGACATTCCGATTATCCCTCCACTTCACAGTGAGCAAATTATTACACTCCAAGCAGGCTCTCTCCCTCAGCCTAAGATGCAAATCTACAAGCCGTTGGGGTAAGCCCCGGCGATTAGATCGCACGGCACCAATTCCATGATCAAACAAGTGACTAAAAAGTGTCAAGCTTGTGTAATAATTGTCCACATACAAGTGGTTCCCCTTTCAGAATAAGGGTGACACCAAGTCCCACACAATCTTACCAGCACTCCTTATGTAATCTGGGCAGTTCTCCGGCTCTACGTGACTATCTCTTCCCTCGTAAACCGTAAAACTATATGTATAGCCTGTGGCCCTGTCACAGAGCTTGTACATCTTGACCCCATATCTGGCACGCTTGCTGGGAAGATACTGTTTGAAAGACAAGTGGCCAGAAAACTTAATCAGGGACTCATCAATGCAGACAACTTGATGGGGAGTAAACAAGGCTGCAAACTGTTGGTTGAAGTGGTTCACGAGGGGCCGAATTTTGTAGAGCCGATCGTATCCAGGGTCACCCCGAGGATGACAGAGTTCATTGTCATTGAAGTACATGTGTGAAGGAATGTGATGTAGATAATAATAATAATAGTAATCTGAAAATGTCTATTTTCTTATGTGCATACATATTTTTCTCCTTACTCATTATATAAGTATACAGATTTGCTCTGTTCCTATATTTTCTCAAGATGGCGTGTACCCCCTGCATCCCACACATCAAAAGAACGCGGAACTGAAGATAAGACCAAAGAGAGCCAAACCTCGTTATGAAAATTCTCCATCTTCTTTTCTATCTTAACCAATGAGATGTACCTATTAGACTAACATAGCAATGACGTATTTGTGTGTATAAAACATTAGCACCGCCTTGAATAAATCAGAAGTGTAATGAGTTAGCAATTCTGAGCGTGTCTCAGAGTGTTTACTTTTATATGCATGCATATCCACACTTTTCAAATTAGAGACAGCAGCAGATAACCTTGGGCTCGATTGAAGCTCTTAAATCATTTCCATAACAGATGGTGCCGAAACCCGGGACCTCAGGCTACGGTCGAAGTTATACCGCGACAAGCATTCGGGCGTTAACTGATTAATGAGAGTGGGGTTTGCGCAGCCCTAACAGTACCGGTGAGTTGATTTATATTCTTACCACTGTACGACTCTCTTATCTTTCGGTTGACAGCTGGATTCTGTCGGTATGCTGAGACTGTCTTAGAGGCAGGTATTTTCTCGCCTGAGGTTGTTTAACGAACCTGTCAATGGGTTTCTGCTGACTGTATTTGTTCACTGTCTGCCATTCTTTGGGCTACGAAACTCAGCAGTCTAAAAGTGCTACATGCGTGAATGTATGGTCTCATCTCCAGACGAGCTGTCGGCCTCTGGGATGAGATTGTTTCCTTGTAGCAGTCGTTTATAGACGGGTGTACTCTGGGTTCAATGAACCTTTGAGGGTTATCTCAGCTGCTGGCTTTGCAGTCTGAAAGTGTTACAGAAGTCTCACCCCAAGAAGAGTTGTCGGCCTCTTGGTGTAGAGCTGTAGAAAAAACGTCTATAAACGGGTTTATTGAAAACAGGGTGGTCTGCCCTTGTGGTTATCTTAGCCTGCTGAAATTTTGCAGTTCGAAGAGTGGCAGGTGTAATGTCCTGTCGTGATTGTATTTGTGGTTTATTGTTTGCTATACATGAGAGGGGGTGGGGACTGGTTAAGGTCGGAGGGGGGGGGCTGCCCAGGGGATCTGTTGGGTCGCAGGCCGTTGCTCCTCACTACCCCTGACGTGTTTGTTCTTGTTCTGAGATTAACCGTACATTACAGGGTTATAGCAAACAGTAGCAACTTGGAGCGCAGTATGAGCCCCCACCGAAGGAATTTGCTGATAAGAACGCTGAGAAAAATATTAACCCCTTGGTTGTAAAAAAGAAAAGAAAGTGATTTTTCTCTTTTAAAAAAAGAAAAGAAAGTGATTTTTCAAAGAAGGAGAGAAGCAGATGTTGAAATAGTTAACAAAGTTGAAAGAAATGGCGAAAGTTATGTTGCTGAAGAAACAGGGAGAAAAATCCTGTGTGATAAAGAAAATTGGATAAAGGAAGTTAAGAAAGATGGCGATTGTATTATGTATGTGTATCACAGAGCTGATGATATGTTGGAACTTGAAACAAAGGAGGGGAGGGACAGCACTGCCCTCCGTCTAACAACCACTCCTTTCTCACCACCCAAGCACAACCCACTGTGACAACTCAGCCCGGCGGCCATCTTAGTGCACCCATGCCTTCACTTTCTACCCAGTCCAGTGCACTTCCTGCCGGCGGCCATCTTGGTACACCCAGTAAGCTTAAACAGCCTGTACCCAGCCCTCCCTGTTTTAGACCAAGATGGTTCATACCACACACCTGTCTTCCCCAATACGGGAGCATCACATTCCCAGGCCGGATATGTTAATGATGAAGAAGCATCTGAGTGGGAAGCCCGACAGCAGGCAGCAAGGCCACCCACTGATTTAACCCCCAATCCGGCTCCAGACTCTCAGTTCCGAGAGGATCTCAAACACATGCTGGCAACCGTAAAGAACAGTGCCTCTTGTCAGCCCCTGCCCCAACAACAGTCTCGGTTACCAGAAGGGGCACCAGTGATGTATGTCGCTTTTACTCTATTACAAGCAGCGGCCTTAGTGACAAGTCTGCCTGACCCAGAGAAGCAGCCAATTCCCTTCTACCACAGGATAGTGCAGATACAAGAAACTTACTCAGCTGCCTGGAGAGACTTGATCAGCCCATGCCAAATCACAGCAGGATATGTCTTTTGGCCAGTCATGCAGATGGCCTTCAATGATGCCTGCCTGACAAGTGCCACTTCCTACACCTCAGGCGTGGAGTTCTGTGCACAACTCCACGACTGGGCAAAGGAGAAGTTGACGGATCAGAAGACCACAATCCAAGATATTACCCAAGATAAAGGGGAGTCTGTGAAGAAGTATCATGCTAGACTCATAAAGGCACACACACACATGTTATCAACTGCTTTTGTTTCAGGGCTCAGAGAGGATATCAGAAAAGGCCTGATGGTGGCCCGCCCTGAATACCATTCAATGAAAATGTCTGATTTATTGTTGGTGGCCAGAGGTATAGAAAATCAAAAAGGTAAAAAACCAACGCCCCTCATGGTAACCCATGACGAAGATCCCACCTACACTCGTCCACCACCACAGCCCAATACCAGGGAAAGGATCACCTGTTACAACTGTGGGAAACGGGGCCACATAAAGAAAGAATGCAGAGCCCCAAGATGTCCCAGACGAGGCAGGGAACCCTATGCAGGGCAACGGGGACATGAACCACCACCACCACGCCCCAACTCTCACTAGGAAATGGGCAAACCCGTGTCACCCCTTATGGCAGTGTCCTCAAGTGGAACTGGGGGACCCTTAGCAAAAGTCACGTTACCCATACAAGGAAAACCTACCACCTTTCTACGGGTACAGCCAGAAGCGTGTTGAGGGCTGTGGACCTGCCTGATAATTCTTTCCTTTCCACTATTGATGTTTCCTGCGTAGGAATGGATGGGGTGCCCCGCTCCAGTCCACTTCCTGATTTGCTTGCCAGATTTGTGGTGTCCTCTACATGTCCCTTGAATCTACTAGGAGCTGATGTGTTGTCCAGACTACAGGCCTCAATCAGGACACGCCTGAAGGGGGGGTGAAGTTACATACTCATCTCAAGACTCATCTGCTTTGTGTTCTCAGCCTCTCCTGATGACACTTAATGAAGCAAAAACTTCAAGTTCAATACTGCAGGAAGTACTTGACAGAATCCCTGCGTGCCTATGGTCCACAGGACCGGAAGACAACGGTCACTTAAAGGTGCCACCAGTTTCAGTCAAGCTAAAAGAGGGCGCTTCATTGCCCCGGAAACCACAATAACCCCAAGAAGAGAATCCTAAAAAGAGAACCAGGTACCTACTGTGGATGCCTTTGACTGCAAAATACCTCACAGAGGTGGACCTTACAAACGTTTTCTTTAGTGTCCACCCTCACCCCTCCTGCTGGTACCTTTTTGCATTCATCCACGGAAAGTAACGGCAACATACCTAAACAGTTGTGCCACAAGGGGCACAGAACTTTCCAAGCCAGTTTGCAAAAGCTATGGCTATCATCCTTGACACATGACAAGAGGAACACCCGGAAGTGATTCTCTTCCAACATGTTGATGACCTTCTCCTTTGTGCAGCTGACTTACCCCCTGTTGAAGTCACCCCAGAAAGCCTGTTGTGCTATCTTGCCAACCAGGGCTGCAAAGTCTTAAAGCCCAAATTGCAGTGGTGCTCAACATCTGTCATTTTCCTTGGACACTGTTTGTCCCATGGGACACGACACCCCACTGAAGACAGGGTGCAAGTAATCTCTGACACCCCACTGCCACAAGGTCAGAGATCCCTTCATGCCTTCCTTGGACTAATTTCCTAGTGCAGAGCATGGATTCCAGAAGCCTTCCTACTGATACTCTGCAATCAGACCCTTCCAGATGTCTCTTGGAGAAATATCTAAGTTTGAGGCCCTCAAGTGTGCCATCTCAGGCGCTAGGGCTCCCAGCCTATGGCAAAACGCACAAGCTCTTTGTATCCGAATGTTCTGAGACATGCTGCAGGTGTACTCACCCAATCACACGGCATCAGCCTACGCCCCATAGGATATTATTCCTGTCGGCTGGATGTGGTAGCAAGAGGAGGCCTATTGTGTCTGCGAGCTGGATTTGCTACACAAGCCTTGCTTGACAAAACTTTGAACTTAGTCCTCGGACACTGCCTCGTTGTGCTTGCTCCCCATGACGTTGTTGCCATATTCAACCAAGATCCAGCCGAAACACTTGTCCACTACCAGACACTTGAGACTCTTGTGTTCCCTCCTACTGGACAGCATTACTCTATTAAGTTATCAAACACTGAACCCTACCACCCTTCTTCCACTTCTCGAGGGGGGAAAGAAGGAGGAGGAGTAGAGTCTTGGCTTGTCACCCCATGACCACACAGGACACGCGGTCACCACTGAAAACACTGTTCTACAAGCTGAAGCCTTACCACTGGTGATGTCTACACAGGAGGCAGAGCTGTAAGCACTTACTACAGCATGTAAATGGGCAGAGGGAATAAGAGCCAACATTCATATTGACTCAAGATATGCTTTCAGCATTGCCCATGATTATTGTGTTATCTAGGACAGAGGATTCCTGATGGCTGCAGGAACACCTGTGGAAACTTGATTGATGCCTTGCTTCTCCCAACCCAAGTGACTATTCTGAGTAAAGCACACGACAAACTGAACTCAAAGGAAGCTTAAGGCAATGATCTAGCCAATTCAGCTGCCAAACAGACAGCTGGTGGTCCACGGGAAGTGGACAGCAGGGTGGTAGAAGAAGACCACCCCATGCTTACCTTACAGACTTTCCCAGTGGACAGAGTTTATCTAAAAGAACTACAGGAAACAACAAGTGCGGATAAGAAGGAAAGCTGGAAATGGAGAGGAGCAACTCTCAGAAATGGACTATTCGAGTGCAACAAGAAGCCTTGTCTACCCAGGAGTATGTACCCAGCCGTGGTGCAATGGGCACATGGAGCTGCCCACTTGACAAAGACTTTTATGAACTCTCTTATCAACAAGTGTTGCACCAAGAGTTACTCCACTGACCGACAGCTTCTGCAGATCATGCATTATCTGCACCAAATGTAACCCAGGATGCACAGAAGAAACACAGAAGAAGCACAGAAGAAGCACCTGGCAAAAGCCCTATACCCCATTCCAGAGGATGCAAATTGATCATTCTCAAGTGCCAAGAAGTGGTCATGACTGCCAGGACCACAGCTAAGAAACTACTGAGTGAGATAGTATGTAGATTTGGGGTCCCAGAGGTGATATTGAGAGATCAGGGACCAGCCCTAACAACAACCCTTACTAAAGAGATTTGGGCAGCACTGGGGGTTCAGTTGGCACTACACATCCCATACCACCCCCAAAGTAGCGGGAAGGTAGAAAGGATGAATGGGACACTAAAAACAGGATGTTAAAGATGGCCCAAGAGACTAACTAACTTGAGTTGGCCAGACAGTTAGCCCATTGCCCTGTTCAGTGTCAGACACACCCCCAGGGGAAACATGCCCTATCCCCTTATGAAATTTTGTTTGGTTCAGCTCCCAGACTTGGTTGTTACTTTCTACAACAGTTACAGTTACAGTCTGATGTGTTGACTAATTATGTAACCACATTATCACGAGAATTAACCTGAATGCATGTCCAGGTGTTTTCTTCCATTCCAGATCCTGAATTAGATACAGGAACACACATCTTCTTTTCTATCTTAACCAATGAGATGTACCTATTAGACTAACATAGCAATGACGTATTCGTGTGTATAAAACATTAGCACCGCCTTGAATAAATCAGAAGTGTAATGAGTTAGCAATTCTGAGCGTGTCTCAGAGTGTTTACTTTTATATGCATGCATATCCACACTTTTCAAATTAGAGACAGCAGCAGATAACCTTGGGCTCGATTGAAGCTCTTAAATCATTTCCATAACACATGAACCACAAGATCTGCTCGTATCGTGCCCTGGTCATGGAGGCAGAGAACACGGGCATATGGTGAATTGGGTGGACCAATATGACCGCAACTCACTCTTTTTAGTTATGCCCATGAGGAGGGATAGGCCCAGAAAGGTCTTAAATTTGGAAACCGTAGTAGGTTTCGATCTCTGGCGAGGGTCAAATAGGGATTAGCGGCTATGAATTGACCAGCATACAAATTGCTTTGGTCCACAATAGATCTATAGAGATCTTCCTTGAAAAACAGCGAAAAAAAAGTGTACGTCAAGTGACGTACAATCAACTGTTTCCACCAGAATTCCGGGTTGGCCAGTGAATGGGGAAAGTACGGGTGCTGCAGAAGTGGTGGGCTCCCAATTAGGATTGGCAAATTCAGCAGGAAGGGCACTATGGGCTCGACGGGTCTGTCTTTGTCTTCTTGGTGGCTGTGGGACACTAGTTGTGCTAGTCATCACACCAGCTTGAACTGCACTTATGGGACTCGCCACATCACCACGTGTTACTGCAGTGCTGGTTTGACTACGACCAGGGTGTACTAGCCCGCTGGTGCTTGCTAGTTCACCAGAAGGATGAGCAGCACTAGTACTGGCTCCCTGATCCGTACGAGAACCCTGAAGTTGTTGCACCTCAATGACAGCAGAAGAACGGGGTTGGGTATGCCTGACCTTGGCAGGGACCACAACTCCGTCATCAGAGCTATCTGTCAGGGTGCCGCTGCTGTCTACAGGATCATATTCTGAGTCTGAATCTGACAGATGAATGACTTCCTCTTCACTATCTGTCATGATCAGAAACGTGTAGGCCTCTTCACTAGTGTACCTTCCATTTGACATTTTGATCTCTAAATTTACTGGTACACTAGTGAGACTAACAGGAAAAAGAGCTCCCGACTGTGAGCGACTGATTCAAATGCTAAGAAAAAAACTGTTAGTGTTCGCAGGGATCATGCCTGACTCTTATGCCTACAGTTATGTGTGTTGTGTTTTTGTAAGTGACAGTGATATCGATTGATACTGCACTTGGGTGGGCTGGGCTGGGCTTGGCAGAGGGGCGAAACGCAGGTACTAGCAGGTATCTGGGCTGATCCCACTAACACTACGTTTTTGGGAACCCTAAACTACTGGGGACGCTAGTATAGATCTGATCAGATTAGATATCGATCCGTTCAGACACTATACTACTAAGGGAGGTATATGGTGCGTGCATGGGTGTTAGCGCTACTGGCACTTATCTGATGCTGCCTGGGGCAACGCAAACCCTGACTGACGCTAAAACCTAACTGATATAACCCGCCGGGCGCTCAGGGGGTTAAACCTTTATAGGGTAATATACGGCAGGTGCCCTGATGCTATAAAAAACAAACTAACTAACCAGTGTCACCCATAGCACTAAAATGGTGATCACTGGTGACAGGGGGTGAAAGGGTTAAGTAGGGGGCAAACAGGGGGTTAAAACCTTTATTAGGTAGTATTTTGGGGTACCTGACACTATAAAAACCCGACGGTGAAACTAATCACCTAACTGGCTAATTAGTGTCACCCATGACACAAATACGGCGATAGATTAGTGACACTGGTGACAGGGGGTGAAAGGGTTAACTAGGGGGCAATCAGAGGGTTAAAACCTTTATTAGGTAGTATATGGGGGTACCTGACGCTATAAAAACTTGGCGGTGAAACGAATCACCTAACTGGCTAACTAGCGTCACCAGTGACACAAATACGGCGATCGATTAGTGACACTGGCGACAGGGGGTGGAAGGGTTAACTGGGGGGGCGATCAAGGGGTTAAACCTTTATTAGGGGGGTTTAGGGGGGTAACCTAGACCTAACGAGGGCTACTACTAACTGCGCTAACACATATTTCAGTCACAAATGACACTAATGCAGTGATCAGTGAAAACTCTGAAAACTGCAATTGGTGACACAGTGACATTGAGTGAAGGGGTTAACTGGGGGGGCGATCGGGGGGTGGCAAGCGTACCTATGTGTACTGGTGTTAGTGTACAGTTGGTGTAACTCACGATTTGATGTTATCTCTCCTCCCACTGGAATCGAAAAGACCCCACGAGGAGAGATGACATCACTACCTCCTGTCTGTGTTTACACTTACACAGACAGGGGAAGGTTTCCATTCGTTAGGAGCAATCACCAAGTTCAGACCATAAATCATTGGTCTGGCCGTGGGGACTGACCGCTCCTATAACGAATCCGACCGCGCCCACGGGGAGGGAGGGAGGGACGTACAGGTACACCCATTTGCCCACCCGTGCCATTCTGCCGACGTATATTGGCGTGCGGTGGTCAGGAACCGGTTAAAGAAATACTTGTGAAATTATTACTTTTCTTTTATGATTTATTATGTTGTTGCACATTTTGATGAGCATGCAAGTTTGAGAAGGACCACCAAAGGAAAAATGTTCATAGACATGGCTTTTTGTGCAGAATGATGTCTTGATATTTTGATGTTTGGTGGTCAATTCAAGGAAAAATATGGCCGTTCAAAAAAAACAAAATATTTGTACACACAGGGAAGAATAAAATTACACAATGTCAGTTGGCGGCAGATGGAAAATGCCTTGGCAACAGGGGTCAGGGCTGGCAGAATAATTATAAAAAAATTCCACAATCAAAAAATACACTGCCAAAAGTATGCCACTACTGACGCTGTTCCTAAAAAACATGCTCGTTACATAACACCATGCACAGCTTTAAGGCATTCAAAATAAAATCTGTAATTTAAAAGATTTGTGTATTTTTCATGTAGCCCTCAAAATTGTATTTTTTTTGTATTGGTAAAGTGGTCAGGAGTATATAACATTCTCCTGACCACCAAGTTGGTGTAAGGTTTTCTTTGTTATGGTATGCACAAAAAATAGTTTAGATCAACACCCAACATACTGCGTACCCCCCAAAAAAAGTCCCCATGTATGGTTTTGCAGAAATAGTTTAACCACTTGACCTGCGGAAGTTTTTGCACCCTTTATGACCAGGCCATTTTTTGCTATTTAGTAAGACACTTTTTTAACCACTTTAAGACTGCCCACCGCACATATACTGCGGCAGGGAGGCCCTATTGCGTGTTAAGAGGTACCTGTATGTCGTTTTGTGTAATAGATACAGGGTGCGCTCGGCGCTGCAATGTCCGCCAGCCACCCGTGATTCCTCCACAGAGGCAGAATGGGGATCTGCCTATGTAAACAAGGCAGATCCCCGTTTTGACAGGGGAGGAGAAAGAGATCAGCTGTTCCTAGTGATTAGAAACAGCGATCTATCTCTACTCCCAGTAAGTACGTCCCCCTGACAGTTAGAAAGCACCTCCCTAGGGAACACTTAACCCTTTGAACACCCCTAGTGTTAACCCCTTCCCTGCCAGTGCATTTTATATATATTTTATAAAAATATTTTTAGCACTGTATTGGTGTCACTCGTCACCAAAAAGTGTAACTTAGGGTCCGATCTGTCCACCGCAATGTCGCAGTCCCACTAAAAATTGCTGATCCCCTCCATTACTAGTAAAAAAAAAAAAAGTCCCAGAATCTTTCCTCTATTTTGTAGACGCTATAACTTTTGCGCAAAGCAATCCATATACGCTTATTGGGATTTTTTTACCAAAAATAAGTAAAAGAATACATATTGGCCTAAACTGATGAAAAAATAATTTTTTTAAATTTTTTTACTGGATATGTAGAGGGGTAATTTACTAAGATTCCCAGCAAGTATGGGAGCTCTACATTTAATAGCGCTCAATTAAAGTCAATTAAGACTTCAACTGGGCAGACATGCAAATGGAAAAGCGCGCTATTGCCGGCGAACATGCCTGTCACATCGGCATATGCGGGAATTGTTGAAGTTAATGGGGCTCTAACCTGCAAAATCAAAAGTCCTCATTTAAGGCTTGTATGCAAATTATTTGCCATAAAAGGTGTATGGGGACCCAGATACTGCCATAGGGGACATGTATCAATGCAAAAAAAAGTTTTTAAAACAATAGTTTTTTAAAGGAGCAGTGATTTTAATGATGCTTAAAGTGAAACAATAAAAATGAAATATTCCTTTAAATGTTGTGCCTGGGGGGTCCCCTTAGTCTGCCTCCAAAGTGGCATATCTGTGCGATGTATAGAAAATGCTGCAGAAATAATGATATTTCTGAAGGAAAAAATGTTATTTAAACTTTCTCACGGCTATAATGTACTGATCACTATAGATGTAAAAAAAAATTAAAAAGACAGCGTGCGGTTCCCCCCCATTACATACCAGGCCCTTCGAGTGGGTTCCAAATGATTTGGGGACCCCCAAAAAAAGCCTCTGGCACTCTGCCTGAATTTAAAGCACAAATCACATTTTAAAACATTTTAGGTGGTGTTTGGGGTAAAGCACTACTATGGAGCTGATAAAATACATTGTTAAGTGACTACATGAGGTGAATATGGGGCCAGGAGACCATGCTGGGGAGGTAAGTGAAGGCAAATATGTATGAAGGAGAAAAAAAATAATTACATAAAATCCAGCATGCATGAGGACAAAGGGGACATTCACAGCATATTCCAATCATGGTAATTAGGGAATGAGGAAAGAAATACAATATATTATCAAACATTAAATACAATAAAATGTGATATTAAAGGATAAAAATCTTACCTTAATATACTCCTTCTGCAGGACCTGGATGATGGCAGAACAAGTCTCCGGGATAATGATCCCCAGTACCTGGGGGAGATGCCTGTCGAGAACTTCAAGTCCTGCAGTCTTCTCCCCATCCCAAGTACTGCAGGGTGGCGACTAGCCTCTTCTCCGGAGTGATGGCTTGCCTCATGCAGGTATCCTGCCTGCTGATATAGGGGGTCAGCAAAGCCAACAAACGGTGAAATACGGGGTCCGTCATCCGGAGAAAGTTCCTGAAATCATCAGGATTATTCTCATGGATCTCACGGAGAAAAGGCATATGACAGAACTGATCACACTGAAGCAACCAATTCTTGGTCCATGAAAACGGTCGGCTGCTCAGAACTAAGTAACAGAACGCACTGAAGAACAGCAAGGCCTGTGAAGAGCGACCTGAAAAACAGTAACGAACGAACAAGAACACAATCACAAGAGTCACGCGTAACTCGCTGCACACACTGAAGAGCAGATACAAACCCACAAGCACAAACTGAACAGCAGAAAACGATCTGAAAACTAAGAGTCTGAAAAAGCGCGAATCGTCTCTCACCAAACTTTTACTAACACGAGATTAGCAAAAGGAGCCTAAAGGGTGCCGCGCTTGGTTCTGAACTGGCCTTTTCTAGTCTTGTTGTACGTGGTGTACGTCACCGCGTTCTTGGCGATCAGAAATTCCGACAACTTTGTGCGACCGTGTGTATGCAAAACAAGTTTGAGCCAACATCTGTCGGAAAAAATCCATGGATTTTGTTGTCGGAATGTCCGATCAATGTCCGATCGTGTGTACGGGGCATAACGGTTGTAACAGTTCGGTTCCAGGTTCGGGTCTCCCAAAATGTGATGGCATCTTTAGAGACCGTGTGAAAGTATCTCACTGATACACTGTGTGTATCCTAGTCTGTGCAGTGCTGTACCCCAGGCTAATACTCCACTAGTGTGTGGTAACGTTCAAAACATTCACCAATGCAAAGACCAGGATGGTCAAGACAGGAGGGAAAATAATAGCGGGTGTCACGCCTATATCCACACTTTCTACAGACACGACACTGGTTGTTGAGGTCCACCCCATCCATATTAAGGTTATATTCCACAACACCAGTCGCCATAGGAATTTGTGCGTGAAGGGACGACAGAACAAAGACATTCCGATTATCCCTCCACTTCACAGTGAGCAAATTATTACACTCCAAGCAGGCTCTCTCCCTCAGCCTAAGATGCAAATCTACAAGCCGTTGGGGTAAGCCCCGGCGATTAGATCGCACGGCACCAATTCCATGATCAAACAAGTGACTAAAAAGTGTCAAGCTTGTGTAATAATTGTCCACATACAAGTGGTTCCCCTTTCGGAATAAGGGTGACACCAAGTCCCACACAATCTTACCAGCACTCCTTATGTAATCTGGGCAGTTCTCAGGCTCTACGTGATTATCTCTTCCCTCTAAACCGTAAAACTATATGTATAGCCTGTGGCCCTGTCACAGAGCTTGTACATCTTGACCCCATATCTGGCACGCTTGCTGGGAAGATACTGTTTGAAAGACAAGTGGCCAGAAAACTTAATCAGGGACTCATCAATGCAGACAACTTGATGGGGAGTAAACAAGGCTGCAAACTGTTGGTTGAAGTGGTTCACGAGGGGCCGAATTTTGTAGAGCCGATCGTATCCAGGGTCACCCCGAAGATGACAGAGTTCATTGTCATTGAAGTACATGAACCACAAGATCTGCTCGTATCGTGCCCTGGTCATGGAGGCAGAGAACACGGGCATATGGTGAATTGGGTGGACCAATATGACCGCAACTCACTCTTTTTAGTTATGCCCATGAGGAGGGATAGGCCCAGAAAGGTCTTAAATTTGGAAACCGTAGTAGGTTTCGATCTCTGGCGAGGGTCAAATAGGGATTAGCGGCTATGAATTGACCAGCATACAAATTGCTTTGGTCCACAATAGATCTATAGAGATCTTCCTTGAAAAACAGCGAAAAAAAAGTGTACGTCAAGTGACGTACAATCAACTGTTTCCACCTGAATTCCGGGTTGGCCAGTGAATGGGGAAAGTACGGGTGCTGCAGAAGTGGTGGGCTCCCAATTAGGATTGGCAAATGCAGCAGGAAGGGCACTATGGGCTCGACGGGTCTGTCTTTGTCTTCTTGGTGGCTGTGGGACACTAGTTGTGCTAGTCATCACACCAGCTTGAACTGCACTTATGGGACTCGCCACATCACCACGTGTTACTGCAGTGCTGGTTTGACTACGACCAGGGTGTACTAGCCCGCTGGTGCTTGCTAGTTCACCAGAAGGATGAGCGGCACTAGTACTGGCTCCCCGATCCGTACGAGAACCCTGAAGTTGTTGCACCTCAATGACAGCAGAAGAACGGGGTTGGGTATGCCTGACCTTGGCAGGGACCACAACTCCGTCGTCAGAGCTATCTGTCAGGGTGCCGCTGCTGTCTACAGGATCATATTCTGAGTCTGAATCTGACAGATGAGTGACTTCCTCTTCACTATCTGTCATGATCAGAAACGTGTAGGCCTCTTCACTAGTGTACCTTCCATTTGACATTTTGATCTCTAAATTTACTGGTACACTAGTGAGACTAACAGGAAAAAGAGCTCCCGACTGTGAGCGACTGATTCAAATGCTAAGAAAAAAACTGTTAGTGTTCGCAGGGATCATGCCTGACTCTGCGAACGCTGCAGTTATGTGTGTTGTGTTTTTGTAAGTGACAGTGATATCGATTGATACTGCACTTGGGTGGGCTGGGCTGGGCTTGGCAGAGGGGCGAAACGCAGGTACTAGCAGGTATCTGGGCTGATCCCACTAACACTACGTTTTTGGGAACCCTAAACTACTGGGGACGCTAGTATAGATCTGATCAGATTAGATATCGATCCGTTCAGACACTATACTACTAAGGGAGGTATATGGTGCGTGCATGGGTGTTAGCGCTACTTGCACTTATCTGATGCTGCCTGGGGCAACGCAAACCCTGACTGACGCTAAAACCTAACTGATATAACCCGCCGGGCGATCAGGGGGTTAAACCTTTATAGGGTAATATACGGCAGGTGCCCTGATGCTATAAAAAACAAACTAACTAACCAGTGTCACCCATAGCACTAAAATGGTGATCACTGGTGACAGGGGGTGAAAGGGTTAAGTAGGGGGCAAACAGGGGGTTAAAACCTTTATTAGGTAGTATTTTGGGGTACCTGACACTATAAAAACCCGACGGTGAAACTAATCACCTAACTGGCTAATTAGTGTCACCCATGACACAAATACGGCGATAGATTAGTGACACTGGTGACAGGGGGTGAAAGGGTTAACTAGGGGGCAATCAGAGGGTTAAAACCTTTATTAGGTAGTATATGGGGGTACCTGACGCTATAAAAACTTGGCGGTGAAACTAATCACCTAACTGGCTAACTAGCGTCACCAGTGACACAAATACGGCGATCGATTAGTGACACTGGCGACAGGGGGTGGAAGGGTTAAGTAGGGGGCAAACAGGGGGTTAAAACCTTTATTAGGTAGTATTTTGGGGTACCTGACACTATAAAAACCCGACGGTGAAACTAATCACCTAACTGGCTAATTAGTGTCACCCATGACACAAATACGGCGATAGATTAGTGACACTGGTGACAGGGGGTGAAAGGGTTAACTAGGGGGCAATCAGAGGGTTAAAACCTTTATTAGGTAGTATATGGGGGTACCTGACGCTATAAAAACTTGGCGGTGAAACTAATCACCTAACTGGCTAACTAGCGTCACCAGTGACACAAATACGGCGATCGATTAGTGACACTGGCGACAGGGGGTGGAAGGGTTAACTGGGGGGGCGATCAAGGGGTTAAACCTTTATTAGGGGGGTTTAGGGGGGTAACCTAGACCTAACGAGGGCTACTACTAACTGCGCTAACACTTATTTCAGTCACAAATGACACTAATGCAGTGATCAGTGAAAACTCTGAAAACTGCAATTGGTGACACAGTGACATTGAGTGAAGGGGTTAACTGGGGGGGCGATCGGGGGGTGGCAAGCGTACCTATGTGTACTGGTGTTAGTGTACAGTTGGTGTAACTCACGATTTGATGTTATCTCTCCTCCCACTGGAATCGAAAAGACCCCACGAGGAGAGATGACATCACTACCTCCTGTCTGTGTTTACACTTACACAGACAGGGGAAGGTTTCCATTTGTTAGGAGCAATCACCAAGTTCAGACCATAAATCATTGGTCTGGCCGTGGGGACTGACCGCTCCTATAACGAATCCGACCGCGCCCACGGGGAGGGAGGGAGGGACGTACAGGTACACCCATTTGCCCACCCGTGCCATTCTGCCGACGTATATTGGCGTGCGGTGGTCAGGAACCGGTTAAAGAAATACTTGTGAAATTATTACTTTTCTTTTATGATTTATTATGTTGTTGCACATTTTGATGAGCATGCAAGTTTGAGAAGGACCACCAAAGGAAAAATGTTCATAGACATGGCTTTTTGTGCAGAATGATGTCTTGATATTTTGATGTTTGGTGGTCAATTCAAGGAAAAATATGGCCGTTCAAAAAAAACAAAATATTTGTACACACAGGGAAGAATAAAATTACACAATGTCAGTTGGCGGCAGATGGAAAATGCCTTGGCAACAGGGGTCAGGGCTGGCAGAATAATTATAAAAAAATTCCACAATCAAAAAATACACTGCCAAAAGTATGCCACTACTGACGCTGTTCCTAAAAAACATGCTCGTTACATAACACCATGCACAGCTTTAAGGCATTCAAAATAAAATCTGTAATTTAAAAGATTTGTGTATTTTTCATGTAGCCCTCAAAATTGTATTTTTTTTATATTGGTAAAGTGGTCAGGAGTATATAACATTCTCCTGACCACCAAGTTGGTGTAAGGTTTTCTTTGTTATGGTATGCACAAAAAATAGTTTAGATCAACACCCAACATACTGCGTACCCCCCAAAAAAAGTCCCCATGTATGGTTTTGCAGAAATAGTTTAACCACTTGACCTGCGGAAGTTTTTGCACCCTTTATGACCAGGCCATTTTTTGCTATTTAGTAAGACACTTTTTTAACCACTTTAAGACTGCCCACCGCACATATACTGCGGCAGGGAGGCCCTATTGCGTGTTAAGAGGTACCTGTATGTCGTTTTGTGTAATAGATACAGGGTGCGCTCGGCGCTGCAATGTCCGCCAGCCACCCGTGATTCCTCCACAGTGGCAGAATGGGGATCTGCCTATGTAAACAAGGCAGATCCCCGTTTTGACAGGGGAGGAGAAAGAGATCAGCTGTTCCTAGTGATCAGAAACAGCGATCTATCTCTACTCCCAGTAAGTACGTCCCCCTGACAGTTAGAAAGCACCTCCCTAGGGAACACTTAACCCTTTGAACACCCCTAGTGTTAACCCCTTCCCTGCCAGTGCATTTTATATATATTTTATAAAAATATTTTTAGCACTGTATTGGTGTCACTCGTCACCAAAAAGTGTAACTTAGGGTCCGATCTGTCCACCGCAATGTCGCAGTCCCACTAAAAATTGCTGATCCCCTCCATTACTAGTAAAAAAAAAAAAAGTCCCAGAATCTTTCCTCTATTTTGTAGACGCTATAACTTTTGCGCAAAGCAATCCATATACGCTTATTGGGATTTTTTTACCAAAAATAAGTAAAAGAATACATATTGGCCTAAACTGATGAAAAAATAATTTTTTAAAATTTTTTTACTGGATATGTAGAGGGGTAATTTACTAAGATTCCCAGCAAGTATGGGAGCTCTACATTTAATAGCGCTCAATTAAAGTCAATTAAGACTTCAACTGGGCAGACATGCAAATGGAAAAGCGCGCTATTGCCGGCGAACATGCCTGTCACATCGGCATATGCGGGAATTGTTGAAGTTAATGGGGCTCTAACCTGCAAAATCAAAAGTCCTCATTTAAGGCTTGTATGCAAATTATTTGCCATAAAAGGTGTATGGGGACCCAGATACTGCCATAGGGGACATGTATCAATGCAAAAAAAAGTTTTTAAAACAATAGTTTTTTAAAGGAGCAGTGATTTTAATGATGCTTAAAGTGAAACAATAAAAATGAAATATTCCTTTAAATGTTGTGCCTGGGGGGTCCCCTTAGTCTGCCTCCAAAGTGGCATATCTGTGCGATGTATAGGAAATGCTGCAGAAATAATGATATTTCTGAAGGAAAAAATGTTATTTAAACTTTCTCACGGCTATAATGTACTGATCACTATAGATGTAAAAAAAAATTAAAAAGACAGCGTGCGGTTCCCCCCCATTACATACCAGGCCCTTCGAGTCTGGTATGGGTTTTAAGGGGGACCCCACGCCAATTTTGGTGTGGGGTTCCCCCCAAAATCCATACCAGACCTTTTTATCCGAGCATGCAGCCTGGAGGTCAGGAAAGGGAGGGGACGAGCAGGCGCCCCCCCTCCTGAACCACACCAGGCTGCATGCCCTCAACATGGGGGGTGCTTCTGCGCCCCTCCACCCCAAAACACCTTGTCCCCATGTTGATGGGGACAAGGGCCTCTTCCCGACAACCCTGGACTGTGGTTGGGGTCTGTGGGTGGGGGGTTTATCGGAATCTGGAAGCCGCCTTTAACAAGGGGCCCTCAGATCCCACCCCCCTCCTACAATATGTCAATTGGTATCAAGTACATAGTACCCCTACCCATTCACCCCAAAAAGCAGTGAAATGTAAAAAGAAAACAAGAGCCAGTTTTTGACCAGTCCTTTGTTGTTAAGTAGCTCTGAATTTTCTTCTCTCCAAGCTGTCTTCTCCTGCTGCCATCTCTCCCGCCGCCATCTTCTGCCGCTGCTGTGTCCTTCCTCGCCGCCAGTTACCCGCTAGATTAAAAAAGAAAGCCGCTCTTCTTCTGTGGCTGTCTTCCTCCGTTTTGTTGTCACCCACTGTCCGGCATCTCTTATCTAGCCATGGGGCGTGGCCATCCGATGACATCACCCAGAGAGCCCAACCCTTGTGTTTTTTTTTTCATGAGTAACCAGCAGCGAGCAAGAACATAGCAGCGGGAGAAGACGGAGACAGGAGAAGATGGCGGCGGGAGAGACAGCACCAAGAGAGACAGCACAGGAGAAAATGGCAGGGTGAGAGATGGCACCGGGAGAGACAGCGGCAGGAGAAGGTGGCTCGGGGAGAGACGCCACCAGGAGAAACGGCTCGGGGAGAAGATAGTTTAGAGCTATTTTACAATAGAGAACTTATTTTTTAAATTTCACTGCTTTTTGGGGTGAATGGGTAGGGGTACGATCTACCCGATACCCATTAACATAGGGGGGCCAGGATCTGAGGGCCCCCTTGTTAAAGGGGCTTCCAGATTCTGATAAGCCCCCCGCCCGCAGACCTGGACAACCACCGGCCAGGGTTGTCTGGAAGAGGACCCCAAAGCACCCCCCTATGTTGAGGGCATGTGGCCTGGTACGATTCAGGAGGGGGGATTGGTCGCGCCCCTATCCTGACCTCCAGGCTGTATGCTTGGATAAAGGTCTGGTATGGATTTTAGGGGGGACGCCAAGCCAATTTTCTTTACATTTTGGCATGGAGTTCCCCTTAAAAAAATACAGACCTGAAGGGCCTGGTATGGATTTGGGAGGGACCCCACGCCAATTTTTTTTTAAAATTTGGTGTTGAGTGCCCCTCAAAATTGATACCAGACCCAAAGGGGGGACATACTAAAACATTTAATGTGAAAATGTCTTAATGTAGCTTAACGTGTAATAAAGTGCCTAAACCTCAATCAATTGCCCTGAAACTTTGCACGGCCTAGGTTTTTAGCTTTCCAAACCTACCCTATATGTTTTATGTATTTTGGTGTTCCACAAGGCAAACTAGGGACATTAAGCTTGTTTTTTACGGAGATTAATGTGGCTTAACGTACAAAAAAGACCTTAAATGTTAACCAATTTCCCCTAAACGTCATAAAAAAGAAGATTCTATACATGCCAACATATTCTGAAAATTTCAGCTCATGTGGTAAATCACACCAAAAGCTATTCACATTAAGCTATATTTTACAATACTAAAACATTTAATGCAAAGAGCCTAATGTACCATACTGTGCCTAAACCTCAATCACTTGCACTGAAACTCTGCACAGCCTAAGATCTCAACTTCCCAAACCTATCCAAGAAGATTCATGCAATTCAGTGTTCAACAAGGCAAAACTAGGGACATTAAGCTTGTTTTTTGGGGAGCTTAATGTGGCTTAACGTACCAAAAAGACCTTACATTTAGACCAATTTCCCCCAAACTTCACACATAAGAAAATTCTATCCATGCCAACATATTCTGAAAATTTCAGCTCTTTTGGTTAATCGCACCAAAAGTTATCCACATTAAGCTATATTTTACAATGCTAAAACATTTAATGTGAACAGCTTAATGTAAAAAGAGCTTAATGTACCATAATGTGCCTAAACTTCAATTGTCTTGAAACTTTGCACAGCCTAAGTTCCAAACTTCCCAAACCTATCCAAGAAGTTTCATGGGTTTTAGTCTCCTACAAGGCAAACTAGGGGCATTAAGCTTGTTTTTTTGGGAGCTTAATGTGGCTTAATGTACAAAAAAAGAGCTTAGATGTTAACCAATTTCCCCCAAACTTCACACAAAAGAAGACTTTATCTATGCCAACATATTCTGAAAATCTCAGATCATTTGATAATCATCCCAAAAGTTATTCACATTTAACCATTTTTTTACAATCCTTAACCAGTTGCAGACTTTGGGTGTACTAGACACAGCCAAAAACATGTCATCAGCGTGTCTAGTACATCCAGTCCTTCTGCTCTGCTGCTGGGACCCTTCTCTGTCTCAGTACCCAACAATTCAGCAGGAGCTGTAAAAAAAAGGAAGCAGGCTGGCAATGTTTATCAACAACCACATCACAGAAAGTTCTTTTCTTTCTTTCTTTCTTTCTTTCTTTCTTTCTTTCTTTCTTTCTTTCTTTCTTTCTTTCTTTCTTTCTTTCTTTCTTTCTTTCTTTCTTTCTTTCTTTCTTTCTTTCTTTCTTTCTTTCTTTCTTTCTTTCTTTCTTTCTTTCTTTCTTTCTTTCTTTCTTTCTTTCTTTCTTTCTTTCTCATTATACAAAAAAATTGGGCTAACTTTACTGTTTAGTTTTTTTAATACATTAAAGTATATTTTTATATAAATTGCGTTTGAAAAACCGCTGCGCAGATACGGTGTGACATAAAATATTGCAACAACCGCCATTTTATACTCTAGGGTCTCTGCTAAAAAAAATCATGTTAGGGTGTTCCAAGTACTAGCAGAAAATAATATTTTTTTACTTGTAAGCAACAAATGTCAGAAAAGGTTTGGTCTTGAAATAGTTAAACTTCCCTCATTTACACGCCAAAGTACTTTCCTTTGATAAAAGAATGAAAAGATACTTTGTTTCTACTTATTCACAGTGTTGTGATAAAATTTGGCAGGCTGCCTGGATTTTTTTTTTTTTTCCAGCTATGAGAACTCTCTGCACTCCTTAGAAAGAAAGAATCCTGACATGCTGTTTTAAAGATCAGGAAGGGAAAAAGATTGCGATTTTGCCTAAAGATGAAGTTTAAGTTCATCTTTACAGAAAATCTGTAAGGTGAACTTACACTGGACCCCCTCCCCACCCCCCCCCCGGTCCCGCTAATCTGGAGTCCCGTGATCACCCGCTGTGACACATCAGGTCGCTGCTTTACCGGTCCAGGGATTTGAAATCCCCTTGGGCTTTCACTCCTCTTCTCCAGAGCTGACAAGTACATTTAGGAGATCAAGCCACAGGGATTTCAAATCCCCTGACCAGTGAACAGGGCTGGACTGGGACAAAAATTTGGCCCTGGACTTCATCCAGACTGGCCCACTTTGACAGGTCTCTCCCATGCCGGCTTGCCACCCAAGCCCCCCCCCCCCCCACTAGCCATTAGCCGTTCTACATTATTTCTCTTATAGGCAGTACCAGTGGGGAAGCTAGACATTATTTCACCTGGGGCAAAGAATCAGTTTGGCGCCCCCCCCCCCAATGGGACATGATTAGGCAGGAAAGTGAGGCCGCCCTCCTTCCAGATCGTATGATGAGCTTCTCAGTGTTGACTCCTGAGCATCAAGTCTGTATTCAGGCGCGCTGCATAACTAGCCAGGGAGAGGAGGTGAGCACTGCGGGGGGGGGGGGGACAGAGGACCGGAGGGAGGCAGCGGTCCACTGTCACGGAAATCGGCCCACTGAGCCATCGGCCCACCGGGAAACTCCCTGTAGTCCCAATGGCCAGTACATGCCTGCCAGTGAAGTGGCGACCCGATGTGTCACAGCTGGTGACTGCGGGGCTCCAGGTCAGCTGGACTCGGAGGGATGGGGAGGGGGTTCAGTGTAAGTTCACCTTACAGATTTTCTGTAAGGCCGCTTTCACACTCATACGACTTCAAAGTCGCACAATTTTAACGTGATTTTGAGGCCGCGATTTCGAGGCTGCTATTTTGCCGCGATTTTACTGCGATTTGGGAGCAGTACTACTTTGTACGACTTTGCCACAACTTTAGCATTAACCATTCTCAGCTTGTGCTTACAAAGTAGTGCTGAAATCATGTCTATATTATTCAGGTACGATTTGCATGCTACTTGAGGGTTTAACATTGAGGTCTATGGAGTACAAATTGTATGGAAGTTGGACCAAAGTAGTGCAGGGACTACTTTGAAGTCAGCACAACTACTACGACGGTGATTTTACTTCAATTTCGCAGCAATTTTACCGCGATTTGCTGCGATTTTACCGCGATTTGGGAGCAGTACTACTTTGTACGACTTTGCCACATTTTTGGCATTAACAAATGAAAACATACAGTAGTTGGTATGAATCATAAGGGGGAACTCCACGCCAAGTTTTAAATAAAAAAACTGGCATGGGTTGATGAGGACAAGGGCCTCTTCCTGACAACCCTGACCTTTGGTTGTCGGGGTCTGCAGGCGGGGGGCTTATCGGAATCCGGGAGCACCCACCCCCCCATGAACCCACCCCCCCATGTTGATGGCATGCGGCCTGGTACGGTCCAGGAGGGGGGGCGCTCGCTCGTCCCCACCACCATTCCTGACCGGCCGGGCTGCGTGCTCGGATATGGGTCTGGTATGGATTTTGGGGGGGACCCCATGCCGATTTTTCGGCGTAGGGGGTTCCCCTTAGATCCATACCAGACCTAGGGGCCTGGTATGACCTGGGGGGGAACCCACACCGTTTTTTTTTATTTAAAACTTGGCGTGGCGTTCCCCCTCAGGATTCATACCAGACAGCTGTCAGTACTGCCTGTCGCTCATCGCGAAAGGAAAAAAAAGTTTTCCTTTCCCAATCAGCGAGTCAGGCCCCTTTCACACTTATACGACTTGTCCCACGATTTTGTACCGCAAAATCTTATGACAAGTCATTCTCCATGATTTTCAATGACTACCATTCATATTGGCATGACTTTAAGGCCCCTTTCACACTTATACGACTTCAAAGTCGCGCGATTTTACCGCGATTTCGCGGGCGCGATTTTGCCGCGATTTGCTGCGATTTTACCGCGATTTGGGAGCAGTACTACTTTGTACGACTTTGCCACATTTTTGGCATTAACAAATGAAAACATACAGTAGTTGGTATGAATCATAAGGGGGAACTCCACGCCAAGTTTTAAATAAAAAAACTGGTGTGGGTTCCCCCCCAGGGGCATACCAGGCCCTTAGGTCTGGTATGGATTGTAAGGGGAACCCCCTACGCCGAAAAATCGGCGTGGGGGTCCCCCCAAAATCCATACCAGACCCTTATCCGAGCACGCAGCCCGGCCGGTCAGGAATGGGGGTGGGGACAAGTGAGAGCCCCCACCTTGATCGTACCAGGCCGCATGCCCTTAACATGGGGGGTCGGGTGCTTTGGGGCATGGAGGGCGCCCTGCGGCCCCTCCCAAGCACCTTGTCCCCATGTTGATGAGGACAAGGGCCTCTTCCCGACAACCCTGGCCATTGGTTGTCGGGGTCTGCGGGCGGGGGGCTTATCGGAATCTGGGAGCCCTTTTAATAAGGGGGCCCCCAGATCCCGGCCCCCCACCCTATGTGAATGAGTATGGGGTACATCGTACCCCTACCCATTCACCTAGGGAAAAAAGTGTCAATAAAAAACACACTACACAGGTTTTTAAAGTAATTTATTAGGCAGCTCCGGGGTCTTCTTCCGACTTCGAGGGTCCCCTTCCGACTTCGGGGGTCTTCTTCCGACTTCGGGGGTCCTCTTCCGACTTCGGGGGTCTCTCCAGCGTCTTCTCCCGGTGTCCTGATCTTCTGCAATCGGCGTGGGGTCCCCCCCAAGATCCATACCAGACCCTTATCCGAGCACGCAGCCCGGCCGGTCAGGAATGGGGGTGGGGATGAGCGAGCGCCCCCCCCTCCTGGACCGTACCAGGCCGCATGCCCTTAACATGGGGACAAGGTGCTTTGGGGTGGGGGGCCCGCAGGGTGCCCCCCATGCCCCAAAGCACCCACCCCCCATGTTAAGGGCATGCGGCCTGGTACGGTCCAGGAGGGGGGGGGCGCTCGCTCATCCCCACCCCCATTCCTGACCGGCCGGGCTGCGTGCTCGGATAAGGGTCTGGTATGGATCTTGGGGGGGACCCCACGCCGATTTTTCGGCGTTGGGGGGTTCCCCTTAAATCCATACCAGACCTAAGGGCCTGGTATGTCCGTGGGGGGGGGAACCCACGCCGTTTTTTTTCATTTAAACTTGGCCCGGCGTTCCCCCTCAGGATTCATACCAGACAGCTGTCAGCACTGCCTGTCGCTCATCGCGAAAGGAAAAAAAAGTTTTCCTTTTCCGATCAGCGAGCCAGGCTTGTGCTTACAAAGTCATACTGAAATTGTGTCTATATTATTCATGCTACTTCAGGGTTTAACATTGAGGTCTATGGAGTACAACTTGCATAGAAGTTGGACCAAAGTAGTGCAGGGACTACTTTCAAGTCGGCACGACTTAAAGTCGTGCCAATATGAATGGTAGTCATTGAAAATCATGGAGAATGACTTGTCATATGATTTTGCAGTACAAAATCGTGGGACAAGTCGTATTATAAGTGTGAAAGGGGCCTTACTGTTTGTTTTCACTTATACCTCAAGCCTCAGGTAATTCCTATTCATGGTCTCCTATTCTTGTTCTCTTGACCTTCCTGTCACCTGCATTGCTATTACCCCAGCTCCCGGGGGGAGGGGGGGTTGCTTTCACCCCCTAGTGCCTCTTTTATATCATCATTATCATCTACTTTCTATACAACTTATCCATAGGTAAGAGTGTTAGGACCATAGTTTTTGTGCTCCCTCTCTCCCTGTTTTTTAATCAATTACCAATGATTATGAATTTTTAATTCCATCATAGATACTCCCAATGTATAGCTGCTCCTGATGAGTGGAAAAAACCCACGAAACGCGTCATGCATTTTTATTTAATGCTATGCCACAGCAATCATGTGTTTACTATGGGTTTTACTTGTCTGAATCAATCAATTATTTATACTATTTATCATGTTTTTTCATCTATTGGGTATGTTGCTGGTTCATTACCTATTATGTGCAATAATATCTATCATATTACTCGTATTAACATGTGATTTACTAACCATGTTTTTCATAATTCTGTATTGTACATATTTGTCTACTATTAATGTTATCTATTGCACCATGCCCAATTGTGTCAATAATAAATATCCTATCTACTATTCTTGTTTGATTCATTCTACCCAAGTGTTGTGTCTCATATAAAGTCCCATTCTCCCCTACCGCCCCCCCTTTATCAAATAGGGATGGAGACCTGTGTACTGTATAGTCATGGTCTCATATAAAGTCCCAACAATTTCCTCGTTTTATAAGCAGACAATTACCGAGCCCCATAATTATACTTTACATATGATAACCTAGGGAGGGAAGTAGGCTGCTATCCTGAGAGGCCCGTAGAAATAACATCACCGGTAAGTCTAACTAAGGTTTTCTCCCTTCGCCTTTCTGGACAGCACCTTGGAGATGATAACCGAGCACTTACTTCAGGGTGGGACCACTGCCTGCAAAACCTTCCTACCAAAGGATTGGTCTGAGGCTGACAGTAGATCCAAACGATAATGCCTTATAACGGTCGAAAAACTGGACCACGTGGCAGCCTTATATATCTGCTCAGGTGATGCCCCGGCCCTCTCTGCACAAGAAGCCGCCACTGCCCACGTAGAATGAGGCAAGTTTTCTCTGGAGCTTCCGGGCCTAAGGATAGGCATGCTTCTTTAATGGCTTTTCAGCCATCTTCCTAGGGTACTTTTGGAGGCTGTACTCCCTTTGTGACTCCCTTCCAAGACGAAGAGTGAAGATGATTTCCTAATACTCCTTGTTATCTCTATATACCTTAGGAGGCAGAGTGTGGAAGGCTTCTTCTCCTGGCCCAGAATGCAAGGGGCAAAAGGTAGGGAGAGTGATCTCCTGTGTCCGGTGAAAGACCGAGGATACTTTAGGCAGGAAGGCTGGGTCCGTTCTTAGGACTATCCTGTCTGGCAGACATCTCATAAAAGGCTCTTGGATTGATAATGCTTGTATTTCACTAATTCTAAGGGCAGACATCACTGCGACCAGAAGTCTTTAGTGTTAGAAATCGTAATGATGTTTCTTCTATTGGCTCGAACAGTGACTTAGTGAGTCCCTGAAGAACTAAAGATAAAACCCACTTGGGAAAACTAATAAGGGTCTAGGCCTAATTTTTCCAATAGCCCTAAAGAACCTAACTATCAATGGCTCCCTTGATAGGGTTTTTTCCAAAAAAACTGATAGCTACCTGCCTTTTGAGGGTACTCGCTGCTAAACCCTTCTCCATACCTTCCTGGAGAAATTCTAAAACTGAAATAATACTTACTAAATTAAAGTTTTTGTTGGAACACCAGGAATTGTAACACTTCCAGACTTTGAAGTAGATAGCCCTGGTGACCTTATTCCTAATGGCTTGAAGGGTGCTGATGAGCTTTTCTAAAAGCGCCTTTTTCCTTAATATTTCCTCCTCAGAAACCAGGCTATCAGATTGTGGTAAGCAGGATCTGGATGGAAAATCTGCCCTTGACACAGAAGATCCACCCTGAGTGGTAATCTCCAGGGGGGTCTTGCAGAGAGATTTACTAGGGTGGCGATTAGTATCAGACTTGTGGACTCCGCTCTGAATTTTGCGAACACCTGCGGTATTCGTTGAAACAGAGGAAATGCGTAGGACAACGGGAAGTCCCATTTGTGGGCTAAAGCATCCACACCGAGGGCTTGATCCTGCCTCTGAAGAGAGAAGAAGGCCGGTGTTTTTGCATTTCTTTGATTTGCAAATGGGTCTACGTGAGGAAAGCCCCACCTCTCGGAGATCATCACAAATAACTCCTGGTTTAGAGACCAATCTGTTTCTCTTATTTCTCTCCTGCTGAGGAGATCTGCTAGGGCGTTTTCCATGTCTTTCAAATGGACTGCAGACAACAAGGCCAAATTTTTCTCTGCCCAGCTTAGGATCTGACAAGCTATTTCCATCAGGGTCTTGCTCCTTGTGCCCCCTTGTTTTGTTAGGTGTAATACTATCATCATGTTTTCCGACAGTATCTGGACATGTTGACCTTTTAGAGACTGCAGGAAACAAAGGAGGCTTAGGTGGATAGCTTTTAACTCCCTCCAATTTGAGGACCTTCTTGCCGCTGGTTTGGACCATGCCCCCTGAGTTGTCCGTTCCTCGAGGTGAGCTCCCCACCCCCATGCACTCGCATATGTTGTTAACCTCCGAGTTACCGGGAAAGTCAATGGGAGACCTTTTGAGGTGTTTTCCTGATCTCTCCACCACCAAAGTGATCTTTTTGCCTTTACCCCTATCCTGAACTTCTTCTCCAGAGGTTCCTGGTGTGAACAGTTCAGAAAAATGTCCGCCTGCAGGGGTCAAGCATGGTTCAGAATTTTCAGGTTGAGAATCAGCCGAAATTTTCCTGAAGGTTTTTTGACCAGGAAAATGTGGGAGTAAAACACCTTCCCCTCCAGATCTTTCGGGACTTGGGAGATGACACCCTGTTGCATCAATTCTCCTAACAGAGATTTCATAGCTAAGGCCTTCTCCTGATCCCTTGGAAGGTTTGTCACATAAAACCGACTCGGAGGTGTCTGTAAAAACTCTAGCTGATATCCCTGATAGATTAAATTCAGAACTAAGGGACTTTCTGTTGTTCTTTCCCAAGCTGGCAGGAAGTCCTGTAGCCTCCCGCCTACTGGGAGATGGTCGTTGCTTTTTTGGGGTCTGCTCAGGAGGTCTAAAAAGCACCCCTCCTCTGCCTCTCCCTTTCTGAGGGTTCAAGGGCTTTTTCTGGAATAGATCCATTTCTTTATGGGCTTGTTGAAAAGGACAAAATCTCTTCCTTTGCTGCCCGCCTTCTTTTTCTGTGGGAAAGCTTTTTTCTTATCGGCTGTCCTATCAAGGACTGTCTCTAATTCTGGTCCAAAGACCAGGTCACCTGTAAAGGGGATCCCACAAAGTTTTACCTTTGATGTTGAGTCTCCTGACCAGGTTTTCAGCCAAAGAGCCCTCCTGGCAGAGTTAACAAGCGCTGAGGATCTGGCAGACATCCTGATGGATTCTGCTGAGACATCAGCCATATATTTGACTGCTCTCAAAAGGGTAGGGAAGGACTCCAACAGATCTTTCCTAGAAGTGCCTGCTACCACGTGACCTTTGAGTTGTTCCAGCCAACACTCCATATTTCTAGCAACAACTGTAGTGGCCATCACCGGTTTAAGGTTAGATAGGGACGAGTCCCAGGCTTTCTTTAATAGCGCATCTGCTCTTTTATCCATGGCGTTCTTCAGGATGCCCATATCCTCGAATGCCAGACCTGTCCGTCTGGACACTTGAGAGAAAGCGGCATCAATTTTTGGTTTCTTGTTCCAAACTAACGCTTCATCCTCTTCAAAAGGAAACCTTTTGAGAGCTTTGGAAAAAAGCTGGCCTTTTTCCAGATCTTTCCATTCCTTTTTGATCGTATCTGACAAAACTTTGTGAACAGGAAAGACTATGTCTGGCCTCCTCCAGCCCCTAATACATTTTATCATGTATCGATAGCTGGGTTTTCTCTTCTTGAATCTCTAAGGTGGTATTAACTGCCTTAAGTAGATCGTCCACCTCTTCAAGCGTTAGTTTGTACCTAGAAGATCTATTTTCTTCTTCCCCCTCATCCTCCTCAGAATCAATGGCTGAGGGAGGAATACTTTGTTCCTCTACCTCTGACTCACTTCCCATTAGTCTGGAAGTGGTAGGAGGAAGACTGGACCGGGAGCTCTGTTTCTGGCTGGAACTCTGGCCCTGTTTTTTCGTAAGGGAATGTACTGTCCCTAGGGTCTCTGCTAGTTCTTTTCTGACAGATGAAAAGAGCTCTTTAAACTCCTGTGTAGATTCTTCTCTCACTAAATCTGCAATGCAGAATTTGCACAGCGGTTTGGGCCAGAAGTCCCTTAATGGGTTCTTGCATGAAGGGCATTTTCTCCCTGTTGCTCTCTCTGACTTGGTGGTGGCTTTCTGAAAAGACAGCAAGACATAACCCCACCCCCTATTAGGGCGACATATAGCTGCCAACAGAGAGAACACACAGTGCCCAGAGCAAACACCCCTAAGTGCCCCAGAGTCTCCCTCCATGCTGAGCTGCTATTAGCCAGTTACCACTATAGCAGACAGCCACAGGACCTAGCATAGTTACCAGAAAAAAAACACCCAGTGAGAAAAGGAAAGAGGCACCACTGCACCTCTCCTACCTGGGCCTGGCCGGGAACCTGGGCGCCTGCATCCGCCATTACCGCTGATGATTCAGCCTCCTCCACTGTGACTGCTGCAGCAGCCACCTGTATGGTTTAAATAACACCTTCCTTGTGTAGAGCGGAAGGCAGTCCCGGCCAGAAGACCCGCCCCTTCCTCCTGCGTTCCAGCAACCTGAACCAATCACTGCTACGCCCCGCCGGAAGTCTCCGTCCCCTATACCTTATGCTGTCAGTAAATCGCATCAAGACACATCTACATTAACATGCTCTGTGTACAAAGATTTTTTGGAGAAATATATAAACCCAAACCAGAAACAAAAAAAGTTAGGTATGTGTGTTTGTTTTGTCTATCAGGCTGCAATGTTCAAGGTTGATTGCATCTGCCCACTGTAGCAGTGTTGTAAAATCTTACCTTTAAAAAGGTAAAGGTTGACACTGGGTAAAGAGGGATGTACATAGACATCAATCCGTGTTCCTATGGGCAAGGGGAGGGCCCCCTAAATTAAGATGAAAGTAAAAAAATCCATGAAGCCATCCATAGGCAAGCTGGAGTACAGAAGTCCGAATTGAAAGGACGTCCATATGTATAACCCACCTTGAATCCTCACTCTGGGAATGCAGCCTGATTAGCACCAGACCCAGAGTGCACACGTGTCAAACAGGCACATGTGCGATGCCTCAAATCGACTCTCACACACTGCGGACAAAGTAAGCGTAAAGCCATACAGGCAGTGAGGCGAGGACCATGTGAACAAACACATGTCCCCGCCCCCCTCCAGGGCCGCAAACCCGCCGGGAAAGACCAAAAACCTGACCACCCTGCAAGGCAAACATTCTACCCTGTTTCCCCAAAAATAAGACCTAGCGTGATTGTCAGTGATTGCTGCAATACAAGCCCTACCCCCCAAATAAGCCCTACCCTGTTTCCCCAAAAATAAGCCCTACCCTGAAAATAAGACCTACAAGGACTTTAACTAGGGCTTATTTGGGGGGTAGGGCTTATAATGCAGCCATAACCGACAATCACGCTAGGTCTTATTTTCGGGGAGACAGGGTATGGGCAAAGAGCCCGGGATGGCCATGATGAAGAAGGGCAAAATCTCAGGACGGATGTCAACCACTGGTGCCCCCTAATGGATCAGAGTGGAAATGCGCTCCATAAGAGTGTATATAGATCCAAGGGGAAAAAAGGCACACATACAAGGTCTCCACAGCAGACAATGCTCTCATTAACCAATAAACAAATGCAAATAACATGCATAACATTGGGTATATGAGGTACATGTCATCAATAACTATTTCATAGAATCTAAAGAGTCACTAGCTTAAATCTGACATTTCCTATTTTCTACCCATGGAGAAATAAGGGAGAGGGGAGCGGGGGAAAGAACAAGGAGAAAGTACAGAGACAAGGAAAAAGAAAAAGAATAGCAAAACAGTGGAACCATGAAGGGTCCCAGCCTGAATTAGAAACACAAGTTTTGATTTTTATATTATAGGAAAAGTTTCTATGACTTGACCTCATTGAGGCCGGGGGGGGGGGGGGGGGGTTCATGGCATTGAGATGCTCTATCCAGAAATATGCGTTTGTCCCAGCTGCCCCCCCTAGGGTTCACTGGGTCAACTTCAAGGACAAAAAAGGATACCATTTCAGTCTGATATTTGTGATATAGGCCTATATGTCTAGTGACGGGCGTAATGATCTTTCCTCCATCTGAATAATAGACGTGATCACCAATTCTCTGTCTAAATTCACGTTTCGTTTTTCTGATGTAGAATGCTCCACACCTGCAGTACATAATATATATGACTCCCCGTGTGGAGCAATCCGCAAAGGTTTTGGGTCTATGCCATTGACCATTAGGCAATTGTATGCCCGAGCCTTCCTTAACCCAGGGGCAGCATGGACAGTGGCTACAACAATACATGCCTCGTGGTGAATGGTTGAACTTTGTGTGGTATATAATGACTCATCAGTAAGTATATAATGACTGATCAGTAAGTTTTTCCTTTAAGGCGGTAGCCAGGGGCGGACTGACAACTCATGGGCCCCCCGGACAATAGGAGATTATGGGGCCCCCAGGCAATCAGATTATGGGGCCACACAGTATACACAAACACACACACACAGTATACAATCACACAGTATACACATACATGTACACACTGTATACACAGACATGTTTCTATTGGCTAAGAAGGTACTGGAGAGGTGGGGCAGCTATAATCTCGGGATTTTTAGACCAAAAGGATGTCGGTAAGGGACATTTCAGAAACAGATGTAAAAAAAACACAGATTTTTACATACTGTCCCTGGTTTTACTGAGGCTGGCAACCCTAATGGGGCCCCCTAGTGGCCCGGGGCCCTCGAGCAGTGCCCCGAGTGGCTGAATGGTCAGTCCGCCCCTGGTGGTAGCTTGTCTAAAGATCAGTTCTGCAGTATCTCTTACATATTTAAAAAATAGTGTAGTCTTCAGTTAGGAAATGATAATTTTTGGCCATCAGCGATTGTAGTTGTGGTTCATTTGTAGAAAACTTGGTGACTAGGTCCACAGTTTGGGGACTGTTTTTTGGGTGAAATATTGTAAATTAAAGACCCTCTCGTTTTTGCCCATGCCATATTATATGACCACATATTCCCTACAGCACAAAAAAGTGAGACAGTTGGTCTCCAAACATTGGCATATTGTCACTAATGATTATCTTTTGAATAAAGTTTTACCACCCAAACCAAAAATAGTTTTTAGAGGGGCTCCCTCATTTAGAAATAGATTGGCCCCCAATATACTAGACCCCCCAGCGAATAAGACTACTTTTTTTCACCAGTTAACCGGTTTTTATAAGTGTAAAAAATGTCAGGTCTGTTCTTTCAATAGTTGCTCAGATAGGAAAACCCAGTCTTTTATTTCTACAAGTACTGGCCAGACCCACACTATTACCCCATTTGTTACTTGCTCCACCTTTGGGGTGGTCTATTTGTTGCAATGCCCATGTGGCTTGCAATATATTGGGTGGACCAAACGCCCTCTTCAAGTTAGGCTTAACGAGCACATTACCAACATTTTGACAGGGTTCAGGAACCATTCAGTCTCTAAGCATTATCGTTTAGTGCACAACAGGGACCCCTCCAATACCCTTTTTTTAGGGATTGACAGATATAAACCTCACTGGCGTGGGAGCTCTATGGTGCGTGAAATTTCCAAACTTGAGATGTCCTGGATCCATAGGATCAGAACCTACACGCCCCATTGGATTAAATATCGATGTAGATGTTAACGATTTCATTGATAATTCCTAACATCTGGGTTGCCTTGGGTCCCAACAGAGGTTTCTATTGGTACACATCAATAAATTTATTTAGTATTCAATATACACTAATTATGTATTTTATAAACATATATTTTTTAGAGAATATTTTTATAACCATCATCCATTATTTGACAGAGAGAGCTAAATTTAACATATTAATTAAGTTTATGATTTACATTATTTTTGGGATTGATGTAATATCCAATCCTATTAATCACTTGCTATTTACATGATCTGTTTAACTGCCCCAATTGAATCACATTTAAACGGAAGATGTGTCTCTGGGCCCGTGATATTTATCATCTTTCATGGGGTTAAAAACAGTTCTCCCTCTTCCATTGTAATAGGAGTATTGGCTATGCCCACACTTAAGATGGCACCTTGAAACTCTCCTAGCGGGACCCAAGACGAGGCTTGATCTATATAATTGATTGATGTAATATTCAGCCCTATCAGTTACTTGTTGTTCATATGAGTGGTCTAACTGCCCTAATTGAATTATATTTAAATGGGAAATGTGATTTTAGGCCCGTGGGATATTTAACATCCTTTATGGGGTTATAAACAGTTTCCCCTCTCCTTATATAATGGGAGTACTGGTTGCGCCCATACCTAAGATGGCGCCTTGAAACTCTCCTAGCGGAACTCAAGGCGAGGCTTGGTGTATGTATATTAGGTGGTTGTTCAGCACGCTGCCCGTTCCCCATTGAAAACATCACCTTATGACGAAACGCGTCTAGGAGGTACGTGCTGACGTCACCACGTCGCCCCATTGAGGACGGGAGTTTGTTCGTTAGCCGGCCGGCATTGCTTTTATGCTTTTTTACATTGTAAGTGTCATTTCATTTTTAAATAAACAAGTTTAAATGGTATCACACTATTCTGCCAATATCTTTTATATCATGTGTATCGCGGAGCCTTTGACATGTCTGTTATGATGGATCTACATCGCTCCACGCAAAGAGGCCGTTTCCTTTGGCTGTGTCAGTTTGCTCACTTAAAGTTTGGCATCTGGTAAGCAGGATCTTTATGTGGTTTGCTGCACGCTTGAAATTCTTTCACCATTACCATTTGGTTGACAAATATATACCCACATATGTTATATAACATCTGGTAAGCAGACTCTTTGTATGGTGCTGGTACTATATTAATTTTCTTATTAGAAGACTACCCACTACTTGCATGATTTGCGCGTCACTCACATAGAGGTCCTATGTGTGTTAATAGGCACTGGGTGTTTTTTATGATTCCTTCACTGTGGGAGTGCCACTTTTTCTTTCTTTTTTATACATTTTTTTGTCAGTATTACGCTATGTTGCTTTAAATTTTTTTTGGGTTTAATTTTTGTGAATCCACGTCTATCTCACGAGAGAAAATTGTCAAAAATCCACCGAGATTGGTTTGCCAAAGGCCCAGGCTGGGTTTAAGCCACCTGCTGGATTTGGCTTACTATCTGGTAAGCATTCTATTTATCAGTTGGGATTTTTATTTTTCTTCACTTGAACATTCACTATCATTAATTGGACAATTGAGGATTTTCGATTTTTTTTTTCTTTGTTGTTGGACTTTCATTAGATCTATAACATCAAGGGACTTACATATATAAATAAAAATAAATATATAAATATGTGATAGTTTAATGCGCGGCTTTTTTATTTTTATTCATATTATATGAGTGTCTCAAGAGTGTATGTGAGTAACCTCTTGCTAACAGCCTCTGGCATAGTGCATCTGCCTGTCTTTTAAAATCGGTGTCAGAGGTGCAGTTCCTCTGCAAGCGGAGGCATTGGGCATATGGGATACTCTGTCTCAACGAGCTCGGGTGCAAGCTGCTGGCATGGAGTAATGTATTGACTGCGCTCGGCTTGCAGTATAGGTCTGATTGGATATATCCCTCTGGATCAATGTAAATATTGAGGTTGAGAAAAGATATCTGTGACTCACTCACCATGTGGGTGAATCTCAAAATAAAATGGTTAACATTCAACTGATCCGATTTAACGGCTTCGCATGCGGCTCGCTCTCCTGTCTTCTCCGCAGTCCGCTCCCCCAACATCAACCGACCGACAGACAACCACCGACCGACAACCACCGACCCCGCCATGTCTCCAAGGAAGTTCTTCGTGGGGGGAAACTGGAAGCTGAACGGCGATAAGAAGAGTCTGGGAGAGCTGATCAATACCCTGAACACCGGCAAGATCAATTCCGAGACAGAGGTGGTCTGCGGAGCTCCTTCCATCTACCTGGACTTCGCAAGACAGAAGTTGGACGCCAAGTTTGGTGTAGCCGCCCAGAACTGCTACAAAGTCGCAAAAGGAGCGTTCACCGGAGAGATCAGCCCGGCTATGATAAAAGATGTTGGTGTCACCTGGGTGATTCTTGGACATTCGGAGAGACGACACGTGTTCGGGGAGTCAGATGAGCTGATTGGGCAGAAGGTGGCACATGCTCTGTCTGAGGGTGTGGGGGTCATCGCTTGTATCAGGGAGAAGCTCGACCAGCGGGAAGCCGGAATCACAGAGAAAGTTGTGGCTGAGCAGACCAAGTTTATTGCAGATAATGTAAAGGACTGGAGCAAGGTTGTCCTGGCGTATGAACCTGTCTGGGCTATCGGTACAGGGAAGACGGCCACACCCCAGCAGGCTCAGGAGGTGCATGCCAAGCTTCGGGAATGGTTGAAGGCCCACGTGTCTGATCAAGTCGCACAGTCTGTTCGGATTATCTATGGAGGTTCTGTCACAGGAGGAACCTGCAAGGAACTGGCATCCCAGCCTGACATTGATGGCTTCTTCGTGGGCGGAGCTTCCCTGAAACCAGAATTCATTGAAATCATCAATGCCAAGTGTTAGTCCCGCCCCTTCACAAATCCTCCCCTTCCTGTAAACGGTTTAGAACAAAGTTGTGTCCTCCTTGTGTCCTGTAGTCTGTGATCCTCCTCATGAGAGTCTCGAACATGTAATAAAGAGATGAGGTTAAAAATAAAAAAAAAATAAAAACATTCAACTGATCCAGAACGGTATGTAGATCGGTCTCTGTGCCGGTCCAGATGACCAACAGGTCATCAATGTATCTGAACCAACACAGGATACAGAGGAGCCAGGGCACAAAAATGTCCCTTGAGAAAACCTCTTTGCCACCCCGCTAGGTATATATTAGCACAGGATGGGCGCAACATGTGCCCATGGCTACTCTCTGTATCTGTAAAAACAACTGGTCCATGAATACAAAAAAAATTTTGTCAGAATAAAAGTAAGTAGGTCCAGTACAAAATGATTTAATGGCCAGGAATGTCTGTCCTCCTCCATGAGGAAGGACTCTGCTGTTCGGATGCCTTGCTCGTACGGGAATTGGGATACTCAAATACAATGATTCAATATCAATGGCAACGAGCAGGGCGCCTGGAGGGACAAGAGTACCCTCCACATGTCTGATCAGATCGGGTGTGTCTTTAACCACTTGCCGCCCGCCATATAGCAGAATGACGGCTGCAAAGTGGTTTCAATAGCCTGACTGGGCATCATATGACGTCCTCAGGATATTAAGCTGCTGCGCACCCCCGGGGGCGCGCATTGCGGCGATCGTTGTTGCGGTGTGTCAGTCTGACACACCGCAACTCCAATCTAGGTAAAGAGTCTCTGACGGAGACTCTTTACCACGTGATCAGCCGTGACCAATCACGGCTAATCACGATGTAAATAGGAAGTGCCGGTGATCGGCTTTTCCTCACTCTCGTCTGACAGACGCGAGTAGAGGAGAGCCGATCGGCTGCTCTCTTGACAGGGGGGGTCTGTGCTGATTGCTTATCAGCACAGCCCCCCCTCGGATCCCATCCAGGACCACCATCATGCCGCCCAGGACCACCAGGATGGCCATCCACACTAGACCACCAGGTATGCCCCCTCTAGACCTCCAGGGAAATACTCATTTGTGCCCGGGCAGCTGCCAATCAGTGCCCATTCACAATGTCTACCACTGCCAGTGTCACCAGGGACGCCTATCAGTGCCTCATATCAGTGCCGCCTATCAGTGCCCATCAGTGCCGCCCATCAGTGCCGCCTATCAGTGCCACCCATAACAACCCATCTTTGCAGCCTTTCAGTGCCCATCAGTGTTGCCTATCAGTGCCCATCAGTGCCCATGAGTGCCCATCAGTGCCGCCTATCAATGCCCATCAGTGCTGCATATCGGTGCCACCCATCAGTGCTGCCTACCAGTGCCTATCAGTGCAGCATATCAGTGCCCGCTCATTGGTGCCACCTCATTGGTGCTGCCTTATCAGTGCCTGTCAGTGCCACCTTATCAGTGCCCATCAGTGAAAGAGAAAACTTACTTATTTACAAAATTTTATAACAGAAACAAAAGCAAAACTTCTTTTTTTTTTTCAAAATTTTCGGTCTTTTTTTATTTGTTTAGCAAAAAATAAAAACTGCAGAGGTGATCAAATACCACCAAAAGAAAGCTCTATTTGTGGGAACAAAATGATAAAAATTTAGTTTGGGTACAGTGATGGATGACCGCGCAATTGTCATTCAAACTGCGACAGCACTGAAAGCTGAAAATTGGTCTGGGCAGGAAGGTGTATAAGTGCCCTGTATTGAAGTGGTTAATATAGGATGGGAGGCTGGTTACATGTGGAAGAAGGAAGGAATCCACATATCCACTTGCATTTTCGGATATAGATCCGATGCCGTAGATAATTGGTCTTCCTGGTGGGCAAGTCAGATTTTTATGAACCTTGGGTAGGCTGTAAAACCTAGGGGTTTCGTGGGTATGGAATAATTAAGTATTCCAAAGTGTCTTTGTCAATCATTCCCTTCATGTGGACCTGTGTTCAAAGCCCTCGAAGCTCATTCTCAAATGAGGATACAGTTTGTGGGTCAATGGGGCGATACCATTCCCTATTTTCTAGTATATTGGAACACGTGTTGGTATTGTGGGTGGGACATCAATACGATGTTTACACTTTTTGTCTGAAGGTTTTATAACTAGTTGTGTTTGTGTTCTGAGTTGTTTCAATGCAAGCTGTTGTTCATCAGTAAGGTTCAAAAAAGGAAAAGAGGAGAGGGTCGACCACTGTGCATTTTTGAGGTTGTTAATGGTTTTCTGGAGAAACCTCCAGATGTTGGGGCATAGTGAAAGTTCGGGAAAGTGACGTGATCTGGGCTTAAATCTTTTCTCCCAATGCATAGTAGATTCAGATGTATTTTGTGTCACCTCGATTGGGGGGTCAAGTTCTAGGCTGCATTCCCAGAGTGAGGGTTCAAGGTGGGTTATACATATGGACGTCCTTTCAATTCTATCTGGCTTCTGTACTCCAGCTTGCCTATGGATGGCTTCATTGATTTTTTTTACTTTCATTTTATTTTAGGGGGCCCCCCCTTTGGAGCGCATTTCCACTCTGATCCATTAGGGGGCACCCGTGGTTGACATCCGGCCTGAGATTTTGCCCTTCTTTATCATGGCCATCCTGGGCTCTTTGCCCATAGAATGTTTGCCTTGCAGGGTGGTCAGGTTTTTGGTCTTTCCTGGCGGGTTTGCGGCCATGGAGGGGGGCAGGGACACGTATTTGTTCACGTGGTCCTCGCCTCACTGCCTGTATGGCTTTACGCTTACGGACTTTGTCCACAGTGTGTGAGAGCTGATTTGAGGCATCGCATATGTGCCTGTTTGACACGTGCGCACTCCGGGTCTGGTCTGATCAGGCTGCATTCCCAGAGTGAGGATTCAAGGTGGGTTATACATATGGACGTCCTTTCAATTCTGACTTCTGTGCTCCAGCTTGCCTATGGATGGCTTTTTTACTTTCATCTTAATTTAGGGGGCCCCCCTTTGCCCATAGGAACACGGACTGATGTCTATGTACATCCCTCTTTACCCAGTGTCAACCTTTACCTTTTTAAAAGTAAGATTATACAACACTGCTACAGTGGGTAGATGCAACCAATCTTGAACATTTATATATTTTTATGGGTTTATTTATCCACATATATTTCCTTCTAAACTTTATAACCCTTTATAGAGAATAATCCTGTTAGGCTTTCAGAGTCCCCTTGATTCATACAAGATCTTGGTATGAATGACTGCCGTCAGTTACCATCTATGTGATTAATTATCATGGCTAGACACAATTTTCTAAATAAACTCCTTATTTTTCAACCAGACCTTTTTTGGTGTTCTACTCTGTGCGAGAGGCTCCCATGCCCTCCGGGACTGGCCATCCTCCTTTGGACCTCCCGCACTGCTGCATTTTTTGGTAAGATGATTCACCCATAAGGACTCCACAGCAGATATATGATGTATTTTTATCTTACCTTTATGAAATCTGATATGTATTATATAATTAATGTATATTTCCCTTTATTCATAGTTATATGATAATCGCTCTAACGCCTCGCGTATGTGTATATGTACTATAAAGCTCCTGAAGAAGCAGTAGACTTCATCCGCGAAACATGTAGAGCAAGCAATAGACAGATGGTAGTACTGTTACAAGATGTCAAAATATGTGACTATAGAGCTAATGTTTCTTGATTATCATGTCTGGTTTTAACTATATTTGTATATTTATATATATATTTTTGTAATAAAATTTATAATATTTCTATCTGAGACCATTATCTTTCCTGTTATATGGTACCATTAAAGTCCATCCCTCAATGACACGCAAATAGTGCAATCCGATCTGGAGAGGGTCACAAGATATGAATGCACCAGGAAACCGACTTCGGTCCTCTATGCACATCTCCTTAGAGTTTCCTCTCCAGATCTGTCAAAGCTCCGTCAGCGATGGACACAAGACATCCCGGGACTGGACTCCGAGGATTGGGAGGACATGTGGGACTTCCCCTTCAAAATCCTGGTCTCACTTCATGACCGCCTCATACAATACAAAATACTATATAAAAACAAAAATGTGTCTGCGCTAGATGACAATACAAAATAATAATATCAAAAATTATATAAACATGCAATAATAAGTGCTAAGTGCAAAGGTGAACATACATATATATCTATGTGCTGCAATAAACTACTGTTAGATCAGAAATAACCAATAGTGCATATAACCAAAGTGCAAAGTGCTGTATTAAACACATATAATGAGTGCCCAATCAGAAGAAAAACACTGACATTCCTCATATAAGTGTTTGAGGTTCAACCAGCATAAAAGCAAATTTGCATAAAGTGCTCAAAATAGTGTCCATAATCAGTGAAGCTCATCCATCTTGTTCTTCAAAAGTGTAGCACCATAAAACATGCCTTAGTGCCCTCCTGTGATCCCCATAAGCATATGCGCTCACCTTCCAACGTGTGACACAGTGTTTAAACTATGTCAAAAAGGGCTTTGGAGCCACTCCTGTGCTCAAATGGAATCAGCTGTGTGGACCTCCAGTGCTCCCAATCATGATATTATGCAAGAAAAAAGAAACTCCATAGCGCAGTACAGTTTAACAATAAAGGATATTTATTTAAATATATATGGAACTCACCCCTTGCAGGGGTACTCACATGTTGCAGGTGCGTCAGTGCACCCTTCTATATAAACTTTGCTCAGCCGATCGTAACAGTATGGCGTGCGGTGCGGTGTGTGCCTCCAAATCTCCTGCTCTCTCTCTCTGCTGACAGCTCCGTCCAGGCCCCTCCCCTACGCGTGTTCGGCACCGGGATCACGTGCCTTCATCAGGGGGATATTTATTCATTTTTTATTCAATACAAAATACTACACCGGGCATATATTACCCCGTATAGAATGCATAAAATGAGAACCTCCCTGTCCTCGGAGTGTTGGAGGTGTACTGGGGATCCGGGCGACTTTATACACATCTTCTGGTCCTGCCCAGCGATTCAAAACTACTGGTCACAAGTAATATCTGTAATACAAGAAGTGGTGGGTATAGATATAGCCCCAACCCCGCAGATATGCCTTCTAGGCTTAGTAGAAGAATTAGCCCCCAGGATAGCGGAGAGGACTCTGATAGGACTCCTGATTTTCTATGCCAGAAAAATGATCACTCTCTGCTGGAAAAAACGTGCCCCGCCGTCAATATTGTTATGGAAAACACATGTCAATAAAGCACTACCACTCTATAAGGAAACCTACCAAGAGGATGCCCCAAAAAATACGGTAGAGTGTGGGCCAGATGGCTGGCGGAGGCCTCCATGGCAACCGCAGACTGATTGAGCATGTACATAATACCACTCTACGGGTGGATGTGATTTTGATACTTTGGGTGACTTTTTTGTATTGTAATCTCGGATATGGGTTTATTTGATATCTATTATTGTCCCTTGGGTCTCGAATGAATGATCTGATCCTTAGATATTTCAATTGAGCAGGAGCCAATACAGCACTAGGTTGTTTGTTGATCTTTTCTGGTAGACGTGCTACAGCTGTATGTCACTAATGATGGAAACAGCCCAATTGCCGGCTGGCACTGGCCCCTGCGTGGGTCTAGTCCCAATGCTGTAGCGGGTTTACTGTTTTTCTGTTTGTATGTCTTATACTCAATAAAAAGATTTAAAAAAAAAAAGTCCATCCCTAGCCTCCTCTTTCTATTCTCTTTCATATTCTCGGGACGAAGGTACCATGTCATAATATAATATCCAAATGTGGCACTCTCTCTAAATGCTTGCAACTCATAAATAACATTCATATACTATGTGCAAAAGTTTTAAACAATGCTTATCTTGGAAGAAGAACATGCAGCCCGCAAGAATGCTTCTTACCATTTCTTGCACCAAATCAGGTACATGGGGTTTCTGCACCGCCCTGTCTGCCATTGCTTCTATCTTCCTGACGTTTATGCGAGATGCGTGCAATAATTTATGGCACGATGTCATGCGGTATATAACATATGCAAGTTCAATAATGAGAGTTTCTTCGTGAATTGCAACTTTTTTTTTTTAACGTTGTGTGATATGTTACTGCATACTCAAATGCGGTAACAGATTGCTTAGTGAATTGTGCCCAATATGAGAGAGGAATGCATCTTGTAATTCGACGCGTTTCATGAATACTTTCACTTCTTCAGGAGTAGATGCCTCCAACAGAACCCTATAAAACCAGCTTGGAACTGGATAAAACCTAGCATCTCCAAATGGTGACCACTGCTCAGTGTCTGACATGGGAGTAGTGGAAAGGGGCCAAGACACCCAATGGGAAAACCCAACCAAACAGATAACGATCTCAAAGATCTTTTTACCCTTTTCCTTTGAGATCATGATCTGTTTGGTTGGAGAATCATCACTCACCTTTGCAAACACTAGGTTGGTTTTTGGTAATTTGGCATTTCGATGCCTGTTTATGGCCGTTAGGCAGAAAGTACCCACATTACTGCAGTCTCCTCCCCAGCCTCCACAGAATCCCTTACTGGAGAGGACTTTGGATGACTTATTACTAACACCTATGAGGAATTTAGTTAGGAGCCCTTCCTTGTCAGGCATGCATGCCCAGACCCCCCCCCCCCACAGCGACCCCCATGGATCTTTTGGCAATAATGATCACTTTTTCTAAAGTGCTTTCCCGAGGCATTGGCACAAACAGCTACTCAAATGTCATCTACTATTTAGGCTTATCTTCGAAATCTGGGCTCCAGAATAGAGGCTACAGAACAAAAAGTGGAACATATGATTGCTAGGGCAAATCAAAATACCGTTTGCATTCAAGATTTGCAGGATCAGTTAACACTGCCCTTGCTAAGACTGATAATCTTGAGAACAGATCCATGCGATACAATTTCAGAATCAGAGGCCTCCCAGAGTTCATTAAAGATGTGCACACAGAAATCTGCACCTTTATCAAAGAGCTGATACCGCACACTCCAAAACACCATCTAGAATTGGACAGAGCAACCACCTCGCTCTGATGGACTATCCAGAGACATTGTGGTGAAGAAACAAAAAGCAAGGGGAGGGGGAAGAGAGAAGCGACAAGCTACCTCTGCTGCAGTTATTCATAAAAAAATCTAATTAACTGCTTGCTGTCCGCCCACCATCAAATGACGGCGGGGCAGTGCAGCTCTCGTTCTGGGATGCCGTCATATGACGGCGTCCCAGAATGGCTCCCAATCTCTGTAAAGAGCCGCGACCGGCTCTTTAACCATGTGATGGGCTGTGTCCAATCACAGCCAGTCACATGTAAACAAGGAGATACCGGTAATCGGCTCTCCTCGCTTCACACTGACGGAGTGTGAGGAGAAGAGAGCCGATCAGCGGCATCTCCTCACAGGGGGACATTTAGGGATGTAATCAGGGCACTGATCATCAGTGTCCTGATTACAGTAAATAAAGTGCCACAAAACAGTGCCCCCCAATGCCAGCATATAGTGCCCACCAGTGGCAGCAATCAGTGCCCACCACTGCCCACAAATGCCACCAATCAGTGCCCATTAGCGATGCCAGTCAGTGCTAGCAATCAGTGCCGCCTATCAGTGCTGCCCATCACCGCTGTCAATCAATGTCCATCAGTGTCGCTCATCAGTGCCACCCATCAATGCCCATCAGTGCCCATCTGTACCGCCTATCCATGCTGCCTATCCATGCTCACCAGTGCCGCCTATCAGTGCCACCCAACAGTGCCTATCAGTGCCACCTATCAGTGCCACATCAGTGCCCATAAGTGCGGCATATTAGTGCTGCCTCATCAGTGCCCATAAGTGCCACCTCATCAATGCCCACCAGTTCAGCATAACAGTGCCCATCATTGCCGCCTCTTCAGCGCACATCAGTGAAGGCGAAAAATTACTTGGTTACAAAATTTACTGACAGAAAAAAAGTAAAAAACTTTTTTTTTCAAAATTTTTGGTGTTCTTTTTTTTTTGTAAAAAATAAAAATTCCTTAATCCTCAAAACACTCCCTTTTAGACTCCTCGATTTGGCTCTAGACCCTAATGGCAGGTTTGTGGTGATCCATGCATTAATACATCATACTTCCTGGGTAATAGTAGGTCTATACGTCCCACCTCCAGCTTCTCTTCAAATTCTGAACCAGATAACGACAAAAATCGCTGAGTTTTCCACTGAGAATGTAGTTATTTTAGGGGACTTTATTCTAGTTCCAGATGCAGACATGGATAGGTTGCTTCCTTCCGGTACGTCTCGCAGGGGGCTTGCAGACTGGACAGACACCTATGGCCTTTTTGACCTGTGGCGCTGGAAATTCCCCCAAGCTAGAGCATATACATGCCACTCTGCCTCTCATAAAACTTTTTCCCGCATTGATCTTGTCTATGCGGGAGGACTAGTTCTCCCTAAGGTTCGAGATGTCAGGATCCTCATCCGGGGTATTTCGGACCACGTTCCGCTCCTACTGGAGCTAGATCCTTCGCTGGCTCCATCAGACAAACTCTGGGGGTTGTCGAGATACTGGGTCTATATGGAGGTGGAGCCAAAATACAGGGAGGAACTGGACTCGTACTGGGGGATAAACGTGGATACAGCCTCTGCCTCTTCTGTATGGGATGCTTTTAAGGCATTCTCCAGGGGACAATACCAGCGTATAATAGCGAACGTCCGTCGGGAACGTAGAGAGGAACTCGCCAATCTAGAAGCAGAGGCGACAAGGCAGGAGGCATTATATATCAGGTCGCCGGACCCACAGTCTTACGCCCGGTTGCAGTCCCTTTTGCAAGAGACCCTCCTGTTAAGGACCTCTCTGACGCAAAAGAAACTCCCACATCAAACACAGAGGATATTTGAACAAGGGGAAAAGACAGGTCACTTGTTAGCCTGGCTCTCCAAGGAGCAATCCATGGGAATGTCTATAGGGCAGATTCGGGCAGCGGATGACTCACTACTTTCCACCCTAGCCGAAATTAACCGTGAATTCACCTCCTTTTACCAAACATTGTATAGCTCTAGGGTGTCTTATGAAATAGAGGAGCTCAGAGCGTACCTTGAAAATGTAGACATCCCGACTCTCACCCCAGCATATGCTAACAAATTAGATGCCCCTATCAAAATTGAGGAAATCCAAAAGGCTCTAAAAATGATGCAAACAGGTAAGACACCGGGACCTGACGGTTTCCCGGTAGAGTTTTACAAACTGTATGCTGAGCAACTAGCCCCTAGACTTCAAATTCTATTTGCTAAATCTATGGAGGAGGTCCACCTTCCAGACTCCATGCATGAAGCAGTAATAGTCATTGTCCCCAAACCAGGGAAGGACCCGACTCTCTGCTCCTCATATCGTCCCATATCTCTACTTAATGTAGATACAAAAATTCTCTCAAATACTGGCAAACAGATTGAATACAGTCATCACGGCCTTAATACACCCGGACCAGATGGGATTTATGCCTGGGAGGGGTACAGATATAAACATCCGACGCCTACATACACACATAGCAATCGCCTCATCCGATGGACAGGGAATGGTGGCCTCACTCGAGAAGGCTTTCGACTCGGTTGAGTGGGGCTACCTCTGGGAGGTCCTTGGCAGGTTTGGTTTCAGGCCCAGATTTCTGGCTTGGATCAGACTGCTGTACTCCCATCCAACAGCCAGAGTCCGCACCAATGGGACTCTTTCTGAGGCGTTCAAGCTGGGGAGAGGTACGAGGCAGGGGTGCCCGTTGTCCCTGCCCCTGTTTGCCCTAGCGTTGGAGCCTCTGGCTACCCTTCTGAGAGCGGATGACTCGGTCAAGGGGCTCAGAGTGGGTCCCTTGGTGGAAAAACTTTCCCTGTATGCCAACGACTCCCTCCTGTATCTGGCAGATGCCTCTACCTCCCTTAAAGCAGCACTAGCAATCATTGACAAATTTGGTCACTTTTCTGGTATTAAAATTAATTGGAATAAATCGGTCCTCTTCCCCCTTAGTCCAACAATGCCCCTGGTGGACACTGGAACCCCCTTACAATGGACGCAGGAATTCACGTATTTGGGGGTGAGAGTGGGGAATGATCTATCTGGCTACCTAGAAAAGAATATAAACCCATTACTTTCCCAACTCCAACAGAAGTGTTCCACCTGGAAATCTCTCCCTCTGACCCCGGTAGGAAGGGGAAATCTCTTAAAAATGATATACCTACCAACATTTTTATATTATTTCAGGCACACTCCAGTACCTATTCAAAATCATTCTTCCATCGGTTGGAAAGTATAGTGATCTCCTTTATTTGGGCAGAGAAATCCCCGAGAATAGTAAAACATATACTCTATCTCCCATTGTCTGGTGGCGGCTTGGCATTGCCCAACTTTCTGATGTATTATTGGGCAGCTGTCCTAGTAACGGTGAGGTGGTGGTTTTTGCAACCCCAATTTAACCCACCAGTCACTCTGGAGGCAGCTCTCTTAGGGTCATATGCAGCCTTATCTAATCTGCCATATAGAGGAGAAAAAGCCAGCACTGCAGTTACAGGCCCTATGAGGGCTACAATCCATGGATGGAATTCCTCCAGAGCTGCCCTCCTGGGGCAATCCTGTATCTCCCCGCACACCCCACTTTGGGCTAATCCCATGCTCCCTCACCTACTTTCTATCCCTGATCCGGCGAGTTGTGCCAAGAAGGGTATTGTTAAATTGAAACAGGTTATGCAAAGGGAGGGTACAGTTCCATTCCGGGAGCTGCAGTTGAACCATGCGCTGCCGCGGTCCTTCTTATTTAGGTATAGGCAGTTACATCATGCTCTTAGAGCTCAGTTTCCCTCCCAGGTGACGCTCGAACCAGATCCGATTGAGCGCCCCTTGATCTCGGGAATACTGGACAAGTCTCTCTCATCCCTATATCTCCACCTCACAGTGGCACACGACGTTAAAACCAATAGGTCGATGACCAGGTGGCAGGCTGATATCCCCTCTCCAGGGGAAGAGGAATGGGAGGAGTGCCTAACTGCCTTCATGCCCTCCATGATTGCAGCTAGGGACAGGTTTGTTCAGTTAAAATTCTTGCACAGAGCCTATTACACGCCACAACGGCTGGCTAATATCTATCCTGGACTAGCCCCAGTTGTAACAGATGTGGTGTGGAGGTGGGCTCCTTCTTCCATGTAGTCTGGACCTGTACTAAGGTGCGCCCGTATTGGACTTCAGTGGCAGATATCCTAGGCACAATATGTGGAGTCAAAGTGCCGCTTGATCCTTTAACCCTGTTACTGAGTCATTTAGATAATATAGAGGGGGACCGCTATGTTAAACTTTGTCTAACCTACTCCCTATTTTATGCTAGAAGGGAAATACTTCTTAGGTGGAAGCAAAAAGAACCTCCATCTATAGAAGCATGGCAGAAATCGATCAATGGTGTGTTGCCCTTATATATATAGACTTAGTTACGAAAGTAGAAACTGCCCGCAGAAATATGATAAAATTTGGTCAAACTGGGTAGATGCATGCGGCTGAGTATTGTTGGGGATTGCTATATTACAATGCTGGCTAACACTTGTAATTTATCATGCATGGTGAGGCGGGAAGGAACTAGTGCTAGCTTTCCGAACCTGGACCTACAAATTTTGCTTATTATTAAATCGAGATGGGGTTGATGCTGGCCCCTCTCAACCCCCCTCTCCCCCTTCCCATTCTGCTCCCTACATTCCCCCCCCCCCCTCCTGTCCCCTCCTCTGTTCTTGGCCAGGGGGACAGGGACTAGCCATCATCGCATAGGTTGAGCTTTTTAGCCCTTCTTTAACTCTACCTTTTACATGAATGCATCTGACGTTATAACACACCTATTAATATCAGAAACTTTAATAAGAGCTATGGATACACCATACCTTGTTAGAGGAAAGCATGCAAAATATTGGGTATATACTACTGTAGAATTCTAGCTGTTTATTTATCAACAGATCTTATGTATGACACCTTCTAAATCTGTACTGTCTTATTGTTCAATAAAAAACTTTTTCTGTTAAAAAAATAAATAAGTAAATAAAAATCCCAGCAGTGATTAGATACCACCAAAAGAAAGCTTACATATCAGCAGTTGCCAAACCTTAATCGCCGCTTTCATAGAAAGTGTGAGAGAAAAGGGAGCCTTGATACCTCTATATAATACATTTCTAAATGCCTCATAGGAGCTGAGGTAAGCTGCCTCAAGGACCACCGCAGTATTGGTCTTACGTTATTCTAGTTTGAAGGAAGACATCATGCATAGAACTAGGGATGTGGATCAACACTCTATCCAGGGACATCTTGTACAGATTTTTTCCTGATTTGTCCCCCACCACTATCTAGAAAAGGTGTTCACTCAAACGACTACTGCACATTCTGTCCCAGAAATCCATCAAGTACTGGTGGTCCTTTTCTTTTCGTCTGAGTTGTGCGTATCAGAACAAGACGCATGGCTTCACTTTACTCCAGGATGGGGAGCGCCTACTACTGCACCTGGGCCTTGTCTTAGGACCCTTCGCCAGCTTCCTCACAAAAATTCTGGCTCCTCCAAGTACCCTCCTCCATCTAGTCCACTTACTAGGGTATGGCAAAAGCAGGAATCTAATTGATCCAGAGACTGTAATAAAGAAACCTTTATTACAGTGTCTATTTAAGACTGAAGGACATGCCCTTAGTCCTTTGTTCCTTTGACAAATTTGCCTCAATGATCATTTATTTACTTTACTCTTTGCATGCTGCAGTGCCACATGTCAGGGAGGCCCTGGGCTGACTCTCAATTGATCCTCAGACCCTCTCTTACATAGGATTTATTGTATATTCATCTGATTGAACCAGGAGGCTTCCTTTCGGGACTCTCTCATTATGTATCTTTTATTTTCAATCTACACCTCTTCCCTGGGTCAGCTGATAGCTTCTCATGGCTTTCAATATCATTTATACGCTGACGACACCCAAATCTATCTCTCCACCCCTCAACTCACTCCATCAGTCTCCTCACGCATCACTAACTTACTAACAGACATATCTGTCTGAATGTCACACCACTTCCTCAAACTCAACTTGTCCAAAACCGAGCTTATAATATTTCCTTCCCCATGTGCCCCTTCCCCTGACCTATCTGTCAAGAGCAATGGCACAACCATCCACCCATCCCCACATGTCAGCGTGCTAGATGTTATCCTGGACTCTGAACTCTCCTTTCAGCCCCACATCCAATCACTTTCCAAAGATTGCCGCCTCAACCTCCGCAACATCTCTAAACTACATCCCTTTCTAACCAATGAAACCACAAAGCTCCCGATTCACTCCCTGGCTATCTCTTGCCTTGACTACTGCAACTCCCTCCTCATTGGCTTACCTTTAAATAGACTACCCCCCCCCCCCTTCAGTCCATCATGAATGCTGCTGCCAGACTCATCCACCTTATAAACCGTTCATTGTCTGCTACCCCTCTCTGCCAATGATTCCATTGGCTGCCACTCGCCCAACGCATTAAATTCCAAATACTAACAATAAGTTACAAAGCCATCCACAACTCTGCCCCAGCTACATCACTAGCCTAGTCTCAAAATACCAACCTAATCGCCCTCTTCATTCCTCCCAAGATCTCCTGTTCTCTAGCTCCCTCATCACCTCCTCCCATATCCAATTCCAGGACTTCTCCTGAGCCTCGTTCATCCTCTGGAATTCCCTACCCCAATCTGTCAGACTGTCTCCAAATTTATCCACTTTTAGGCGATCCCTGAAAACTTTTCTCTAACAACTGCACTATTTTCTCCATCAGCTCATCCCCCACAACCATTACCCTTTTGTATAACTTGACCCTCCCTCCTAGATTGTAAGCTCTAACGAGCAGGGCTCTCTGATTCACCCCTGTATTAAATTGTATTGTAATTGTACTGTAATTGTCTGCCCTAATGTTGTAAAGCGCTGCACAAACTGTCGGCGCTATATAAATCCTGTATAATTATAATAATATAATTTTTTCTTGTTTTTATTATTTTTATTTTACATTCTCTAATCTCATCCCAGAGAAGTTAGACAGATTGGGATCCACCCTCTATTGAGGCAACCCAGACACTAGATGGCTCTTTCGGGAGGAGGATTCTTGAATGCTTGGGGTCTTTAAAATCCTGGGGGGGAGGGCTCTTCCTTCAGGGATTTGTTACCATGGTGTTGGCTACCGTGCTCCTCCATCTGACTCAATGTTGGGGATATTCCCTAATGTCTAGGCAGATTTTTGTCCACGTCTTGGTGGATATCCTTGTGGATTTATGCCAAAGTAGGAGCTGGCAGGTCTGTTCCTACTCCTCCAGGTTTGGGAAGTTCTATAAGATGGATATTCCACTGCCTTCTCGCCTATCTTTTTGACTTTACCTTTATTTTTCACCCTCCTTTTTGTTTTTCAGTCACCGATCCCAACACTTGGATATCCTTCTCCTACAAGAACACACTTCCCCAAATGATATAATCCCTCCTTTATCCACCACAAATACACACAAATAGGAAACAAAAGGGAAATACAAAGACACAAAATTTTAAAAGAGCCAACTTCCCTAAACTACAAACCTTGCTAAAGATATAAATTGGGATAAAATCTTAGGAACAAAGAACACGGAGGAGAAATGGGCTCGCTTTAAGAGCATATTAAATAAGGACATTAGCCAATGTATCCCATTGGGTAATAAATTTAAAAGAGCGAACAAAAGTCCTGGACGGCTTAATGCCAATGTAAAAATGCATATAAAAGCAAATGAGAAGGCCTTCAAAAAATACAAGGTTGATGGATCATCAGCATTCAAACTTTATAATCAATGCAACAAGAAATGTAAGGGTGCAATTAGGGCGGCTAAGATAGAACACTAAAGACACATAGCAGAGGAGAGCAAAAAATCCCAAGAAATTCTTTAAGTATGTAAACAGTAAAAAGGGAGGGCAGACCATATTGGCCCCATAAAGAATGAGGAAGGATATCTGATTACAAAGGATGGGGAGATGGCGAAGGTATTGAATTTATTCTTCTCCTCAGTCCTCACGTCGGAACCGGGGGGGCTTCAGTAACCAAAACTGCAGTGTTTATCCTCGTGACACATCACCGGAAGCACCCTCATGGCTAAAAGAGGACAGAATTAGAATTAGACTTAGGAAACCTAACATTAATAAATCCCCGGGACCGGATGGCTTGCACCTGAGGGTACTTAGGGAAACTCAGTCAAGTAATTGCCAGACCATTGTTCCTAATTTTTACTGACAGTCTACTGACTGGAATGGTACCAGGGGATTGGAGAAAAGCAAATGTAGCACCAATATTTAAAAAGGGCCCAAATTACATCCCTGGGAATTACAGACTAGTTAGCCTAACGTCAATAGTATGCAAGCTCTTGGAGGGGTTGATAAGGGACTACATACAAGATTTTAGTAATAAGAACAGTATCATTAGCAGTAATCAGCATGGATTCATGAAGATTCGTTCTTGCCAAACCAATCTATTAACCTTCTATGAGGAGGTGAGTTGCCATCTAGATAAAGGAAGGCCCCTAGACGTGGTGTATCTGGATTTTGCAAAAGCATTTGACACAGTTCCCCAAAAACGTTTACTGTACAAAATAAGGTCCGTTGGCATGGACCATACGGTGAGTACATGGATTGAAAACTGGCTACAAGAGGGTGGTGATAAATGGGGAATACTCAAAATGGTCAGGGGTGGGTAGTGGGGTCCCACAGGGTTCTGAGCTGGGACCAATCCTATTTCATTTGTTCATAAAGACCTGGAAGATGGGGTAAACAGTTAAATCTCTGTATTTGCGGACGATACTAAGCTAAGCAGGGCAATAACTTCTCCGCAGGATGTGGAAACCTTGCAAAAAGATCTGAACAAATTAATGGGGTGGGCAACTACATGGCGAATGAGGTTTAATGTAGAAAAATGTAAAATAATGCATCTGAGTGGAAAAAATATGAATGCAATCTATACACTAGAGGGAGAACCTCTGGGGGAATCTAGGATGGAAAAGGACCTGTGGGTCCTAGTAGATGATAGGCTCAGCAATGGCATGCAATGCCAAGCTGCTGCTAACAAAGCAAACAGAATATTGGCATGCATTTAAAAAGGGATTAACTTCAGGGATAAAGCAATAATTCTCCCACTCTACAAGACTCTGAAATTATTCTCTCTGGAGAAAATACGCTTGAGAGGGGATATGATTTCAATTTACAAATACCATACTGGTGACCCCACAATAGGGATAAAACTTTTTTGTGAAAGGGAGTTTAACAAGACACGTGACCACTCATTAAAATTAGAAGAAAAGAAGTTTAACCTTACACTACGTAGAGGGTTCTTTACTGTAAGAGCAGGAAGGATGTGGAATTCCCTTCCACAGGCAGTGGTCTCAGCAGGGGGCATCGATAGTTTCAAAAAACTATTAGATAAGCACTTGAACGACCGCAACATACAGGGATATACAATGTAATACTGACATATAATCACACACATAGGTTGGACTTGGACTTGTGTCTTTTTTCAACCTCACTTACTATGTAACTAGATTCATACTCCTTGATGGCACTATTAAAGGATCCCCCTTCACTTTCATCTTCAATTAATTATTTTGAGATCAGGCTAGTGATGTAGCTGGGGGCAGAGTTGTGGATGGCTTTGTAAGTTATAATTAGTACTTTGAATTCTATTCGTTGGGTGAATGGAAGCCAGTGGAGGGATTGGCAGACAACGAACGGTTGGTAAGGCGGATGAGTCTTGCAGCAGCATTCATGATGGTCTGAAGGGGGGGATAGCCTAGGTCAGTGATGGCGAACCTTGGCACCCCAGATGTTTTGGAACTACATTTCCCATGATGCTCATGCACTCTGCAGTGTAGTTGAGTATCATGGAAAATGTAGTTCCAAAACATCTGGGATGCCAAGGTTCGCCATCACTGGCCTAGGTAAAGATAATTCAATGAGGAGGGAGTTGAAGTAGTTGTGAGGAGAGATAACCGGGGAGTGAATTAGAAGCTTCGTGGTGTCATTAGTTACAAAAGGGTGTAGATATTGTGGAGGTCAAGGCGGCATGATTTGGACAGGGATTGGATGTGGGCCTGAAAGGACAGTCTCAGAATCGTGAGCAAGCTACATTTTTCACATCTATGATGAAAGCCCTTTCCCCTCATTTCGTGGGCATGGTCGTTTTGAGGGGGTGACTCAAATGTGGACTCTGGATTTGATGCTAGATAAATCGAGGGGTGGACATTGCCGACTCCTTCGCCCTCCAAAACAAAGCTCCCGAATAGCTAAACTTCTACACTCTTATGGGTTGGTGAATGTCTGGAGAGAATTTAACCTGACCTCAAAAGACTATACTCATTTTTCGGCATCACACCAGACCAACTCCACAAAAGATCACATCGTCACTACTTCTTTGGTCATTCCTTTTGTCTCCAGGTCGATAATTAGAGATTCCTGATTGTCTAATCATGCTTCGGTCTTATTGTCTCTCATGAAGCCTCATGGCCCAGGTGAACTTTTCTGCTGGTGCATCAATGAGGGCTTGTTGAGTGACCCAGTACAGTGCAAAGTCTCAGAAAAAGAGCTTCAAGAATTTTTCAGGGTCAATGACATGGGGGAAATCTCTCCCGAGATGCTTTGGGCTGCTCACATAGCTGTCATCAGAGGAAAGCGTATCCAGTTTGCATCTCAGCGCAAACGTCAAAGGGCCAAGATAGTAAACCTTGAAAAATAATTTCTAAGGGTTTCCAAGGACCCCCCCCTATTGGAATCAGTTTGATTATTATTGAATTTTGCGTTAACCACCGAGGCTGAAAAGAGTCTCCGTTGGACAAACGCTTGCTTTTATGCACATAGAGTGTATTTTGGGTGTCAACCTAGGACCTATTCTGTCTCTTTTTTCCTTTCCTAAAATCCGCTCTTCAACTGGTACCCTCTTGCAGAATCCCAAACGGATAATGGACACCTTCCTTAAATTCTACTCTAACCTTTACTGGGCTGATACTCAGACTCGCCCTAAACTTATGAGTGAATTTTTAGATGAGATCCTACTACCTAAATTGATGCCAGAATATCGGACCAGTCTTGAAAAAAAACATTGGTAATCTAGGCTGGGTTCACACTGGATGACCATGTGGCTCCCAGCAGGGGTCCTGTGCGTCCCATTTCACAGTTTCAGGTCCGATTTCAGCCCGAATTTTGGGCTAGTTTCGAACCTGAAACAGACCAAAAGACGCATAGGGCACCTGTGCAAATTCTCCTGCAATTGCAAATTGGATGCAGGGATTCCACATCCAATTCGCAATAGTGTGAACCCGTCCTTAGAGGTCTTAGATGTAATAAAAAACCTTGCGAGGTTCTACTACGGGACCAGATGTGTTTTCCCCCTGCTATTACAAAGCTTTTGCCTCTACCCTCTCTCCGTATCTGACAAGGTTTTTTAATTCTCTCCAGAAGGTCTTCACTATGGATAGTGTTTCTAATTTGGCTTATGTATCGATCATTTCAAAACCGGGCAAAGATTCCTCAGAAGTAAGCAATTATAGACCAATCTCTCTAATCAATAATGATCTAAAAATTTTAACAAAAATCTAAGAATGTCTGCCTTTATTGGCCAATATGTACAGATCAGGTGGGCTTTTTTTTCCAGGGAGATGGGGACCAGATCAAATTCAGAGAGCTATTGACTTGATTACGCTCCTATGCTCACGATGGGATGGAGGTGCCCCTCAGGAGGGATTCCTATTATCTATCAATTTACAGAAGGCTTTTGACACTGTGGAGTGGCCTTATCAGTTTGAGGTTCTCACTAGGTGGGGTTCAGACCTCACTTTTACTTCGTACCTTGTACTCTAACCCGAGCACACAGGTGAGACTCCAAGGTCCCTATTCACACCTGTTCCCTATCTCCAAAGGCACACGAACCCTATCTACCCTAATTTTCACCATCACAATTGAGACCCCAGCCATAGTGATCAGGAATCACCCAGATATTCATGGGGTACAGTGCATCCCTCAGACCCACAAGTGTGCTCTTTTCGCAGAGGATCTACTACTTTTTGTCACTTCCCCCTGATCTTTACTTCGAACGTTTTTTTTTTTTTTTTTAATTTTTTATTTATTTCAGGGATCAGGCATACAGGTAACCGGATAACAATATTGGTTTTACATCAATTCGCCATAGACATATGTAAATGCATTACAATAACATATTGTTGGAAATATTGTTATAAAAGAAGGATATGGGTCCTCTTTAGTTGGAGTTAAAGTATTATCAAAACTTTATATAATAAGAGGCTTTCAAATTATAAGATTATGTATTACCGGCGATAGACGCCGTGTCTGGCATGTGTTTCCGTGATAAAATGGTCTGCTGATTAGGGATGATGCAACATTATTCAGATATGTGGCTCCATATACCTTATCTCCCTTTATTTTCATATTTTCATATAAAACAGATAACCAAGTAAAAGAGAGATCGAACCGTTTGTAGAGACTTTCGGTTCGGAAAGGAAACCATAAAGAGTAGTAGCAAAAAGGTTGAAGGAGAAGGAGAAGGGGAAGGAGAGGGGGAAGGGAAGAAGGGGTACAAGTATCCGCGAGCATGGAGCCTCCAATTCATCTATTCTGGTCAATTTATTGTGTAGGTGAGTTGCATTGTGCGGCAAAGACCAGCTATCATTCATGTCAGTATCGATCAGGCATTCAGGTTTCCTCCCCTGAGGATTTGTCCTTCCTCTGAATATTGAAACATAGTCCATAGCTGCCATGTCTTGGAGTATGCTTCATTCTTGTTTTGATTCGAGAGCATCAAATCCTCAAATTTACTGATGTCGTCAATTTTTTTGAGCCAGAGAGAGATGGTGGGTGGATGTGGGGATTTCCAAGAAAGAGGGATACAAGCTTTGGCTGCGTTTAGTAAGTGACGGATTATCGACTTTTTGTATATGCGTGAAGGGGTGTTATTGACATGTAAGAGAAAATATGCCGGGTCATCTGGGACATCACGATCTGTAAATTTTTGGGTTATTCGGCGAACTTCGTTCCAGAAGTTACGTAGCTTGGGGCATGACCAGAAGATATGGAGTAACGTGCCAGTATCCTGCTGGCATCTCCAGCATAGATCCGTGACCTCAGGGAATATTTTGTGTAGAATTTCTGGGGTTTTGTACCAATGTGTGAAGAGTTTGTAGTTAGTTTCTTGGAATTTAGAGCAGATGGAAGATTTATGTATAAATTGGAGGATACGTGTTCGTTCGTGTGTATTAAAGTGGCGGTTTAAGTCACTTTCCCATTTGTCAAAACTAGGATGTTGGTAATCTTCAGGAGGTGTAATTAATAAATTATACGTCAGGGAGAGCGTATGAAAGATCACTCCTGAATCTGTGCAGAGCTCTTCAAAAGTAGTGAGAGGGTCATTGTTTGTGGATGGAGGAGTCATGTTGTTGAGAAAATGTGAGAGTTGTCGTGCTCTTAGAAAGTCTAGACGGAATGGACCAATCGGATCTAATAAATCCGTGAGTGTAACCCATCTGCCCGAAGTGCTAAAATGAGAGGCCTGGTGTTTCCCTGATTCTTTCAAATTAATAAATTTAGGGTCTGTCAAGCCGGGTTCGAATTGGGGATTACCTATGATAGGTCTCAGTGGTGAGTTTTTGGTTGAGAGCGAGGTATGTGTAAGGAGGCGTGAGCATTCTTTTACAGTATTGCCAATCAGAGGATGGCTGTTAATGTGAGAGGGGAAAGTCGAGCCACACCATGGGGCTCTGTGGAGTGGCACTGTAGTTTGTGCTTGCTCTATTTGGGGCCATAGTTTGGTCTCCTTATGCCGGCACCAGTCCACCAGCCTACTTAGATGTATTGCGTGGTAGTATGTTCTGATCTCCGGCAAGGCCAGTCCTCCGTATTGTTTTGGCATTGAGAGCACTTTCCTGGAGATTCGGGGTTTTTTCCCGGCCCACAGAAAAGAGAGGAATGTGGAGTGAATTAGTTTAAAATAGGTTGCGGGTATGTGAATTGGTATAGCCTGTAGGAGATATAAGAATTTGGGTAAAATCATCATTTTCAGAATGTTACATCGACCGAACCAGCAGTGAAGGCCACCGTTCCAGTTTTGCAACAATTGTTGGACAGATTTCAGTAAAGGTGGGAAGTTTAATTTAAATATTTGGGATATTTTTGGGGGTATATGGGTTCCTAGGTATTTCAGTGCCGTATTTGTCCATTTTAGGTTAAAACTGTTTTTAAGATTTGTAATATGAGGTGTCAATATATTTATTCCCATTGCTTCAGATTTATTGAAATTTATTTTTAGGTTGGAAAGGCGTCCATAGGTCTCGAATTCTTTCATTAGGTTAGGGAGGGAAATGATTGGATTTGTGATGGAGAACATCAGGTCGTCCGCGTAAGCGGATACCTTATGTTGCAAGCCCTGAACCGTTATTCCTGAGATATTTGGGTTTAATCTCACATGGCATAAAAAGGGTTCTAGAGAGAGAGCGAAAAGTAAGGGTGAGAGTGGGCATCCCTGTCTGGTTCTGTTAGAGATTGGGAACGGATCCGAGACAACACCATTGGCCCTGACTCTGGCAGACGGGTTTGTATACGCTGCCGAGATCCAATTAAACATTTTAACACCCACTCCTATGTGTTTCAGTGTCTCGAATAGGAAACTCCATTGAATACGATCAAACGCTTTTTCAGCGTCTACTTCGAACGTTTTTTAACTCTTACATAATTTCAGGAGGAATTCTGGCCTTCAAGTTAAAGTTTCCAAATCTACGGTGCTAAATATCACCACCCCAGTCCCCTTAGTCGAGAGGCTTAGAAACCATTTCTTGTTACCTTGGAGCTCCTCCTTTATCCCATATTTGGGGGTTAATATATCAGCCTATGTAGCAGTGGCGGCTGTTTTTTTGGAGGGGTGGCAAACAACCACCTCCCTGGTCAGCCGATGGCACAAGAGTGCTCAGCACCCTGAGCCCACCCATTTTTTGAATCCTATTAGAGCCTCTAGCTCTAATCACGTGCTTCATAAAAAAAAAACACACCCCCCCATTGGAATCCATGTGTCTGGCGCCCTGCATGTAGATTAGGGGAATGGCCACATGGACAGGGGAGTGGGCAGCGCCATGTGCCCCTAATGGATGGGCCACCACTGCGATATAGACCATCTTTACAAATCTAGTTACTCATCAATTTATAAAAAACTAAGTGATGACTGATGACTAAGTGACTGATCTCAATGTGATCTATCCTGGCTGGGTAGGGTAAACGCTGTCAAAATTAACCTTTTACAAAGGCTACGATACCTTTTTTTTTCTTTCAATAGTTTTTATTGGTTTAATGTTCACAAAGTACATACCAGGGAAAGAACAAAAAACAAAATAAAAGCAGGAGACAAAGGGGAACATTTGATACATGTGGCTTAAAGAGTACATATATTGGCCAACATGGCCAAACATAGAGAGCGATAGCATATGACTTACTCATAGGGTAACAGCATAGATCATATATGTGTAGAAAAAAAAAATGTTATGACATTGAACAACTCCAACTCCGACGTGTTCCTCTATCGGAGATATAAGTTTAATGGTGGGTCAAAGGTGAGTATGAGGTTGTTATTCCCCAAAGTTTAGCAAGTAATGGAGAGGAGGGTGAGAGGGAGAACCCCCAGCCACCGCTAAAGGAATCATGCTGTGAGTGGGGGGACTCCCTTCCCCTCAACACCTTCAACATTTGACCCTGGTCTTCACTCAGGAAGGTAAAGTTCGATTAAGTATTGTGCAGAGGTGTTAGAGCTTCAAAACGGAAAAAGAAAAGAGAAAAAAATAGTTAACAATATAACCATAACTGAAACTCGGTTGTTATGAACGGGAGAGGAAGCGAGCTCAGGTAGCTTGAGGAGCTAGAGTTTCAGAGAAAGTAGACTCAATTGTTATTGTGTTATGCACATCTGGGGCATAATATAAAAGTCAGGATCGGCCTTGTCTTATGTACCTTGTCATGGACTGGAGGGGAAAAAGATTAGAAGAGAAGAAGGGGGGGGGAGAGTTCTAGGGAAGGAGATATGAGGAGGTGTGGAATTCGGAGGGGTCACTCAGAGTCTTATTCATTAGGAAGAATCAATACATGGATGTAGAGGAATATGACAGTATTTAGCCCAGGGTTCCCAGGTTAGTTCAAATTTATGGGTTTTGTCATAATGCTCACTATTTTCTCCTGCGCCATAATCCAAGATATTTTATGCTTCACCGCTGTGATCGGGAACTATTGTTTTTCTCCGGCTACCATACCTTTTCAGATCCCTCCTTATACTGATACTGAAATCTCAATTGAATAAGTGGCAATCTGATATAACATGCTATATTGGAGGCCCTTTTCCCGAAGCTTCTTTCGCAGATCTCCTGCGTTTCTGTAGCTATGGTGAGTAATCCGGGAAAAAGTGCAGAACTGCGTCTTTGTAATGGATGGGTTGTTGCTTCTGTGCCTCAGCTAGGATGAGATCCCTGTCTCAGAAGTTGAGGAAACAAGGAAAGAGCGAGGAATAGCACCAGGAATTCTAGCACCAGTAGGGACCCTATGTGCCCGTTCTACTTGGTAGGCAGGTGAAACCCTCCCCAGGCTCCAGGATTCTGCAAATGTGGCAGGATTATCCCCCTCCATTCCTTCCGGCAGCCCCACTACCCGCTCATTATTGCGGTGTAGCTTATTCTCTGCATCGTCAGACCGTGCCTTTAGGAGATTCACTTGACGCTGCAAGTCTGTAAGGGTTCTATTGTGTGTTGAGGTGGTGTCCTCCACATCAGATATACAGGTCTCAGCACTACCCAGTCGACCAGGGATCTTATCCAGGTCCTGGCTCATGAGACCACATTCTAGTGCCAAGGTGTCTATTCTGGTCAAGAGGGAAGTTTTACTTGCCTCTGTAGCCATAAGGATGGCTGCCGTTGCAGGATCCTCCAATATAGCTGCAGGAGGAGATGTACCCGGGTTGTCTGCAAGCTCAGTCACCATGATCCGCCCGCTCTGCTCCTCAGTCTGCACAGCTACAGTAGATCTGTTCTGCACAGTTGGTGGTAAGATGGTCATGGTATGTGTGACAGGCGGGGAGCTCTGATGCCTGTTGGCAGCTTGTTTCTTCCTCCCTTGCATGGGCAATACAGGAGGAGATTCCCAGGCAGGCATGAGGTTTGCTGAGCAGGGTGAGGGCGAACGGCTCCCTATGGAAAGGATAATTAACACAGGATGTCAGGAGCCTCTGAACCACGTCTTCTAGGCTTCACATCCTAGTCATGCCCCCAGGCCCATATTTTAGAGTGTTTAACAACAGCCTCTCTTGCCATATGCGTGAGTTCTTCTAAGAAACATAAATCATCCACTTTCCGTAGTCATTGAGCTAAGGTGGTGTCAGGGCTGAGCTCAGTCCTTCCTTCATTGAGCTGGCCACTCAGCTGTCAGCTAATTGCCAGCTCCCATCTCTCCACAGTTACTCAGCTGTTGTTGATATCCCGCTTAAGCCGCCCAGTCCAGAGGAGCTCTGCCTTCGCCTTGGTCAACATCACAAGAAACATCTCCTGCGTTCCTGTTTAAAGACTGGCTTTGCTGACATCCCTTCTGGCTCCGGATCCTGCTTGCTGTTCCACTACTTTGATCCCTGACTTCTGGCTTGGCTGACTATACGTTCCGGTTACTGAACTTTGGCTATGTTTTGACTACGTTTGTTCTTTTTACTTTTATTATTAAACAAGTGTGATTTAACTGTACTTCTGTCTCGGTCTGATTTCATGGTTTCTGACAGTAGGTGAAGGCCATGAATTCAGAAGATGCAGTCAATCCACTTGTTGGTATTATTTTTTTCCGATTGAATGAACTGGATCACCGCATGGATCAGTTTGCCATGGCATTACAAACACTCCTGAGTTGCACGACTCGCCTGGAATCTCCCACTGTGGCCGCCCCAATACAACCTATGTTGCAGGCCGACCCTGCTGCTGCTCCAGTCTCTGTGCAGGCACCTGCCTCGAGTATTACCTCTATTAGAGGTATGTCTGGTTCCGCTCTGCTTCCCCAGCGATTTGGGGTGATCCAGTCCATTGCAGAGGGTTTCTCAACCAGGTTCAGATATACTTTGAGATGCTGCCCCAGGCGTTTCCTATGGACAGAAGCAAAGTAGGTTTTGCGATATCTTTGCTTTATGAGAGAGCCTTGGCCTGAGCAACCCTCGATGGGAGACACAAAAACCTGTTGTCTTGCGTTACCCTGAGTTTGTGGCTTTGTTTAAAAGGGTATTTGACATTCCCGCATGCTCCGCTTCTCCTGCCAAGTGCCTCATGTCCATCGAACAGAGTACGAGAACTGTTGCCGACTACGCCATTGAATTCCATACTCTGGCAGCAGAGTGGGTTGGGTGGAACAATGAGGCCTTTGTGGCTGCTTTTTCTCATGGTTTCTCGGATACCATTAAGTATGAGATAGCAGCCTGAGATATACCCATTGAGCTGGTAAAGATAATCACGTTTGCCATCCTCATTGACTCCAGACTCAGAGAAAGACTCTCTTTTAAGGAGTGCATGCGGAAGCCTCCTGTACGTTTGTCTCCGAGCTTTGCAGTCCCACCCATGCCTCCCTCACCTCCCATGCCTCCTAGTACCGAGTCGGGCAGTGAAGGTGAACCCATGCACCTGGGTTTCACGCGTCTCTCTGTGGATGAGAGAACCTTTAGGAGGAGGGAGAGATTGTTCCTTTATTGTGGCCAGACAGGTCACTCTTTGAAGTCTTGCCCTACCCATCCAGGGAATGCCCGAACCTTGAGGTCCTGTCACGGACAGACCTTAGGTAGCGTTGTTTTGTCCCCAGTTTGCCAGAAGGATAAGCCTCTGGTTTCAGTCACCCTTTCTTGGACTGAGTCATCTTCAGAGATACAGGCTCTAATTGACTCTGGGGCTGCAGGCCTGTTCATTGATGCTGACTTTGTATCGAAGCACTTGATTCTGCTGCAGCTGCATGACACTCCACTTGCCATTGAGGCTCTTAACGGGAGACCTTTACAGCCTGCCCATGTGACTCATGAGACGATTCCGTTGTCCATGGCCGTAGGGGCTCTTCACCATGAGATATTCCAATTCCAAGTTATTTTCTCACCTAAGTTTCTGCTGGTTATTGGTTATCCTTGGTTACAGAGGCACAACCCCTCTTTTGATTGGCTCCGTGTTGAGGTTCCCTCCTGGTCACCGCAATGCAGTGAGACATGCTTCCAGAAGGTAGCCAAGGTCCTGTGCACCTCTTTACACTCCTCCCTGCTGGAGGAGTACCGCAATTTTAGCAATGTCTTTGACAAAGGTCAAGCCGGTAGTTTTCCTCCAGACCAGCCATATGATTGCGCAATTGACCTTCAACCTGGTGCCATACCCCCTCGTGGCCGGGTTTACCCTCTGTCGGTCTTGGAGGATAAGGCCATGGAGGAGTATGTTGCAGATGCACTTTCTCGAAGTTTCATCTGCAAATCCTCGTCTCCTGCTGGTGCTGGTTTCTTCTTTGTGAAGAAGAAGAGTGGTGAACTGAGACCTTGTATTGATTATAGGGGTCTCAATCGTTTCATGATTAAGAATGCCTATCCTATTCCGTTGATTATGGAGTTATTTGACGGCCTCAAGGGAGCAACGGTTTTCACAAAGCTTGATTTGAGAGGGGCATACAATCTTGTGAGGATTAAGGAGGGCGACGAGTGGAAAACTGCGTTTAATACCAGAACAGGCCATTATGAGTACCTCGTAATGCCTTTTGGCCTTTGTAACATCCCGGAAGTTTTCCAGGAATTTATTAACGATGTCCCCTGAGATTTGTTGCATGTATGTGTGGTGGTTTATCTAGATGATATCCTCATATTTTCCAAGTCCCTAGAGAGCCACCACACAGATGTCTGTTGTGTGCTTCGGAAACTAACAGAGAACAATGTCTATTGTAAACTGGAGAAGTGCGAGTTCCATCGTGAACAGGTTAAATTCCTGGGTTATGTCATTTCCACTGCTGGTTTTTCGAAGGACCCAGAGAAACTTTCGGCAGTCCTACAGTGGCCCCGACCCATGGGTTTATATCCTCTACAGTGTTTCCTGGGCTTTGCCAACTATTATTGGAAGTTTATTCGTAACTTCTCGTCTCTGATCAAGCCCCTGACTGATATGACCAGAAAGGACAGTAACCCACAGAGTTGGTCTCCAGAGTCCATTAAGGCCTTTGAGAGTCTCAAGACTGCCTTTGTTTCTGCTCCTGTGTTGGCAACTCCATTAAGGCTTTTGAGAGCCTCAAGGCTGCCTTTGATTATGCTCCTGTGTTGGCAAATCCTGATCCTTTGTTACTGTTTATCCTTGAGATTGATGCTTCTGAGACTGGTGTTGGCGCCCTTCTGTCTCAACGTCCTACCTCTCAGAGCGCTATGCATCCTTGTGGCTACTTTTCCAAAAAATTGTCATCTGTGGAGTGCAATTACGAGATTGGTGACAAAGAGCTGTTGGCGATCATTTTAGCCCTGAAAGAATGGAGACATCTCCTCGAAGGTACCACTCTGCCGGTTCTTATTCTTACTCACCATAAGAATCTCACATTCTTGTCTGAGGCTAAACGCCTCTGTCCCAGAAGGGCGCGATGGGCTCTTTTCTTGTCAAGTTTCAATTATATTGTCTCATTCTTACCTGGTACTAAGAATGTAAGGGCTGATGCCTTGTCACAACAGTTTTCCTTCATTTCCAAGTTGGAGTCGGTTCCGGTGATTCCTTCTAATCGTATTCTGGCTACGGTTCGCACCAGTCTCATTTCTCCTTTGGGTGACAAAATTCTTGCTGCTCAGGTCCATGCTCCTCCTGAGAAACCTTGTGACCACTGCTTTGTCCCAGAGAGTCTCAACTCCCAGGGCAACACAGTTATCCTTATGGTGGTTAACCAGCTCTCAAAGATGTGTCATTGTGTTCTACTTAAGAAGTTGCCCACTTCTAAGGAACTGGCTTCCATTTTTGCTCGGGAGATCTTTCGCTTACATGGGCTACCCAAGGTGATTGTCTCGGACAGGGGTAGTCAGTTTGTGTCCTGGTTCTGGCGAGCCTTTTGTGCACAGTTGGGAATTCAGCTTGCTTTTTCCTCTACGTATCACCCGCAGTCTAATGGGGGCCGCAGAACAAGCCAATCAATCCTTGGAACAATTCCTACGTTGCTATATTTCTGACCATCATAACAGCTGGTCAGACCTATTACTGTGGGCAGAGTTTTGCTTTGCGTCATGCTAATGATAGGTACAGACTCCATGCTGACCGTAGATGCCTGCCTGCGCCTTCCTACCAGGTTGGGGACAAGGTCTGACTGTCATCTCACAATCTCCAACTTGGTGTTCCCTCACTGAAGTTCGCACCTTGGTTTATTGGGCCTTTCCGTATTCTTCGCAGGATTAACTCAGTGGCTTGCGTATTAGACCTTCTTTCTAATATGCGTATTTTAACTTGAAATTTTTTTTTATTTTAATATAATGCATACATTTCTCAAAACAGTTGTACATGATTTATGATAATACAATTTCTATAAAATTATACAAAATTACTGTTGTATTCTCAATATTATGTCTTATCCCATTCTTTTGCCCACCCCAGTCCTTCCCCCCTCCCTCCTCCACCTCCACCCAACTAACATTACTTATAAGTTACATCATTTTATTCGCCACTCCCTTATTTACCTCTGACTTTCCCCACAACCTATTATTTTTTAATTAATTGTACAATCATCACCTCTTCAGACCCACTTTCTGTCCTGTTCCTTCTTCTTCCCTTTCCTTCCTTATACTCTCTCTTCCTCCCTTTCCATCTTCATTTTATCTGTTCTTTCCTCTTTTCCGATCCCCCTATTTCTCTACATTTGGAGCTTCTCCACTACCAGTTGATGAGGGGCCACATCCACATCCCCCAACCAAGGTTGCCATATTTTATCGAATTTCCTCTTGTCGCTTCTACGGCTATAGGCCAATCGTTCTCTAGGAAGGAGAGAGTTTACATATGAGGTCCATTGCTTCCCTGTGTGTACCGTAGGGGCCATCCAGTGTTTTGCAATAAGTTTTCTAGCTAAATACATCAATCTAGTTATCATAAGAAACTTTCCTCCCGGAAACATTTCTGCATCAATAGCACCGAGCAGGAAAACTATCGGGTTCAAGGGAATATGGACTTGCGCCAACCTGGAAATACATCGGGATACCTCATCCCAATACCTATACAACTTTGGGCACCTCCATATTAAATGAATAAAGTCCCCCCTGTGTACTCCACACTTGAGGCACAGCTGGGAGTCCCTACCCCCCCATCTGTGGAGCTGCACTGGTGTCCTATAAGCCCTATGCAGAATAAATATTTGTGATAGCCTTTGTGATGCGGATAACGAGACCCCTGGGATGGCTTCGAGTGCCATTTCCCACTGTTTATCATCTATCTCGCCTACATCCTCTACCCATTTTTTCCGACACTTTAATGATGTAGGATCCTGGACCGTAATCAACAATTTCCTATATATTTTTGTTATTAATCCTTTCCTTGTGTCTGCTTTTAAAACTTCACTCAATAATGGGGCTGTTGTTATTTCTAAAGAATGAGTTATTTGTTGCGCCTGCAACGCATGGCGAAGTTGAAGGTATTGATAGAAGCCCCTAGGGTGTAAATGGAATTCCCTACATAGTTGTTCATATGTCTTTAACACTTCCCCCTCGTAAAGTTGTGAGAAAAACCAAATCCCCTTTTCCTTCCAGTGTGAAAAACCTCGCAATTCCTGGACCTCAGTATATCTTTTATTATGCCATATTGGTGTAAATGGGAACACGCCCGTTATTTTCAGCATTTTCCGAACTTCCCCCCACACCCTTTTAAAAAGAGAACTTATGGGTTCTAGCCCCTTCATACTTGGTAAATCCATTTCTAGATGTGAGGCCGCCGCTAATGTGGGTTCCGAAATGGTCACCAATTTACATATAGGGTCCTCACTTCCCTCTCGACCCCATCCTGCCATTTGTTGTAGCTGTGATGCCAAGAAGTATAGCATGGGATGAGGTATTGACAGCCCTCCTTGATCTTTTTCATATTGCAGAGTTTCCAGGCTAATTCTAGGCACTTTTTTTCCCATATCAGTTCTCTCATTAATGTATCTATTAGCCTGAAATACTTTTTTGAAATCCATACTGGAGAATTATGGAGGACGTACATTTGCTCTGGGGCCCATACCATCTTTACTAGATTTTCTTGTCCTACCACCGATAATGGAAGCCTGCACCAACTGTTACATTTTTCTTTCTGCCTGGCAAGCAGTGGCCCCAAATTCAGTTGAAGATATTCAGCCGTATCTGGAGATACCATCACGCCCAAGTATTTAAAGCTATTAACAATAGCTATTTGTTCCACCCCCTCTGGGAGTCAATCCCTCTGCTGATCTAATGGCATTATGGTTGATTTTGACCAATTGATTGCGAAGCCTGAAAATCTGCCAAAGTTTCCCACTATCTCCATCACTGTCCGTAGAGAAGAGGCCATGTCCCCTAGATATATAAGTGTATAGTTAGGGGTTCAATTGCCAAGGCAAACAGTAATGGAGACAGCGGACAGCCCTGTCTAGTCCCCCTATGTAATTGAAATGGAGATGAGAGGACACCATTAATGCGCAACCTAGCTCTAGGTTTAAAATAGAGTACCCTTACCCAGGATATAAATTTGCCTCCCATTCCAAATCTTTCCAATATTTCCATGAGGTAGGGCCACTCCACACTATCAAACGCCTTTATAGCGTCGAGTGACAGAATGGCCCTACCCCCCGGATTGTCTACCGGCATCTGCATATTCATATATAGCCTCCTTATATTATCAGACGTGGAACGCGTTGGCATGAAACCAGATTGGTCACAATGAACCAACTTGCCAATTACCTGGGAGAGCCTTTTCGCCAAGACACTGGCAAGCAGCTTAACATCTGCATTCAATAGCGAGATTGGGCGATATGAGTTCATAAGAAGTCTATCTTTTCCTGGCTTCAAAAGAACTGTAATTATTGCTTCTTGCATACTGTCTGGTAACCTACCCACTTCCCCTGCCTCCTCTATTGTCTGCAGCAATGACGGTAAGAGGACCTCCCTATAATGGGAGTATACCTCTACTGGTAATCCGTCTGGGCCTGGGGATTTATGATTTGTTGCCCCCTCCAATGCTTCCGTTAGTTCAGCCAGTGAAATTGGACAGTTCAAAGTTTCCCTCTCCTCCTCCGTTAACTGCGGAAAAGGACAGGTTTGTAGAAACTGTTCCAGGTCTGATGGTTTATACCTAGTTTTACTGGAATATAAATCCCTGTAGAACTGCTGAAAGCTATTTAAAATGTCAAAGCTGAGAGTCAACTTCTCTCCAGATTCAGTCCTTACAGCTAGGATATTAGCAGATTCCCGTTGCTCTCTGGCTATTAAAGCTAAAAGGTGACCAGTATTTTCCCCCTCTTCAAAATAACTCTGTTGCTGAAAGTATCTTTTTTTCTCTGCTGCAGATAGCTACACCGAATTGTGTACTGCCTGTGCCTCTCTCCATGACTCTTGATTGGATTGTGATGGGTCTATTATTAAAGCCTGTTCCCTTTCTTTCAGTTCTTCCCGTACCCTAGTTTCCCACTCTCTGGAGCGAGATTTGACTCCCGCAATTTCTTTAATGAGGCAACCCCTCAAAAATGCCTTGAGTGTATCCCAAATTACCGCTGTACTGGCTGACCCCCCATTTAGTTGCATAAATTCCTGTAAAGCACCTCCCGTTCTATCTACCTGCGGAAACAGGGTTAACCAATATGGGTTCATTTTCCATAGGGGGCGTCCCGAAGTACCAATATTGCCTAGCCTTACCCAAAATGGGGAGTGGTCAGACAGAAGGCGCGGCTCATATGCTGAGTCCTCTACCCACTGCAAAAGTGACTCATTCCCCAAGCCCAGATCGATACGTGAAAGACCGTCATGTGTTGCAGAATAACAAGAGTAGCATCTATCCTTATCATGTCTCTCCCTCCATACATCCCGAAGTCCTAGTTCCTCAAGCAGGGCAGCAAAAGCCGTTCTTCTAGATGTATGTCTCTTATTTTTAGATGTCAAAGACAATCTATCCAGGGAATTATCCAACATATTATTGTAGTCTCCTAATGCTAGTACCAGGACACCCGAATGTAGAGCCATGAATTGCGAAAGGGACCCAAGGGGAACTGCTGAAAAGGGAGGGGGGATATATATGGAGGCTATTATACAAATTAGTCCATTGATTTTACATAATAGAAATACAAACTTTCCCTCCTTATCCACCCTCTGTTGCAGGCACTCAAAGGAGATACCCGAGGAGATCATTATACTAGCCCCCCTTGAATATGAGGTGTGCATAGAATGAAACTGTGTCGGGTATCCCCTTGAGCGCAATAGATGCACAGAATCGGGCTGCATATGTGTTTCTTGCAGACAAATTATCTGAGGTTTCATTTTATCAAAATATTTAAACATTGCACTTCTCTTATCCCTATCCCCCAGCCCTCTTACATTCCATGTCATTAATAAAATACCACTTTTTTTCCCCCTCTTACTCATGCATGAGAGCACACCATTTTCTGCATCCATAGAACCGAAAGCAGCAACATAAATAATAAATCACACTACTATTATCCTTCTGGATTTTAACCATCCCAAGGACCCTGCCAGCATACAACACATTTCTGCATACCATTTCTTTTTCCCTCCATTTATCGGTTGTGAAATACAATAAATATTCGTGACAAAACTTATACTTGTGATATCTTCCCTTTTTCGTTTGCATAAACCCCCCCCCCCCCGTGCATACCCTTCCCCCCTTTCCACCCTACTCCCTCCACCTCCCCCCCCCCGTCCAACTGGGCCTACCCTAGGGGCTTTATTCCTGACCACCCTCCTATATTTACTCCCCAACATACTCCATCCAACCTTGTCTATACCGTACATCTCTATACCCCCTTACTCCTCGGGGTCTTACCTCCCCCCCTGCCCCCTCTCCAACCATTTTTTAGTGCAATTCATGTGCAAAAACTTTGTGATTTTATAGATAAATACTTACATCGTATCAATCTCCTTTTAATCTAATTAATATGTTTCTAATCTACAATTTCATTATATTCTAATTCCCCTCCACCCCCTAATCCGTGTTTTACTTACCAAAACTAAACATTTGTTTATTCCTTATTGATTATTAACTATTATCGCTATCTTCCCCTTTCCCTTCCCATTACCCCTGTGTTTCCAAAAAAAAACAAAACAATTTTTGTTTCATGTTATGTCTGCTACAGGGTCCAAAGGGATAGAAAAAAAAAAAAGGGGGAGTCTAAATAGTCTCTGATCTCTCATCTTCTATATTCCGTGTTGTTTTCCCGTTGTCCTTCAACCACTCTTCTGCACTCCGTGGGGTATCGAAGAAGTGAACACCGCTTGTAGTAGTTACTCTCATGCGGGCGGGGTATAGAAGTGCATAGTCCATCTTGATTTGCTGTAACATGCGTTTGATTGGTATATATGCCGCTCAGCGTTTTTGCAGATCTGGAGAAAAGTCCTGAAATAATGAAATTTTTACCCCCTTAAAAAGGATCTCTCTCATTTCTCTTGCCTTCAAAGATATTTTATCTCTAAAGTTGAACAATTTTATGATAATGGGCCTTGGGTACTCTTTTCCCTGACGAGGTCTAAAGGGGACTTGGTGTGCTTGCTCAATACCAAAGAATGAAGAGAAAGTTGCGGCCCCGAATGTCTCTTTAATCCATCCCTCTACAAATTCTATGGGATTCTATGGGATTCCTCTAGGATCGTTGTTCTTTCCACCGTCTCTTTCAGCCTGCCGCCTATCGCTGCAAGTTCCTCCTTTATACCTTTCAATTGGGTATCCAGGCCTGCAACTGATTCCTTGCATGCGGTTATCGCATATAGGAGGTCCCTCATTGTAGGCTCTTCTGGTCTTCCCCTTTGTTCTCCCTCCATATCTGCCTCTGTTATATTAGATAGCTTTCTAGTTGCTATGTCACCACTTAAGGTATCTACTTTCCCCGCTTCTTGTTCCTTTACAGGCAGCGCAGTCATCGGGCTTGACACCACCGGCGTTGGTCCACTACTACTTTTTCCTAACCACTGATGATTCTGTATGGGTTGATTGTGACGATTTTGCTGGTGAAAGAGAGGTTCTAGCAAATCGCTCTAGCTTCGTTGCTGCTGCCACTGCAGTTGCCGCTACGACTTCTGCTTGATTTGTCTGACTTTTTGCAGAGCGTGTGACCTGAAATCCTTCTTGTTGTGACTGATGTTGTGGCTGGTGCTGGTTTGCTTTTCTCATCAGCCGTTCGCTTCCCAACCATGATGTTTTCCTCCTTTCTCCTTTTCCTTTAAGGATTAACCAATTTTCACATTGTTTCAAAATGTTGCACAATATTACAGCATCACTTTACGTTGGTTTAGGCCTGCAAATCGCAACCTTCCTTCAATTAAATTAATTCAATTAAATTAAACTATAGTTCACGTTTTTCACACTATTGGTTCCAGTTGGGCTTCATAGAAAGGAAGCTCCGTCCCTTTGTTCACATCCAGCACTACAGTAACAACCCAAACAGCCAAGCCTGCGATTAAGTAGTAGGCGATGAAATGATGCACTTCAACTTGCAACTTTAGTCATAGTAACCAGCTTTTGAACACCATTCCTCTGCTTATATTAATTTATGTTGATTCCGTTGTTGTTTAGATTGCAACACCAGCCAGCTCCCCGTCCGTCTCCCACCCCGGACAAGGCCTGCTACTTTCTAGTTTCAGGTATAGAGTCTTCAACAACAACAGCTATACAAGCAGTGAATTCAGCTCGGTCAAAGTTTCAACTAAAAGTTCAGTTAATTTATATTTCTGCTGCTATAAGTTAAGAATAAACGAGCATATATGACAGATATGGGATTCGAGAACAATAGGAAGAGCTTTCACCTGCATCAGACGTCTTCACACATGTCTGTTAATCTCCAGCGTTACCTTATGTTCTTAACAGCCGCTCACCGCTCCACCACTGTTGCTGAGGCCGGTTCGTTTCTCAGCTGCTGACGTCTCAGATGGGAGCCTCTCACGCTACCCCTCTGGTTCTGCTCACCGAGCACTCTCTCTGTCCCTCACGCCGGCGCTGTTGTTGCTATTAAAGCCGGTTTTCTCACCAACCGCCGACAAGCCAGGGAGACCTCTCACGCCTCCCCCCTTGTCTCGTTCTCCGCTGTCCTCCGGATCCCCGCTCTCGCCAGGACCAGGTATAGGCAAGTGTGGGCGGGGATGTCTGTCTCTAGGGCTGAAGTCAGCTACATTCTCCCGCCACCAGACCGGCTAGCATTTTCTCGGCTGTGTGCTTGCTGGTTAGAGTAGGGGGAGAGGAGATCACACACACACCCTCTCACTCATGCATCCGGTCACGCCCCAAGGTTAATAATATGCGTATTTTGAATGTATTTCATGTCTCCTTATTAAAACCTTTGGTCTGCAACCACTTTATCACCTCGGTGCCACGTCCTCACCCTGTAAAGGTTGAGAACCATGAGGGGTATGAAGTACAGTCCATTGTTGACTCCCGTACGTTCCGTGGGCGCATACAGTACCTGGTGCATTGGAAAGGGTATGGAAAGGAAAAGGAACTCTCTTGGGTCTCATCCTCGGATGTACATGTCCCTGTCCTCCTCTGTGATTTCCATAGACATTTTCCCCTCAAGCTTGGTGGTCCTCCGAGGGGGAGGGGTTGTTGAGGAGGGGGTACGGTCGGGGCTGGGCTCAGCCCTTCCTTCTCTGAGCTGGCCACTCAGCTGTCGGCTAATTGCCAGCTCCTATCTCTCCACAGTTACTCAGCTGTTGATGATATCCTGCTTGTCAGTCCTGCCTACTTAAGCCGTCCAGTCCAGAGGTTCTCTGCCTTCGCCTTTGGTCAACATCACAGAAAATCTCCTGCCATCCTGTTCAAAACTTGCTTTGCTGACATCCCTTCTGGCTCCAGATCCTGCTTGCTGTTCCACTACATTGATCCCTGACTTATGGCTTGGCTGACTATCCTTTCCAGTTACTGAACTTTGGCTATGGTTTTTTTTTTTTTTTTTAATTGGAAAAACCAACTTTATTGAAAGGACAATATGCATGGTACAGAACATAATGTAAGCCAACATGGCCAAAACGGAAAACGGTAATACATACATGAGTACACTAAGTTATCCGTGTGGTATAGGATGGGATATCCACCGGACATAGAGCCAGTATACAATAAAGAAAAATGGAAGAAGGGGGGGGGGAGAGTGGGAGATGAACACATCAACATTTCAAGTACATGTTTCACCATCCTCCAACCATCAGTTCCAGAACTGCTCATACTAAAGCGGACATCCTCTATCTGCTTAAATCAGCTTCTTATATGGGAGAGTGTCATTAATTTCTTTTTTCCAACACTAAGTTGTGGGGGATAGGGCCTGCATCCAAGTACGGGCTATCGCTTTTCTGGCCAAGAATAGCGTTTCGTGTAGAAAGTGGTTTGTCAGCGTCTAAGTCTGGCAGCAGACCGAGCAGACACATCTTTGGGTCTAGGGTAGCGGGAGAGCCCATCTGATTGTGCAGGAAGCGTATCACTTGTATCCAGTATGCTTGGATAACTGGGCAGGACCATATAAAGTGATAGAAGGAGCCTGGGGTGTGGTCACATAGACGGCATCCTGAATTATACGTGGGTTTGAAACGCGCTATCAGCTGGGGAGTCAGATATGTCCTATGTATAATATACAGCTGCGTGAGGCGGTCCGACAGCTTGGGGGAGACCTTTTTCACATCTTCCAAGATTGCATCCCAATCCTCATCCTCAATTATTCCAACGTCCGCCTCCCATCTAGTCTTGGCAGTATAGGCCAAGGCTATGGTATTGGGAAGCCGGATGGCAGAGTAGAGGGTGGAGATTAGTTTAGCTGACTCAGCACCTGTGATTGTGTCAACTATAGAGGGGACTGTCAGGGATGGGTTGGAGCCATACTATGCAAGTGAAGGCGCAAAAAACAGAAACCTCATGATACCATTGTGTCAGTGACAAAAAAGAAAAAATAAATAAAATCTGGTATAGTCCACAGAGTCTATGTAAAACACAGGCAATATGGTGAAAGTCCACACAGAGGGCTGTCTTCCAGGGAGAGCTGAAACCAGGCTCCTAAATCTGCAGAAAAAAACAAGGGAGGGGGAGGCGCCTCTAATTGCAGTATTTAAAAGGTTTATTAAAAAATCATTGTACAGGCAACTCACATTTAGTAAGGTTAATTACGGCATGTAGTAAAATCCATGAAGGAAGTCCCTCAGGTCGGTCACAGGAGTCCCTGCTGTCTGCTGTGCGTTCGGCTTGTGTTGGAATACCGCTGCGGTGATGTTAGATTCCAAAACGAGGCCTGGGACGCTGGTGGAAGGCAGGCGCGGAGCTGTGACGTCACTAGCATTCCAGTGACGTCACAGCTCCGCGCCTGCCTTCCACCAGCGTCCCAGGCCTCGTTTTGGAATCTAACATCACTGCAGCCGGCTCGAGCGGTATTCCAACACAAGCCAAACGCACAGCAGACAGCAGGGACTCCTGTGACCGACCTGAGGGACTTCCTTCATGGATTTTACTACATGCCGTAATTAACCTTACTAAATGTGAGTTGCCTGTACAATGATTTTTTAATAAACCTTTTAAATACTGCACTTAGAGGCGCCTCCCCCTGCCTTGTTTTTTTATGGGTTGGAGCCAGCAAACTGAGTTTGTATAGCGTGGCGGAGTTGTAAATACCTGAAAAGGAGGTGATTGGGAAGTGAGAATTCATCTTTTAGCCTTTGGAATGTTTTAAGTCCCATAGTGGTCATGATCTGATGTATGTACAGGATCCCATTACGTATCCAAACCGCAGGGTCTGGGATGGACAATAATTCAGGCAGGCGTGTATTGAACCATAGGGGGGGTGAGAATGAACCTGTGGAATCCCAAGTTTTTGTAATGCCATCCGCCATACCCTACAGTGATGTGACAGCATGTCTGCTTTGTGTTGGGGGGTACGTCCTGTCATTGGGGCCCTTAGGACTGATTGAAGTGGGGTATGGGCTGGGTTATCAGGGTGTTCACAGAGCAGTAGCTGGTATCTTGGTAGCTTGTTTTTGTCAAAATAATAGAAGTGGGACAATTGGGAGGCAAGATAATAGTCCTGAAAATCTGGAAGAGCAGTTCCTCCCAATGTTGCTGCTTTCTTCAGTATTCTCCAAGATAATTTGTGTCTGCTGTGTCCCCATATAAATGAATTAAGAATAGATTCAATTGTTTTGAAACATTTTTGTGGTATATATAGGGGGTCATGCCACACTAAATAGAGTATCTTTGGGAGGAGTATCCTTTTGACTAGACTGATGCGTCCCATAATCCCCAGGGGTAGTCTGGCCCAATTTTGCGTCTTAGTCTTTATCAGGGTACAGGGGTTCAATATTTAGGAGTGTATATACTGTGAGCGATCTAGTAACTTGCACTCCAAGGTATTTGATCAAGGAGACCCTAGGGAGAGCCAGAGGAGGGGATGTGTGTGGGGGAGGAAAATGGTCAATCGGAAGGATCTGGGACTTAGACCAATTCATGCTCAGGCCCGAGTGGCTACCAATATGTTCTATGGCGTGTAGGGCTGCAATGAGGGAGGGACCCGAGTCAGCCAGATATAGGAGCGTGTCGTCTGCATACATCCCAATCTTTCCTTCCAGGTTCCCTATCTTAAGGCCTCGGATAGTGGTGTCTGCGTGGACCATGATGGCTAATGGCTCCACAGCCAGTGCATACAGCATGGGGGAAAGGGGGCAGCCTTGTTGGGTCCCCCTCTCAAGTGGGAATTGGTCGGAGAGCCAGCCGTTTACCAATACCTTGGCCTTCGGGGATTGATACAGGAGCTGAACCCAGCGAATAAAATTGAGGCCAATTCCAAATCTCGAGAGGCACTCCCATAGGTGGCTCCACTCCACGGAGTCTAAGGCCTTGGCGGCATCTAGAGCCACCACAACCCTCAAGCCGATTTCATCATGGGATCCCTGAATGTTCATAAATAGGCTGCGAATATTCATAGCGGTGTTTTTCCCTGGCATAAAGCCTGTCTGATCAGGGTGGTTCAGGGAAAGAATGACCTGGTTAAGGCGGGAGGCTAGGATCTTGGCCAGTATTTTAATATCGACCTGTAGTAAGGAAATGGGTCTGTACGATTCCGGGTATTTGGGGTCCTTTCCAGGCTTAGGGATTACTACAATTTGGTCTTCTCTCATAGAGCGGGGTAGGATTCCTGAGTCAAATATGGGTTTGTATAGGTCATGAAGTTTAGGGGTTAAAATGTCAGAGTAAGTGGCATAAAATTTAAGTGGTAGGCCATCTGATCCTGGGGCCTTAGATGTGGCCAGACAGGAGATAGCCTCGGAAATATCTTCCCTAGTAATGGGGGCCTCTAATAGTTCACGTTGGGCATCAGTTAATCTAGGGAATTTAATTCTCGCCAAGTAATCTCTAGTGTCTTGGGGAGGTTGAGTGACCCTGGAGGTGTAGAGTGCGCGATAGAATCTAGCGAATTCCTCCGCTACTTGTTGCCGATCACTGACATTGTTGCCCCAGGAGTCGGTCAAGGACACCACCACCGGGGTATGTGAATCTAAATGAGCAAGATATTAGTTTGCCCGATCTTTCTCCATACTCAAATATCCTTTGCCTACAGAAAAAGATGCGTTGCTTGACCCTCTCAATATGTAACAGGGAGACCTGTCGCGTCTGAGACCTAAGGTTGTTGGCGGTGCTGGGCGAGGGATCTTGGTGGAACGCCTCCTCCAGCACCTGTAGGTGTTCTGCAGCCTGTTTGAAAGCTAGTCTCGATGATCGTTTAAGTCTGTTAATGCATGTGGAGAGCAGGAAGCGGGCGTGGAGCTTAAACGTCTCCCACACTATGTCGTACGTGGCTGAGTCCCTGTTGGCTGTAAAAAAGTATTGCAATTCCGTGGGGATGTCCTCCTGCTCCTGCAAAGCAGTCAGCCAGAACGGGTTCAGCCACCAAGAAGGAGCAGGGGAGGCCTTCAGGAGCTGAATAGTAATCCAGTAAGGGAAGTGATCCGAGAGTACTCTCGGAGCAAAGCCCGCATCTCCCAGTTTAGGGATCAGGGTCTTTGAAATTATAATAAAATCAATTTGTGACATCGTGTTATGGCTGGCTGAGAAGCATGAGAAGACTTTGGTGTGAGGATGTTTGTGACGCCAAGTGTTCACAAGAGCAAAGTCGGTCAGTATTCGGTGTAGTCTGGTATGGGCCGGCAGGTCAAGTGGGAGGTCCGGTGCGCCCATTCGATCTAGAGCGGGAATGAGGGTCATATTAAAGTCCCCCATCCACACTGTCGGTACAAAGGGGTATTGTGCCATAAAGGCAAGGCCCTCCTTAATTACAAGTGAGTTGTATGGGGGGGGACATAGCAGGCTAGTATCAGGATAGGGGAACCATTATTAGTGGCGTGTATAAACACATATCTGTCCTGCCGGTCTGTCTGGAGCAGCACTAGGTCAAACAGAACCCTTTTAGCAATCAGAACCAATACTCCTCTAGAATAAGATGTGTGGGTGGCGTGGTATGCCCAACCTATCCAAGGCTTTTTGAGAGAGGATTGTAGGTGGCTTATAACATGGGTCTCAACTAGCGTGATGATGTCAGCATGCTGGGCCTTAAGGAATGTCAGGGAGGCAGTGCGTTTAATCCTATTGTACAAGCACCTAACATTCCACGTGAGGAACTTTAGAGAACTCATGGCGGGTGTAGGGTGTGCATGAAAAACCGCAGCTGGACCAGGACCGGCAGAGCAGACATACCCACATCGGATAGCATAAAATACAATTGTAACCAATAACGGTAGTACATGTATGACAGAGACATAGTACCTTTAGCACAAATAAACAGTTGCAAACATAGTGGTGTGAGGAAAACAGTGACCACACCATTTCCCTTCCCTCCCAGTCTAATGCCACCCCAACTCGGCACAGACATAGTATCCCATAACCAGGTATCAACAGGGAACATCCAACATGTAAAACCCGTTGGAGGCAAGGAACTTAATTGCAGAGGAGCATAGATACCCATGATAAAAAGAAAAAAAACAAAGAGGAAAAGAAAACTGTCAAGCAAACGGGGGGTGGAAAGATTCGCAAAGTTACTAGGGGGCGACTTCTTCTCTGAGAAGTGCATGGGGTGTAGGAGTCACAAAGGTGCAACACCATTACGGCAGTGCAGGGAGGGGGCTCTGCTTGCCATCAGGGTGGTAGATAAAGTGAGGTAACAGAGTTTTTAATGACAATCGATCTACTGTCCTCTACAGGCATCTCTCAGGAGTAGGGGAAATGGAGATCATGAATCGATCAGGACACCCGGAGACAGCAGATACGCTGTGCGGTCCAGTATAGAGGAGAAAAGGATTTCAAGTCAGTCCCCCAGTTCCGGCAGAGAACATGTACATACAATGCGCCCACTAAGGGGCTCATCAGCAGAGCAGTGGTTGGTATTGCGAGCACAGGGGGAAGCCGGGGGGGAAAAGCAAAGTACTCACAGCGTAGAGGCAGGGTGGTATGCTCAGTCTCGGCGATCCCTCTGGTCAATACAAGTGGATGCTAGCTCGGGGTCTTCAAAAAAGTGGGTTTGGCCCTCACACTCCACACAAAGTTTTGCAGGGTACAGCATAGCGTATTTGAGGTGTGATACGCGGAAGCGTCGCTTAATATCCTGAAACCTGTATCTATGTCGCTGCACCTCATTGGAGAAGTCCGGAAACGCAGCCACATGCTAGTGGGTGTAGGGGATATTTCCCTTCTCTCTGGTTAGGCGGAGGATCTTGTCGCGGTCCCTGAAGTTAAGGAATTTCGCTACCAGGGTACGAGGTGGAGCCCCTGGAGGAGGAGGGCTAGCAGGGATTCAATGAGCTCTTTCCACTGCGAACATTACCGAGAATGCGTTTCTGCCAAAGGTGAATGTCAGGAAGTTTTTAAGGAAGCTTGCTGCATCGTTGCCCTCAGCAGTCTCAGGGAGGCCGATGGATCAGAGATTACATCTCCGGAGGCGATTCTCCATGTCGTCCTATTTCGCACTAATCTGTTGCAGCTGGCGGTGCACCTCCTCAGTAGTATGTTGCAGGGGCTGTAAGATGTCTTCCGCTCTGCTAATACGGGTCTCCGTCTCCGCCACGCGGTCCCGCGGGGTAAAAAGATCTTGCCAGGTAAAGGACACATCGATTTTGACCTCCTCAATTTTGGTGGTGAGCGTGCTCTGGCAAAGGGCAATAGCTTTGAGTACTTTGTTAGTGGCCGCAGCAGATTGCTCCGCGTCCGAAGCGGAACCAGCGCCAGCTGTGGCCTGTTGATCCCCCTCAAGGTGGCGGTACCTGGCAAGCTTGTCGGCAGTATCGGGAGCCTTTTTTGATGGAGACAAAGTCCAAAGATGTTCAGGGGAGTCCCAGGGTATACTAAAATGGCCACAGCTTACCAGGCCGGATCTTCGATAACCCTCTCTCGTCGCAGTTTCAGAGTTGCACAGTAGGGGCTACAAGTTATGTCCGAATAGCTGAGAGGGGGGGGGTGGTTGTAGCAGGGAGAAACCAGGCTCAGGGGGGGTCAGTAAGTCTTATAGTACCTTCACAGGCCCACTGTGGGTGAAACAAGATGGCTGCTGTTCCGGGGACCAGGCCAAGACCTCCGACCATCCTGCCAGCTACCACAGGATGAGGATGCACTGGACCAGCTATTGCAGAGGATCCGGTGGCCGTGGCAGGCAAAAAGCAGTCTCTGGGGAGTCAGGCAGGCCAGGGAGAGCTGTAAGGCCGCCGACGGGTGTAGCAAGATGGTCGCCGCTCTTGGGACCAGGCCGGAGGTAGTGGCAGGCAGGGATGGGTCTCGGGGGAGTCAGATCGGTCCGGGAGATTTGTAGGAGCCGCCGCCGAGTGGAGCAAGATGGCCACCGCTCCACGATCTAGGACGAAGCCGCGGTCTGTCCTAAAAGGCAGCCCCAGGGTGGGGAAGGCTGGTGATTGCGGCCACGGACGACGTTCTTTTGAGCTGGAAAGCTCCAAGGATCTTGCAGGGGACCAGGCAGGTTTTTGGGGTGCAGATGCTGGGTAGGATCGGCAGGATTAAGGCAGGATGGTTGTTGCAGGAGTATGGGCAAGCGGAGCACTCACTGCAATACACGGATAAAAATGAAAACAAATTAATAGGGCATGATGTAACTCATGATGATTTCTGCAATTTATTTGAATTTTTATTATGGGTTCTATAGTGTTATGATTATTTTTATTAATTTGTTTTAATTTCTTTTTAAAATAGAAGTTTGCTATCATTGTTTCCTGAGCCATCTAAAAGCTTCCGGCCGATGACGCGGTGGATATAGGAGTCGCTCTCGCCATTTCAAAGCGAGGCTTGACCTGCATATGTCCACGCCATTAAGATAGATGACGCGGCAGCCGTCGGATTTGTTGTTTCAAAGCGAGCTCTGGCCCGCGCTATCTCTTCTCATAGAAAGTCATGTAAATGATGCAGCTGACGTGGTGACTAGTCCATCCCTCAGAGCGAGGCTTGGCTCGCACGCGCCGGCGCCATCTTGCCAAGCGGAAAGTGGTTGCAGTAGTACATACATGATGCTGAAATCAGATCACAGATTTGTATCTCATTTTGGGGTCACATTTGGGGTTACAATATTTAAAAGAAATGACCATAGAAGGCATATACCCCAGATGATGTCTCTTTAAATGAAATGCGTAAGCACAAGCCTTGCTGATGCCATTGCTTTATACTTATGCCGCGTACACACGAGCGGACTTTACGGCGGACTTTGCCCGGCGGACTTTTCATCGGACTTTGTTGGCTCCTTGCGCCGGACTTAAAAACGGACGGACTTGGCCACACACGCTCACTGCAAAAGTCCGCTGGTTTGGAACGTGGTGACGTATAGCACGTACGACGGGACTCTAAAAAGGAAGTTCAAGCCCCACTACGGCACCCTTTGGGCTCCTTCTGCTAATCTCGTGTTTATTTCGTGATAACTACGTCATCCTTGCTTGCTGCATCTTGCATAACTTTTTAAGGAGACATTCAGCAACATATATATCCTCTGTTGGGCCTGAGGCCGGACTGGAACAGGATACCACTTTGACAGGCCTAGAAATTGGCCGTATTGGCTTGGCCCCCCGAACCGCACGTCAAGTGCGTGACCGTTATGTCAATTATTTTAATGGTCGGGGGGCCATTGCTATTCAGCAACAGCTGTAATTTTCTTACAAAAATAAAATCAAAAAAATTTTCAAGAAATATCTTGTTTTGATTCTTGTTTACATTTAGTTATGTCTGTCTCCTAGTGCACTTGTAGTAGTGTCAAGTGCATTTAGCTTTAGTTAATCAGGCCCACAAAAACAAACCCAAAAATTTGACTTCAAGAATCAGCCACACACATTGTATTCCGTAAAAAAATTTACTTTGTGCACATTGGAAGGTGCATTTTTTATAAATGTTTTTATTTTTTTTTATTTAAAATCTTTTACGTTGTGTAAAAAATTGTTTTTTTACTAAATTATTCAAGGCATATTTTCACAAATATATAGACCTTTCTATAAAAAGATTTACATACACAACAGTGTTTTTATAAACCAAAAAAAAAAAAAAAAGAACTTACAAAGTTCAACATTTAGAGAACGGTGCATGTGATGTCACCCTTGGAAATTGTTCATTTTGAATATGCTCAAAATTGAGCTTTACAAAAGGGTCAAGTCAACATGTGCTATCTCCTATCATGGGTGAGCAATGTACGTGTTTTGTGTGTGCAATCCCTTTTTTGGTTCCTATCACCACCAAAGAATTTTCAGGAGGAAGGGGTTGCAAACACAAAACAAGTACATTGCTAACCCATGATGGAAGATAGCACATGATGACACACCGTGTGCATCAGAATGTAAATTTGTGTATACCCCTAAAATTAAATAAACAATTTTGGCAAAAAACAAACTTCTCAAGGAAATGAAGAACATGATTGATGTTTTTAGGCCAAATGCGATTATATTCGGCCCAAAACATCAATCATGTTCTTCATTTCCTGTTGCATGGAGTCCAGGCGAAGTTGCATGCTGTGAATTTGGTCACGCATTTTATCGATGTGGCCATTCCACAGCATTATCTGGCCAATCAGTCTTTGCGCACTGTCTGTGGTGAAGGGCTCTGCCGCTTGGCCTTCCACAACCAGAAACTCACCTAAAATGAGTGGATAAAAACAAGGTTTACAACATGCACGCCAAAATACAGTAACTCAAGCTGGGGTGTCAGTCACTCACTTGGTGGGCTTGAAACCTCACACACATAGTTGCCAACATTGTAAAAAAAAAATGTGGGACACTTTTGTGGCTGCAGGCGGAGCTGTCCAATAATTAGGGGGCGGGGCATTCGTCAGCAGGCGTGGCCTAGCAAAAATAGACAAGTGCGGCGCGCGAAGCGCGGTGAAAAATGGGCGTGGTTTACGTGAAATTGTGGGCGTGGCTTAAATGGGCGTGGCTCTAGAGGGTGTGGTTAGAGTCTGAAATGAATGAGGGATGGAGAGGGGGAGAGAGAGGGAAATGACGGAACAGCAGCCCCAGATCCTACACAATAGAAATATGTGTATTCTAGAAAGTTTAACAATCAGCAGATAAAGATACTCCAAACACCTGGTGTTAGCAATTCAATCATCCCGGCACCATGGTTGTTATGGTGTCAGGATGATTGAAGAGCATTATTTCTATTATTATATTGTAATATAAAATGAAATCATTCAACTCACCATAATGCTGAATCAGTGGGATCCCTGAGCGTGTCACTAGCCACGTCGCCTGCCACCAGCCGTCCGTCCTTGCGTCAGATGTCCCAGCAGAGTCCGTCCTTGCTTCAGATGTCCGAGCAGAGTCCGTCCTTGCATCAGATGTCCCTAGCGGAGCCCCCCTCACACCAGGAGTCCCCGGCGGAGCCCCCCTCACATCAGGAGTCCCCGGCGGAGCCCCCCTCACATCAGGAGTCCCCGGCGGAGCCCCCCCTCACATCAGGAGTCCCCGGCGGAGCCCCCCCTCACATCAGGAGTCCCCGGCGGAGCCCCCTTTCACATCAGGAGTGCCCGGCGGAGCTCCCCCTCACATTAGGATTCCCCAGTGCCCCCCCTCACATCAGGTGTCCCCAGTGCCCCCCCCTCACATCAGGTGTCCCCAGTGCCCCCCCCTCACATCAGGTGTCCCCAGTGCCCCCCCCTCACATCAGGTGTCCCCAGTGCCCCCCCACTCACATCAGGTGTCCCCAGTGCCCCCCCACTCACATCAGGTGTCCCCAGTGCCCCCCCTCACATCAGGTGTCCCCAGTGCCCCCCCACTCACATCAGGTGTCCCCAGTGCCCCCCCACTCACATCAGGTGTCCCCAGTGCCCCCCCACTCACATCAGGTGTCCCCAGTGCCCCCCCACTCACATCAGGTGTCCCCATTGCCCCCCCCTCACTCACATCAGGTGTCCCCTGTGCCCCCCCCACTCACATCAGGTGTCCCCAGTGCCCCCCCCACTCACATCAGGTGTCCCCAGTGCCCCCCCCACTCACATCAGGTGTCCCACAGCGGTGCGCGCGCTCCCCCCCCACCTCAGAGGTGTGTCCGCAGCATGGCTAGAACCCCCGCCCCTTTTCATATCAGACTGGCAGCGGGGCGGGGGGTAGGCGGGCCGAGGCGGAGCGGGGCGAGGCGGAGCGGGGCGGGCCGAGGCAGAGCGGGGCAGGGGGTGGGCGGCGATGCAGAAGCTTCGTCTAGCCCCCCCAGCCGTCTTCCTGAACTTCCACAAAATGGCGATTGTCTCCGCCGACCTCTAGCGGCGGCGGCGGTTTCGAAAACGGGAACCGGATTTTTCAGGACATTTTCCGGGACACCACAAATCCGGGAATGAAGTCCAAGTCCCGGGAATGTCCTGGGAAATTCGGGACAGTTGGCAGCTATGTGCACACTTCCTTCACCTCTCCTTCCTCAAGGTCGTCGGGTGGGCGTGGTCTTGGGCTGGGGCTTGGGGTATCTTCTGCCTCAGGCTGGTGACTTGGGGGGGTCCTGAGATCCTTGGACTGTTGTCTGAGTCTTTTCTCCCCTATGAGAATTGAACAAAAGGTCTAGTTAAAACACAGTGATATTTTAGCTTTTAATAAATAAACTTAAATGTTGGTTATGAGTTGTGGCCAATTTTTCATCATAGGAAATTTTGAAGATAGGATGAACATTCCCTCTGAACAACAATTATAAACAATGCTCATTTTCTGGCAAGTTTCACAGATGCAGACACCTCAATGCTCTCCTATGTGTATTACCCCTCTAAAATGTATTTATGGTCACATAGTACACTATAGTGCTTGTGAGTCCAGATGTGGAAACAGCTGCTGTGTCCTGTCCCTACATTACACTGAATCATTTTTGAAGAAGCATTATATTTTCCAACACATCTACACCACATCAACAAATTGTGGGAATTTGACAAATTATCAAGACATAAATGTATGTCCAACCCTGTCCCATCGTATTTGGCGAAAAAATAACGTCATTTTCTAAAGTATCATAAATATTCTAAAGAACGGTCTTTATGAACGATGATGAATAAAGTCCAAAAATAAGGATCAGCATGCAAGTTAAGTATCTCAATAGTAAGACACAACAAGTACTAACTTTTTTTAAGCAGCTTCTTTATTCGCCAATATTGTTCTGGCTCCCGACTTTTGATGTCAGACCACCGCTTCCTCAATTGTTCTTTCAAACGTTTTGTACCAAATTTTTCTTCAAGAGCGGTGACAACTGAGGACATTATTTTGTCCTTCCTCATATTTGGTCGTGTGTACGGTCCTTTTTTGCCATCGTAGTCCTCTCTTCTCAATATGGACACCATCTCCACCATCTCTTCAAAAGCCATGTTGGTGGCCTTATATCTCCTCCGGGATGTGGATGTTTGGGGCTCTGGGATTTCCTCCGCGCTACTTCCACTGATTCTCTCCACCATCTTTTGCTATCTACTCCCACTGCGCAACGAAGAGTGAAGGGGCGGGGCCAAATCGTACTTACGAACGTCAGGGGCGGGCGACGCAGGCGGAGCATGACACATGCGCAGTGTATATAAAGCTATTACGATGGCCTACCTATGTCCGTGCGGAAGTAGCGAGCGTCACAAACAAAGGTAAGATTAAAGTGTGTGTGTGTGTGTATGTGTCCCCTAGATTACAACCAAAACTAATCCTGTGATTTGGGACTGACATTTAAGTTTGGATCTTGTGTCTTGTCTTGCAGAAAAAATGAATCCCTTTAAAGAGGAAGAATTTTTGTGCCAATTTATTGAGCTCTATGAGGACAAGAAAAACCTGTGGGAGGTCAAACATCCCCTATATTATAATAGGGATGTTAGGAAGGCAACACTGGGCACACTTTTAGAGTTTGTGAAGACTCGACTCCCCCAGGCAGACCTCAAGTTTGTGGACAAGAAGATTGGTATCTTGCGAAACATGTATAAGCGGGAACACAAAAAAATCCAGGAGTCACTCAGATCCGGTGCAGCAGCTGACCAAGTATATGTACCCAAGTTGTGGTACTACAACAAAATGCGATTCCTGGATGACCAAACCGAAGCCAGGCAATCACTTTCCACCCTTCCCCCCACCCTTCCCTCCAGCCTTCCTTCCACTCTTCCCTCCAGCCTTCCATCCACCTCCACCCCAGCTGAGGAGTCTCAGGATGAACTGGGCCTTTTCAGCATTGATGAAGTTGATGCGCCCAGCTTCAGCCAGGTATCCTTTTTTTTTTAATTTGGGATTGTGTAAATGTTATTAATGATGTTCACGTGTTAATTTTGAAAGTGCTTCATAAAAAATGACTTCTGCACAAAGATTAATATGTAGACATATCACTAGACAGTAGTGGGCAAAAATATACTTCACTTCAGATCTTGTTGATCATCTGAAATAATGGTGGTGTCAAATAGATAGCCTTTACTATTTTGTGTAATTATATTTGAAAGTCATGAGCTGAAAATTGTGTGTGATTGCATAACACAAAATTACAACTATGTCCCTTTTTTAAACACAGGATGACCTCAGCCAGGAGGAGGCCTTGCCCAGTGGGAGAGAGGAGGAGGCCTTGCCCAGTGGGAGAGAGGAGGAGGCTGTGGCTGGGCCAAGACGAAGCCGCACGGAGTGTCAGGTGCCTCCTCTCCGCATTCTCCACATAAGGCCCAGGAGAATGACACAAACTGAGCAGGAATCCCTAGCCCTCATACGGGAAGCAAGCCTCATCCTCAGCAAACCACCCAATGCAGAGGAGGCGTATGGCACCTATATAGCCAGCAGATTGCTGGAGTTGGAAAAGGGCCAACGCCTCCTCTGTGAGGGTCTAATTTTTAAGGCATTTGAGAAGGGCTTGAGAGGGGAGCTTACTGCTACCACATATCTGGCAGATAAAGCCACTCCTCCTCCTCCTCCTGCCCCAAGTACACCACCAGAGGCACAACCTCCAAGGAAGGCTGCAGAGAAGCGTGGAGGGAAGGCTGCAGAGAAGCGTGGAGGGAAGGCTCCACGGAAGAGTCGAAAGTAATTGCCTGGCTTCTGTCTGGTCTGACTGTTCTCCCTGTGCTCCCTATAGTTGCAAGATACCAATTTTCTTGTCCTCAAACTTGATGTGTGTCCTGGGGGACGAAAGGCTTCACAGATTATAAAAGTGTCTCCAGTGTTGCCTTCCTAATTTTTTTGAGAAAAAAATAAATACATTTTTGGTTACCTTACATTATTGCCTATGTGTTTTGATAAAAAAACGCCATTTTCTTTGGGAGTAGGCAGGTACAGGTCCAAAAGACTATGGGGTTGATTTGAGAAAAGCAAATAGTCTGTGCACTTTGCAGAGGGCTCCAGAGCATCAGAAATTAGTTAAAAGCTTGACTTTGCAAAGAGTACCCAATCCTGCGCAAGGAAAAATTTAAAAAAAGCATTTTTACTTGCACATGATTGGATGATGGAAGTCAGCAGAGCTTCTGCACATTTACTAAAGCTTTGGAGCAACTGCTCTTGCAGAGGGCAACTGCACTTTACAAAGTGCACAGTCTTTTTCCCTTTAGTAAATCAACCCCTATGTATGTTTTTGACAAAAGGCTAAATCATTTAGAATATCAAGTGAAAAGTACTAGTCAAAAGTTCACTTGAGATATTGCACAGCAAGTGCACTTGTTGGAAGTGCAGTCGCTGTAAATCTGAGGGGAAGAGCTGAAATTAGGGGAAGCTCTGCTGATTTATTCATAAAATCATGTTAAATAAAAATTATTTTCATTTTTTTGGGCTTCCTTGCATGTGCCCCTCGGATCCACAGCGAAGGCACTTCCAAATGCTCTTTCTGTGGAATTCAATGTAGAATTAGAATTTGTAGTGAAAAATGATTTTGCCTTTGTTAAATACACCCCCCTATGTCTAATGAACAAGGGACAACAACCTCATTAAGGTTCATTAAAACAACACAAAATATGAATGTTAATTGTGGTAACTTGAAAATACACACAAAAAATGTGGTTATCATTTAACACACATTGTAAAATAGATAAGTGTTGAAATAAAAAAAAAAAAAAAATGAGTCCAAAATCGAATTTTATTTTTATATTTTATGGAGATCTGGCTTTTTCAAAATATTATATTAGTCATGGCAGGAGGATAAATCATGAAGAAAGTAGTTTGTGAGAACTCTGTGTGAATATAAAGCAGAAAAACAACTTCATTCCTCTCGCATTATCAATCCTAAAAGAAGGCTGTATTAAAAGACCACAGAAGAGGAATGTGCTAGCTTCAAGACGAAGGCTAGTTTTACCAGACCGAGCGCTTCCGTCTTGTAATTGCTTCAGAGAATGCGTCAGTTTGAGTTCGTCGGACTAGCACACAGACGATCGGTTTGTCCGCTAGAAAGAAGAGTCCGTCGGATAAATTTAAAACATGTTTCAAATCTAAGTCCGTCCAACTTTTGAGCAAACAAAGTCTGCTGGAGCCCACACACGATCTAATTGTCCGACGAATTCCAGTCCGCCGGGCAAAGTCCGCCGTAAAGTCCGCTCGTGTGTACGCGGCATTACTGTTACTCCTACAAGCGCTTTTTATCCATCAAAATATGTTCCAGCTTTTAATATATTTTTAATTATACCTGCAGGTTTACACTATGTGGATCATTTGTTAATTTTTGGTTACATTGTGTGAGTATATGGGGAAGATTTTGTCCACCCTGGTTTGAGAACACCATCTGCATCTGGGCACTATCACTTTGAGCCATCCAAAGGATGGATGGATCATCTCCCATTCTGGCCAGACACTGCAGGCCTGGATGTTCCAACAGGTGTTTATTCACCACAAGCCTTGTAGGGCATACGCCCTTTTGAGTGCGATAGTTTCGGTAAGCCTTCCTATAGCTGGTGGTGGCTATCTTCCATACGCACCTATTTCCCTATCTGCATTAATGCCATAAGGACTACTTCTTCCTGCCTGGATCAAACTACAACACTTGTTTTTTCACTTTGTGGACTGTTCAATTGCCACCATCAACCATTTATATGGACACATTAAGTTTATTACTTCCCTTTTTTTCACATGATTAATGTTTCCTCTATTATTGTGACATATCTATTTTATTTATTATCAATAAGAGTTTATTAGTCTCACTGTTTTCATAGTGCAACAGATCAGTAACCAGACAGCATGGTGTCACCTGATCCCTGCAAATCTTCGCCAAACAAGCTGCCTTTGCATAGGAGATGTATGTGGCTGAGAACAGAGCAAAAAAGATCCCTCAGGTGGCAGTAGGAAATGTAGAAAGCATAAGGAAACATCTTCAATCCAAGGGGGGTAAAGTCTCCAGCCAGTCCGCAGCATCCTTTTGGGAGAAAAAAAAGCAGACCATCTCCCTGTCCACTACCTGCAACTTAGCCGGGAAAAGCACACTATATTTAATAACATTGGTACGCAGGGCCGCCTTGATGGAATCGAAGGACCAGCAGAGCTTCTAGGTCTCTTTGGAGTAATCCGGGAACCGCACAAGACGATTATTCTGGTACACCAGCTCTCTCGCCGCTCTTAGTAATTCATCCCGATCCCTGAAGTTGAGAAAGAACAGGATAAACATGTGAGGGGGGGCCCCCTATGGGCCTGGCTGTGGTGGGCCTGCTCAACAGTGAAGTAGGGGGATAGTTGAGCAGCAGGCAGCAAGGATCGAAAGAGCTCCTCCGTAAAGATGGTGGGGAAAAGATGGTGGGGTTCTTGCTCTCCTCCAGGCCAATGATACGGATATTGTTCCACCGGCATTTGTTCTCGGCACAGTACTCCAGCACCTTGACCCTGGATTGCAAAGAACAGATCGCACCCGAATGGTCCACCAAAGTATCTTTGATCCGGCCCACCTGCACTTCAGCTGTAGACAGGTGGGAGCAGACCCTATCCAGGTCTTTTTGGATGAGCCCAATCTCCAGCTGAACCGCATCTATTTTATTGGTGAGGCAATGGCCGCCATGACCTCTGGGATAGTTGGTGACGAGGCGGCAGACTCATTTGGCAGATCTGTCTGGGACGCCATGTTAACACATGGGGTCTGGCTGCTGCCCCACTGAGGCTCCGAGCTAGCTATAGTAGGCATGCCTGGGGGAAAGTGAAGCTTCTTACTCCCTCTGCTATGCCCGGAGTGTTTAGGAGGCATCCACCATCAACTTGCCCAAACTAGAGCACAGAGATACCCAGCCAGGAGAAATGAAGCAAATTCCCTTCAGCAGACCTCCAGGATAGACGTCTGGTTACGCTGCCATCTTGGACACGCCCCCGGGTGTATGCAATTTAAAAGCATAAGAATACTCAGCATAACATCTTTTATATTTTTACCAAAGAACTGGGTATTATATTGTGTTTTTGTTTTTTTTTTTAAAACTGCATTTGAAAAACTGCTGTATAAATACCATGTGACATAAAGCAATTTTATTCTCTTGGGCCTCTGCCTAAAATAAAAAAAAATAATAAATAAATTTATATATATATATATATATATATATATATATATATATATATATATATATATATATATATATATATATATATATATATGAAAATGTTTGGAGGTTCTAAGTAATTTTCTAGCAAAAAAATGCAGATTTTTACATGTATGACAGAAATGTCAGAATTTGGGGTTAAGTAAATAAACCCAAACTCCAGCTAATATTTTTCAAGCAGTTACAACAAAAGTCTCATTTTGGGATAAAGGTTCTATATAAATGTATAAGAGCTGACTACTACTGTCTCAATCCTTTAACTGCCACTTTTGCTGCACAGCTTGGTCTGTTAGAGAAATTCAAAAACAAACCTACTGGCTGGATGACCAGGTCAAAACAAAGGGCAAAAAAGGCAAAAAAACAACTAAAGCAACCACGACTAAGAGGTGCTAGGTAATACAGCTTAAGGCTGGGTTCACATCCACAGCAGGGGTTTCTTGCGTCCATGTTCTTCCTTTCATGGATGAATCAGGGCTGAATTTTTGCATGAATTCAGTCCTGAAACTGAGCCAAAGACACACAGGACCTCTGTGCAATTCGCTCCGCAGCCGCCCCAGAGATATGTGAACCGGCTCCATAGAGAGCCGGTCACAATCTTCTGTCATGCGAATTGGATGCAAGGAAAACCCACATCCAATTCCCACTGAAGCATGGAGAGGCTCACAGCAGGGGTCCAGTGCGTCCCTGTTCACCATTTCAGGTCTGATTACAGTCTGAATTTTTGGCTGAATTCGTACCTGAAATGGACCAGTAGAGGCACAGGACTCCTGTGCAATTTGCACCAGAGCCACTTCGTAGATGTGTAAACCAGCTCAATAGAGAGCCAGTCACAATCTCCTGACTTGCGAATTGGATGCGAGGGAAAACCGCATCCAATTCACAGTAGTGTGGACCCAGCCTCACTCTAGATTTCATTAAACTTTAAACTGTTCATTTGAACTAAGCTGGTGGAACCAAACTATTTCCTCCACTAACAGAGTGCTTGCTGTCAATCTGTAAAAACTGTATGTAGCATCAGCTACACACGGTATACAGCAATATGTTTTGGCAGTAGGACAGAGATTTCCCATCCCACTCCTGGAGCACATTAAGTCAGGCTGAAACCCTTGTACTCATTCAAAAAAGCATTCTCTGAATTGCTGAGGTGGAAATCGTGATGTCATCCACCAAGATCCACCTCAGCCAATCACCGGATGTCTTGTATTCCTTCAGAAAATACAAAGCTTCCTCTGAATGGCGGAGTACCGCTCAGGCCGACTCGTTTGTTCCAGAGATGGGACGGAAGATCTCTGTCCCGCTGCCGGAACACATTACTGTATACTGTGTATGCACTTGTATACATAGGGAAGTGCACTAGAGTCAAATAAAGAGGGCAGAACATGGAATATACAGACCCCATGTAGGGTTGCCACCTCATCCCTTTAAACCGAACACATTAATTACACAGGTTCTGAGGCTAATTAAATGCAAATAAGGCTGGGTTCACACTGGTTCGACAAACGCTCCGACATTGGGAGCTCATGTCGCATGACGTGTGAAATTCAATGTTTCCCTATGGGAGCCATCCTAACTGGTCGGACACAAGTCGTTCCGACTTTAGAAATGCTCCCTGTACTACTTTGGTCCGACTTTGATCCTACTTCAGTCCATTAACTATCACTGAAGTCGGATCAAAGTCGTATCGCCGTCTCGCATGATCCGACTTCGGCATGTGACTTGTGCTCAAATGATCTTGAGGGGGAACTCTGCGCCAAATTTTAAATAAAAAACCAGCATGGGTTCCCCCTCCAAGAGCATACCAGGCCCTTGGGTCTGGTATGGACCTTAAGGGGAACCCCCCTATGCCGAAAAAACGCCCCCCCCCCAAATCCATTCCAGACCCTTATCTGAGCACGCAGGCCGGCCGGTCAGGAATGGCGGTGGGGATGAGCGGGAACCGTACCAGGCCGCATGCCCTCAACATGGGGGGGGTGGGTGCTTTGGGGCAAGGGGGCGCCCTGTACTCATTCACATAGGGTGGGGGGCCGGGATCTGGGAGCCCCCCGGTTTCCGATAAGCCCCCAGCCTGCAGACCCCCGACAACCAACGGCCAGGGTTGTCGGGAAGAGGCCCTTGTCCTCATCAACATGGGGACAAGGTGCTTTGGGGTGGGGGGGCCCGCAGGGCGCCCCCCTGCCCCAAAGCACCCACCCCCCCCATGCTAAGGGCATGCGGCCTGGTACGGTTCAGGAGGGGGGCGCCCGCTCGTCCCCACCCCCATTACTGGCTGCGTGCTCGGATAAGGGTCTGGTATGGATTTGGGGGGACCCCCACGCCGTTTTTTTGGCGTAGGGGGTTCCCCTTAAGGTCCATACCAGACCCAAGGGCCTGGTATGCTCTTGGAGGGGAAACCCATGCCGTTTTTTTTATTTAAAATTTGGCGCGGAGTTCTCCCTTAAGATTCATACCAAACACAGTGCTGGGCATTGGCGGGGATCCAAGTCGGATCCCTGTTCATTAAAAGTCGGACGCATGCTGGCTTCATGTCTCAGGGCAAAGTCGGATCCAAAGTAAGACGGCTGTCGTGTCAGACCATTGTGAACCCAGCCTAAGGCAGCAAGTGGGTTTAATTACAGCCTTAATCAGCCACATAACCTGTGTAATTAATATGTGTTCAGGTTTAAAGGGATGAGGTGGCAACTCTAACCCCATTCCACAATGGAACTCCTGCGTTTAGCTTAGTTAACTACTGGAGAAGTTACCTGGGAAGTAATCTTTATGCCTCCCATGTCATGTTTTCCTGCATTTAGATGTTTCTGCCTAAAGGCACATTCACACTGACCTGCATGGTAAAACACAGGGTTTTACTGCATGGGCAGCTGTCAATGGTGAGGTTTAGTACGGGGTGTTGTGATTTGCGTTTAAGCATATTGCAGTGTCCTTCCTTCCCCACCTCAACTTTAATGAAATGTTGAAATGACATTTCATGCATTTTTATGCACCCCAGCTTGGTGGTGCATAGACATGAATGCACTGCCATGGACTTCATGGTCCTCTGGTCTATTGGTGAAAAATGCATACAGTATGCATTTTTCCCCACAACACTGCTCACCACCTAGGGGCTCTGCTGCAGTGTGAATAGGGCACATGCTGCAGAAAAAAAAATGTTTTCTGTGTCCTTGTGGTGACTGGCCTTGATCTGATGCCAGTGACCAAACCTATTGTGAACAAGCCCCAAAGGCAGGTCACCACTATGGCACATAGACTATTGTTTTCTATGTGTTCCATTTACACCACAACACTGGTGTGATACGTGGTGCGTTGAAGTGCAGAAAACATGCAGCCTGTCTGCATTTTCTGCACCGCACTACACTGCTGTGAAATTACATGAATACAATTTTTTTTTTGTTTTGGATAGCAGTTAGGACACTTGTCAGTTTTTATTATTGTCTGTGTCCTCATCAAGGAGATTCACCGTCTCTATTTGTCCTGTTTACCATCATCATTAAAACTGAAAGTAAAAAGAAAATCCCAAATTTTGAGTTGTCCCCAGAAAAGTAATAGAGGGGAAATCTTCCAGTGGGGACACTATTTTTGTTGACCTGGGGGTTCCCAAGGAATTCCCTTAATTTCCAGGGATTTCCCCTCACTTCCTGTTTGGCTAGGGACACAAAGCAATAAGACACAGATGGCAAAAAAAAATCTGACACGGGTTATAGCTCTCCCTTGCTCTATCCAAAATGGAAAAAAATGGAAAATTGTATCAAATACTTACCGTAATTTTCCTTTCCTGACGCCAATACATGGCAGCATACATATGATGTAGCTCCGCCCCTATATCCACCCACAGGACCTGTTTAGCTCTATAAAAGTCTGACTGAGAGCTACCTCCCCCATTCTCTGTATAAAGCACAAAGATCAGAGGGAGGGTTTGTATGCTGCCATGTATTGGCATCAGGAAAGGAAAATTACAGTAAGTATTTGATACAATTTTCCATTTTCCTGGCGCCAAACATGGCAGCATACATATGATACATAATGAGCTTTTGAGAGGGAGGGTTTAATGCTACAAACTTGAGAGGGAGGGTTTAATGCTACAAACTTGAGAGGGAGGGTTTAATGCTACAAACTTGAGAGGGAGGGTTTAATGCTACAAACTTGAGAGGGAGGGTTTAATGCTACAAACTTGAGAGGGAGGGTTTAATGCTACAAACTTTCACAGCGTGCTGTGATCACCGAGTCCCGGTCTCGACCCCTTACCACGTGATCAGCTGTCAGCCAATGAGAGCTGATCACATGATGTAAACAAAAGCTCAGTAATCTTTTTTTTTTCTCCTCACGCTGACATCGGTCCCGAAGAGGAAGAGGCAATTATGCCCACCAGTACCCCCTGCCAGCGCCATCTGCCATTGCCACCTGCCAGTGCTCACCAGTGCCACCTATCAATGCCCATGAGTGCCACCTATCAATGCCCACAACTGCCACCTATCAATGCCCACCAGTGGTGCTAATCAGTGCCACCTAGCAGTGCTGCCTATCAGTGTAACCGATCAGTGCCCATTATTGCCACCCATCAGTGCCCATCACTGATGCCTAGCAATGCCTACTAGTGGTGTCAATCAGTGCCCATCAGTGCCGCCTCATCAGCATACATCAATGAAGGAGAAAAATTACCTGTTTACAAAATTGTATAACAAAATATATATATATATATATATATATATAAAAAAAAATTTAAATTCGGTCTTTTTAAATTTTTTAAACAAAAAAATAAAAACCCAGAGGTGATCAAATACCACCACAAGAAAGCTCTATTTGTGGGAAAAAAATAATAAAAATTTCATTTGGGTACAGTGTAGCATGACCGCGCAATTGTCCTTCAAAATGCATCAGCGCTGAAAGCTGAAAATTGGCTTGTACGGAAGGGGGGTTTAAGTGCCCAGTAAGCAAGTGGTAAATGGGGAGGTAGCTCTCAGTCAGACTTTTATAGAGCTAAACAGGTCCTGTGTGTGGATATAGGGGCGTAGCTATATCATATGTATGAAAAACATATATGTAGATATGGCGCTAAAAATACTGTGACAAAAAAGACCCAAATTGTAAGTTTGTGTCAAATATTCAGAAATGGTGAAGACTTATTGAAAAAAAGGAAAACTAAAGCAGTGTCCCATAAGTGAATGTATGGTATTATATTAAGAATTGAAAATATCATGGGTAGTGGATAATAAATTGTCAATTAGTGTATCCGGTGATCTAACTGGTGGTTAACAATCATGATTAAATAATATAAATTATATTGAATTAACAAATAAAATAATTTAACAAATGTCCATAGAACGAAATCAGCAAGTGTCCAAAGACATCACATAAAGTGGTGATTGCAACACAACCAAAAGGTGATGTACATATGAATATATAGCTTCTTCAGAGTTCCAGTGTATTTAGGCATCCATGCAAGTGTAACTGAAAGGTTAGTTTGCCATCAGTTAACATGGCGCTGACCTATATGCTCCATCATCTCACACGCGGTGTCCCTTAGTCAAAATGGCGCTGCTCTAGTATTTAAACGATGTGCGTGATGAGCAGTTCACAGCAGCCAATCCCCCGTAGACGTCCTGTAGTGATGAAACACGTAGGGCGGGCCTGTTTTTCTGACGTCATCACGTTTTTCCTCTAAGGAGATCGATGTTAGAGCGAGTAGCAGGCAGAGGAAGCCCGAGGAGACGCCGCCATACTCTGTACTGATACACTGCATACTATTCAACTCTGTCGTAAGTGCAATTTTATCTGTCTTATTCAATAAATCTTTTATATACTGCACTATGGGCGCATTTCTTGCTTATGTTTCCAAGCATTAAGGATCAAGAAGCTGGAGATACATACCTTTGAGTTTTGGGAGACTTTAATCCCTGTGTTTGGTGTGACCGCTGTAGCGGTCTTTGTATTTGGTAAGGAGATCACTTACTCACATTGGGTGAACATCATTCCTTGGCGATTGGGATCTTCTTTGTAAACCTTTCAGTTACACTTGCATGGATGCCTTAATACACTGGAACTCTGAAGAAGCTATATATTCATATGTACATCACCTTTTGGTTGTGTTGCAATCACCACTTTATGTGATGTCTTTGGACACTTGCTGATTTCATTCTATGGACACTTGTTATTTTATTTATTTATTCATTCAATTTAATTTATATTATTTAATCATGATTGTTAACCACCAGTTAGATCACCGGATACACTAATTGACAATTTATTATCCACTACCCATGATATTTTCAATTCTTAATATAATACCATACATTCACTTATGGGACACTGCTTTAGTTTTCCTTTTTTTCAAGTCTTCCCCATTTCTGAATATTTGACACAAACTTACAATGTGGGTCTTTTTTGTCACAGTATTTTTAGCGCTGCATCTACATATATGTTTTTCATGCTTTGGAGTTTGTATTAGAACTTTTTTGATGCTGGCAGCTTTTGATGAAATTAAATTTTTCTCCTTTTATTATTTTAAAAATATTAAGTTTCTCTTTTTTCTAGCGCTACGTTCACCACTTGGTATTTTTTATATCATATGTATGCTGCCATGTTTGGCGTCAGGAAAAGTTTTGCCTATAGTTCTACTTGAAGTTTCCCTATGCAACACTTCAAATAAAAGTTGGGCCATAAGTTTAAATGACTAGAAATAAAACCTATGTGCCTCACGTCCAAACTAAAAAAACAAAAAACAAAAAAAACACCAGAAGAACACCATTATCGTTTGAAAGGAAATCATGGATGAATGAATGTTTTGTGACCCATGACATTGGGGTTGGTTTACTAAAACTGGAGAGTGCAAAATCTGGTCCAGCTGTGCATGGTAGCCAATCAGCTTCCAGGTTTTAGCCCATGTTCACACTGAAAGCTGATTGGCTACCATTCAGAGCTGCACCAGATTTTGTACTCTCCAGTTTTAGTGAATCAACCCAAAATGTCCATGCAGCATCTTGCCCAATAGATGTCTATAGGACTGACAGCATGGGGATGCGTTTACCACCTGTGCATCCCCCTGGAGGCAAAATATGGCCCTGCAATATTCACCCATATGAATCAGGCCTTAGCTGGAGTTTGGCTTCAATTTTTTAGTGTATTGATAAACCTGCTAGTACATAATACTCCCCTCCTCCCTGATTAACTGCTTAGGGACAGCCCCATGTACATATACTGCGGCAGGGCAGCCCTTAAAGCGGAGTTCCACCCATAAAATAAACTGCAGAAAGCAACAGCATTATGCATCTGGAAAAACATTTGGAATTTTTTTTTTTTACTCACCCCTTCAGCACTGTTGCTATGGGGTCCTTTGTGTTCTGTCACTTCCTCTCCCCGGTGCCTGACGTCATTTCCCTCGGCACCTGTGCTTGCTAGTGCTCCTGGGAGATGCTTGTCATCATTTCCCAGGACAGACAGTGGGCAGCGGCGATGGCTTCGTTGCCATCACAAGGGGGCGGGCACATCCGATGATGCCGCTCGCTGTGATGGCAACGTCAGAAGTGTACGGCGCTGCGAGCCGTACTTCCTGCGCATGTGTGAGAACGGGAGGTGCATGCTGCTCCCGATCCCAGAAAATAGTACTAGTGGGCTTCACATGCCTACAAGCAAAATGGAAAATGCCAGGAGACAATAAAAAAAGATATCTTTTGATTGCAAATCGGCAATCGAGCAGCGATAGATTATAAAAATATCAATTATATATATGAGTTCTAATCCAAAGATATATTAATCTTAAAAAAAAAAAAAAATTGTATACAGTTGGAACGCCGCTTCAAGCGCAAAATCACGTACTTGTATGTGATTTTTTTTTCTTTGGGTCTGGGGCACGCGTGCGTTTCTCCCGCCATCTCACTCTTGCTAGTATTGGACACAGCGGGAGCCAATCAGCGGGTCCCCCGGACCCCATGTCCGCCCGGAACCTGGCGATCGCTCTTAGGCAGAGCGGCGGATCGCCGTTCTTCTAAATAGGAAGATAGAGTTCTTGTGTTTCTGCTAAAAAATAGTGCTAAAATCTTGTGAGCCACAAATGGGTTAATGCCTTCAGTGTGAATAAATGAACCTAATTCAGCTGCATACACTAACCACGTTCCATACCGTGTATATGCCAAAAATAAATAAATATATGTGTATGCGCTAAAGGCTATAAATACGTGAACAAAGAATAAAATAAATCTATACAATATTAAAAATTATTATAAATAATAAACAGTGTCACACACCTGTGAAGAAAGTGACTATAATCCACAATTGAATATATGAAAAATGGTAACATGCACCATGCAAAAAAATGTGAGAAAAAAAAAAATCCTTTAAATGATTAAAAAAAAAAAAAATATATATATATATATATATATATAAGTGCTACTTGATAAAGTGTCCGAAACCAATTCATACAAATGAATATATCTCAGTCCAAGCCATTCATAAGAGTATATAAATCAAAGTGCACAATAGTGTCCAAACAAATAGCAGGCAATCCTCATGCTGTTTTTTTTGAAAAAGTGCTAAATATTCCTCATGCTCTTCTTATGAGATGTGCACATTAAGGCATGCTGCAGTGCTCTCCAGTGACCCCCAATGGATAATGTGCTCACCTTAGAGCGTGTGACACAGTAGCTAAACAGTGTCAAAACACGCATTAGAGCCACTCCAGGGCTCACACAGGGTCTGCTGGTGATGATCTGTATCTCGCTCAAATGGTGACATATATGAAAGAAAGGAGACTCATAGCATAATACTGCCAGGAATTTATTTGAAAAGCCCTAAAAACAATCCCTCCAGATGAAGGCACGTATACCCTGTGCCGAAGACGCGTAGGGGAGGGGCAGGACGGAGCTTTCTACACACAGACAGGCAGAGGATTGAACACCGCACCGCACGCCACAGGATTCATCTGTATTGCATGTTTTGGATAGGATGGTACACTGACGCACCCAAGCATTGTGAGTACCCTCCTGGAGGGATTGTTTTTAGGGCTTTTCAAATAAATTCCTGGCGGTATTATGCTATGAGTCTCCTTTCTTTCATATATGTCACCATTTGAGCGAGATACAGATCATCACCAGCATACCCTGTGTGAGCCCTGGAGTGGCTCTAATGCGTGTTTTGACACTGTTTAGCTACTGTGTCACACGCTCTAAGGTGAGCACATTATCCATTGGGGGTCACTGGAGAGCACTGCAGCATGCCTTAATGTGCACATCTCATAAGAAGAGCATGAGGAATATTTAGCACTTTTTCAAAAAAAACAGCATGAGGATTGCCTGCTATTTGTTTGGACACTATTGTGCACTTTGATTTATATACTCTTATGAATGGCTTGGACTGAGATATATTCATTTGTATGAATTGGTTTCGGACACTTTATCAAGTAGCACATATATATATATATATATATATATATATATATATATATATATATATATATATATATATATATATATATATTTTTTTTTTTAATCATTTAAAGGATTTTTTTTTTTTTTCTCACATTTTTTTGCATGGTGCATGTTACCATTTTTCATATATTCAATTGTGGATTATAGTCACTTTCTTCACAGGTGTGTGACACTGTTTATAATTTATAATAATTTTTAATATTGTATAGATTTATTTTATTCTTTGTTCACGTATTTATAGCCTTTAGCGCCTACACATATATTTATTTATTTTTGTGTTTCTGCTAAGCAGGAACACGATCTCTGTCTTCCTACAGTTAAACCATCCCCCACACAGAAAGAAATCACTCCCAGAGAACAGTTAATCATTTGATCGCCCCTGATGTTAACCCCTTCCCTGCCAGTGTCATTAGTACAGTGACAGTGTATTTTTTAGCACTTATCACAGTATTGGTGTCTCTTAGTGTCAGATTTGTCCACTGCAATGTCGCAGCCCCACTAAAAATCCCTGATCGCTGCCATTACTAGTAAAAAAAAAAAATGTAAACAAAAATATCCCATAGTTTTTAGATGCTAAAACTTTTGCGCAAACCAATCAATATACAATTATTGGGATTTTTTTATTTTTTTTTACCAAAAATATGTAGCAGAATACATATTGGCCTAAATTCATGAAGAAATTTGATTTTACATTTTGTTATTGGATGTGTTTTATAGCAGAAAGTAAAAAATATTGTTTCTTTTTTTTCAAAATTGTCAGTCTTTTTTATGGCGCAAAAAATAAAAACTCCAGAGGTGATCAAATACCACCAAAAGAAAGCTCTATTTGTGGGAAAAAAAAGGGCATCAATTTTATTTGGGTGCAACGTCACACGTCTGCGCAATTTTTAGTTAAAGCAACGCAGTGCCGTATCACAAAAAATGGCCTGGTCAGGAAGGGGGGTGAACCTTCCGGAGCTGAAGTGGTTAACAATGCTGCTGTTCTAAGGTGTCTCAGTTGCTCCTTCAAAGTGTAGGCACCCTAATTAGGGTTGCCACCTGTCCGGGACTCGCCCTGACAGTACGGGTCTTGAATCATGTGCCCAGGTTTTGTACTGCCTGTAACCCGGGCACATGATTCAGTCCAAACCAGGGACAGACCATTCAGCACACCTGCTACTGGAGACAGCAGCGGTATTGCTTATAAATAAGCACTGTGCCTATGGTGGGTGTTTGTATCCGAAGCTCCTTTCTGTCTCCCCCCCCTTAGTCTTCTGCAGGGTCTCTCTGACTCAACCCCCCCCATCGCCAGTGCGGTGTGCTGAGAAGACTGGAAGGCGGAGCTCACTGTAGCTTCTGTTGGGCTGGCTGCTGCTCAAACACTACAAGCAGGGAGAGGTGAGCTGAGTTTTTTCTGAGAGAAGTCTCCTTGGGTGGAAAGTTGCAAACTTTCAGGAGGATGTGTTCTTTAGATGATGCAGTGAAGGATTAAGAATTTGAGGAGATAGTGAGTGAGTGTGTGTGTGGGAGGGGGGAGTCTGTAGCCCATCACATTTGACAGATAACTCCCAAGCAGCACACATGTCTGTCTATACAAACATCCCCAATTGTTCAGACCAGATAATGTGAAGTAATTAATGACCATTCATGTAACCCTGTATATATGTGATGAGTTTACATCTCTGATTGTACAGACACAGAGCTTGGATAACACAGGGTTATATGAATGGTCATCAATTATTTTCACATCATCTGTACATACAGAGTGCTAGTGGCTGGATCATATAGATCTGTACTTACAGTTTTATAAGACCCCTTTCACACTGGGGCGCTTTGCAGGTGCTACAGCGCCTGCAAAGCCCCCTGAAAGAGCTGCTCCTGTCTCTCCAATGTGAAAGCCCGAGGGCTTTCACACTGGGGCAGAGCGCTGGCAGGACGCTAAAAAAAGTCCTGCTAGCAGCATCTTTGAAGCGGTAAAGGAGCGATGTGTATAACGCTCCTGCCCATTGGAATCAATGGGCAGCGCGGCTATACCGCTGGCAAAGCGCTTTACGGGTGGTTTTAACCCTTTCTCGGCCGCTAGCAGTGGGTAAAAGCGCCCCTGCTAGCGGCCGAATAGCACCGCGAAATTGACGGTAAAGCGCCGCTGAAAATAGCGGCGCTTTACCGCCAACGCACTCACCGCCCCAGTGTGAAAGGGGCCTAACAGATTGTTTATATCTAGTAGTACTGTTGTGTGATTAAGACCCCTTTCACACTGGAGGCGTTTTAGCACTAAAAATAGAGCCTGTAAAACATCTCTCAATGCTCCCCAGTGTGAAAGCCTGAGTGCTTTCACACTGGGGCGGTGCAATTGCAAGCAGTCCTGCATGCAGCGACTTTGGGGCAGTGCAGGAGCGGAGCATAAAGCATTCCCAGACCACCCCTGCCCATTGAAATGAATGGGCACCGCTGCCGAAACACCTGAAAAGCGCTTCAGCAGCGGTGCTAAACGGGCGCTATTATCACTTTATTCGGCCTCTAGCAGCTGAAAAGCGCCGCTAAAACATTGCTAAAACTAGCGGCAATCTACCGCTGATGCGGCAGGCGGCTCAGTGTGAAAGGGCTCTTATTGTTGTATATATTAGTGGATGAGCACAAGAACTTTTTTTTTTTTTTGATTACAGACATCACTATCTGACCACTTCTCTGCCTCCAATGCACTCCACCTTGTATCACCCCCAGACCACTTCATACGTCCAGCTGACAGACATCACTCTGAGTTGCTTCTTACCCCCCAGCTGAGGGACATCATTCCATACACTGCAAGAAATCCCTCCTCATTCTGCCACCGTCATACCCTCCGTACTCCTCTCCTGTACATACTGCCCGCATCATACCCTCCATACTCCTCTCCTATACATACTGCCCCCAACATACCCTCCACACTCCTCTCCTATACATACTGCCTCCATCATACTCTCCACACTCCTCTCCTATACATACTGCCCCCATCATCCCCTCTACACTCCTCCCCTATACATACTGCCCCCATCATCCCCTCCACACTCCTATCCTATACATACTGCCCCCATCATACCCTCTGCACTCTTCCCCTATATATACTGCCCCCATCATACCCTCCACACTCCTCCCCTATACATACTGCCCCCATCATACCCCCCACACTCCTCTCCTATACATACTGCCCCCATCATCCCCTCCACACTCCTCTCCTGTACATACTGCCCCCATCATCCCTGCCGCACTCCTCTCCTGTACATACTGCCCCCATCATCCCCGCCGCACTCCTCTCCTGTACATACTGCCCCCATCATCCCCGCCGCACTCCTCTCCTGTACATACTGCCCCCATCATCCCCGCCGCACTCCTCTCCTGTACATACTGCCCCCATCATCCCCGCCGCACTCCTCTCCTGTACATACTGCCCCCATCATACCCTCCGCACTCCTCTCCTGTACATACTGCCCCCATCATACCCTCCGCACTCCTCTCCTGGACAAACTGCCCCCATCATACCCTCCACACTCCTCTCCTGGACATACTGCCCCCATCATACCCTCCGCACTCCTCTCCTGTAAATACTGCCCCATCATACCCTCCGCACTCCGCTTCTGTACATACTGCCCCCATTATACCCTCCACACTCCTTTCCTGTACATACTGCTCCCATCATACCCTCCACACTCCTCTCCTGTACATACTGCTCCATCATACCCGCTGCACTCCTCTCCTATACATACTGACCCCATCATACCCGCCGCACTCCTCTCCTGTACATACTGCCCAATCATACCCGCCGCACTCCTCTCCTGTACATACTGCCCCCATCATCCCCTCCACACTCCTCTCTTGTATATACTGCCCCCATCACACTCCTCTCCTGTACACTCTGCCCCCATCATACCCTCCGCACTCCTCTCCTGTACATACTGCCCCCATCATACTCGCCACACTCCTCTCCTGCAGATTTAGATGTAAAGTGGAACAAACCCTGTGCATTCAGATGTAAAGGGGAACTCTGTGCAGTCAGATCTAAAGGTAAATTCTGTTGAATCTGATGTAAAGGGGGACTCTGATTAACTTCACATGATTAGAAAGGTTATTTAATCACAAAATATATGTTAAGTGTATACTACATAAAAAATTTTGGTGTATTGCTTTGTACAGAGGTAATGAATTTTATGTACTACAAAAAAATTAAAATGTTGACGTGCGCTGCTAAAGTGTTCGGGTTTGGCTTGGCGAAAAGGTGGCACTGGCAACCCTAACCCTAATACAGGAAGTGTTACAGCCCAGATCACCAGGTGAAAACAGGGGGAAAAGCCTAAAAAGAAAACTAATGCAGGCACTATATCTAAGCATTGGTAAAGTGCTATATATTACATGTCTTAGTTTTAATATCGCTTAGGATTTGCTTTATGGACCTGATCGGTGTGTTTTTGACACTTATGTTTTCTGAATGACCCCAAAGTGTTGACGAGAAGTCACACACATGAAAGAAGCATGTCACAGAATGCAGAAGCACCAAAACAAGTTTGCACGCGATTTTAGTGTAGCAGAACGCCAGCGAAAGAAGATAGTAGAAAGCGCCAACTCTGGTCAGGACCTGGAGAAAAGCTGGCATGTTAGAACGTAGACACTTGGAAGCAGGACCACATGAAATATTTTCCGTACTAATCACAGAGCCAGTAACTCCCTACTCAGCGCTCTTCCTGACAACACACTATACTTCCGCTCAGAGCTGTAACAATCACTTCCTCCGCACTTTGAACCAGAAGGTCACATTGTACAGTCCTAGCGAAGTCACATGATTGTGATGCTTGAAGCGCCCATTGGCTAGCCGTGAAGCAGTGGGCCGATCGCAACCAGGAAGTATTTTGGAGAAGCGTCACTTCTTCCGGGACATGCTGTAGTAATGTGTTATTAGAACGATGCTTCTGCATTCCCTTATGTGCTGCAGCTAGATGGTAAGAACTATTTCCCCCCTTTGTGAACCTGTGTTCTGTTGCGCTTTTGTTACGTTTTATTGAATGCGCAGGAACGATAAATGTGTGTGTGTGTGTACGTGGGTTACACGAGCACTTTTCTTTTTATTGTAGAAAGTGTGTTTTACTTCATAAGGGAGCTGCGGTTGGGCAGGTTTCAGACGCACAATATTAACTCAAAACCATAAATTGTCATGTATCGCAGCTTACCATTCATGTGATGTAGTGTCTGTATTCGTTTTCTTTTTTTAGGATTTTCCCCTCCCCCTATTTTCCCCTGGTGATCTGGCCAGTAACACATACCCTATATTAGAGAGACACCACTCTGGATGAATGAGAACAGGGGGCAGATTTGTATAGTAGCTGTGGCAGTTTGGGGAGGGGGTGTTACAAATTTTAGCAGATTTTACAACTTCAGCCCTGGAAGGATTTACCCCTCCCAATGACCAGGCCATTTTTTTGCAATACGACACTGCGTCGCTTTAACTGACAATTACGCGTTTGTGCCAAGCTGTACTCAAATAAAATTGACCTCCTTTTCTTCCCAGAAATAGAGCTTACTTTTGGTGGTATTTCATCACCTCAGCAGATTTTAGTTGTCGTGCTATAAACAAAAAAAGACTGACAATTTTGAAATATATATATATATATAATTAGAGCTGCACAATTAATCGTCAAGAATCATTATCGCGATCTTGACTAAAGTGTTTTTTTTCTTCCTTTTTTTTTTTTTTTTTTTCTTTCTATGCAAAGAATTCTCACTGCTCTTCTGAAGCCACAGCTGTCAAAAGAAAGGAAGAGAAAAACTGGGCAGCCTGCCAAGAGCCAATATATATATATATATATATATATATATATATATATATATATATATATTTATTTATTTGTGCAAAGGTTATAGCGTCTACAAATTAGGGGAAAGAAGATTTATGGACTTTTTTTTTTTTTTTTTAAATGTTTTTTTACTGGTAATGATGGTGGTCTGCGATTTTTAGTGGGACTGCATTGCGGTGAACAAATCTGACCCAGAGTGACACTTTTTGGGGACCAGTGACATTATTACCGTGATCAGTGCTAAAAAAATGCACACTGGCAGGGAAGGGGTTAACACTAGGGTGCGATCATGGGGTTAACTGTGTTGCATGGGTGTGTTCTAACTGTGCGGGGGAAGGGCTCACTGGGACAGCACAGAGATCGCTGTTCCTGATCACTAGGAACAGCAGATCTCCATGTTATCCCCTGTCAGAATGGGGATCCACCTTGTTTACATGGGCAGATCCCCGTTCTGCCTCTCTGTACTGCGATCCTGGGTGGCTGGCTGGCGGACATCGAGTGCGCACACCCACTGTATCTATTGCATGAAGCGATGTACAGGTAGGCTGTTTTGCGCAATACAGCTGCCACAGTACTGTTGCTGGTCGGCAACAAAGTATAAAGTATACTAAGGGCAAACTCCCCATTCACCCCCCTCCTTCCTTCTTCTCTTTTTTTTGTTTTTTTTTGTTTTGGATAGAGTGGAGTGGGATTAGAATGCTTGTCAGTTTTTATTGCTGTCTGTGTCCCCATTAAGGGGATTCACCCTCTCTATTTGTCCTGCTTACCATTATCATTAAAAATGAAAGTAAAATAAAATCCCCAGTTTTGGATTGTCCTCAGAAAAGTAATAGAGGGGAACTCTTCCAATAGGGACACTAATTGTGGTGACCTATGGGTCCCCAAGGAGTTCCCTTAATTTGCAAAAATTTCCCCTCACATCCTGTTTGTCTATGGCACAGGAAGTGAAGGAAAATCTCTACAATGGGACACAGAAAATTTAAAGGGGATTATATCGCTCCCTTACGCTATCCAAAATTGGAAAAAAATGCCTATAGTTCTACTTTAACTACAGTAACAAATTGAGGCAGAACTCCAGCTAATACTTTATGATCATTTTATAGCAAATAGTTTTTTCCTTTTTGGGATAAAAGTGTTGCATAAATAAAAGCTGATCATTTTAAGCACCACTGTAATGGTTTGTCTCTTCCCTGCAAGGGTTTTCTATTGAAAAACAGACTTACTGGCAGGATCGGATCATCAGTTGAAAATGGAATAAAGCCTAAAAAATAGTAACAAGGGGACAGTTAAATGGGTGGTTACATCATGTGACTGGCAAAAAAAGAGATTTCAGCAGTATCTGGTCAGTTCAGACTGGTTTTGGTATCAAAGCCCATCTTGTGCAGCTTTCTGGGTTCTTATCAGTAGTTTGTGTTTTCACATATCCAACAGTTTCGATTTCCCAGGAATTGAAACTAAACCAAAAAAAAAAACCTAGGGAAAGTAGAAAAAGTGCCTTGCAAAAGTATCCCCCCCCCTGGCATTTTTTTTTTCGTGTTATGTCTCACAACCTGGAATTGACATGGGTTGTTTAATTTTAACTTGCAGAACATGTCCTCAACTTTTGAATATGTTTTTTTTTTTTTTTATTGTGAAGCAAACAACAAATAGGGCAAAATAACAGAAAAAGTCAATGTGCATAACGATTCACCCCCCTAAAGTCAATACTTTGTAGAGCCACCTTTTTCGGCTATCACAACTCCAAGTCGCTTTGGATAAGTCTTTATGAGCTTGCCACATCTTACCACTGGGATGTTTGCCTATTCCTCCTTGCAAAAGTGCTCCAGCTCCTTCAAGTTGGATGGGTTGCGCTTGTGAACAGCAATCGTTAAGTCTGACCACAGATTTTCTATTGGATTGAGGTCCGGGCTTTGACTAGGCCATTCCAACACATTTACATGTTTCCCCTTAAACCAATTCAAGTGTTGCTTAGCAGTGTGTTTGGGGTCAGGTCATTGTCCTGCTGGAATGTGAACCTCCGTCCTAGCTTCAAATCACACACAGAGTACAGGTTTTGCTCAAGAATATCCCTGTATTTAGCACCATTCATCTTTCCCTCAACTCTGACCAGTTTCCCAGTCCTGACTGCTGAAAAACTTCCCCACAGCATGATGCTGCCACCACCATGTTTCACTGTGGGGATGGTGTTCTTTGGGTGATGTGATGTGTTGGGTTTGCGCCAGACATAGCGTTTTCTTTGATGGCCAAAAAGTTCAGTGTTAGTCTCATCAGACCAGAGCACCTTCCTCCATACATTTTGGGAGTCTCCCACATGCCTTTTCGCAAACTCAAAACGTGCCATTTTGTTTTTTCTGAAAGAAATGGCTTTCTTCTGGCCACTCTGCCATAAAGCCCAACTCTATGGAGCGTACGGCTTATTGTCATCCTATGTACAGATACTCCAGTCTCTGCTGTGGAACTCTGCAGCTCCTCCAGGGTTACCTTAGGTCTCTGTGCTGCCTCTCTGATTAATGCCCTCCTTGCCCGATCCGTGAGTTTTGGTGTGCGGCCGTCTCTTGGCAGGTTTGCTGTTGTGCCATGTTCTTTCCATTTGGTATGATAGATTTGATGGTGCTACTAGGGATCATCAAAGATTTGGATTTTTTTTTTTTATAACCTAACCCTGACTTGTACTTCTCAACAACATTGTCCCTTACTTGTTTGGAGAGTTCCTTGGTCTTCATGGCAGTGTTTGGTTAGTGGTGCCTCTTGCTTAGGTGTTGCAGCCTCTGCGGCCTTTCAAAAAGGTGTGTATATGGAATGACAGACCATGTGACAGTTAGATTGCGCACAGGTGGACATCATTTCACTAATTATGTGACTTCTGAAGGTAATTGGTTGCTTTTTGTGGGCTTCATAACAAAGGGGGTGAATACATACGCACATGCCAATTATCAGTTTTTTATTTCTGAAAAATAGTTTTATGTATATGTTTTTCTAATTTTACTTCACCAACTTGGACTATTGTGTTCTTATCCATCACATATAATTCAGATTAAAAAAAATTGAACCAAAGGCTGTAATGTAACAAAATAGGTAAAAAAGCCAAGGGGGTGAATATACTTTTGTAAGGCACTGTATATATAACTCAACATTATCAGACCCCTATAATTCTACTCAGTCATAAGCGGGCCAATGAGAGCTGGAGGTGTGACTGTGTAAATCCAGGAAGTGAACGGCAGTCCACAGTTAAAATGGTTTCAGCCAGACTCAGTGGAGGGAGATTTCTACAGGATATTTGGCAAGTACAGCATTGCAGTATATATAACATAATATGCAAAGTGGTTGGAGGGAAGCTTCAGAATGGCAAAGATGTTTTTATTACAAATTTTGTGAGCAGACTGCAGTTCCTCTTTAAACTCTGCAGAGTTCAGTGAAAGCTGATTGGAGGAAAGGGACACACACCCTGAACACAGGAACAAAGCTGAGGCTGTCAATCACAGGCAGTGTGCTGGAGCTCCCTCCCCTGTCACCTTTTTACCTCTTGTTGTTGGGAAACTCTCTGTGGCTGCTTGTAAACATATACAGCCCCCTGCCTTCACTTTGTTAGAATTTCTGATTTATTTCCTGTTGCATCTCTGGAACAGGAAATTAAACTGGTTTTAAACTTAAAACATTCTTAATCTTTTCAATCTTAGTTTATTTCAAAATAAAAGTATAACAGGAGAAGAAAGTTCTCTACAATGTAATATTACATAAATTATGCAAAGAATAATGAGATGAATCTTTACTATAGATGAACAGGTGTATATAATTTGACATATAATCACTGGTGAAACAACGAAATATCGTATTGTATATAAAAGCCTTTAGACATAAGAGAAGTATAACATCTGTGTGGGCTCCAACATATGTTTACCCTTATGGTTTTGCGTGTTGGTATTATCAGAGGGATCTTCCAATTCAGGCTGATATGCTGTCGGGATCTTTTATTTACGTATAATAGGTATGTAAGTCGTTGGGCTATTCTGGGTATATATCCTTTATTCATATGCTTGAGTGACTGGTTCAGTACATAGAGGGAAAAAAAAACAAAGGGGGAGAGAGAAGGGAATGATAGTGTGAAAAGAAATATGGGATGATGAAGAAGGTGGGAGACACCCCAGCATCGATATCCGGTGGATGATGATGGGGCATCCCTGACCCATACAGAAAAGTCATTGGAGTATCGAAATATTGACCACAAGGTCCAGGTTGTGGAAAACTGTTCCTCCTTCCCGCACCAACAGGCCCTCCAGATCTCTTATCTGGTCCACCTCGACAGCCCAGTCACCCAAAGAAGGCACATCTGCTGTTCTCCAATGTCGGGGAATCACTGTCCTAACTGCGGCCAGAAAGTGGCGCAATACATCTTTTTTAATCGACTTAAGGGGGCCTGGAAGCATAGGTAATAGGGCTATCTCTGGTGTGGGCTTAATTGAGGTCGCCATCAGCCTGCCATATAGATAAAAGACCTTTTGCCAAAGTTTCCTGATTGGAGGGCAAGCCCATCAAATTTGGAGCATAGTCCCTCTAGAGGACAGGCATCGCCCACACGTATCTAACAAAGAAGGGTTAAACCGTTGGATAGTCGCTGGGCATCTGTACCACCTCGTTTATAGCTTAAACCCTTTTTCTTGAGTCTTAGTTGCTAAGGAAATCCTATGCGTCAGGATAAAGATTTTTTGCCAATCAGCAGGGGAGATAGAATGTTGTAATTCTGTTTCCCATTTCTGCGTGTACGGTGGCAGGTCAGGGGCAGAAACGTTGAGTAGTAGGGAATATAACAATGACACTACATGGGTAGGCGGGTCTGGTTGTAAAAGTAGCTTGTTAAAGTCTGATGGGTCATCTAGGATCTCGGAGATGGAGGAGAAAGTACGTATGTATAACATTAATTGACCCCTCTGTAACCACATTATTGGGGACCCTAGGTCCGTCTGGGAGCGTATGTCTGTTCTCAAAGACGGGTCAGCGCGTAGAACCTGCGCTAAGCGCCTATGGTTATCCCTATTCCAGAGTCCAAAGCTACACCTACTTACAGCTGGGGGGAAGGCCGGAGTCCCGAAGAGAGGGGTCATTGGGCCCTGGGGTTTAGATAATTTACCAGTTAAGATCAGGCGGTCCCAAATCTTAAGAGTTTGACGGTTAAGAGCAGTAGCGACTGTACTATTCTTACGCTGGGCCGTAGGGGTCCACGGCAGGGCGCAAAGATCAATCTCATTGAGATATCTCTCCAATTGAACCCAGAGCTTGGAGGAGGGGTGGTGAAACCAATCCACAATACGTATGAGTACCGCCGCCTTATGATATGTAGAGGCATCTGGGACCCCCGCTCCCCCCGGGCCTTCGGGAGGGTCATTGTATCATATTTTATCCTGGGGTGGTTTCCCTTCCATATGAATTTAGAAAAAATCTGACGAAGCTTTTGGAAGAACGAGGTGGGAATATGAATAGGAATGGTTTGAAAAAGATATAGGAATCGAGGAAAAACATCCATCTTCAAAACATTCACCCTACCCAACCAAGAGAGCTGTTTAGATGCGTATGTAGCCAGATCCGTTTGCGTTCTAAGAAGTAGAGGGGTAAAGTTGCTGGAGAATAGTTGGGATGCGTCTGTTGGGATATAAATTCCTAGATAATCAATAAATGTGGAGCTTGTCTTAAAAGGGAAAGAGGATGAGAGCTGTTGGAGAGCCGCTTTTGGGAGTGAAATGTTGAGGATTTCTGACTTATTATGATTAACTTTAAAGTTACTAACATCTCCATATCTCCTAAACTCCTGAATAATAGCGGGCAGGAAAACTTGCGGTTGGGTAACAAACATGAGCAAGTCATCTGCAAATAGGGCAATTTTCGTATGTATAGGGCCTATATTAATACCATAAATAGCCGGGTTGTTTCTAAGGGCGATGGCTAGGTGTTCTCTAACAAGAACAGAGAGAATGGGGGACAAGGGGCACCCCTGTCACATTCCATTGTGAATAGTGAATTTTGGAGATAGGGAACCGTTTAATCTGATCCTAGCGGAGGGTGATGTATAGAGGGACACTTATTCTGGAGATAATGTTCTGGCCTAGACCTAGCTGCTGCAGTGATAGGCGAAGAAATTGCCAGTCAGCGTGGTCGAAAGCCTTTTCCACGTCGACCGTAAGAAGGCACAATGGGACATTGTGGGTCCGAGCATAATCCGCAATGAGAAGTGTTTTCAGGGTGTTATCCCGCGCCTCTCTTCCACTCACTAAGCCAACCTGATCTAGGTGTATTAAACGGGGTAATAATGGTTGTATTCTATTAGCTAGCACCTTTCGTGTACACCTTCAGATCCACCCCTATCAGCGATATGGGTCGGTAATTAGCACATATAGTCAGGTCTTTGTCTGATTTTGGGATAAGGGTGATATGCGCCTCTAGTGTTTGCGGCGGGAATACTGAGCTCTCATAGATGGAGTTGAACACTTTTGTTAAGAAAGGGGTAAAGAGGGGAGCAAATTGTTTGTAGAATTTTGGAGTGAAGCCATCAGGGCCCGGACTTTTACCAGATGGGGTGGATGCAATGGCGCGGGCAACCTCGTCCTCCGAGATCGGAGCCTCAGGATCCTCTATCGTTTCGTCATTTAGAGTGGGTAGTGCAGTTTGTGCAATATATGAGGCCTGTGTTTCCGCTCTAACAAAGGGAGGCTCAGTGGGGCTTGCTGTAGGTATGTTATACAGGGATTGATAGAAGTCTCGGAATACCTGTCCCATCTCAGCAGAGACAGTCTTCCTGGACTTGTCCCGTATGTGAGGTATAAAGGCGTTGGGTTGTTTGGCATGCACGTATCTGCCTTGGGGGTCTGCCATATGATCGAGCAATTCAATAGGGAGTGTTTTATGAAATACAACAGAAACTCCCTTCGATTTTTGTGTCGGATTGGTACTGTGGATCCATCTATTAAAGTATCTGTTGGAGCAGGAAGGGGTGGAGCCAGAGTGGAAGTGGGTCTCCTGTAGCAAAAGCACGTTAACCTGTTTTTTGTGCATCTGATACAGAATTTGCCCACGTTTTTGAAGCGATATTGAATCCATTTACATTATATGAACAAAATTTCAATTGGGGGCGTGAGGTCACCCTGTGAGCCATGCTGGGGTGTTAGAGGTTGTAGAAAGAGGAAAGTAGTAGAATATAGAGGAAAGGTATAGAGAGCAGTAAGGGGTAGAATGGGGAAAAAAAAAAAGGAAGTGGGAGAAGGGGGGAGGGGAGAGGAATAAAAGAAAAAGTGTGAGGACAAAGAAAGAAGTAAGGTGTAAATGAAGACACCTAAAAAGATGTGTCTGAAAAACTAATGTGTTTGCTAATGCGAAACACTGCGTGAAATGTCACGCTTTAGGCACAAACAGTGCCCGCCCTACTGTGGGGGAGAGGTCGAGATGAATGAACCTGAGTCGTGGTCCCGACAGCGAATCGGATATATATATATATATATATATATATATATATATATATATATATATATATATATATATATATATATATAATATGTCGCACACTTAACATTTGAACCGTAAGTGAGGCAAAAGACAGCCTTTTCCTAAAAAAGCCTTCTGAGTGGGATTGAAATGGTTCCCACTGTGTCAGAAAAAACATGGGAGGGGTGAGGGTCTGTAGACTAATCCTGTCTTTGTTTTCCTCCCTCTGAGGTAAAGCATCTAGTTCTAATTCTCATCAAACATATCAGACCAGTAAGTCATGAATCGTGGATGCGCTCCTCTTTACTTATGAACCTAAACTATAGAAACCCAGTCATGTGAACTACCGTTAACGATAACAGATGGTAACAGTCATCTAAATATGTGTATTGGATTCAAGTAGTTAACCTAGGTGTATATAACAAAAATAATTACATTGGCCCTCATTTGTAGAAATATTAATTAGCCAAAACAATAATATGAGTATAGGGAGTGGAAAGGGGGAGCGGGGGATCCACCAATGTAGGTAAGCAACCACCCCATGGGTGGCAACTTTTAACCTGCATCTCCTGAAGCAGAGATTAATCAAAACCTGAGGTCAAAGCTCCCCCCGGAGCAGTACCCCCCACTCCCGCCTCAAACCCCCCAATATATACTGTAAAGGGAGGGGGTGAGAGGCAACAATCTGAAACGGAGCAGAATATTATAGAAAAAACCTTTTGGTGTATGTTGTCATTACCTGATGCCCGTCACAATGAGGGCACAGTGACTATTATCTATGTTCTCTCCCAAACCCCAGCCAGGTATTAAATCGGCAAAGAGCAGGGAAAGAGCCAGTAGTTCCGAGTCCTGTACTTACATAATCTCTTACCGGGCTTACTAGATATTTTGGAGAAGAAAGTCACAGTCAAAGGATCAAAGAACATAACGTGCCGTCAGAAATGCGGCAAGGCTACCGGGATCCCTCGGCAAAATAGAAGGCGAAGTGAGACGAAACAAGACATCAGTCTCCAGTGAGCTTCTGTATCAATCTTATGGAGAGATAGGTCTTCTTATCCTGGGGCCGGATAAGACTGATCTAGACCTAGGACGTCTACGGCGCTGCGGCAGTGGGCCAAGTCCTAACTGTCGTGATCGATCCTCCGGAGGATCCAGCCAGTTCAAGATATCTACCGGTTCCTGCTCAATGGAGAGGAAAAAGTCAGGCAGTTGATCTGGGTCCGAGAGCGTGAACCTGCTGTCCCCCTGGTCACCTTGATGCTGAAGGGGTGTCCCCATGTATAGGAAGCTCCGGCTTGGCGTATAAGGTCAAGTAAAGGGCGCACCACTCGACGCATGTATTGCGAGACAAGTCGGGGTACAGGTGAATAGGGGCACCAAAGAAATCCACTGAACCCAGGCTCTGCCCAGGATTCGAAATCCATTCTGAAGGCAGAAAGGAGGGCTGCAGCTTCCGTTCTGATGGGCTCTCCTGACAAGGGATGTGTGTCTGTCTGAGATTCCCCAGTGCATGTGTCATGCGATGTGACTGATCTCCCAGAGGGAGGATGATGGCTCTCCCCTGGGATCTTGGGATCTCTCGTTGTCCTCTACCGTGCAGGCTGCCGCTGAAGTGGTAGGGGGAGGCTTGGTCTTCACCGTGGTACGGCCGGACGCCATCTTGTCCTTGATGGTCCGAGCATCAATTGGCGCCGTTCGAAGTAGATATCTCTGTATGGTGCCTTGTGGAGTGTGAGCTAGCTGCCGCCATGTAGGTCTCAGGTGTGCTGTGCTGTGGAGATAGCCTGTCGGGATGGCACGGAGCTCAGGGATGTGTGCCTTCAGCCATCCATGATCGGTCACTCTCTATCTAAGGCAGGAGTCCAGATGCCCAGATGGTGGTATAAGGAGGGCAATAGACACCCAGGACCCAAGTTATGGTGCAGGGAGAGCGGCGCCGCTATGATGAAATAAAGTATCTGGTCCTGGAGGCTCTGTCTGGATTAGTAGGCCACAAGATGTCGGCGGCCGCAGGCCTTCAGGAACAGCCTCCATGGAACTCCCGACGTCTGCTCAGGCCCCCTCAGACTGCAGCACCCTCCCAGGGATGTCCGGCGTCCTTGTGTGGTGATCCGCTGCCTCTCCGCCCGTGGATCTCGGTACCGAAGACCGGGGATGCAGGAGGCACAGTAGGCCTCAAGATGGCAGCAGGCCGCTGTACAGTTGTAGGCCCGTCCGTGGCCCTGAAGACACCCAATCGGCCTGCCGATTTCTGTAATCCCCGCTGGGAACGGAGCAAGTGTTGTCTGGGGAAGACTGGGGAGAGTTTGGGAGTTCTCCCACTGCTGAAATCCACAGGATGGCTGTGGATAGTGTCGGGCTTAGCGGAGCTCCTCTGGAGCACGTCTTGCTCCTTCGACCGTCTGCCACGCCCCAACATTCTTAATCTTAATGCTATCTCTACATTGGGGTAAAATATTTTTTTTACCGCTTGCTGTGCCCCGTTCTTTCCCTCAACACTTACCTGAGTCCTACATCAATCCATTGCTGTGCCCGCTATCGAAGTGCCCAGGACGAACGGTGCATGCGCCGTACGGTACAGCACATGAGCTGATTTTACGATCAGCTGTTGAGACGGCGCCTGCACACAAAAGCCGACGGAAGAAATGTTTCTGTCAGATTGTGCCTCGTGCTCCCGAGGCGTGTTCATTTTTAAATTTGGCCAGTGCTGCAAAACAAAACTCTTTCTGCTATTCTTCCTGGACACTTGCGTGGCATGTTTTGTCAACTGAAGGGCGGGTTTTTCTATGTTGGGCGGGTTTGCAGGCTGTATTTAGCTAGATAACACAAGATATTTGCCACAGTATCAGTGCCGATTTTGATGTTGTGTTGCAGCTTCATTTTTTTTTTTTTTTTTTTTTTTTCTTCAGCACTGGCCATTTTCAAAAATTCCAACCCTATCTTTGCAGCACAGGCCATCATTTCTAAATCCGCCCCCAACATGTACAAATCCGCCCCTAACCGACATGAACACGCCTCGGGTGCGAGAGGCACAATCCGACAGAAAAATTTCTTCCGCTGGCTATTGTGCACAGGCGCTATCACAACAGCTAATCGTAAAATCAGCTGTTGTGCTGTTTCGTAGGGCGCATGCGCAGTACAACCCGGACACTTTTCGATAGTGGGCACTATCGGACAGAACACCGGGCCGCATCTCTTCTCTCCCTTTTTGCTCTTATCTCACAGGCTTCACTAAAAGCAGTGGGAGCCATTGGCTCCTGCTACTGTCAGTCAAATCCTGGGAGGAGGAAATGGGGAGTGGGGCTGATCCACACTGTGTCGCTCAGTAGTGCACCTGAACAGCACACAGCTTGCTATGGGGGGGCAGACACAGAAGAGGAGGAGTGGACTGTACCAGCAGGGGACCCAAGAAGAGTAGGTAAGGGGCTGCTCTGTACAATATTATTGCACAAAGCAGGTAAGTATAACATGTTGTGACAGGACGAGCCCATGCCACGGTCTAAAATGTCTGTCTAGGCCAGATTTTTCAGGAAGCATTCATACTAATGGTGCAGGTGTGTGCTGGGTTCATAATAGAGCCAGGTTTAGTGGTCAGTGCGTGAAGGTAGCAGTGCATGTCTGCACCAAGCTGACTAGGGCAGGACAGACCAAGGCTCAAACCTGTGAAGGATGTAGCAGCTGGGAGCTTCTGGGTAAGAAGCCAAGCTGACAGGTACAGAGTTTTGTGCATGAGCACTTGGACTGTGGTTGACGGCCAGGAGGACCAAGGCATGAGGCCTGAGCCACAGGGCCGATAAAGAGGCAGGAGGTTGAATCCTGTGTTTTGTTCATATTGATGGTGAGAACACCCTGCGTGGGACAATATTCATGTGTGAACTTTTGCTTTCTTTTATATAAAAGTGGGCAGAAAGAGCCCTGTAATGTACTTCTTCTGGCCTGGAGTAAACTCACTCTTTTGCACTACCAATGAACTACAAAACCCTCCAAGTTGTCACAATGTTTATTATTTTAATTAAAAAATTGTCTTTTCAACCGCTTTCAAGAGGAATTTCACCCTACCTAGCTTTAAATCCCTAATTGTCTCCGTATGAAAATTTAAAGCGGAACTACAACTGTGGCCAAAAGTTTTGAGAATGATACAAATATTAATTTTCAAAAAGTCTCTGCTGCCTCAGTGTTTTTAGATCTTTTTGTCAGTTGTTACTATGGTATATTGAAGTATAATTACAAGCATTTCATAACTGTCAAAGGCTATTATTGACCATCGCATTACTTTTATGCAAAGAATCCAATATTTGAAGTGTTGACCCTTTTTTTTTTTCAAGACCTGCAATTCGCCCTGGCATGCTGTCAATCAAATTCTGGGCCACATCCTGACTGATGGCATCCCATTCTTGCATAATCAATACTTAGACTTTGTCAGAATTTGTGGAGGTTTTTTGTTCACCCGCCTCTTGAGGATTACCCACAAGCTCTCAATGGAATTAAGATCTGGGGAGTTTCCTGGCCATGGACCCAAAATTTAGATGTTTTGTTCCCCAAGCCACTTGGTTATCACTTTTGCCTTTTGGCAAGGTGCGCCATCATGCTGGAAAATACATTGGATGTTTTTGTACCATTCTTTATTCATGGCTGTGTTCTTAGGCAAAACTGTGAGTGAAACCACTCTCTTGGCTGAGAAGCAACCCCACGCATGAATGGTCTTAGACTGCTTTACTGTTGGCATGATACAGGACTGATGGTAGCGCTCACCTTTTTCTTCTCCAGACAAGGTTATTTCCTGTCGTATCATGGCAGCATACACGTTGGGTTGTGACTCCGCCTCCACAACCTGATAGGACCACATAGCTATAAATTACAGAGTAGACACCTGCCCCAGTATTCTCTTATTTTTCCTCACCTGTCAGGACGCACGGATCAGCACCCCCTTACCGCTTCGCCCCAGCCAGGTTCTAGCCTCTCCTGGGTGGAAGTCCTTCTTGTGCAGCCTCTAAACGAGCTAAATGGAAGGAGCCCCACTCTGGTGATCTCAGGGGCACTCTCTCATCTCACTCAGCTGTCTGACCACAATATAAGCCTTAAACAGGCTTCAAGTGCAGCAGCCCACAAAAGCCTTAAACAGGCTTGCTGGAGGAATGGCCAGGGAAGCTTCAGTGTGGCCTCATGAAATAAGCCTTAAACAGGCTTAGTTGTGTGCAGCGGTTTCCCCCCCCCCCCCCTTTCCCCCTCTCCTACCAGTACCTCTGCCCATCTGCTGGGCTCTGTGGTTCTCCAATCTGCCGTCCGGAGCGCCGAGCGTTCTCGGCGTCCTCGCACATGCGCAGTGCGTCGTTTGGGCACCTCTGGGCCGCCTTCCAGCTTCCAAGATGGCGCCGGGTGTCCCGCGGCGCTACTGCGCATGCGCGAGCGTCCGACGCTGATGGCGGCGGATTTAAAAGCCCAGCAGTAGCTGTATTTGCTACTGCTGGTTGTCTGTGTATGACAGATCGTTTTGGACTTCAAAAGCGCTCTACAAAGGTAGGTGGCCTTCCTCTACTCGGCTTTTAAGTCAGGATTCCTGCTCCCTCTGCATAGCGCTGTTTATTTTTTTCTCCCTGCAGGTTTCCAGTCCGCTTTCTCTCCATGGAGACCGCTGCCCCAGTAGATCACCGCCAGCCTATTAGGTAAGGGGGGGGGGGAAACAAGTGTAAGTATTGAAGATTGAAAAAGAGAGCACTACTAACGCTGCCTAAATTGGTCAGCCCTACCAGGTCTTCAAGAACGTCTGCTTCAAGACAGAGTCCTCACGCATGAGAAGTCGCTCCAGACACAGAAGGAGCCGTTCCTATCATAGAAGAAGCCGCTCGAGAGGAAGCCGCAGAAGAAGCCGCTCCAGGTCGCGCTCTAGACATGGCCAATCCCGCCATAGAAGATCGCCCTCACTCAGACATTGTTCCCCCGCACACCACTCCCGTCCTGCCGGGAACGCATGCTGGGTTTGCGGCGCAGCGGCTCTTCCGGAGAAACTGGTCTGTCAAAAATGCCTGGAAGAGGCCACAAGAGAGAGAGTCTTGGAGGTCGGAGATTCAGCTGGGGCCGTAGCCCCCCAGGCCTCGATATCAGATGTGGATTTCTCCACTACTACCTCTCCAGCCCGGGCTAGCACATCAAAGGAGCAAGACTCCCTGTCTGATAATGAGGGTCTGGAGGTATCAGCCGGATTCGACTTCAGTCTGATAGAGCCGTTTGTTAAATCAGTTAAGGAGGCAATAGGATGGGAGGAACCCCAGGAAGCCCAACCGAAACAAAGGAAGTATTTTCCTCAGCTCAGAAAGGATCCAGAATCTTTCCCGTTCATTGACGAACTAGAGGACCTAATCAAAGAAGAATGGCAGAGGCCAGAAAAAAAGTCTAGTCTGAATAACAGATTCCTGAAGTATACCCACTCAAGGAGCCTAAGGTGAACCCTCTGGTGTCCCCTCCGGTAGTGGACGCATCCCTGATGCGCCTAGCCAGGCATGTTACTCTCCCGTTAGACGCGGTAACGTTTAGAGATGTCCTCGACAGAAAGATCGACACGGATCTCAAGCGGGCTTACCTGTCGGCTGGAGGCGCCTGCAGGCCTGCAATAGCACTCGCTGCAGTAGGAAGAGCCATCTCGAGCTGGTCCACAAGCGCAGAAAAGCTTGTATTAGAGGGTGCAGACCAAGAAAGAATAGTAAAGGCGTTGCAAGAGCTAAGCTTGGCGGGCGACTTTGTGGCTGAAGCTTCGGTCGACATCAGGTCTGCGTCTAAATCTATGCTGGCCTCAGTAACAGCCAGAAGAGCATTGTGGCTGAAGCCCTGGACGGCGGATCCAGCTTCCAAATCTAACTGGTGTTGTATTCCGTTCGATGGTGAGCACCTCTTCGGAACAAAATTAGACACAGCCATCTCCAAAGTAACCGGCGGAAAGTCCGGGCTCATCCCCTCAGACAGGAGGCCCAAGCAGCAGAGACCTCCTCCCTTTAAGCGGAACCTCCCAGAGAGATATAGGGACGCGAGAGCATACAGACCAGGCAAGGAGTATCGAAGGAGCTGGAAGAATCCTCAAACGTCCTTTTATGAAGTTTCAGAAGCCTAAGGCGCCTGCTTCCAGTGACCAAAAGCCCTTTTTGAAGGTGCGCCCGTCCGACCAGCGGTAGTGGGAGCAAGACTCTCCAGTTTCAAGCTGGTCTGGGCGGAAACCATAATGCCGCGTACACACGGTCGGACTTTTCATCTACAAAAGTCCGACAGCCTGTCCGACAGACTTTCGGCGGACTTTCGGCGGACTTGCGGCGGACTTGTTGCAGACTTTCTAACGAACGGACTTGCCTACACACGACCACACAAAAGTCCGACGGATTCGTACGTGATGACGTACACCGGACTAAAATAAGGAAGTTGATAGCCAGTAGCCAATAGCTGCCCTAGCGTGGGTTTTTGTCCGTAGGACTAGCATACAGACGAGCGGACTTCGGGGTCCGTCGTAGTTACGTCGTAAAGATTTGAAGCATGTTTCAAATCTAAAGTACGTCGGATTTGAGGCTAAAAAAGTACGTTGAAAGTCCGGAGAAGCCCACACACGATCGGATTACCAGCCAGCTTTAGTCCGTCAGCGTCCGTTGGACTTTTGTAGCTGAAAAGTCCGACCGTGTGTACGCGGCATAAGGGATACCTGGACCCTGGCCACTGTCACCTTCGGCCACAGGTGGTCCTTCAAAAACCGGCCCCCAGGGGATCAGTTCTATCCAACCCGTATTCCTCCATCTCGGGGAAAAAAGGTTGTCGCTACTGAACTACATCCAAGATCTTCTCCAAAAACGAGCAATAATAGAGGTTCCGCCAGCACAACGAGGCAGGGGATTCTATTCTCCATTATTCCTCGTCAAGAAGAAGTCAGGGGACTTTCGACCGGTTCTGGACCTAAAGAACCTCAACAAGTCCATCAGAGTGGAGTCATTCAGAATGGAGAGCTTGCAGTCTATCCTCCAGGCCATAAACCTGGGAGACTGGATTCTCTCCATAGATCTTCAGGATGCCTACCTGCACATTCCAATCCACGGGGCATTTCAGAAATTCCTGCGATTTTCGGTGGGTCAAGGGCACTTCCAGTTTCGAAGCCTTCCCTTTGGGGTCTCAACAGCCCCCAGAACATTCACGAAGGTGTTACTACCAGCAATAGCCTTTTTGAGGGAGAAAGGTGTAAGGGTCCACCATTACCTGGACGACATCCTCCTCCTCTCAAGCAGCCAGGAATCACTCGTCCAACATCGCGAGATCCTGGTTTCCACCCTAACGAGTTTAGGATGGATAATCAACTGGCAGAAAAGCAACATCCAACCTACCCAAAGGATGGTCTTCCTGGGAGCCGAACTAGACACCCGAGCAAACACAGTGGAATTGCCAAGGGAGAAGTTGTCCCTACTAATTCAGAAAGTGAAAGGGGCTGTCCCAGCGTCATGTCTACCGGCCAGAGCATACCTCAGCCTCCTAGGTTCCCTATCAGCAACCATTCCAATGGTCAGATGGGCGCAATGGAATACCAGACCCCTGCAAGCCTCCTTCCTGCGCCAGTGGGATGGATGGTCCATGTCCCAATTGATTTGCATCCCAGAGGAAGCCAGGCTATCTCTACGGTGGTGGACCCACCCCGACAACCTCAGCAGATGCAAGCAGATAGTCATCCTCCACCAGGAGGTAGTAACTTCGGACGCCAGTCTGGAAGGATGGGGGGCACACTACCTACACTATGCAGCTCAGGGCCGCTGGCTCTTCAAAACCAAGGATGTAGTATCAAACGTCCTAGAGATGAAGGCAGCCTTCCAAGCCCTCTTGGCATTCAGCTCACTTCTGAGAGGGAAACAGGTCCTCATTCAAATGGACAACCGAGTGGCTGTAGCCTACATCAACAGGCAGGGGGGTACCAAGAGCATCTCCATGATGCGGGAAGTCGGTCCGGTGATGCAATGGGCTCAACTGAACCTGTGGGACCTGAAGGCGGCCTATATTCCGGGGGTTCAGAACTTACTGGCGGATTCTCTCAGCAGAACATTCGTTTCCAACAACGAGTGGTGTCTAAGCCCACAGGCCTTTGCCCTCATATGCCAGACATGGGGTCATCCAGACATAGACCTCGCAGCAACACCAGAGAACAAGAAGTGTCAGAGGTTTCTGTTGAGGAACCCCTTCCCCGCAGCGGAGGGTACGGATTGTCTCCAGCACGCCTGGAACTTTCGCCTAGGCTACATTTTTCCACCGACCCCACTGATAGCCAAGTTCCTTCTGAGGCTCAAACACTCAACAGCTCTAGTACTGGCTGTGATTCCCTTTTGGCCACGGAGGCCTTGGTTCACCACCCTCCTGCAACTGAGCACAGCGGATCCACTTCCACTCCCGGTAACAACGGATCTACTAACCCAGGGCCAGCTACTACATCCGAATCCAGAGAGATTGCACCTAGCGGCCTGGAGACTGAAAGGTCTAGGCTCCAAGATCAAGGATGTTCTCAGAAGGTAGTCGATACCCTGCTTCAAGCCAGGAAATCCTCCACGAATAGCACCTACGAGAGAATCTGGGGAAAGTTCTCTTCCTTTGCTCAGGAACAAGGTTGGGACCCTTCTTTCCCATCAGCAATACAAGTGCTTGAGTTCCTCCAGTCAGGTCTAGACAAAGGCCTTAGTTCTTGCACCTTGAAAGTCCAAGTCTCTGCCATCTCTGCTTTGACAGGGGTTAAGTGGGCACTTAACCCTCTGGTGGTGCAATTTCAAAGAGCCTGCCTGAAGCTAAGAACTCCCAGGAAACCCTCATTTCCAACATGGGATCTATCAACTGTCCTAGAGGTTTTATCCGGAGAACCATTCTCCCCACTTGAGGATACCTCCCTCTGGGACCTGACTCTAAAGGTATCATCCCTAATTGCCATCACATCAGCGAAGAGGGTCTCAGAAATGCAAGCCTTGCTGATCAAAGAACCGTATCTGATGGTTTACCCAGACAGGCTAACCCTGAAGCCTTCAGACAGGTTTATCCCAAAAGTCTCCTCTTCGTTCCACTTTAACCAGGAGATTGACCTCCCGGCTTTGATCACGGATCAGGGCGTCCCTCATCCTCTGGATGTCAAGGGCAACATTCTGCATTACCTTTCGGTAACCAAGCCATTCAGAAAATGCGAGAACCTTTTAGTCATCCCACATGGGTTCAGGAAGGGCCAGGCAGCTTCTGCCCGTACCATCGCCTCATGGCTCGTGAAAGCTATCAAGAAGGCCTACTCCTTAAGCACCTTGCAGATTCTGGAAGATCTAAGAGCGCATTCCACCAGGGCAATGGCTACTTCATGGGCAGCTTACTGTAAAGTTTCAGCGGAAACCATTTGTAGAGCGGCCACTTGGTCTTCGAGAAACGCCTTCATTTTTCATTATAGAATAGACGCTGCACGCTTAGCAGCAGTTGAATTTGGGAGGGCCGTCATACAGGCCAATTCTTCTGTTTCTTGTCAATAAATTTGATTTTGCATTCCCACCTAGTTTGGCGAGTTACTCCCCAACGTGTATGCTGCCATGATGCGACAGGAAAACGGAAAATTGTATACTCACCTTTCCGTAATTTTCCTTTCCTGTCGCATCTTCATGGCAGCATACAATCACCCACGCTCTGAGGTGACATGTGTATATATTTACAGAGAATACTGGGGCAGGTGTCTACTCTCTAATTTATAGCTATGTGGTCCTATCAGGTTGTGGAGGCAGAGTCACAACCCAACGTGTATGCTGCCATGAAGAAAATTACGGAAAGGTGAGTATACAATTTTCTGTTTTCCTGACGCCTCAGTCAGAAAGGGGATTCATCAGAGAAAATGACTTTCTCTCCAGTCCTCAGCAGTCCAATCCCTGTACCTTTTGCAGAATATCAGTCTGTCCCTGATGTTTTTCCTGGAGACAAGTGGCTTCTTTGCTGCCAGACCATCCGCCAAAAGTCTTCGCCTCAATGTGCATGCAGATGTTCTCACACCTGCCTGCTGGCATTCCTGAGCAAGCTCTGCACTGGTGGTGCCCCGATCCCGCAGCTGAATCAACTGTAGGAGTTGGACCTGGCGCTTATTTATTTCAGGTGCTTATATAGCGCCGTCAATTTACGCAGCGCTCTACATATACATTGTATATTCACATCAGTCCCTACCCTCAAGGAGCTTACAATTTAAGGTCCCTAACTCACATTCATACATACTAGGGACAATTTAGACAGGATCCAATTAACCTACCAGCATGTCTTTGGAGTGCTTGCTGGACTTTCTTGAGCGTCCTGAAGCCTTCTTCACAAATTCAGTGGAAATGTTTTTTATAGAATTAAGTTAATTTTCATCGCAAAGAGGGACTTTGCAATTATTTGCAATTCACCTGATCACTCTTCATAAAAATCTGGAGTATATGCAAATTGCCATCATAAAAACTGAAGCAACAGACTTTGTGAAAATTTTAATATATTTGTGTAATTCTCAAAACTTTTGGCCACAACTGTGCATCCATTGATCTAACAATTTCTCAAAACAGTTAAAATCAAGGCATGCCATGAATGAGAATTCAGCTTTGCTCTCAACCAAATTGTCAAGCCATCAAATGCCTGGTGTCATAACTAAGCACATGTGCAGCATCATGGCAACTGTGAATCAAACAGAGACTAACATGGCAGCTTCCTTGTCTGTAAAGGATAGCGGGGTTTAGTTCTAGTCTAGTTCTAAAGAAGCATGCATACTAGTTCATTGAGTAAAGCATTGTTTGTTTTCCGTGCAGTCAAAATTCTCCTTTACCGCTCTTCTGTGTTTTTAAATCAAGATCCTGTGCATGTACAGACATGCTGCAGGTCTTTGCTAGATCTACGAACCTGGCAGAGACCCACAGCCTGTCTGCGCATGCCTGAGATCAAGTGTGCATGTGCAGACATACCACGGGTCACTTCCCGGTCCTATAGACCTGGCGGAAACCCATGGTGTGTGTGCACATGCCTGGGTTCTCGTGTTGAAACGTTGCCTATTGGGATGTGTCGTAGACATCTCAGAAGGCAGTGGATGGCTAGACATGCAGTACATCTGGAAAGATTTTGCAGCGCTTCATCTTTTCCACATTTTATGTTACAGCCTTATTCCAAAAAAAATTAATTCATTATGTTCTTCACAAGTCTATAAACAATAACCCATAATGACAATGTGAAAGAAGTTTGTTTGAAATCTTTGCAAATTTATTAAAAATAAACGAAAAAAATCACATGTACATAAATATTCACAGCCTTTGCTCAATACTTTGTTGAAGCACATTTTGCACCAATTGCAGCCTCAAGTCTTTTTTGAGTATGCAAAGCTGGATTACACAAAGCCGGGATCTCCTGTTTGTAGTGATTATAGTATCATGGGTAGATAATTAATTAGTAGTTATTAAGTAATCTTCCGCAGCAACCCAATTCTTACAGAGAGATGCACTTTATTGACTTCCAACACAGAACAAAGTCTTGCAACAGATGTCAAAATCCAACAGAGTAAATATAATATTAGCCTTCAGAGTCCCATGTTTCCTAGACCTGTGCCTTCATAATCCCACACCGAGTGAATAGACTGAATGCAAGGTTATATTCAGCTGCAGTCGTAAACTACCCTAATTTTGCATTCTTGCATATTAACATTAACATAGCCCAGAGTCACTATCTGTCCCCTTTTAATATGTGGAGTAAATCTTGTTTGTCCACGTCCTCTTTGATATGTGTAATTGAGTTGGCTCGGACAACTCAGTCATTGTCAACTGAAATCTGGCCTGGTTATGTGTGTATATATTATCTATCAATCTAATCTAATCTATCTATCTAATCTATCTTCCACATGAATCTACCAACATATTACAACACTGTTTACTTGGTGCTCGCAGTCACAAACGGTCCTGGCTTTTAGGATAGACTTCACATGTCCTGACATTGGATCAGAGTTCTGTCTATCATAAGAGAAGGTCGAGGAGGCGGGACTGTGTGTGACTGTGAGCGCCGAGTAAACAGGAGATCCCTTTGTGTAATCCAGCACAGAACAGGCTGCAATGGTGAGGCTGCATATGGGAACAGATCAGGCTGCAATGATGGGCACTGACCCTTATTTTGCTTCAAATTTCTTTTTCTAAAATGTAAGGTGTTTTTTCCCTAAAACTTCCCTCATAAAATTTAAGGTGCGTGATATACACTGATAAATACGATCAGTCGAGAGATCTTTGAGACCTGTTTTTGTTTTGTTTATTTCTCCGTGTAAACCCACTTTACAAACAAAAAAAACTAACACCTGCAAGACAAAGGCATAATGAGCTAGTATTTAAAAAGAAAGAAATTGCGCTAGGTGCATAAAAATAGTGATTAAGTAAAGTACAAAAGTCCTGCTGCTATGCACTATAACCCCGATATAAGGGCACCCGAAAACTAGATAATAAATTAAAAAGTGCAGCGCTGGACATGTGAAGTGAATGGTAAATATCATTAAACTATGTGCTAAATTTAAATGAGCAATATTAACTTATAAGGTATTTGAATTACCAATAACCATAAACATATAATAAAAATAGTGAATTACCTATAACCATAGGCATATAGCATTACAAAAAACTCCTGAAAATAGAACTTTTTAGAAGTACATATAAGTCCAAAATAATAAATTATCGTGCAGTGTGAATATACGTATGACATACAAAAAGCCTTGAAATTAATGCTTTTAAAGTGCAAAAATGTCCAAAACAGTGAATCTTCGTGAGATGTATATTTCAAGAGTGCATCTTCAATAATCGTTGTTGCCCACCACCAGATAGGTGAAAAAATAGGAGGCTTACCAGAAAGCCTGTGACCACCCTTATTCAGGGGGGTCAAAACAGGCTTAGTAGATATGGGAGGACCACCACATGGATACTCCGTTTGGTAGATGGATCAAATGGACCAGGGCTCCTTGCCAGGTAGTTCTCCAGCCGACAACCGCTGTAAATACTCTCCCAGCTCCCGTCCTCTCCTGGGGCAGACTTAAGGCTTCCGCAGATCCAATATAGAAAGGTGTGATGTATAATGCCAAAAAAGATAAAAAAGAAAAGGCTCCGCTGGTGCAGATAACTTCGAGTTTCTTTATTGGCAAAAAATTGCGGTATCAAGCATTAAGAAACATAGAAAAACGAGCAGAGTAAAAAAACGACACTACCGCCGTTTATTTAAAAATCGCGCATGCGCGGTGCGTGCAATGTTGTGACCCTACGGCCGTTTCGTCACAACTGACGTCATCAGGGGTACGCACCGACGCACGCGCATGCGCATTAAATACACGGACGTCTAGACGGAGAACGCTATGATTGGTTCATACTAGGCGGTGCTTCATATAGGAAATCAGCTGTGGAGAGACCTGCCATGGAGATGAACCTGTCTAACCACTTAAGCGTAGGGAACGTCAAGGTGTTAAGTTACATCCCAATAAAACAACAGCCTGTAAACACTCAACCGGTGCCATCTAGTGGTTCTTTTTGGGAATTACACCAAAAATCCAGCACATAATCAAACTTCATTATAAAAATTGTTAAAGTAAATTGATATGGAAATTAAAAATAATAAAAGTTTATAAAAACCTATATATATATTAATACATTTGTTATTATAATACCCGCAGACATCTATGGTGTTATACGGCTAAAAATAATCCAGACAAAAGACATATTATAATAGAAGCGACAACAAATGATGTCACCACCAATGTCATCTGATAGGGCATTAGAAGATTATGATGCCCAAGTTGATGTCAACCTTAATATTTATAATTGATTGAGATCAGGTAACATTACATCACTATATATGAAGTGAATTTATATATTATATTAGGGAAAAACGGAAGGGGATAGAACTGAAGCTTGTTAGTGCCCATTATGAAAACAATAACATAACCTGCTCCTTACAATAATTCTAAAATAATTATAAACAATTATGTAAATACTACCCTATTCAAAATGAGGGCTGAATCAGTGTATAAAAATTAGATATACCAAAGTGTGACATCAACTTCTCCACCAACCTCAACTTTCAACTGTTGTTGATGAAACAGTTGATGTCCCACTCTATATTTAAACCGTTCGGGGCATGGGAACCAAGCCTAAAGATCCAGTTGGTTTCTGATCTTGATATGGTTCGCTTCCCATTGCTGCCTCGCCAGTGTGGAACATATTTTTCTATCCCTATGAAGGTGGTACCACTGGGGTCTCTGTTGTGCACTTCGTCATAGTGTCTAGAGACACTATGTTTATCGAACCCTTGTTTGATATTAGTAATATGTTCCCCCAACCTTACACTAAGTTTCCTGGTGGTACGTCCCACGTACTCCAAACCACAGGGGCACCTGAGGAGGTACACCACACACTTGGAAGCACAGGTTATAAGAGAGTTAATAGGATAGGTGACCCCTGTACCTACTGATGTGAATTCTGTAAGCCTTCTTTGGCATACCACGTTCACTTTACAAACCCTGCACCTTCTACAGGGAGAAAAACCCTTTAGGTCGCCAAAGAAGGTCGAACGCTGAGGTGGATCGGGGACATTAGGTGCTAGAGTGTGCCTTAAATTCATAGCCCCTCTAAATAGGATACGGGGATTGTTAGGTAGTAAAGGGCCAAGTACACGGTCGTTTTTAATAACTGGCCAGTGTCTTTTAATGATTCTCTTAATGGCCCAGTGTTGGCTGGAATAAGTGGTGAGAAAAGCTAAATTAAAGTCCTCACCATTGTTGACCTGAGGGGGTTTGTCTCTTAGAAGTTCCGTGCGCTCTCTATTCCCGACTTCCGCAATTAAAGTTTCTAGCCCAATTGCCTCATAGCCCTTTTCCAGGAACTTCAATTTAAGAGATGAAGCCTCTCTGAAATACTCATCCAGATTCGAACAGTTCCTCCTCAGGCGTAAAAATTGGCCCTTAGGGACAGCGGATAGCCACGATTGATGATGGCAAGAGTTAAGAGGAATAAAACTATTCCTATCGGTAGATTTGAAGAAAGTGGATGTGGTAATTCTCCCATCCACTATAGTAATTAATAGATCCAAAAAGTGGATCTGTGCCGAGCTAGCCTCATGAGTCAAAACTATACCTCTATCATTTCCATTCAAGGAGAGGAGGAAGTTGGACAAAGATTCAGAGTCGCCATCCCAAATAAATAGGACGTCATCAATGAATCTTCTCCATATGACCAATTGGGAAGGTTTATCACAGAAAACCACGTCCTCTTCCCACTTGGCCATAAAGAGATTAGCCATAGATGGAGCGAATTTCGCTCCCATGGCCACTCCCCTTGTTTGTAGGTAATGTTTGTTGTTATGCCAGAAATGGTTATGTGCCATCGAAAAATCCAACAGCTCCATCACAAAGTTACATTGTGTGACGGAGATGTTGGAGTCACGATATAAAAAATGTCGCACCGCTTCATGACCCAATCGGTGGGATATGGATGTATAAAGCGACGCGACATCCGCCGTCACTAGCCTATAAGTGTCTTTCCACTCTATGCTATCCAATATATTAAGGACGTGTTTGGTATCCTTAAGGAAAGCGGGGGTGCCCATCACCAGTGGCTGCAGATAAAAATCAATATATTTACCAACTCGTGAAGTGATGGAATCAATACCACTGATGATGGGCCTTCCCGGGGGGTTAACCAGAGTCTTATGAATCTTCGGCAAGATATACATAACTGGCAATCTGGGGGCCAGAGGAATAAGATGTTCCCTCTCTTTTTTATTGAGAATCCCCATATTGTACCCCTTGTCAATCAAACCTTTCAACTCCCGTTTAAAGCTGAGCGTTGGGTCAGATTGCAGGGGTAAGTAGGTGTCTGCATCAGAAAGAATTCTTTGCATCTCATTATTGTAGGAGTCTTTGTCCAAAATGACAATGGCTCCGCCTTTATCGGCGGGGCGTATAATGATGTCCTTCCTTTTACATAGAGCCTCAATTCCAATTCTAACGTCATGTTCAGGTTGTACTGTTCTCATTCTTAGGTTGGTTAAATCCTTTAGTACTAAATCCCTGAATATGGCGACATTCGGTGCTGAATTTCCAGGAGGGTTAAACAGTGATGCATTCGACAAACCTGAATGCACCACTGTGGAAGCCTCTCTGGTTAGTTGTCTAGATGGATTGCTTAGAATATACCGTTTAATGTTGAGTTTACGAGTATATTTCTGCACATCTATAAATGTCTGGAATTTATTCAGATTCCGCGGTGGCACGAATTTTAAACCTTTATTAAGGGTGGAGAGCTCTTGTTTGGAAAGTTCTTTGGTACTTAGATTTATAATCCCATTCGTATCTATAACCTCCTTCTTTTTTGTGGGGTAAAGTCTCCTCCCCCCTCTGCACCCTCTCTTGCGTCGCCGTTTCGTTTGGTTCTTCCTCTGCCCACCTGAAAATCCCGTCTAAAGCGGTTATTTTCTTGTTGGTTTTGAGGAGGACCAAAAATATTTTGATTGCCATTTGGACTAGAAGTGGATCCCTCCATAGTCCGTGCCAGAGGGGAAAATCTATTGCTCATTCCCCTTTCTTGACCTTGTTGTTCCCGTTCAGCTATTCCTTCACCTTGTCTCTGTCTACCTCGATGGACTCTCTGGTTGCGGTGGTAATGCCCACCGTCATATTCATAGTGGGCCTCATCGCCCCTATATTGTCTCCAAGATGGAGATGGATTATGGTGTGTTTGGGGGAGAGGCCCCTTACTCCGACCCCTACCTCTTGTTTGGTTAGGATGTTGCTGAAAATCCCTACCTCTAGGGTAGGGAGAATTATGGGAGGTCGTCGACTGATTCACTCTCCGGGGTTCCTGGGTAGAGGACATGGTATGTGAGTCACTTGTAGTGCTATTAGTGACCGGAGTTCCAGAGGAAGGGGGAATCTGCCATTTAAAGACTAAGTTATCTTTATAGTCTTTAATGTCTCTATTGTATTTTCTCCTTTTTTTCTGTTTTTGTTCCATCTCCTCTTTAATTAAGATGGTTTTGAGCGCCTCTGATCTCCGGACATATTCCTGGTTATCCTTAAAAGGGGCTAGTTTACTCCTAATAGTGTTAATTTCTAAATCTAGCATTGTTAATTTCCTTTTCTTCTTGGCTACCAAGAATTGTAAAAAACCAACCCCCGCCTCGTTAAAATACTTAAACCATTCTCCCAGCTCATTATCCTCTTTTTGGGGATTAACCTCCCACCTGAGGCTCCTTGGGACCATATTTCCTTTTATGTATTCCTCTAAGTATGCTATATCCCATCTGGCATGTACTTCTGTAATAGTCAGATTTTTTAACCTAAGGAAGCACCCTGCCAAATCATCTCCAGGGTCCTCCTTACCGTCAAAGACACCCACAGTGTCAGTGACCACCTGATCTCACTGTTTTGGACATTTTTGCACTTTAAAAGCATTAATTTCAAGGCTTTTTGTATGTCATACGTATATTCACACTGCACGATAATTTATTATTTTGGACTTATATGTACTTCTAAAAAGTTCTATTTTCAGGAGTTTTTTGTAATGCTATATGCCTATGGTTATAGGTAATTCACTATTTTTATTATATGTTTATGGTTATTGGTAATTCAAATACCTTATAAGTTAATATTGCTCATTTAAATTTAGCACATAGTTTAATGATATTTACCATTCACTTCACATGTCCAGCGCTGCACTTTTTAATTTATTATCTATAATGAGCTAGTATGCATAACATACTAGCTCATTATGTAATGCTCATCTGAGATCGAAGCCCTAGCTGCGGTGCCCATACACTGCTCCGGTGGCCGACATCACTCCCGGGGGTTGGGTCCGGGTATCGCGGCTTCGACGCTGTGATTGGCCGGAGCCGCGCCGACGTCACTCAATGCGCGTGGTAATGGCATACTCACTAAAGCAACAGCACATACGTGCCATTGCTTCAGTTTGTGTCAGTGTGTATGTGCTGATGATGTTGGCACATGCAAATACAGGGGATATCTCCTAAACCGTGTAGGTTTAGGAGATATCCTGGGTAGCTACAGGTAAGGTTTATTTTAGGCTTACCGGTAGCACAAAGGGGTTCGTAAGGGTTTACAACCACTTTAATCAGGTTGTATTATGACTCTCACATTTTTGTATCATTTGTTGGTGTGCATTTGAAGGTATAACGTAGTTCGGTCCATATATATTTGGACACAGGCACAATTTTCATACTTTTTGGCTCTGTATGCCACCAGAATACAATTTAAAACGAAACAATCCAAATTAATTTGAAGTGCAGACTTTCAGCTTTAATTCAAGGGGTTGAACGTAAATTTCAAGTACAAATTTTAAGAACTGCAATCATTTTTATACAGCCCCCCCACCCATTTTTATGGGCTCAAATGTCATTGGACAAATGAATATATTCATAAATAAAATGTTAATTTTTAATATTTTGTTGAGAATCCTTTACTGGCAATGACTGCCTAAAGTTTGGAACCCATGGACATTACCAAAGACTGGGTTCCCTCCTTTCTGATGCTTTGTCAGGCTCTAACTGCAGCTGTCTTCAGTTGTTCTTTGTGGGTTTTTCTGCCTTTTTAGTTTTGCCTTCAGCAAGTGAAATGCATGCTCAATTGGGTTAAGATCAGGTGATTGACTCAGCCATTGCACAATATTCCACTTCTTTTCCTTCAAAAGCTCCTGGGTTGCTTTTGCAGTGTGTTTTGGATCATTGTCCATCTGTACTGTGAAGTGCCATCCAATCAACTTTGCTGCATTATGCTGAATCTGGGCTGACAGGATGTCTCTAAACATTGCAGAAATCATCTGACTGCTTCTGTCTTCTTTCACATCATCCATAAACACCAATGATCCAGTTCCACTGGAAGCCATACATGCCCATGCCATCACACTGCCTCCACCATGTTTTTACAGATGACGTTGTGTGCTTTGGATCATAAGCTGTTCCAAGCCTTCTCCACACTTTTTTTTTTTTTTTTCTTACCATCATTCTGGTACAGATTAAAGTGGTTGTAAACCCTCTCTTGGACGCCTCCTCGGTTCCCAGGGAGAATATATATATATATATATATATATATATATATATATATATATATATATATATATATATATATATATATATATATATATATATATATATATATATATATAATGCCCATGGTCAGTCTGCTGTGGGAGGAGTTGTCGGGTGGATGAACTGAATAATGGAGTGTTAGACTGTCATGGTCTGAGGGAACCCCCTTTCTGGGGGTGGGGGGGGGGGGGTGTGTGTGTATCTCAGGTCAGGAGCTGAGAGGGAGCCTCTCTCTACTCGGTCATTGAGAGGTGTCCTGGAGCAGGAAAGAGGACAGTTGGGAGAACGTCCAGGCAAGTCATTCTGGAGGGATCAATGCCGGGGTCGGTGAGTGGAAAGCTCTGGAAGAGACATGCCAGGAGTTGGAAGTAGAGCCAGGGGGAGAAACTGTGGGGTTGTTGTGAAGTCAGGTCGTTGCAGCCAGGAGGGCTGGCAGGATTTACATCGGACATGCTGGGATCAGTAGTCCAGTAAGTGTCAGTTAACACATTTTATTTTCTTCCTCTAAAATAGTTGCTACCACAAAGGGGACTGCAAACCCCTGCTGGTAATATGCCACCAGGTAAATGTTAGGACTTATTCAGAGTGAACAAAGGCAACTATATGGGAAGCCCACAAAGCTTTCATTAGGGGAAAGTTGATCTCTATTGGGGAAAGAAAAAAAGGAGAGGGTAAATACTATGTGGAAAATATGGTCAAAGAAATATATGAATTAGAACAAGGGCACAAAAAGCAAACGGAAGTCAAAACCCATCAGGTTTTAATCATAAAAAGAGATGAACTAAAAGATTGATGGAACAGGAACCAAGAAAGGTATTTAACAGAGTGATAAAGGAGAGATACAAATGGGGAAATAAACCAGGGAAACACCTTGCAAAAATTCTAAGGAATAAGAAGACTTTATATAGAAAGGATAAAAAACGAGAGAGGAGAAATGGTGTATAAAACAACTGATATCGCAAAGGCTTTTCAAACATACTACAGTGCATTATACTCGAACAGAAACACAAAAGGAAGAAGAAATAAGAAAAATAAAAATACAAGGCTACAGTAAAACCTTGGTTTGAGAGCGTTTTGCAAGACTAGCAAAATTTTTAAATAAATTTTGACTTGATCTACAAGTAGTGTCACGTCGCAACTGAGTATAAAAGAGGAGAGGCGCCTCTAAGTGTAGCAATATGGTTAAATTTTAATGAAGGTACATTTACCAACTCGCATGGTTGATGATTAAAAGAGGCACATATAAGTATGCAGGCATCCTGGGTAAAGCTGTCCACATACACCATCCACCACACCACCATCGAGGTCGTCCCTTCCGCAAGCGCTTCAAGCCTCGCTCTCAGATCGCTCTACTGCAGGGTAGTCTTCCTGGTCACGATTGCAGACTGACAGCAGTGAGCGCCAGAGGTGAGTAGGGCGGTCTATGTGGACAGCTTTACCCCGGATTCCTGCATACTTAGATGTGCCTCTTTTAATCATCAACCATGTGAGTTGCTAAATGTTGTACCTTTCTTAAATGTAACCATATTGCTACACTTAGAGGCGACTCTCTTCTCTTTTATACTCTGCAACTCCTGATGGATTTTGCTTCTAATCCCCTTGTGGATGGACATTTTATGATTATACAACCTATCACATTGCTGTAACCTTTTTATATGGACTATAGACTGAAGGACTTATGAATAAATGATTGTGGAAGGAATCATCTGAGTTTCCATTATTTCTTATGGGACAATTGTCTGATATAAAAGTGCTTTGGATTACAAGCAAAATTATGCTTGCAATCCCAGGTTTTTCCGTACCTAATAGACACCAAACTAACAAAAATTACAGTAGGTAGATTGAAGGAACTAGATGAACCAATTACACAAGATGAAATTAGAAGGGCATTGAAGGAAATATCTATAGGGAAAAGCCCAGGACCCTATGGGTTTACGATTAAATACTATAAAAAATTCCAAAATCAATTAATACCAAAATTGTGCAACTATCTGGACAAAATAGGGGAAAATTAAGAAATAAGAAGAGTCATTACTAGCCCATATTACAATAATACCCAAAGAGCTAAAGGATAAAACTGTCTGTTCTAATTATAGGCCCATAGTATTGCTGAACGCCGATACAAAGTTTTATATGCAAAAATTCTAGCATCAGGACTAAAAAATGTGATGCCAGAATGGATGAACGCAGACCAAACAGGGTTTGTACCTGGTAGAGAAGGCAGGGATAATAGTATAAGAACAATGTTAATGCTGCGAAAGGGAAAAAACATGGGATCCCCAGCGCTACTCCTGTCAATTGACGCGGAGAAAGCGTTTGACAGGGTAGACTGGGGATTTATGACGGACAGGCTCCAACATCTAGGATTGGTACCTAAAATTATGCGTTGGATTAAAAATCTATACAGCGGCCCTATGGCGAGGGTTAAGTGAGAAGTGGAAGTATTTTCCTGCCTTTTGAAATTTTCAGTGGAACAAGACAGAGGTGCCTGCTCTCGCCACTCCTGTATATACTGTCATTAGAACCATTTCTATCAACTTTGCAGAATAGTGACGATATAGGAGGGGCGAGAGTGGGAGAGGACCAACATAAGGTGGCCGCATACGCAGATGATATGTAATTGTATGTAACCAAACCAAGGGTGACACTGCCAAATATAATTAGAGAAATAAAAAAAATATGGGAAACTCTGGAATTTTAAGATTAATCCCATAAAAACAAATCCTAAATAAAAGCAAAAAAAAAAAAAATACAACTTGCACTACAAAGGGAATTCCCATTCACATGGGTGGGAGGTTTAGCAGCACCGGACATAAATAGATATTAATATAAAGCAGTTATTTCACGAAAGGTAGAATGGGTGAGCGAGAAAAAGTGGGTTAAGATTTAAAACACTTTAAGCAGGACATTACCGCACAAAAATATATGGGTACCACGAAAGCATAGAACACTAGACCAAGAAGCACATGATCCGACTAGAAACATATTTAAAATATGGGATTTAATTCATCAACGGAGAAAATGGATATACAATTCACTAGGGATGCACCGAAATTTCGGCCACCGAAACATCGGCTGAAAATGGTCCTATCGGCAAAAAGCCGAAAGAGAATTCTTGCCGATACTGGCGCTGAAAATCGCGCATGCGCAGTAGAGGCGGCAGAACCAGCAGCTGACATCACTCATTGTGTGGGCGGTGTGCACGTTCATCGCGGTTAGGACGCTACAACGCCGCACTCGTAAGCACGTTCCCTGCTGAGACGCTGGCACCTTCCCTGTGGACGCTCCTCGTGCTTGTGAGACGCTGCTGGGACCTGAGAGACTATGCTGGGAAGCGAGAGACGGTTTTATAGAGGGCTGCACATAGCATACTCAAGTACAAGAGTGGGCACTGTCACTCCTGAATGGCTACCATTACTATTCGCCGGTGAGCATTGCTGCTTTTGCCTTCTTAAACTGACAGAAACAAACTAGTAATTTTATTTCTTGATTATTTTATTATAGTACTAGTCTAGTACTGACTATTTAAAATAACTGTGTCTGCACTGCAGTAAATCTGATCTGACTTGTGGCAAAAAAATTATATAATTGAACTATAAATGCAAAAAATTGATTCACCACAATCTCGCCCCAAGTGAACTCAAAATAGCAGCGCTAAATAAATCCTAATCCTAAATAAAATAAATGAAATAAAAGAGTGATGAAATAAAATAATCCACCTGTCATATACTTATATACTCACTCCTTCCTGCTACTGTGCATCAAATTAATATAAATTCACAAATATAGTGCGCATAACCAATTAAGTGAATAATATAACTGTACACAAAAATATATATAATAATATATATAAAAACCAGTGAAAATCAGTCCACAAATGTGTAAAAAAAAGTCCAAAAAAAATATTGATCCGTGACGTGATACAGTGTAGATCTCCACTTTAAGTAACTCTTCCACCGCACCTCTGTGACTGTGAATCCACTCCCCTTTAGGTTAATACACTCACCAGCTCCTTTCGCCCACACTCTCGTGTTGGGCCACAAACCCCTTCAACTATTGGACTGCTCTCTCCTGGGAGCTCTTTGGATTCCTCCTCCTCCCTCTCGCCCCTACCCACCTTCCCATCATCTTCCTCTTTTCTCCCCCCCCCCACTCTTTCACCCTTTCCCCCTTCCTCTCCCCCTTATTTCCCCTCCTCCCTCCCCTGGTCGTCCCCCCCCCCCCCCCCCCTCCTCCTCTATGGCTGGGGATTCCCAGAGAGCGCAGTTGGTCCCCTCAGGAGGAGAGCTTTCTAACCTATGCATTATACTTACAAGAAGCTTTTTTAAAATAACTCAGGAATGAGAATGATATATAAAATAAAACGGATTGTTAAAGTATAGTTAATCCATGTCCCTACAATGCATGCTTCTGAGATTACTGCATTTTCCACAGTATATCCTGTTTCATAAATACTCCTGTACGTGATATTTATCTTGTATTCTCAAGTGTACTGTACATTTCATTCAATAAACATTACTTGTGTTAAAAAAACAAAAAAAAAAAACAAAAAAAAACATTTGCGCAAATATTGTGGGACCTTTAGAAATCAGTAGCACCTTCTTTTTATTCTACTGGTCATGTGCTTTCAGAAAATTATAGGGTTTGGTGGGGTCTTTTACAAACTTTGAAAGCTATAAGTGAAAAATATAAAAACAAAGGAAAAATTGCAAAATAGCGTACAGGGCCTGGCAGCGAAAGGGTTAAAGGTTTTACTAAAGATTCTCGTTCCCTCTCTCCTTTTGGACTACCTAAAAGATATTATATTCTAGAGCCCTTTCCCTTATATCAACAGTTAATTATGTATATTTTACTTCTACCCTATGTTGTTCATTGGTAGGTCTTTGGTCAGGATATACTTTGTTTGCTCAACATTCCTTTTCCCTGAAGTCTTGGGTTAAGAAGAATTTTAGGCTTCAGCCTTTTATCTTCAAAAAATGTTTTGTTTTGTTGACCACTTTAAGTGTTTAGTGTAAGTTCTCTTCTAACCATTTTTCCTCTTATGGTGGTTTATTGGTTGTCGTCCTCATTCCTGTTTAAGGTTCATTATTCTTTCAAATTACTGTCTACCCCTATTTGTACTATCTGCCCTGCTGTGGAGCACTATATTCTTTTGTGGGTGCCTTTCCTTGATAGTATCACTTTTTGCTCAACGTTTTTACTTTCCATCTAGCTTTGTTCAAGCATTGATCCATTTGTATATTTTTCTCGTAAGATATTCATGCCCATTTTGATTTTTCACTGGCTGCTGCCCACCCCTCAGTTGGATTGCTGATTTTTTTTTTTTTTTTTTTTTTTTTTTTGCCACATCAGCAAAGATTTTATTTGGGAGATATTGTTTCAACTTTCAAGTCAATCTCATCCCTAAATAATTTCACATCATGGTGGCTTACTCTTTTTTCGTCGTCCGGTTATTAAATAATAATAAGGCCAGTCAAAAATACAAATATCCCCCAAAAATAAAAATTTTATACCCCTAGATCCTACCCCCCCCCCACATCTAAGAAACTAACCCCTACCCCCCCCCCCCAGCTTACCACCATAGCGCTTCCCGCAATGGTCATGATCTGTACCATTCACTTACAATCTTCTGCTCTTTTACCTTTTTTAAGTATATAACATCTAACTCGAACTGAAGTTAGGATTTCCATTTGGTGAACAATCCGGCTCTGTCTCCCACGCCTCAGCCGCTCGGGGGGAAGACCTATATTTTACCCAATCTCTCCACACCTCTTCAAACTCTTCCATATCTGTCCCTTCACTATATCTCAGGTACTCCAGGCAATGACTTTCCTCAATTTTGTTGAACCACTCCTGCGTTGTAGGTTTCTTACTATCCAACCAGTGTCTAGGAATAAGACTTTTAGCCGCATTAAGGAGGTGCGGCAACAGTGATTTCAGATACTTCTCTGTGGGCATATTACTCCCATGATGTAAGCACACCCATGGGTCATCTGCAATCCTCTTACTGGTGATCTCAAATATGATTTTCCTTATCTCCCCCCAGTATTTTTTCATTACCGGGCACTGCCACCATATGTGTGCCATTGTCCCAATCTCCCCGCAACCCCTCCAACATGATTGCAACATTTCTTTCCGGATTCTATGAGCTCTATCCGGGGTGATTTTAGACAGAGATAATTCCCCTAGTGGACTTTAAAGGCACATATAAAAGAGTGTGTGAAAGAGTATGTTAAGTAAACAACAATTTATTAATTACAAAAAGTTCTCATAAAGACATCAGACAATGACATAAATAAAAAAGGAATGCGATTGCACATATTTATAGCTATTAATACCAATACGCTTGCACCCGACGCGTTTCAGAGTTCTTTTAGCCTCCTTCAGGGGTGGTTGTAAGCTTTAACAGAGATTTCTATATAGGGAATGGTATATACAACATAGACATAATAAATACATGTGTATATCAAGCTATAAAGCATATAGGTGCAGTATTATATTCATTTCGTTTACACTTACATTGGTATATATAAATGTTGGCTGCGCATTCCAAAGAGGTTTAAAAACAACGATATTGACACATACTGCCCATCAAGCGCGTCTTCCAATCGTGGTGTGTAGAACTTTGTTTAGTATATCCAAAGTATTCATATGGCCTCTATCGAGGTGGAAATAACTGGGTAAGGATGTATGAGGTGGTTTTCCTTCCTAATGATAGGAAGAGAGGCCCATTAATCAAGGGCATGCGAATGTTTGGATCTGGAATCACACTGGGGCCAAATGCGGGTCCTGTAGGTTGTGAAAATGTATAAATGAATGTATAGTGACCAGGAAAATAAATTCAGTAATAGGTAAGAAGTTTTGAGATGTATCCTACCTGATAGGCCTACGGTACAGAGTTCAAAGGAGACCACCAACTGATGGTAGGTGTAGGCCAGGTGGGACTCGGTTTCTTACTATCCAACCAGTGTCTAGGAATAAGACTTTTAGCCGCATTAAGGAGGTGCGGCAACAGTGATTTCAGATACTTCTCTGTGGGCATATTACTCCCATGATGTAAGCACACCCAAGGGTCATCTGCAATCCTGTTACTGGTGATCTCAAATATGATTTTCCTTATCTCCCCCCAGTATTTTTTCATTACCGGGCACTGCCACCATATGTGTGCCATTGTCCCAATCTCCCCGCAACCCCTCCAACATGATTGCGACATTTCTTTCCGGATTCTATGAGCTCTATCCGGGGTGATATACATTCGTGACAGGACTCTATAATTCATCTCAGAAACCCTACAGTTTACTGAAGTGGCATTCACTCTACCCAGGATCTTCCCCACCACCCAATCGCTGATCTTAATTCCTAATTCCTCCTCCCACTTCCTAAGGAAAATCGAGTGCTCTACTTCTCCCATTTTAATCAAACTTCTATAAATCCTAGACAACTCCCCCCCCTCCCTTTTTTCCCCATAAACACTTTTTCAAGGGGGCGAAGATCTTCCATAGACCTCGTTCGTTGCGGGAGTGAATCAAAAAAATGTTTCAGCTGCCTGTACCTCCACTTATTAATAATAAACCATTTATCTTTTGCTTTTAACTCCTGGTAGGAACACAGCTTATCCTCACTCATGATGTCTTTTAATTGGGCCTCTTCCTTCAGTATCCATCTCCCAAACAAATCTTCCCTCCCCGGAAGAAAATAGTCTGTACCCCCATTTTTCCTTATGTATTTTATCCCATACATTTAACGCGTGTTTAGTGATATGCAATGTTTTAGTGCTTAATTTTCTAAACTGAGGTGGTATCCACACATTTTTACTCAAATCCACCCCACTCATTTTACTCTCTCTATTTTCACCCATTGTTTTTTGTTATTATTTTTTACCCAGTCTAAAATACGTGAGATAACTATAGCAACATAGTATTTTTTTATATCAGGTGCCCCCCACCCCCCTTGCTCTTATCATTAACTGGTTGTGCATACTTAATTCGTGGTTTTTTACCCCTCCAAATAAACATTAGAAACAAAGTGTGCAATTTATTCAAAAAATTATGTGAAATTGAAATTGGGAGCATCTGGATTTTGTAGATAATTTTTGGGAGAACTGACATTTTGAGTAGGTTGATCTTGCCTCCCCATGAGAGCTGATTGCGTGGGAATTTATTCAAATCTGTCTTTATCTTATTAAGAAGTGCCATATAATTGTATAAATGGAGAGAACCGCGCTTGACCAAAAAATATATTATAAAACGGCAACAGCATATAGTGCGATTACACCAAACATAAATAGTCCAATAAAGAAGGCTGCGCTCAGAAAAAAAGTCTATGCAAATGACATCAAGGAGATTTTCAAATCCTTTCAAAGTAAAAACACCACCACCGTGTATTTCTAAGCAGTAGTGACAATCCACCGTAGTAGTTGAGCCTGCTTACCAGATGGCAAGCATAAAAGGGCAGGTGGCTATAGCCCAGCGAAGGCCTTTTAGCTTGCTGGCACTCCCGGTGTTCATATTGGGGGTAAATCTCCAGGTTCACTTGCGTTGTCACATATCACAATTCGCCACGAGAACCACGGGTAACCCAGAAGGAAGAAGAACTCACCATAGTATAAAATCTTTCAGATATTTATTAAAAAAAGTAGTCACTTACAGTTAGGTTAGTAAAATTGCATATACGAAAAGCCGGCCGGCATGCAAACATACGGAGCCCGTCCTCTCACTCCGAAAGCGTGGTGACGTCAGTGCGTACCTTCCCAGACGCGTTTCGTCATCTGACGTCAATGGGGAACGGGCAACGCAGCGACTCACCACAATATAAAGGGAGCCAAGCCTCGTTCTGAACTACGAGCATCAAGGCGCCATATTAGGTGTGGGAAAAAGTTCCCTTAGTTTGCGAACGTCCTGAAAGGGAGTGCATCACTACACACATCCCTCCCAAAACGAGCAACAACCTTACCTTACCCAATTAAGCACATTAATGGTACCTAACACAACCGTATGGGTGTAAAGTTGGATGTAAAAGTGTGATAAGAGTTCTATAAGAAAACATTAACAAAACCGCTACCATCCCAAATTAAAATGCATATGAAATGTACATAAGAGAACAGTTGAAATTAATCAGTGTATGGTGATCACCATACATTAACAGGAAAAATCCTGTACTATAATGCTAGCAGGAAGAAACCTGTACTGTAATAGGTGTCCTCTCATGAGGTTACAATTAAATGTCAATAGATCAAAAACGTGAAAATTAATTAGTAAACTTATTTAAATGTGTGGAGTTAGATGTATTATGTGGACTAAATTTTAGTCATAAAAAATTAAAAAATTTACATGGAAATCAATTATCTGATCCCAAACATATATCATGCTGTGTGTTTGCCTAATTAAATTGCAAACCAGAGCAGTGAATGAAAACGTAATGTATGTTGTATGTGAATAATAAAAAATAAAACTAAAAATAAAATTAAAATAAAATTAAAACTAAAACTAAAAATAAAAAATGTGAGTCAGAAAAAAAGAAATTCCTGATCATCATCAGAAATCATCTCTTTCAAGATTCTAATAAATTGTAAGGTGATACGTGCTCATCAGTTAAAAGATTATGTACCTGATCAGAAGTTGTAGTGATGCAAATGTCAAAAGCACCGCCATAGATTATAGTACTTAATGCGAGCCCCAACCTTGAAAGGGGGGGGGGGGGAAACACCCGCATACTCGTAATTCGGATCGAGTTCACAAGCCCCAAACACAAAATTTTTGAAAAATCGAAAAATGATAAAAGTGCAAATGCAGATAAAGAAGGAAAAAATCAAACATTATGGGCCCAATCCTAAAACCAATAATGCCAGGAAAATCATGAATTGTCGATGAAAGCGTTGACATCGGTATCGATGTTTAGCCCATAGGGTGCATAGGTTCTTAATCTATGGATCCAGACCATTTCTAACTTCGATATTTCCCTAACTAAGGAACTTCCTCTCCAGTGGGGACTGTATCTATCTATACCCAGAAAGATTGTATTAGAGGGGTCTCTGTCGTGCACTTGTAGGTAATGTTTTGATACAGAGTGGTTCCTAAACCCACTTAATGTTAGTGATGTGTTCGTTGAGGCGGACCTGAAGAGGTCGCTTGGTCCTGCCCACATATAGCAGGCCACAAGGGCACTGCAACATATAGACTACCCCCTCCGTAGTACAGGTAATAAATGGTTTAATAGTATATGATAGTTTGGTACTACTGGAAGAAAAAGTGGTAGTCCGTCTATGTGGACATGCACTGTATGCACAGACCCTACACTTTCTACATTTGATAAAATCCCTTTAAATGTCCAAAAAAACTGGGTTTAGAAATGGGTGGATTCAGAATGTTAGGGGCCAACTGGTTTCGTATCGAGGGCACACCCCTAAAAATAACTCGTGCTTTTTCTGGCAACACCTTACTCAGGATCCTGTCACTACGTGCCACGTGCCAGTGTTTGTATATAAGGTTCCTAATGGAATTGTGCTGTAGAGAGTATGTAGTCAGAAAGGGGACACCAGAGGAAAAGTTATCATTAGTGCGGGACCCCCTTTCTACCAATAAATCTTCTCTATTCACCTCCTTGACCCTTTCCAGGGTCGTCACCAGGAATTCCTCAGAATAACCCTTTTCCAAAAATCTATCCGTGAGAACATCCGCCTGCTCGGTGAATTGGATCTGACTGGAGCAGTTCCTCTTAAGATGGAGATATTGGCTCTTTGTTTAAACTCTCTTTATTGTTGTCCATCACATCTCAACAAATACAGTTCAGTACAAATTCGTTAGTGACAGACTTTCTTATATCAACATTAGCCGTAATCAGCAAGTTTATATTTAACAAGAATAAAATAAAATAAAGAATAAGGAGGAGGGGGAGGATAGTCTAGGGCTGTGTTAAGATTTCCTGTTGAGACCGTGAGGACTGATCTCGTGATTGGTACCAGTATATGCTACATTGAGGTTTACAGGTCCCCGGGGGCGGCGACCAGCAGTAGCCCCCGCCCACCGAAGACCCTCCAACCTGAGCGAAAATGATCTTCCGGACCAGGGAGAGGTAAGCCGCGGACCGCCCGGATCCCACCACTGGGCACGTCCTCCGGAGGAGGGGGGCACGGGGCCTCCACCTGTCCTCCCCCGGCGCGCCCTCGGAACCGCGGGCCCGTCCCCGCCCACTCGGTCCCCCCGGCCAGGAGAGCAGCCTTTCTTCAATTTTAACCGGTAGGTTATGTTGGGAGACTATACTCTTATACAATCAACAAGCAGTGCCGTATATAATATCACTTGATAGGGTAAAAGAGGTAGGGGTAAGAAGAGGAAAGAATAGAAAGTGGGGGGGAGGAGTAGCGGGGAAGGTGGGTGGGGTAGGGAGGGGTAGATAGGGTCAAACCTTGTTCGCTCGTGCTTCTCCGATCGCCCACTCCGGACCATGCGCCCCCAGGCAGCCCCTTGGTTCAGGCAAAGGCATCTGAGTCCATGTGCGGTCTACCTTTCAGTCCTAAGGAGAAACCATGGTGGGGGCCGTTCAGGGTGGGCTCAGTGGCCCAATGTGGGATCCGCCAATTTTAGTAGGGAAATGTCCAGGCTAGAGGGTACATAGGAAGTATCATGGAAGTGTTCTTGCCATATTGACCATATGGCTGTGTGCTTAACTGTAGTGTTTTTGCCCACTGCCACCCATTCCTCTGCTTCCCTTATTGCATTAACCCTGCATATCCACTCCTCTTTGCTCGGAATCTGCTCTTTCTTCCAGAAGATAGGCAGTAGGCGCTTAGCTGCGTTGAGCAAATGGGGTAGTGCGCTTTTTTTGTAGCGACTAACTGGTACAGGGGGGACATGCAGGAGGAAATGTTCAGGGTAAAAGGGGATCTCTATCCCGAGGATATCTTTGATCTGGTCCTTAATCATCAGCCAATATGTCGTTATTCGTGGGCACTCCCACCACAAATGCAGGAGGGTACCTCGGCCTCCGCATCCCCGCCAGCACCGATCCGAGCTAGCAGGATAAATCCGCGCCAGGTCAGATGGGACTCTGTACCAACGTGCTAGTAATTTGTAATTTGTCTCTTGCATTTTAGAGTCCAGCGAGCTGGAGTGTGTGAATTGGTACATACATGCTAGTTGAGACTCGGAGAACCCCTTCCCAAGGTCTGTCTCCCATGCTCTTATATAGGTAGGTTTAGAGGCCGAGGCCGAGGACCCCAGTAATTGATAAAGTTCAGAAATCATATGTGGGACCGGTTCTTCCAGTATAAACAGTCCCTCAAAAGGCGAGAGTGTTGAGATGTCTCTAATAGAGTTGCCGTGTACTGCAAAAAAGTGGTGCAGTTGTCTGTACTTCCAGAAATTTAGGTGTGGGCTACCTGGTCTATTTCCCAGAGACTCAAAGGGCAGAAGCTTCCCACCTCTCAGTAGCTTGCCACTGCTAGCGTTCTTGTCATCTACCCAGGCCTCAAAGAAACCTGCGCGTTCCCCCGGTGCAAACCAGAGGAATCCACCCAATGGGGCCAACGGGGACACAGGGGGGGCTAAGTTCAACCTTCTGTTTACTCTGTCCCATGTGTCAAGCGTAGATATCGTTAATGGGGACGTAGAATCTGATAGTCCCCTGTGTTCCCGTGAGAGCCACAGGGCGTAGGACAAGTTTCTGCCCGCCATATATTTTTCCATGGTCACCCAAAGTTTGGAATGTCCATGGAAGTGCCAATTTAGAGTCCTCTGTAGGGCAATAGCCTGGCAGTATCTCTGTAAGTCCGGGACCCCCAGCCCTCCGTATCTTTTCGAACGTCTCAGCACCTTCATAGCAATTCGTGGCTTCTATGAATTCCAAATGAAGGTGGTGATCAAGTTGGATACTTGCTTAAAAAAGGTTTTGGGGAGGCGTATGGGAGGCATCTGCATGTAAAACAGAATTCTGGGGAGTACGTTCATTTTTATTATATTTGTCCTGCCTATCCATGTGAATGCTGTCTTTGTCCAGTGTGTTAAGTCTTGTTTGATTTCTGTCAAAAGTCTGGGGAAGTTTGTGGAATATAGAGTGTCAAAGCTGTCTGTCAGTTGTATGCCTAGGTAGCGTAGAGAAGATTTAGTCCACGTGAAAGGGAATGCTGCTTTTAAGCTGTTTGTCATGGAGGAAGACAGGTTGACAGGTAGAATTTCCGATTTATTGTAGTTGATTTTAAAATTAGAAAGTGTACCAAAGTTTTTGAGTTCCCGCATCAGGACCGGCAACGAGACCAGGGGATTGGTTAGGTGGAACAGTACGTCATCTGCGTAGGCTGAGAGTTTGTGCTCCACAGTACCCACCGTCAGCCCTGTGATATCTGTATTTGCTCTCACTCTACGAAGCAGTGGTTCTAAGGCCAGGGCGAAGAGGAGGGGGGAGAGCGGGCACCCCTGTCTCGTGCCGTTCCCGATCGGGAACTTGGATGAGAGAATCCCATTAACCTTAACCTGTGCACAAGGTTCCGAGTAAAGGGCCAGTATCCAAGCTAGCATATTTGGGCCCAACCCCATTGAGGTTAAGACCTCTCTGAGATAAGACCAATCTATGCGATCGAACGCCTTTTCGGCGTCGGTGGAGAGTATTAGGTAAGGGGGGGTACATCTTTAGTTTTAGCCCAATGTATAAGTTGAATCGCACGAATTGAGTTGTCTCGAGCTTCGCGTCCTACAATAAAACCCGTCTGGCCTAAGTGAACTATAAGGGGGATAAGGTGTTTCAGTCGGTTTGCAAGGATTTTCGCTAGGATTTTGACGTCCGTATTTAGTAAGGAAATGGGGCGGTAACTCTGTGGGACAGTTGGGTCTTTACCCTCCTTCGGTATAACCGAGATGTGTGCTAAGAGAGCTTCAGATGGGATTTTGCATCCCTTTACTAGGGAATTGAAGTATTTACACATGTGGTTCATCAGGAGCGGGGAGAATTTGGCATAATAAGCTATAGTGAATCCATCAGGACCTGGGCTTTTCCCGTTGGGTAGAGATTTAATGGTGGACTCAAGTTCCGTGGTGGTGATGGGGGATTCTAGGTCTGCTAGTTGGTCTTCAGTCAGGGGGGGCAGTCCGTTGGTGGATAGATAGTCTCGAATTTTGGTCAGTCTGTTCTCTTTGGCTTCATGGGTAGTTTTTGCATCTAGGTTGTAGAGTTCGGCGTAGTAGTCGCGGAAACCTTCTGCTATCTTGGAGGAGTGGAATGTCATATCACCCGTGGGGGATCGAAGTTTGTGTACTTGCGTTTGAGCCCGTTTTGCTCGAAGCGCTCTTGCGAGCATGCGTCCGCACTTGTTACCGTGTTCGTAGTATCGGTGGGATAAGTGTCGCAATTGTTTACGTGCCTGTCGTTCTAACAACCGTGAAAATATGTCTCTGAGTTCCGTTAGTTCTCGTAGGTCATCTGAGGAACCTCCCGCCTTGTGTTTAAGTTCCGCCTGCTGAAGTGCATTCAGAACTCTATTGTAGTCAGCTTGCCTTTCTTTCTTTAATCTTGACCCCTGTGCAATAAGTTCGCCCCGTACAACGGCCTTGTGACATTCCCATCTTGTACCTTCGCTCAGATCTCCTTGATTATTTTCTCGAAAGTAATTTTTTATCGTGTCTGAGACCTGGGCTTCCACTACAGGGTCATCTAATAAGTATTCATTAAGGCGCCAGTTCCAGGTTTTCCGGGAGCCTGATGGAATGATAAAAGAGGCCTGGACCGGGGCATGGTCTGAAATGGTTATGTTTCCTATGGAAGAGCTTTGAAGAAGCTCTAAGGTCGGCCGGTCGAAGTAGACCAGGTCTATACGTGTGTAAACGTTATGTACCGCGGAATAATAACTGTAATCCCTCTCTGTGGGGTGAAGGGCCCTCCAGCAGTCAACTAGGCCCATCGTCTGAAGGGATTTTCGAAAGTGCCGAAGGAATGCGTGCGAATGGGAGGGCTTGCTGTGTGAAGTGTCCAGGGATGGGTCTGGGCTCACGTTAAAGTCGCCTCCTAAAACTAGGGATCCCTCTCTGAACACCTCTAATTTCTCTATGATTGAATCAAGGAAGGTCAATTGATTTGAATTAGGGGAATAGATATTTTGGCGAGGGTGAATTTAGTGCCTGCTATGGTCCCTTTCAGAAAGACATATCGTCCCAGGGGGTCAATCTTGATGTCTGAATATTGGAAGGGGCAGTTTTTGTGGATAGCTATGGAAGTGCCTCTAGATTTGTTGACTGGGGAGGTGCTATGGTACCACTGATTAAAGATATGTGTCGGTAATTTCGGTATGGCATGGTGTGTGAAGTGTGTTTCCTGTAGGAAAACTATTTGTGCCCTGGACTTTTTTAGTTCCCACCATAGCTTACTCCGTTTACAGGGTGAGCAGAGACCACGGACATTATAAGAGATTACCTTAACCGTTGTCATTGAAGAATGTTGGTGTAGGTCGGCTGCGGTCCCGGGGGCGGAGCCCGGAGCGGGCGACGGCAATCGAAAAGACCCTGTTAGGGAGGAGGAGAGCAAGAGAGAGGCCAGGGAGGGAGAAGAGAATAGAGGAGGACAGTAAAAAAACAAAATTAGAAATACAATTAAAATTAAAACAAACTATAACGTCAGCATAACCATATGCAACATTTAAATGTAAAGAGAACCTAACAATGGTTCTATATAGGCACAGACTGGGCCCAATGTGCCCCCCTTCTTCAGGGGACACATTTTGTCCAGGTCTGGTATCCCAAATGGGACTAGTGCCCACGCAAGGGCAGCCTCCTGGGGGAGCGTGGGCCGCCATGGAGGGGAGAAGGGAGAGGGGGTCCACCCCGCTCCCACCTCTTAAGTGCTGAGTTGTGACCCTTAGATTGGGGGGGGTTGTTGGAAATGGCTCAGTAGGGGGCTAGGGGGGGGGAATTGTACTTGGGGGAGGCCCCGGGAGAGTAGTACTAGTAGCTAAAAGGGTCTGGAAAAGTCCTCCATCTGTGTCTTTTCATGAAGCGGGTGAGAGCCTTGACCAACTCCACGAAGACAGATCATTGTCGGGACCAGGTCAGACCAGTCTCAGCAGCAGTTAGACTGTAAAGGAAGTTCCAGATCTGTAAGTGATCTAATAAGAAGGGGTGCCTCCGAAACAGGGGAGCAAGGATTTAGTCTCTCAGTGCAGCGGGGCCGGGGGAGGCATCAGATTCTTGCTGGTGGCGACTGCGTCTTCGGCCCCGGCGTTGGGGCATCTGCGTCCAGGGCTGGGGGAGTTCAATGTTTGGAAGGTTCATCATCGCATGGTCTCCTCGCCAATCCGGAAAGTCAACTTTGCCAAGTCCCAGGGCTGAGAGAAAGTGAGGGAGATCGTCTCTGGTGCGTAGGGTGGCTGAACGGCCATCTTTAAAGGCTTGTAAGTAAAAGGGAAAGCCCCAGCGGTATGTGAGGCCTGCTTCTTGGAGGGCCAGCAAGACAGGTTTTAGGGCTCGACGTTGCATCAGCGTGCGTCTGGAGATGTCCTGGAAGAAACAGAGGTGTGCGCCATCGAAATCAAAATAAGGCCTGTTGCGCATTTTTTGCATTATTCGCTCTTTGAGAGAGTATTTATGTAACTTGCATATTATATCTCGTGGGTTGTCAGCGTCTTGGGATGGTGGTCGCAGAGCTCGGTGGGCACGATCAATCTCAATGGGTTCAGTATCTGGTAAGTCCAGGATCTCCCTGAATATGCCTTGCAGGGAGGGGATAATGTCCCTAGGGGCTATATTGGCTCTTTGGAACCGACTCCAACCAGGGACGATGATGGCAACTGTCCACAGGTATGAATGAATTCCTGTCGGTCTCCTTAAAAAAAGTTGATGTAACAATATTGTCCTCGCTAATAGAGATTCTTAAATCTAGAAAATTAATGCAGGTCTGACTCATCTCATAGTTTAAAGTGATGCCCCTCTGATTAGCATTAAGGAAAACCATAAATTCCTGCAGGGCCACTTGTTCGCCATCCCATAAGAGGAGGATGTCATCTATGTACCTCGCCCACAGAATAATCTGGGGTACATCGCGAGCATAGATGACATCCTCCTCCCATTTCCCCATGAAGAGGTTCGCCAGGCTAGGGGCATACTTAGCCCCCATGGCCACTCCCGTGTTTTGCCTGTAAAAGTTGTTATCGAACCAGAAGTAATTGTGGGAGGCAGCATATTCCAGCAACTCCATTACAAATTCCACCTGATTGGATGGAAGGCCAGAATCTCTGTCAAAAATGTTTAACAGCCCCCAAACCCAACAAATGTGGGATGATGGTATATAGGCTAGACACATCAGCCGTAACCATCCACATCCCAGCTCTGACTTCAATATTGGAGAGTAGCCTGATGACATGCCTGGAGTCTTTAATATATGATGGCAATCTCTGTACAAGGGGTTGTAAATAAAAGTCTATGTATCTGCCCACCCGGGAGGTGAGTGAATCAATGCCACTCACAATTGGACGTCCCGGGGGGCAGACCAGACTCTTATGAACTTTCGGTAAATAATAAATTGTGGGTGTGCGTGCGGCCTTGGGAACCAAATGCAGGCCCTCCTTTTGATTAAGGATGCCCAAACGACACCCCTTATCAACAATTTTTTGTAATGTCTTTGTATATTTAATTTTGGGGTCAGAGGGAAGCATTGTGTAGGTGTTTTGGTCATCCAAAATCCTATACATCTCGGTCAAGTAATCTTGTCGATCAAGAATCACAATGCCTCCCCCTTTGTCCACGGGTCTTATAACCAGATCCTTGTTCTTACAAAGAGAATCAAGGCCTTCTTGTAGGGTTTTGTTGAGTTTGGCACCTTTGACCTCCAAAAGGTCCAAATCCTTCAACAGAATATCTCTAAACACTTTGAGTGCTGGTGCTAATGTGCCAGGAGGGTTGAATAATGAGGCGTTGGAGAGCCCCGAGTGCACAATTCCTGTCTCCAACGTCACACCATCTCTAATGGGATTACTAGCCACATAGCGTTTTATATTCAACTTTCTAACAAATCTATGAATGTCCATATAAGTATGGAACTTATCCAGCTTGGTAGGCGGGACAAATTTCAGACCTTTATCAAGAATGGCTTTTTCAGGATCAGTCAATGTTCTAGAACTTAAATTGAAAATCCCCTTCCCCGTTACTTTCTGGATCTTTTTTGCTGTTCGTAACCGCCTCCCCCCCTCTGACTCCTCTCCTTTCTCCCTGTCTTTTTATACCCTGGTTGGTTTTGTGAAAACCCCAACTTGTCTGGTCCAGGGGGGCCGCTGCCTCATTACGAGGTACTGGTCCATTAGGGTTTTTGAGTGAGGGCGTGGGAATACCCCTCCCACCACAATTGTAAGACTGGGAAAGATCCTGAGGGAATCTACCGTCAGGTCCATCCCTATCCATAAGTGGGAAAAAACTGTTCGATGTTGGAATGTTGCTTCCCCAATCAGGTTCAAAACCTGAATGGCCATAACCTGGTGATTGATATCCTAAATTTCCATTATATCCACCTCTCCAGGTTTCCGGGTGGGTGGTATTGTAACCCCCACCTCGCTGGCTGGAATAGGGCCATCCTCCCCTCCCTCTGTGGGGGGGTGCCCTATTAGAAGGAAAACCTTGTTGGTAATCTCTAGGGTCATAATTAGGGGGATATGGGGTTCCGGGTGCTCCACTCTGTCTCGTTTGACCACGTGAAGAGGGGCCACCTCTGGTGTTCCCATTGCCCCTATGTGGGGAATAATGGGGGTAGTGGTTTCCTCCTGTTCTTGGGGGTCTGGCTTGGGGCATACCCCGTTTATTGGGATGAGGAGCGGGAATAGGTGCACCCGATGGGCCTGCCGTTATATCCTGGGATTTTATTTTTTTTAGTTTTAGTTTTAGTTTTAATTTTATTTTAATTTTATTTTTATTTTTATTTTTTATTATTCACATACAACATACATTACGTTTTTCATTCACTGCTCTGGTTTGCGATTTAATTAGGCAAACACACAGCATGATATATGTTTGGGATCAGATAATTGATTTCCATGTAAATTTTTTAATTTTTTTATGACTAAAATTTAGTCCACATAATACATCTAACTCCACACATTTAAATAAGTTTACTAATTAATTTTCACGTTTTTGATCTATTGACATTTAATTGTAACCTCATGAGAGGACACCTATTACAGTACAGGTTTCTTCCTGCTAGCATTATAGTACAGGATTTTTCCTGTTAATGTATGGTGATCACCATACACTGATTAATTTCAACTGTTCTCTTATGTACATTTCATATGCATTTTAATTTGGGATGGTAGCGGTTTTGTTAATGTTTTCTTATAGAACTCTTATCACACTTTTACATCCAACTTTAGGTACCATTAATGTGCTTAATTGGGTAAGGTAAGGTTGTTGCTCATTTTGGGAGGGATGTGTGTAGTGATGCACTCCCTTTCAGGACGTTCGCAAACTAAGGGAACTTTTTCCCACACCTAATATGGCGCCTTGATGCTCGTAGTTCAGAACGAGGCTTGGTTCCCTTTATATTGTGGTGAGTCGCTGCGTTGCCCGTTCCCCATTGACAACGTCAGATGATGACGAAACGCGTCTGGGAAGGTACGCACTGACGTCACCACGCTTTCGGAGTGAGAGGACGGGCTCCGTATGTTTGCATGCCGGCCGGCTTTTCGTATATGCAATTTTACTAACTTAACTGTAAGTGACTACTTTTTTTAATAAATATCTGAAAGATTTTATACTATGGTGAGTTCTTCTTCCTTCTGGGTTACCCGTGGTTCTCGTGGCGAATTGTGATATGTGACAATGCAAGTGAACCTGGAGATTTACCCCCCATATGAACACCGGGAGTGCCAGCAAGCTAAAAGGCCTTGGCTGGGCTATAGCCACCTGCCCTTTTATGCTTGCCATCTGGTAAGCAGGCTTAACTACTACAGTGGATTGTCACTACTGCTTAGAAATACACGGTGGTGGTGTTTTTACTTTGAAAGGATTTGAAAATCTCCTTGATGTCATTTGCATAGACTGTTTTTTTTTCTGAGCGCAGCCTTCTTTATTGCCATATAATTGGTTTGGAACAAAGTTTCCTTCACTGGGGTGTTTTTGACCCCTAAATAGTTAAGCTCTTTTACCCCCCACCTAAATGGAAGACTCTTTTGATAAGCCTTCTCCATTTCTTTGTCCTCCCACTATTTCCAGTATTTCTGACTTAGTTGAATTGACCCGAAAGTTTGATAGTCTGCCATACGTCTTGATGGTCTCTAATAGGTTCGGGAGGTAAATCCTCAGGCGGGTGACATACAATAAGATGTCGTCCACAAAAGCGGCGATTTTATACTCTTCTCCCCCGATTTTAACCCCACTAATATCCGGGCTGAGTCTGATCCTAGCCAGTAAGGGTTCAAGCGTCCGCACGAAGAGCAGCAGGGAAAGAGGGCACCCCTGTCTAGTACCGTTGTACATCTTAAAAGGTTCGGAAAGCGTACCGTTTACCTTGACTCTTGCAGAAGGGGAGGCGTATAGACTTTTTATCCTTCTAAGCATGTTATTACCTATACCAATCTCCTCGAGCGTGTCCCACATGAAGCCCCAGTCTACCCTGTCAAAAGCTTTTTCAGCGTCCATTGACAGGAGTAGACCTGGGGCCCCCCTGTTCTTCATTATCTGGGTCATCATTAATGTTTTAATACCATTTATCTCTCCCTTCCCTGCCCGGCATGAAGCCCACTTGGTCAGAGTGGACGACCTCGTTAATGATCTTCAATCTGTCAGCCAAAATCTTTGCAAACAGCTTCGTGTCAACATTCTGGAGAGAGATGGGTCTATAGCTGGAACACAAAGTACTATATTTTCCTTCTTTCCTAATAATGGCGATACTTGATTCTAGTGCTTCCTTCCTCATCTCCCACTTTTCCCCTATCCCATTCATATAAGAGCACATTATGGGGATCAGTGTTTCCTGAAATTTTTTTATGATAGAGGACAGTCAATCCATCGGGTCCTGGGCTTGTAGAGCTTTCTTAAGTTCCTGTTCGGTTATAGGGGTTTCTAATATGGCTTTATCCTCTTCCGTGATTTTTATTAATTTTGCCTCTTCCAAAAAGATTTTATTATCCCCTCGCTTACGTCTACTTGATGCTGATTCCCTTCCTACTCTAACCAAACCAAACCAAAATTTTTTTTCGGGATTAGATATACTTCAAGCAGAATTAAAAGCAGGCACTATCTCTGCACCACATAAGTGTGGCTCCTCACAGCCCTACCCTCTCCCCCTTTTTTTGTTGACAGCTGCATTTTTTGTAAGACAAGTAACAAAGCAGGTGAGAGGGGGGATTGATGGGTAATCGGGATAGAACTGCACTATTACAGGCCCAGTTCCTGGAAAAAATTTCTTGCAGAGAACTTTATGGGAGCAAAATATTACATTCATTCCCTCAGGTGGGGCTGTGTTTTTGTCAATTGGATGACCAATTTTAGTACTGTGCTATGGGCATGTTGCAATGTATCATCTTTCTATACATGCCACATAATGTTATCCCTTTCATGACTAATGCCGCATACACACGAGCGGAATGTCCGACAGAAAAAGTCTGACGGAAGCTTTTCATCGTATATCCCGATCGTGTGTATGCCTCATTGGACTTATTTTTAGAAAATTCTGACGGACCTAGAAATAGAACATGTTCTAAATATTTCCGATGGAACCAATTCCTATCGGGAAAACCGCTCGTCTGTATGCTGTTCCGACGGACCAAAAACGAAACATGCTCTAAAGCAAGTACGAGACAGAAGCACTCGGTGTGGTAAAACTAGAGTTCTATTGGAGCTAGCACATTCCTCACGATGCTAATTCTGTGATCTTTTAATGCAGCGCATTCTTTTCTTCTTTATGATGCTAGAAGAATGAAGTTGTTTTGTGCTCATATTCACAGAGTTCTCACAAACTTATTTCTTCGTTATTTCTCCTGATCTCATGAATAATCTATTTTTTTAAAAGCCAGATCTCCATAATAATGTTTACAATTATTTTTTATAGTCATCTTTTATTATTTTTTATTTCATCAAGTTTTTGTAGGATTAATTAAAAATTATTTTCTAGTGATCTCCATATAATATAAACAATTTTTTTGTGTGTCAAGTTACCACAATAACATTATTTTCTTGTATTTTTTATTAACCTCAGCGAGGTTGGTGTCCCTTGTTAATTTGACATTGTCTTTTTGAAATGTACCTGCATACTCACAAACAAACTGTCCTATTTGAAGAAAAACACATAGGCCCATAGGCACACAGGGCACACATCAAGTCAGTGGAAAAGAAAATTTAAAGCTTGAGGAGTCCCTATAATTTTGAGCCCAATCTGGTCCAGGAATTCCAAAAATCAGGACCAGCAGCAGATGACATATCTGTGCCCCAGGCTGTGGTACTACCACAGCCTGCGTCTTTTGTCAGACCAGACTGAACCCAGGTCATCACTTTCTTCTCTTCGCTGCAGCCTTCCCTCCATGCTTCCCTGCAGCCTTCCTTGGAGGCTGTGGCTCTGGTGGTGGACTTGTGGCAGGAGGAGGAGGATGGGCTTGCTCATATATGTGGCTGTTCTCAGTCAGCTGGCCCCTCAACCCCTTCTGGAGGGCATCAAAAATAATTCCCTCACAGAGGAGGCGTTGGCCCTTCTCTAATCCTAGCAACCTGGTGGCTAGATAGCAGCCATAGGCCTCTTCAGCATCAGGGGGGCTCCTGAGGACATTGCTGGCTTCCCTAATGAGGCCCAGTGCTGCCTCCTCCGTCAGCGTCCCCTTCCTGGGCCTTTTGGTGGTAAGGCAGAGGGGAGACACCTGGGATTGAGCAGGCTGCCACTGGGCCCGCTCACCTCCTGGCTGCCACTGGGCCCGCTCACCTCCTGGCTGCCACTGGGCCCGCTCACCTCCTGGCTGCCACTGGGCCCGCTCACCTCCTGGCTGCCACTTGGCCCACCCTCCTCCTGGCTGCCACTGGGCACGGCCTCCTCTTGATTTTATCAGATATTTTTTTTATTAAAAATGTAGACATTCTCTGGCATAGCAATGGCCCCCCTACCCATAAAAAAATTAACATATTTCTCCCGAACTTCATGGGCGATTTGGGGGGTCAAGCCAGGACGGCCAGTATCCAGCCCCGTCAGGGGATTCTCTGTAATAAGTCTGGCCTCAGGCCCAACTGAGGCTATATAATTTTGTGATTTTTTTTTTCTTAAATTTTGCAGTATGCAGCAGCATAGGATGATATGGTTGATTTTGTAGTCCGCCATATGGATTGCTGTCAGAAACAGGCGAAACCGGCTGGCCATTATCCCGAAGGTATTCTCAATGACTCTTCTCACTCTGGCAAACCGGTAGTTAAAAACCCTCCTCTCCAGGGTGAGGGTCCTTTGGGGGAATGGCCTCATCAGGTGCTCACCCAGACCGAACACTTCATCTGCAATAAAGACGAAGGGGAGTCGTTCCACGTTATCCGCATTAGGTGGCAATGCCAGGCCACCAGTCTAGAGACACTGGTAAAACTCTGTCTGGGTGAACACTCCTCTATCTGGCTATTCTTCCCCACGTCCACATAGAGGAACTCATATTGTGCCGACACCACCGCCATTAACACTACACAATTAAACCCCTTATAGTTATAATAGTGAGACCCCGAATGGGTTGTTGCACGATGTGGACATGCTTCCCATCTATAGCCCCTCCACAGTTGGGGAAAGTCCCAACGGTCGGCAAAATGGGAGGCCAGAGTCTGCCATTCCTGTGGCGTTGAAGGAAACTGTGGAGTCAAGCAAGAAAAAAAAATATAAGTACTTTTGCACATAAGATTGCAAGCAGATTACACAAAAAACATTCTTGCACAACATCAGTATAACAATTTATTTTAAGGAGTATTTAAAGACTAAAATATAGGGCCCACTTATCAGATTCTTCACCCCCTCTGATGGCCCATTGATAAAATTGTAGGGGGGAAGAATTTGAGGTGACTTTGGGAGCCAAAAAAAACAAAGCCTCCAGCACTCTGCCTGAATTTAAGGAAACTCATTACATTTGGACACATTGTAAGGGGGGGGGGGGGGGTTATAAATACATTTAAGGACAACAATAACATTTCACATTTTAGGGGGTGTTTTGGGTAAAGCACTACAATGGAGCTGACAACATTGCTGACTACATTGTTAATAAGAGACTAGGCTATAGGTGTATATGGGCCCAGGATAGCATGCTGGGGAGGTTAGTGAAGGCAAATATGCATGTAGGCCAAAAAAGGAGCATTAAAAGCTTCCAGCATGCATGAGGATAAAGGGGTCATTCACAGCATATTACAATCATGGTAATTGGGGAATGATGGAAGAAATACAATACATTAGCAAACATTAAATGCATATAATGTGATGTTAAAGGAGAAAACTTACCTTTTAATATAGTCCTTCTGCAGGACCTGGATGATGGCGGAACAGGTCTCTGGGATAATGATCCCCAGAGCCTGGGGGGGAGATGCCTGTTGAGAACTTGAGGTCCTGCAGGCTTCTCCCAGTCGCCAAGTACCGCAACGTGGCAACTAGCCTCTGCTCCAGAGTGATGGCTCACCTCATGCAGGTATCCTGCCTGCTAAAATAAGGGGTCCGTCATCCTGAGAAAGTTCCTGAAATCATCAGAATTATTCTCCTGGATCTCACGAAGCAAAGGCATGTGCGAGAATTGGTCACGTTGGAGTAACCCATGAACTCCTCCTCGCCCTGTTCATGGACTGGACTTGGGTCAAAGTATAAACCCCAACACCAAGCCCCCACACAGCACGAACTCTACGACAAGTACGCAACATTGTTTCAAAACAGTCGGCTGGTCAGAACGAACTTAACAAAACGCAGTGAAGAACAGCAAGGCCTGTGAAGAGCGAGCTAACAAGAATGCACTGAAAAACATATACGAACTGACTACACGCACTGAAAACCAGATACAAACCCACAAGCACAAACTGAACAGCAGTAAAACAATCTGAAAAAGCTGGAGTCTGAAAAGCGCGAATCGTCTCTAACCAAGATTCTACTAACACAAGATAAACACGAGATTAGCAGAAGGAGCCCAAAGGGTGGCGCAGTGGCTATTGAACTTCCTTTTTGTAGTCCCGTTGTATGTGCTGTATGTCACCGCGTTCTTGACGGTCGGACTTTGGTGTGATCATGTGTACGTAACAGTTTCAGCGGAATTCCGTCAGAACTCCGTCAGAAAAACCTTCAGAGTTTGTTCCGACGGGAAAACCGGTCGTGTGTATGGGGCATTAGCCTATTTCTGACATTTGTTGCTTACAAGTTAAAATCCGTATTTCCAAAACGTCTTTCAGGACAGCACCCGAGAGATCATGGCTCCTCCTCCCACAGGAAACACCTCATCAATTAAGTCTTTAAATTGGAATCCTGAACGTTGCCTCATCAGTTTTTTGTGTTTCCTCCAGCTGGAGGAACACCTCTGGTGGGAGCCATGATCTCTCAGGTTTATCCTGGGAGACACAGGTTCTCACCTGTTAGGTCTTTTTAGGCCAGGAGAGTGAGCCTCCCACTTGCCTCTTACATGGACGGTCCCGTGGGCTCCCTCTCCCTCTTCCGTGCTCGGGGAGAGCCTGTACGCCGGGGGTGCTGCCTCAATTTTTGGCCTGACGGGCGGCCGCCCTCTGTTCCTTTTTGGGAGCGAGCGGTGGCGGCCGCCATGTTGCTGGTGGCAGAAGAGCGCTTCAGCCACGTACAGGCAGCACTTCCGGGTCGGCGCGTGCGTCATTTCCGGCGCAAAGCGCAGTGGGAGAGGGCAGGGTCACCTGGCGCCTTATTTCCGGTTCCAGGTCAGCGCGGCGGCGTTTTCGAATCTGGAACCGGTCGTTCACCACGCACCGCAGACAGCTATGGATAGCGATGCAGCGGATAAGGGGGCAAGCCAAGGCGCCAGCAAGGCTAAGGTAAGGGACTGTGTCCTCTATTACCCTGGGCCGTTTTCTCCTGTGGGGGGGTTACTCACCCTTTCCCCCCTTCCCCCACCACCACCCCCCCCCCCCCTCCCCTCTCAGAAGGTATGTTGCAGTGGCTAGATTTAGTATATCTGCCCTACAACAGGGGATTAGGTGGTGGTGGCTTGCATGGGCACATGGAAAATGAGATGTTCCTTCCTTAGTGCACCTGGGTGTATTGTTTACGCTGTATTACAGCCTTTTAAGCGTGGTTCCATGCCTCTTTTCTGTTTGTCCAGGCCAAAGGTTCTGCCCAACCAGTCAAGAAAAGGTGCCCTGTCTGCAAAGAAAAATTAAGCGATGCTTGGACCAAAACGCTTTGTGCAGAGTGCATTACAACTTTGGTCAGAGAGGAGACTCCATCCGTTTGTGGCGACTTAGTATCAACAATAAAGGATGAGCTCCGGGCCACCTTTCAGGCTTTTAGGTCAAACCTAAGAGAGGAGCCAGGTCCCTCTAGGGATCCTCTGGTTCCGCAGCCATCTTCAGAACCCCAGAGTGGTTCTCAAACAATTTTTGGGGGTCCGATATCCCAGGACGCTTCTCAAGGGTCCGTTTCCCTCGCTCCAGATGATACAGATTCTGAGGAGGAGGAAAATGAATCAGATACCACTTCTAAATACAAATTGTCACTAGAAGAGGTGGGAGGACTCCTGAAGGTAATCCATGCCACTTTGGGGATAGAAGAGGAAAAGAAGGAACTCTCACTGCATGACCGCATGTATGCTGGTTTAGAAGATTCAAAAGGCCGTTCTTTTCCAGTCCATTCAGTTATCACTGATATGATTAAAAAAGAGTGGCTGGAACCTGAGAAAAAGCCTTTCTTTTCCCGGGCTCACAAGAAAAGATTTCCATTTGAAGAAAATCCAGATTCTGTATGGAATAAGGTTCCAAAATTGGACTCTGCCTTTTCTCAGGTCTCTAAGTCTACTGACCTAGCCTTTGAGGATATGGGCACTCTGAAGGAGCCCATGGACAAAAGGATGGACCTGCTTCTTAAAAGAACCTGGCAATCAGTAATGCACAATCTGAAACCAGCAATGGCAACAACCTGTGTTGCAAGGAACTTGGATCACTGGGTTAACCAGTTGAAAGCCCATGTCATAGCAGATTCCTCAAAACAGGAGATTCTAGACTCTTTTTCAACCCTGTCGGCAGCAATATCATATATTGCGGATGCGTCTGCGGAGTCTATCCGCATGTCAGCAAGGTCAGCAGCTTTAACAAATTCTGCCAGAAGGGCCTTATGGCTGAAGACGTGGCCAGGGGATGCTGCATCTAAAAATAGATTATGTGGTATTCCGTTCGCAGGTGATCTGCTATTTGGTTCAGAGCTAGAGTCCATTCTTGACCGCACGGCAGACAAGAAAAAGTCGTTTCCGGTTAGGAAAAAACAGGTGCAAACCCGTAAGCGTTTCTTTCGGCCCCAAAAAGGTCAGCAGGAAGCAAAAACGCAGGGCAAGAGGAAGGCATGGTCTTCTCAGAAGCCCAAAGGTAGGGGTGGAGTGCTCTTCAATCCTCCTGCGGCCACCACAAAACCACAATGACTCTGTCAAGGTGGGGGGGAGACTTCAGGAGTTTCTTCCTCAGTGGAGAGCCATTTCCTCGAATCAATTCGTTGTAAAGATGCTCTCCCAAGGGTATGTGATAGAATTTACGGAAGAACCTCCAAGGAGATTCCTAGTGACAAACGTCCCAAGGGACACAGTCAAGGCTCTCGCCATGAAGTCCCTAATTCAGGAACTGAAAAATCAGAGAGTCATTGTTCCGGTCCCAGCAGGGGAGTTCTTCCAGGGGTTCTACTCACATGTCTTTCTGGTTCAGAAACCTTCAGGAAAGTTCCGTCTTATCCTGAATCTCAAAATGCTAAACAAATCAGTGGAATACAGAAGGTTTCGGATGGATTCAATATTTTCAGTAAGAAACCTCCTGTATCAAGGGTGCTATATGGCATCAATAGATTTACAAGATGCCTACCTCCACATTCCTATTGCCACCAGGTCGCAGAAATATCTGAGGTTAGCACTGAAAGAAGGGAAGAAGGTGGTACATCTGCAATTCAGGGCACTCCCGTTTGGTCTGTCATCATCCCCAAGGGTCTTCACGAAAATAATGGCCGAAGCTCTGGCGCCTCTGCGTCTAGAGGGAATCTCAGTTATTCCTTATCTGGACGACCTGCTGTTTTTTGCCAAGACCAGAGAAGGTCTTCAAGAAAACTTGCTCAGAGCCCGGGTTCATCTAGAATCCATGGGGTGGATTTTAAACCTTCAAAAATCAAATCTGATTCCCTCACAGGAAGTGTTTATTCCTGGGTTTCCGTATCAACTCTTTAGAACAAAAAATTTTTCTTCCAGAGGAAAAACAGAAAAAGTTGATACAAGTGGTGTCATTGCTACAGTCCAATCAAGTTCTGTCCATCAGGAAGGTTATGTCAGCATTGGGAACCCTGACCTCTTCCATTCCGGCCATCCAGTGGGCAAAGCTCCATTTCAGACCTCTGCAAAGTTTTTTGTTAAAAACCTGGAATCACCAGCAGGATTCACTAGATTCATTAGTGAAGATCCCTACTTCAGTAAAAAGAAGTCTGTGGTGGTGGAAGAACCAGACAAGGTACTCAGAGGGGCTGTTATGGTCCTTCCCAACTCAGGTGAGGTTGACAACAGATGCCAGTTCCTGGGGTTGGGGGGCTCATATGAGCGGCCGGTGGGCCCAGGGCTCGTGGGACACAAAAGATGCCCTAAGGTCCTCAAATTGGAGGGAACTAAAAGCTATAGAAATGGCCTTACTGACCTTTGCGAAAGAAGTCCAGGGGCAACATACTCAGATCCTGTCAGACAACGCCACGGCAGTGGCTTACATAAACAGACAAGGGGGAACCAGAAGCAAAGTTCTGCAGAGCTTGGCAAAAGGCATTCTGAGTTGGGCAGAGCTCCATACTCTATCCTTATCCGCGGTCCATTTAAAAGGGACCTTAAACAGAGTAGCGGACTTCCTAAGCAGGAACCAGATTTTAGAGGCAGAGTGGCAATTGAATCCAGAAGTCTTCCAGCTAATAGTGCAGAAATGGGGGCGTCCAAGAGTGGATCTCTTCGCCACCCAGGAAAACTCGCAGATGTCTCGCTTCTTCTCCCTGAACAGGAACGAGGCATCACTGGGAGTGGATGCTCTGGCACAAGATTGGAAGTTTCACCTCTGTTACGCATTCCCTCCGTTTCAGCTTATCCCTCGGGTCATAGCAAAAATCAGGAAGGAGGAGACAATAGTGATCCTCATCACTCCTTTCTGGCCAAAAAGGCCTTGGTTTTCATCCCTTCTTCAGATGCAACAAGAACCTTACTGGCACCTTCCGTTAAGAAAAGACCTTCTGTTACAAGGTCCTCTGTTTCACCAGGAAGTAGCAAAACTAAAGCTCACGGCCTGGCTTCTGAGGAGCAGCTCTTGAAGAGGAAAGGTTTCTCGGATAGGTTGGTAGCTACCCTCCTATCCAGTAGAAAGAAGGTTACAAGAGCAATCTATTCCAAGGTCTGGAAAGTCTTCAACTCCTGGTGCACAGCATCTGACAGATCTACAAAACAAATTTCGTCTGTGCTTGAGTTTCTCCAAGAAGGGGCGGACAAGGGCTTAGCGGTCAGCACCCTCAAAGTTCAAGTTGCTGCGCTGGGGGTATTCCTGGAAAAATCTATTTCATCAGAACCTCTAGTAATAAGATTCTTCAAAGCTCTTACCCGGTCTAGACCAGTGGTAATCAAAAGCTGTCCAGCATGGAACTTATCGGTTGTTCTACAGGCCCTGACCAAGGAACCTTTTGAACCCATTAATTTAGCCTCCCTGAAATTGATTACTTTAAAAACCGTGTTTTTAGTGGCGGTTACAACAGCCCGAAGAGTCAGTGAGCTGCAAGCCTTATCAATCAGGGAGCCTTTCTTTTCCATTTTTTCAGACCGAATTGTTCTGAAGACGGATCCTAATTTTTTGCCGAAGGTCGCTTCGATCCAGAATCGAACTCAGGAAATAATACTTCCTACCTTTTGTTCTAATCCATCGGGTAAGAAGGAAGAAGAATTCCATACCCTGGATGTTAAAAGAGCAGTCTTGAGTTACTTAGAAAACACTAAAGACTTTAGATGTTCAGATGCTCTGTTTGTTTTATTTTCCGGTAATAAAAAAGGAAGACAAGCTTCTAGAGGAACCATTGCCAGATGGTTGAGAATGGCTATCTCAGAAGCCTATTCCCTTACAGGTCTGGAGAGTCCATTAAATGTCCGGGCTCATTCTACAAGAGCTTCCGCGGTGAGTTGGGCAGAAAAAGCTGGCGCCACCCCCGAACAAATCTGTAAGGCAGCTACTTGGACAAGTCTGACAACCTTTGCCCGTCATTATAGGTTAGACCTCATGACGGCTGGGGACCAGGCTTTTGGAAGGAAAGTCTTACAGGCTGTTGTCCCACCCTAAATGGAGTAAGTCTCGATTATCCTCTCGGGTGCTGTCCTGAAAGACGTTTTGGAAAATTGCAAGTTAGACTTACCGGTAACTTGTTTTCCAATAGGCTTTCAGGACAGCAGTAACCCGCCCTTTGTTTATGCTAATGCTGTAATACTATGATATAACTGTCGCTTATGTGTTGCAGCTGGGGCTGGAGTTCTCTACAAACAACTGATGAGGCAACGTGGAGGATTCCAATTTAAAGACTTAATTGATGAGGTGTTTCCTGTGGGAGGAGGAGCCATGATCTCTCGGGTGCTGTCCTGAAAGCCTATTGGAAAACAAGTTACCGGTAAGTCTAACTTGCAATTTTTTTGCTAGAAAATTACTTAGAACACCCAAACATTCTATATATTTTTTAGCAGAGAATCTAGAGCATAAAATGGCGATCGTTGCAATATTTTATGTCGCACTGTATTTGCGCAGCGGTCTTTCAAACGCAATTTTTTTGGAAAAGACACTTTCTTGAATTAAATACCAAACCGTAAAATTATCCCAAATCTCCATAGGCGGCGCTTTAAAAAAAAAAAAAACGGTTACCAGCTTTGAGTTTCAGAGGTCATCTAGTGCTGGAATTATTGCTCTCGCTCTGACGATCGCGGCGATACCTCGCACGTGCGATTTGAACACAGTTTGCATATGCGGGCATGACTTACATGTGCGTTTTATTTGCTACGCGAGCTCACGCCGACGGGGACGCTTAAAAATGTATTTTTTTTTTCTTTTTTGCATTATCACTTTTGAAAAAAAAAAAGTATCACTTTTATTGCTGTTACAAGGAATGTAAACATCCCTTGTAACAGTAATAGGTGGTGACAGGTACTCTTATGGAGAGATCGGGCGTCTAAAAGACCCCAAATCCCTCCTTTGCACTTCAGAGTATTCAGATCGCCAAAAACGGCGATTCAGAATACTGTATTTTTTTTTTTTTTTTTAAACGCCGCCTTTGGCAGCTGAGTAAACCGGAAGTGACGTCGCTTCTGTGTTTACGCGAAGAAGAAGTCGTTTCCAGCTGCATGCATCATCCCGGTATAACACCCTAAAGCCGAGGCCGCATATGTGTGTACGGTAGGCGGGAAGGAGTTAAATAATATACTAAAAAGGTTTCAGCAGACTGGTACACTGTATGTTAGAAATGTAACTTTTGATAAGCTATAATTCATATTTGTATGGTAGTGTTCTTTCACCATGACATTGACTGTTACAGAGGTCTGTGATACTAAACTATTCTACAGAACTAGCATGAAAGAAGCTACAGTATGTGAACTAAATCTAAAGTGCACTGCGTGCTTTGACTTACAGAATTTTGTTTTTCCTCATTTTAGGTTTAAATACGATTTTCCAAGTTGGCCAGGCCACTTTATCAGTTCATGCACCATGATGCCTGGGGAGAATCCCTCAAAGGTTGCAGAAATTGCGTCAGAAGCAACAGGATCTTGTCAGAACTGTACATCCTTACAGCAGGTATTAAAAAATGAAACTGTATAAATGCAACCCACTTTGTAGGTCAGTCACCTAAATTGGAATGCATATTGAGTCTAAATGAACTCTTAAATCTTCATTTGCAGTAGTTGATTACCAAATAGAAGTAACAATCAGTGTGTATATTCGCAGCTTTAAGCTGGATTCACACTCTATATTAATATTTATTACACACTATAGATTTACCAAAACCATATAATATGAGGTCTAACCATAAGAGTTTAAATTTGTATGCAATCAGACAGGACTTTGCACTACATGGTTTCAGGCAACAAAAGTGTGTAGAATGAACAAAAACGAATTCTTATCATTAAAACTGTTTGCTTTTTTTCTATGTGTCTAAGGCTCCGTTTCCACTAGAGCGACTTGTCATGTGACTTGGGACACCAAGTCGCATGACGAGTCACAGGCCACTGATTTCAATGGCAACTGTTCCAATCTATGCGACTTAAAGCTGCATCGACTTTGGAAAGGTGCCTGCACTACTTTAATGCGACTGACCCAGAGAGTATAAAGTTGCATCAAAGCTGCATTCTAAATCGCATGACTTTGAAGTTACACTAGTGGAAATGTAGCCTAAATGTGTTAGATTTTTTTTTCATATTCAATCTTAATTTTAATCATTGCTAATATTTGTACAACCATCACTGACTCCATTGTATTGTGCTTGTTTTTTCGCTTCAGTGCTTATCCTGGGACTTATTTATTGAGCTAGACCAAGAATACAAAGATGGAATCTGAAATTCCTAACTTACATTGTCCCAGGACAGTGACTAGCTAGTGAAGTTGGAGGATGAGTTTGACAACTTGGAAGCTAGCACTTTTTAACAGAATATTTAAATGGTAGTGTCGTTCTTGCATATTGCAAAAAAAAAAAGTGAAAGCATTTCAAGAAGAAATCAGAATATTATTTGTAAAAAAAGGATACAACTTTACTTTAAGGGGACAGAATTTCCACATGCACATATGCATTTACTGGATTTGTTCTACCTGGATAGAGATTATGCAGGTTAATTGTCAGTTGAAGAGACTGGATACAGATAGGCCTCTGAATTGCTGGAAAGGAAAATAGCGTGTGGTTGTAAAGGCACAAGTTTTTTTTTTTTTTTTTTTTTAATTTTAAGCATTCTTTGCATTGAACGGAGGGGGCGGGGCCCCAACCACAGCTCCATGTGTGAATGGACACACAGAGCCACGGCTCAGGAGCACGCCTGCTTGGGTGCTTCCACAGCAAGCTGCTTGCTGTGGGGGCACCCGGCAGGAGGGAGGAGCCAGGAGCGTTGGCGTGGAACCTGAGAAGTGGAGGATCTGTACTGCTCTATGCAAAACCACTGCACAGAGCAGATAAGTATAACATGTTTGTTACTTAAAAAAGAAAAAAAAACAAGACTTTAATAGCACTTTAATCAAGAACTGCATGTTACCTGTCTAAATGTGCCTAAGAACATATGCTTAAGAGCAGACTTCTTAAAACCTATACAATTGCTTGACGGCGCCCACATGGATTGTTCTTTTTATTGATGTACAATTAAATTTTATGTACTTTATAGGTCAAAGACACTTCACCTTTTCTGATCCAGGGAAAAATGATGTTGATCCCTGACATCCTCCGTCATCCGCTCTCTCCTCTGTGTTCCCCTCCATCCTCTCCCCCCCTCCTTCCCGCCTGTCAGCTTTGTGTCAGCACCCACCCCCCTCTGCTCCTGCTGCTCAAATTACTGTTATTGTTTTAAACCATCCTCTCGGTTTATTCATGTAATCTACCCGGTGTCTGTGCCTTATAAAAATAATGCAGCTATATACCTCATTTCTAAAGGGCCAATCGCCGCCACGTGACCCGCCACCTCTCTCCTCCTCCCCCCTGACTGATGTCAGCGGTGGGATCCTCAGCCCTGCCCGCTGCAGCAGTCAGACTGAGAGAGAGGCAGCGGGTCATTTCAAAATCGCTGATCTGTGCTCACATGACCCGCTGCCTCTCTGTCTGACAGCTGCAGCGGACAGGGCTGAGGATCCTCCCCGTGATGTCAGGGGGGAGGAGGAGAGAGGTGGCGGGTCACGTGAGCGCCGATCAGCGCTTTTTGAAATGAGGTATATAGCTGCATTATTTTTATAAGGCCCAGACACAGGGCAGATTACATAAATGGAGAGGATGGTGTAAAAATATAAGGAGCGGCGGAGGGTGGGAGCTGACAGGTGGGAGGGAGGGGGGAGAGGATGGAGGGGAGCACAGAGGAGAGTGCAGATGACGGAGGCACGTAAACTAACCACGGTGTCAGGGCTCAGCAGCCGTGATACACCGTGGCCAGTTTATAAAGCGGAGGGCAGAACCAGGCAGGACCAACCAGGTATTTCAGGTGTTACAAGGGGCCAAATGACACGGCACAAGCACTGTGCTGTTTAACTTTAAAGGAGCAGGAATATATATATATATATATAATATATATATATATATATATATATATATATATATATATAAACACTTTAATGCATTCCCTGCATTAAGGTAAAAAATGTCCTGCTACTTGTAGTGTATAACACTTAACCTGATTCCTCCACCCATCCAGTTCTGTCCCGCCTGCAGCACCATTTCTCCCTCTTCCTGCTATCACAGGAGACACAGGCTCCTGTTGCTTCCAGTCAAATCCATTAGGAAGGCACCTGGCTGTGTGGAGCTGCACTGTATGTGTCAATGGACAAACACAGCCCAGCTTGAAAGCACGCATGGGTACCACCTTAGCAGCCGGCGTGCTAAGGGGATACACGCAGGAAGGAGGAGTGGAGAGCGTGTGGAGGCAAATATAACATTTAACAAACAAGTCTTTATTATTTTAAAGGCTTCATGGAAGCCTGATATGTCCAACCCATCTCTACAAAATGTTATAATTGTAAGATGTCTTATATGCATATTACCGTTTAAGTCAGATGGTTATATTCTCCTATATAATGTCACAAGATACATGAACTGTCATATTGGAAGGGAGGGTATAGTATGACTAGGAAACACTATAACTACTTGAAGACCAGACTGTTTCATCCCCTTCCAGTGCAGGCCATTTTTCAGTGCGCTCACGCTTTAAATGTCATACAACACTGGAACCAAACAGGTGTGTTTTTTTTTTTTTTTCTTATAGGTAGAGCTTACTTTTACTTTTAGGTTCTCACTATATAAAGAAAAAAAGACAAAGTTTTGGAAAAAAAACTTTTTTTTTTTTTTTAGTTTCTGTTGTAAAACTTTGCAAATCGTCCTTTTTCATATATTTTGGCAAAAATATATTGAAAAAAGGGCAAATCGATGTATATTTATTATTGTGTGAACTTTATAGCATCTACAGTCTATGGTATACATAGTATTTATGAAAATTAATCAGTCCTGATATACTGACTATGTATAATGATGTAAAAAAACTTGCTGGATAGCAGTTTCTTACATTCCCAACTACATGGACAGGATTAATATATTCAAGAAAAAGATTTTCGGACAAGTACAAAAGTATATAGTGTATTTTCTTTATCGGTCAATGAGAGGGCCAATAAGCAATCCAACTGAGGGGTGGGCAGCAGCCACTGAAAAATCAAATGAGCATGAATATCTTACAAGAAGAATATCCAAATGACTCAATGCTTTAACAAAGCTAGATGGAAAGTAAAAACGTGGAGCAAAAACTGATACTGTCAAGGAAAGGCACCCACAAAGAATATAGTGCTCCACAGCAGGGCAGATAGTACCAATAGGGGAACACAGTCATTTGAAAGAATGATGAACCTTAACAGGAATGAGGACGACAACCAATAAACCACCATATCTCCTTTCTTGAGGGCCGAAAATGCCAGGACAATACAGATACCTGCAAATTGAATCCTTTTTGGAAAGTAGGCAGTCCATGATATTTAGTAAGGGGCATGGTGAATTTTTTAAGTTGGTTTTTGAAAAATGAAGAAGGGCCTTCCCTCAATCTGGGTGGATGTCATATGACATTCTCCCAGATCGTGCCTCGCACGGGGCCAAACTGCGGCATGATCTGTCACCAGCTTTGACTGATCAGTGTACTGGCTCACTGCCGGTACCATGTGTCCAATCACAGCAGGTCACATGACCGTTGTAAACAATGGATGACTTCCTTTCATGCCATCGATTGTGTACAATTGTGTTGCTAGCTATGATTGGTCAGTGTGATCACAAGGTACAGACAGTGCCAATCACAGCCCATCTGTACCATGTGATTAGCTCTGGCCAATCACAGCTAATCATTCAGTAAAATGCCTGCTTATAACAATGAAATACACTGCTATAAGCAATCACAATGTGTTAAAAAAAAATGATCACTTACTCAGAGTGGTACAATGTTACTATAGTAACAATATATTGCTCTGGTCACAGTGCGTTTAAAAAAAAAAAATCCTAAAAGAAAAAAATTTGAGTAAAAAGTAAAAGAATTGAAAAAAAACCCCCCTTTTTTTTTTTGTACTGTCACCAGCGTCCTTTAATCACAGCTACACCAGTTAGATGATGCTGTACTGTACTGGTAACAGTATGTAAAAATAAAATTATTTTTTTAATTTTCCAAAAAATTACAACTTCAAAAAAACTTACCATTGCCTCTTACTAAATACCCCGGACTGTCTATTTTCCAAAAATGGGTCATTTGGGGGATATTTGTACTGTCCTGGCATTTTTGGGTCTCAAGAAATGAGATAATTATTTTCACCAAGGAAATGTAGCAGAACACACTTTGTCCTGAATTTGTGAAGAACACTTATTTATTTACAAAAATTTATAACGGAAACAAAGACTCGTTTTATATTTTTTTTTCAAATTTTTCAGTCTTTGTTTAGCAAAAAATTAAAAACCCAGTGAGTATTAAACCACCAAAAGAAAGCTCTAGTTGTCTGAACAAAATGATAAAAATGTTGTTTGGGTACAGTGTTGCATGATTTCATTCAAAGTGCGACAGCTTTTAAAGCTGAAAATTGGCCTGGGCAGGAATTGGGTAAAGGTGCCCCGTATTTTTTTTTTTTTTTGTACAAAGTTGTAATTATTGACTCATACAACATAGACACACTTACAATTACATCCCAAATCACATTCTGCTACTCCTCCTGAGTATGGGAATACCACATGTGTGAGACTTTCACAGTCTAGACTTGTAGAGGGGCCCAAAATTCAAGGAACAGTTTTGGGCTTTCAAGGAGCATAAATTACGTCTAATTTTCTGACTGCCTATCTTTTCTTGAGTCCCTGAAGTGCCAGGACAGTGGAAACATCCACAAAATGACCACATTTGGAAAACAAACACCCCAAGGTATCTACATTGTGCTAGAGGCCTTAAGGTAGCAGAAAGCTGTGCTAGGAAATTGACTGCTTTAACCACTTCAACCCTGGAAGGATTTACCCCCTTAATGACCAGGCCATTTTTTGCGTATAGCACTGCATCACTTTAACTGACAACTGCGCAGTCATGCGACTTTGTACCCAAATAGAGCTTTCTTTTGGTATTTAATCACCTATGCGGTTTTTATTTTTTGCGCTATAAACAAAGGCTGACAATTTTGAAAAAAAACTATATTTACTATATTTATATTTGCTATAATAAATATCCAAAATAAATTAAAAAAAAAAAAATCTTTATCAATTTAGGCCAATATGTATTCTTCTACATATTTTTGGTAAAAAAATTGCAATAAGCGTATATTGATTGGTTTGTGCAAAAGTTATAGTGTCTACAAAATAGGGGATATATTTATGACATGTTTATTATAAATTTTTTTTTTTTTTTACTAGTAATGGCAGTGATCAGCGATTTTTAGCGGGACTTCTACATTGTGGTAGACTGGACACTTTTGACCAGTGACATTTATACAGCGATCAATGCTAAAAATAGCCACTGACTACTGTATAAATTACACTGGCAGGGAAGCAGTTAACACTAGGGGGCGATCAAGGGGTTAAGTGTTCCCTAAGGAGGTGTTTCTAACTGTGGGGAGAGTGTAGTGACTGGGAGTAGAGAGAGATCGCTGTTTCTGATCACTAGGAACAGATGATCTCTCTACTCCCGTCAGAATGGGGATCTGTTTGTTTACATTGACAGATCCTCGTTCTGGTTCTCAGGAGCGATCGTGGGTGGCCGGTGGACATCGCGGCTGCTGGCCACTCGCATCGGCTCCATCGACAAGCTGCGGGCGTGGTTGCTAGTGCTTTTAAAGCGGCCGACGTACACCTATGGCGTTTCGACCAGCCGAGCCAATTCGCCGCAGTATAATGACAGCGGCTGCTCGGAAAGCGGTTAAAGAAATCATATTTCTTTATTGTACATCACGTGACACAGAGCACCATAGTAATTACTATGTGGGTTATTGGCCACCTTCAGGTGATGGACACTGGCACACCCTAAACAGGAAGTTGCCTCCCTATATAACCCCTCCCATTACCGGGAATACATCAGTTTTTTTTCGCCAGTGTCTAAGGTGTTGGTCACCGTTAAAGATGTATTATGAAGAGCTCCACTGGAGCAATCCTTGCTGGACGAGCAAGCAACAAACCAGATCCATTCAAAGTGGCATCGTCGCTGAAAAAAACAAGGTTTTGCCTGTAATGCCTCTCTTTGAGAGCTGGACCCTGGGACCCAGTTCTTTGGTTATTTATCAAAATACCTAAGCCTTTCTGGCGGGGTGCTATACAGGTCCTGGGGAGTGGAACCCCTTTTTAAGGAACCCGGTCCCTGTAGGTCTTTTGCCTTAGCCCGCCGTGATGGGTGAAAATTGGGTCTGTCTGATTATTCAGCAGAATCCTGTGGTGGGGATAAGGTAAGTGAAGATTCTAAGGAACTTGGTTCACTTAAGAATACTTCTTTGCGCAAAAAAAATTTTTCTTGTCATGCCTAAGAATCGCCACTAGATGGTGTAGTGAGCTTACCCAAAGGTCATCTTCACAGTATCCATGCCTATCTGTATACGCCTTGTGTCTGAAAAAAAGAAACTTTGCATACCACTCAGGAGAGTTCTCCCAGCAGCCACTATGGATGAAAGGCAAGGGGGATTGCTGGGGTCTCCCCATGGCAGCAGCGGCTGTTTGTTTCCCCCTGCATAGACCAGCACTCAAGCAGCGGGTGGTCTGGCTTCCTCCCTTTTGAGGTTTTTTCCTCCTGGGCTTGGATGGCTTCCTTCCGACCACCTCTCTCCCCACCGCCCAGATTTTGAGCGGCGCTATGCACACGAGCGGGAATATTTTAAATTATTAAGGTCGTTCCAGGGGCGGGATGAGAGGCGTGACTTGGCGTCCACATGTTTTCTCACATGGCAGCGCAGGGCGACTCAGTCCTTAAGAAACTTCAGTCAGGAAAACATCTGACTTACGGAGGAGACACAGCAGCGGCTTGGGTGGCATATAGATGGTGTATACAGGCATTCTGAATGACACTTTTTGCTCAAGCTTCAGGCTGACCATTATTAGCAGCATTTATTGCTGTACTAAGGCTCAGCAGTGGATGCGCTTGGTTTTTATTACCTCTGATTGTTGCTTTGCACTATGCCTTCTAAAAAGGTGGTTTCACCCCCACAAAAAAGGCTCCAAAGGCATCCCCATTAGGCTCTGAGGACCCTGGTCATGCTTCCATAGTGCCTTCCTCACCAGACAAAGCAAGGAGCAGCAGTGCCAGCCCCTGTTTATATTACTGAAGACGTTTGTCCTTAGCTTTGGTTAAAAGTGTTACTATAGAGGTTAGCTGCTTAATCAAATCTTCTTCCAGCAGTGGAAAGAAACAAGATAGATCTCCCTTCCCCACACCGGGCCATTATACAAGGAATCAGCAGTGATGTGATCGCATAACATGATCATAAAAAGGCATGTTTGGATGGATATGTGTTGTGTTTACATAATCGCATAAGATGCTTGGTCGCACAAGGGTGCTTGGTCACACAAAGGGTGCTTGGTCACACAAGGGTGCTTGGTCACACAAGATGCTGGATCGCACAAGGATGTTTGATCGCATAAGGTGCTTGATACCACAAGGGTGCTTAAGCGCACAGGGATGCTTGATTACACAAGGATGTTTGATCACGCAGAGATGCTTGATCGCCTAAAAGTTGCATGATCACTTAAAAATTACATGATCACCAAAGGAGGCATGGTTGCATAATGAGGCATGTTAATACATGTTTACTTAAATATACATGATTCCTCATGTTCGCATAGGAAATGCATGTCTGCATAGATACATATTGCATAACACGTTTCGTAAACGCATGCTTACTTTGCAAAGATGCTTGTTCCATGGCACGTGCTACATTAATGCGACTGTACAGCCTGCACTTTTCATATTTTGCCTAAAAGCATATTTGTATGGACCATGCTTCCATGAACGCACGCTTCCATAGAGGCATATTGCTTTGATACATGCTGCATACATTACTGTATACGTATGTACTTGCTTTCTTTTGGACTTATTTACCTATGTGTTTGCATAAAACTACGGAACTACCTGAGGGGAGAGGCCTACAAAACAGTGCCAAGACCTCCTTATGAGGGGGCGCCCCTGCTCGATCAAGAAGGGGGGGGAAGACTTCTGTGTTTTTTGTTTTTTTTTCAGGGGCTTTGCAAGAAGAAATCCTTGACGGATCATTAACCACTTAAGGATCGCCTCACACCGATGTACGTCGGCAAGGCGGCACGGGCAGGCAAAATCACGTACATACACGTGATTTGCCTCCTGCGGGGGGGGGTCCCCCCCCCCCCCCCCCGCCCGGTGCCCGAGGCGGTCCTGTTATGTTCCCCGGCGATCGGAGGTGAGGGGGAGGCCATCCGTTCGTGGCCCCCCCCTCGTGATCGCCGCCGGCCAATGGGAACATTCCTTTGCTGCTGTATGCTAAACAGCAGCAAAGGAAATGATGTCATCTCTCCTCGGCGCCGGAACGGAAAATACCGAGCCGAGGAGAGAAGACTGAAATGTGAATGTAAAACACAAACACACACAGTAGAACATGCCAGGCACACAAAACACCCCGATTCCCACCCCCTGTCACAAACTGACACCAGCAGTTTTTTTTCTTTTTTTTTTCTGATTACTGCATTGGTGTCAGTTTGTGACAGTTACAGTGTTAGGACAGTTAGTATTAGCCCCCTTTAGGTCTAGGGTACCCCCCTAACCCCCCTAATAAAGTTTTAACCCCTTGATCACCCCCTGTCACCAGTGTCGCTAAGCGATCATTTTTCTGATCGCTGTATTAGTGTTACTGGTGACGCTAGTTAGGGACGTAAATATATAGGTTCGCCGTCAGCGTTTTATAGCGTCAGGGACCACCATATACTACCTAATAAATGTTTTAACCCCTTGATTGCCCCCTAGTTAACCCTTTCACCACTGATCACCGTATAAACGTTACGGGTGACACTGGTTAGTTAGTTTATGTTTTATAGTGTCAGGGCACCCGCCGTTTATTACCGAATAAAGGTTTAGCCCCCTGATCGCCCGGCGGTGATATGCGTCGCCCCAGGCAGCGTCAGATTAGCGCCAGTACCGCTAACACCCACGCACGCAGCATACGCCTCCCTTAGTGGTATAGTATCTGAGCGGATCAATATCTGATCCGATCAGATCTATACTAGCTTCCCCAGCAGTTTAGGGTTCCCAAAAACGCAGTATTAGCGGGATCAGCCCAGATACCTGCTAGCACCTGCGTTTTGCCTCTCCGCCCGGCCCAGCCCACCCAAGTGCAGTATCGATCGATCACTGTCACTTACAAAACACTAAACGCATAACTGCAGCGTTCGCAGAGTCAGGCCTGATCCCTGCGATCGCTAACAGTTTTTTTGGTAGCATTTTGGTGAACTGGCAAGCACCAGCCCCAGGCAGCGTCAGGTTAGCGCCAGTACCGCTAACACCCACGCACGCAGTGTTAGCGGGATCAGCCCAGATACTGCTAGCACCTGCGTTTTGCCCCTCCGCCCGGCCCGGCCCAGCCCACCCAAGTGCAGTATCGATCGATCACTGTCACTTACAAACCACTAAACGCATAACTGCAGCGTTCGCAGAGTCAAGCCTGATCCCTGCGATCGCTAACAGTTTTTTTGGTAGCTTTTTATTGAACTGGTAAGCACCAGTGGCCTAGTACACCCCGGTCGTAGTCAAACCCGCACTGCAGTAACACTTGGTGACGTGGCGAGTCCCATAAGTGCAGTTCAAGCTGGTGAGGTGGCAAGCACAAGTAGTGTCCCGCTGCCACCAAAAAGACAAACACAGGCCTGTCGTGCCCATAATGCCCTTCCTGCTGCATTCGCCAATCCTAATTGGGAACCCACCGCTTCTGCAGCGCCCGTACTTCCCCCATTCACATCCCCAACCAAATGCAGTCGGCTGCATGAGAGGCATTTTCTTTATGTCCTCCCGAGTACCCCTACCCAACAAACCCCCCCAAAAAAGATGTCGTGTCTGCAGCAAGCGCGGACATAGGCGTGACACCCGTTATTATTGTCTCTCCTGTCCTGACAATCCTGGTCTTTGCATTGGTGAATGTTTTGAACGCTACCATTCACTAGTTGAGTATTAGCGTAGGGTACAGCATTGCACAGACTAGGACACACTTTCACAGGGTCTCCCAAGATGCCATCGCATTTTGAGAGACCCGAACCTGGAACCGGTTACAGTTATAAAAGTTAGTTACAAAAAAAGTGTAAAAAAAAAAAAAAAAAATATATAAAATAAAAAAAAAATAGTTGTCGTTTTATTGTTCTCTTTCTCTATTCTCTCTCTATTGTTCTGCTCTTTTTTACTGTATTCTATTCTGCAATGTTTTATTGTTGTTATGTTTTATCATGTTTGCTTTTCAGGTATGCAATTTTTTATACTTTACCGTTTACTGTGCTTTATTGTTAACCATTTTTTTGTCTTCAGGTACGCCATTAACGACTTTGAGTGGTTATACCAGAATGATGCCTGCAGGTTTAGGTATCATCTTGGTATCATTCTTTTCAGCCAGCAGTCGGCTTTCATGTAAAAGCAATCCTAGCGGCTAATTAGCCTCTAGACTGCTTTTACAAGCCGTGGGAGGGAATGCCCCCCCCCCCACCGTCTTCCGTGTTTTTCTCTGGCTCTCCTGTCTCAACAGGGAACCTGAGAATGCAGCCGGTGATTCAGCCAGCTGACCATAGAGATGATCAGAGACCAGAGTGGCTCCAAACATCTCTATGGCCTAAGAAACCGGTAGCTACGAGCATTTTATGACTTAGATTTCGCCGGATGTAAATAGCGCCATTGGGGAAGCATTTTATCACACCGATCTTGGTGTGGTCAGATGCTTTGAGGGCAGAGAAGAGATCTAGGGTCTAATAGACCCCAATTTTTTCAAAAAAGAGTACCTGTCACTACCTATTGCTATCATAGGGGATATTTACATTCCCCGAGATAACAATAAAAATGATAAAAAAAAAAAAAATGAAAGGAACAGTTTAAAAATAAGATAAAAAAGCAAAAAAATAATAAAGAAAAAAAAAAAAAAAAAAAGCACCCCTGTCGCCCCCTGCTCTCGCGCTAAGGCAAACGCAAGCGGCGGTCTGTCGTCAAACGTAAACAGCAATTGCACCATGCATGTGAGGTATCACCGCGAAGGTCAGATCGAGGGAAGTAATTTTTGCAGTAGACCTCCTCTGTAAATCTAAAGTGGTAACCTGTAAAGGCTTTTAAAAATGTATTTATTTTGTTGCCACTGCACGTTTGTGCGCAATTGTAAAGCATGTCATGTTTGGTATCCATGTACTCGGCCTAAGATCATCTTTTTTATTTCATCAAACATTTGGGCAATATAGTGTGTTTTAGTGCATTAAAATTTAAAGTGTGTTTTTACCCCAAAAATGCGTTTGAAAAATCGCTGCGCAAATACTGTGTGAAAAAAAAAAATGAAACACCCACCATTTAATTCTGTAAAGCATTTGCTTTAAAAAAATATATAATGTTTGGGGGATCAAAGTAATTTTTTTGCAAAAAAAAATAACTTTTTCATGTAAACAAAAAGTGTCAGAAAGGGCTTTGTCTTCAAGTGGTTAGAAGAGTGGGTGATGTGTGACATAAGCTTCTAAATGTTGTGCATAAAATGCCAGGACAGTTCAAACCCCCCCCAAATGACCCCATTTTGGAAAGTAGACACCCCAAGCTATTTGCTGAGAGGCATGTGGAGGTATTGCGCCACACGTTGCGGGAAAGAGACAATTTTTTTTTTTTTTGCACAAAGTTGTCACTAAATGATATATTGCTCACACAGGCCATGGGAATATGTGAAATTACACCCCAAAATACATTCTGCTGCTTCTCCTGAGTACGGGGATACCACATGTGTGAGACTTTTTGGGAGTCTAGCCGCGTACGGGACCCTGAAAACCAAGCACCGCCTTCAGGCTTTCTAAGGGCGTGAATTTTTGATTTCACTCTTCACTGCCTATCACAGTTTTGGAGGCCATGGAATGCCCAGGTGGCACAAACTCCCCCCAAATGACCCCATTTTGGAAAGTAGACACCCAAAGCTATTTGCTGAGAGGTATAGCGAGTATTTTGCAGACCTCACTTTTTGTCACAAAGTTTGGAAATTTGAAAAAAGAAAAAAAAAATGTTTCTTGTCTTTCTTCATTTTCAAAAACAAATGAGAGCTGCAAAATACTCACCATGCCTCTCAGCAAATAGCTTGGGGTGTCTACTTTCCAAAATGGGGTCATTTGGGGGGGGTTTGTGCCACCTGGGCATTCCATGGCCTCCGAAACTGATAGGCAGTGAAGAGTGAAATCAAAAATTTGCACCCTTAGAAATCCTGAAGGCGGTGATTGGTTTTCGGGGCCCTGTACGCGGCTAGGCTCCCAAAAAGTCCCACACATGTGGTATCCCCATACTCAGGAGAAGCAGCTGAATGTATTTTGGGGTGCAATTCCACATAGGCCCATGGCCTGTATGAGCAATATATCATTTAGTGACAACTTTTTGTAAATATATATTTTTTTTTTTTTGTCATTATTCAATCACTTGGGACAAAAAAAATAAATATTCAATGGGTTCAACATGCCTCCCAGCAATTTCCTTGGGGTGTCTACTTTGCAAAATGGGGTCATTTGGGGGGTGTTTGTACTGCCCTGCCATTTTAGCACCTCAAGAAATGACATAGGCAGTCATAAACTAAAAGCTGTGTAAATTCCAGAAAATGTACCCTAGTTTGTAGACGCTATAACTTTTGCGCAAACCAATAAATATACGCTTATTGACATTTTTTTTTACCAAAGACATGTGGCCGAATACATTTTGGCCTAAATGTATGACTAAAATTGAGTTTATTGGATTTTTTTTATAACAAAAAGTAGAAAATATCATTTTTTTTCAAAATTTTCAGTCTTTATCCATTTATAGCGCAAAAAATAAAAACCGCAGAGGTGATCAAATACCATCAAAAGAAAGCTCCATTTGTGGGAAGAAAAGGACGCAAATTTCGTTTGGGTACAGCATTGCATGACCGCGCAATTAGCAGTTAAAGCGACGCAGTGCCAAATTGGAAAAAGACCTCTGGTCCTTAGGCAGCATAATGGTCCTGGGGCTCAAGTGGTTAATCTTTGTGGTAGCTCTAGACTACTCCTTAAAGACCCTATGAAAAGTAAGCCTTTATGTCTGGCGTTAGATCGCTTCGAGGCCCGCTGGCAGACCAAGCCGGGTACTGCATGGGCCGTGCCGCCCCTTAACCGGGAAGGGCAGAGGGGGCTCGGGAGCTGTGGAAGCCTCGAGCCCGGGCGCCCCTCGTGAGGGGGACATCCGGCCAGCCGCCCGGACGCTCACGGCCAAGTAGGGATTGATGGCTCAGGGTGTAATCACAGAGACCCCCTCAGAAGAAGCAGGGTATGTGGTTTTATTCAAAATCTCTTCACGGTACCGAAACCGATTGGAGATGGCAGACCCATTTTAGATCTTCAAGATCTGAATCGCTTCCTAAACATCTGCTCTTGTCGCATGGAGTCAATCCAGTCAGTTGCATCCACCCTACAGGGAGGAGAAGTTCTAGCATCAATAGACATGAAAGATGCATATCTACATGTTCCAATTTTCCCAGCTCATCAGAAATTTCTGTTTTTTGCGGTGGTACAGCGCCACTTTCAGTTCGTGGCCTTGCCCTTCGGTTTAGCCACTGCTCCCCAGGTATTTACAAAGGTTCTGGCCCCAGTACTAGCAAGACTAAGAGGCCAGGGTATAGCAGTAATAGCATGCCTGGATATACGACAGCAGGTCGTCTGTCGGTGGCACAGTTAAACCAAGGGTGTCCAGTACAGCCAGTTATCTGAAACACCTGGGCTGGATTCTCAACCTAGAGAAATCATCCTTGCGATCAGTAAGGATTATTTTTGCCCCAGGCAAAATCAATGCTATAAGGAAGCTGGTCCAGGTGGTCAAAGCAAGGAAGGGTTCTTCCATTCACCTTTTGAGGTTGCTAGGGAAGATGCTGTCTTCATTTGAAGCAGGTCCCTATGTCCAGTTTCAAGATTGGTGCAATACAGTATTCTGTCTGCTTGGAACAGGTAGATGGTCTATTCCACCTCACACAGGCCTGCTTTTGCAGGGGCCCGGTGTTCCATTCTGCCTTACAAGTGCTAAATGTGTCGGTTTGGCTATTGAAACCCACATTCTAAGGAGTAGGGGGCTTTCAGGTTCAGTAGTAACTGCCCTGATTAATGCAAGGTAGCCGGCCTCTAGGACCATTTATTATAAGAAAGCCTATGTCTGGAAAGCCTACGTTTCCTGGTGTGAAACCAAAAGCTGGCATCCTCGGAAGTGTGTCATAAGTAGAGTTCTTGCCTTCCTATAATTAGGAGCAGAATTGAAGTTAGCCGTGAGTACTATCAAGGGTCAAATCTCAGCCGCTTGCTTCGCATTCTTGGTTTCGGGCCTTTATACAAGGGCCGGACCAAGTATGCTTTAATGCACATCACTAGACTGAGATTGGGCTCAGGGTGTCTGCTAAAACAAACCGGAGCAATCAGTTCTAACCGCTTACTCTGACCCTCTGTAGTGGGGGGTCATGAGTTTCTGGTAAGCGGCCAGTCTTTCTATACGTGGTGGTGCACTAAGCACCTTGTCCTTATCCAGCAGGACCTCAATTATATCTAACAAACACCTGGGTGATACATCCTGTTTTCACGTGGACTTACATATGTATTCTCTTCACTGTCGCACATGAAGAATGCACTTTTAATGGTTTATTCTTGTTAATTAATTTTTCATTTATTGGTGATTTATATAATTCACATGTTCTATACACCTGATTTGGTATTCATCCAAAAGGAGGACTGATTGTCACTTGTATGCACACCAGTTTCCTCATCAGGGCGATTCCATTTTTCTAAGTTGATTTCATTGTGTTTGTGTTACATACAGGAATCTGCAGCTCCTTTTTTTTTTTTTTTTTTAATTTTTTTTTTCCCTTTATTGCTTCACTTATGTGCAGTTATAATCCCCCCTTTTTTTGATCTTTATACAAGGGGTAACACGTATAAATCCACCAGTTAGGTCGCCCTTGTGTCCGTGGGATTTGAGTATGGTTGTGTTGGCTTTACAAGGTCAGCCTTTTTTGAACCCTTGCGCCATGTCCCCCTGATACTTGTGACAGGGAATTTGGTGTTCTTGGTTTCGGTAACTTCCGCAAAAAGAGTTCCAGAGTTGGCAGCTTTTTTTCTTGTAAAGAGCCATACTTATTCTTAAGGATAAGGTGGTGCTGCGCCCTTACCCATCCTTTCTTTTTTACCTAAGGTAGTATCTAGTTTTCATAGGAACCAAAGATGTTTCCCTAACTTTGTTTTTTCCAGAACTCCGTTCTGCAGAAGAAGGACTATTACACTCTCTCAATGTAGTGAGAGCGGTTAAAGTCTATCTGAAAGCAACTGTTCAGATACAGAAGACTGATGCTTTGTTTGTGCTGCCAGTAGGGCCCAGGAAGGGGCAGGTAGCGTAGAAATCTACTATTTTTTTGAGTAGATTAGGCAGGTTATTAGTCAGGCTTATAGTTTGAAAATTAGGATTCCGCCTTTTCGAGTTAAAGCACGCTCTACCAGAGCAGTAAGTGCTTCATGGGCAATGCATCACCAAAGCCTCCATGACTCGAACTTGCAAGGTCGCAACTTGATCTTCGGTCTATACATTCACTGGATTCTATCAGATAGATGTAAAAAAGGCATGAGGATGCCGCCTTTGGGTGCAGTGTGCTGCAGGCAGCAGTATAGGTCCTCAAGTCTGTTCGCCCTGATTGTTTGTGTCTCCCTCCCCTCTGATAGCATTGCTTTGGGACCTCCCACATAGTAATGCTATGGTGCTCTGTGTCCCGTGATGTACGATAAAGAAAATAGGATTTTTATAACAGCTTACCTGTAAAATCCTTTTCTTGAAGACAGAGGTCCCTCCCCTCGTTTGGAACGTATGTATATTGCTTTGCTACAAAAACTGAGGTACTCCTGGTAATTGGAGGGGTTATATAGGGAGGCAACTTCCTGTTTTAGGGTGTGCCAGTGTCCATCACCTGAAGGTTGCCTATAACCCACATAGTAATTACTATGGTGCTCTGTGTCCCGTGATGTACTTCAAGAAAAGGATTTTACAGGTAAGCTGTTATAAAAATCCTATTTTTCTAGCAAATTCAAATGTCAAAGCACATTAATATGAAATTATTTCTGGAAATGAAAAACTTGCAAGTAGGGCTGCAACTAAGTTATTTTCATCTACTACATATCATCAGACTCCAAGATCAACATTTATATTTAAAGAAATAAAAAGCCCTAAAAAAACTTTTTGCAGATTATCAGACAGGACTGTAATATATAATATTATGCAAGATAGACTTCCTTGTCATGGGCAGGTAGCTTGCATAGAATGCATTAGGTATAACATTTCTGTCTTTAGAATCACTTTCTTCTCCTGCCCAGGGCTACCTGTCCCATGAGGCATTGCTCCCCTCACATTCACATGTTCTCAGGCACTTACAGACATGTGTGGATGGTGTACTGAGCTACAGTTTATATATATATATATCATAAGTTTACACACCCTGGCAGAATTGATGGTTAATGTTTGGCTGAAGCCATTTATTATCAATTAACTGTGTTTACTCTTTTTAAATCATAATGGCAACAGAAATTACCCAAATGACCCTAATCAAACGTTTGCAAACCCTAGTGATTTCGGCCTGATAACATGCACACAAGTTGACACAAAGGGGTTTGAATGGCTATTAAAGGTAACCGTCCTCGCCTGTGATCTGTTTGCTTGTAGTGTGTGTGTGTGTGTATATAAAAGGTCAATGAGTTATTGGACTCCTGACAGACCCTTGCATCCTTCATTCAGTGCTGCACTGACGTTTCTGGATTCTGAGTCATGGGGAAAGCAAAACTATTAGATAAGCACCTGAACTACCGCAACATACAGGGATATACAATGTAATACTGACATATAATCACACATAGGTTGGACTTGTGTCTTTTTTCGACCTCACCTACTATGTGACTATGAATTGTCAAAGGATCTGCGGGAAAAGGTAGTTGAACTGTATAAAACAGGAAAGTGATATAAAAAGATATCCAAGGAATTGAAAATGCCAATCAGCAGTGTTCAGACTCTAATCAAGAAGTGGGAAAATGAGGGATTCTGTTGAAACAAAACCACGGTCAGGTAGACCAACTTAAATTTCAGCTACAACTACCAGGAAAATTGTTCGTGATGCAGAGAAAAACCCACAAATAACTTCGGGTGAAATACATAACTCTGAAAACATGTGGTGTGGGGCGTGGCCTGGATCGGCATGTGAGAAGCAACTTCCTCACAGAGCTCCTGCCTGTTACCCTGAACTAACCCTGTTCCCGGCAATATCACACTATCTCACGGCCATAGACCGACTCCAGGACCTGAGGGGAACCCGCTCTGGTGTTTGGGCTGAAAGATTCCATGATGGTTCTTAGAGGAAAGAGCAAGGAAGAGGCTCGGAGATTCAAAATGGCACCCCTGCGTGACCTCAACAATGTGGACAGCACGGCACAGATAAAGCTAAAGACACTGTGAGTAAACCTCCCAAAACCCCTAAGAGTGCCAGCAGTGACCCCCTCCATAAAGACATTTGATTTTATGGCCAGAAACTGGCAGGATCCCTCACTATTGCTGAGCCGGCCTGGGAGGGGGGGAAGCTGAGGGGGAACTCCCTGCACAGGGGAATATGGAGGATGGCTATCCAGAGCGCACAGATGCGAACCTCATGGCAGAGCAGACAGGGGAGCAGGAAGAGGACAGTCAGGTTGAGGACATTGCTCAGCCCACCCTTGCAGAGATCCTGAGAGTTGCAGAAAGCAGGATCAGTGACATGGAGGATAAACTCCCACCTCTGATGAGAGACTCGCAGCATAATACTAGAATGGTTGCAGCAGTTGATTAACGCGTCGATGACCTTGAGAACAGAATGAGACGAAACAATGTAAGAATAGTTGGTCTGCCTGAAAAGACGGAGGGTAGAGACCCCACTGATTTCGTTGAAAGATAGCTGCTGGAAATATTTGGGAAGGAGGCGTTCACAACCCTCTATGCTGTAGAGAGGGCTTATAGGGTTCCCATGCGGCCCCTTTCCCAGGGCATCCCCCGCGTCCTATCCTGGCTCGAATGCTTCATTACAGAGACAGAGAGATTATTCTGAGGTTGGCCAGAGAAAAACAAAATATAAAGTTTAATGGAGCACGTGTCTCCTTCTACCCTGACTTTTCCTCTGATGTGCAGAAAAGACGGGCCCGATTCACAGAAGTCAATAAACGGCTGCAGAAGTTACAGGCGCCTTATGCCATGCTATACCCTGCACACCTCTGCATTACTGTGAGAGGCCAGGCACACTTTTTTTGAACATTCTGCAGATGCGTCGGCCTGGCTGGATACAAATGAAAATGCCTTTCTCCCGGTCTGGAGGGAGGCAGCTGACGAGGACTGACCTACACCAGGTCACTAAGTGAGACAGGCTTTTACGTTTGAGGATGGTCCCCAGTTGGAGGACTGCCCCCTGAACACCCTGTTCAGCAACAATTTTTCTATTCCTGCCGGGAACAAGAGTTGATTTTTTTTTTTTTGCTCTCGGTCCCCCAATGGGAGAGAGTGTGCGATGCAAACAAATGTTTAGCACGTGATTAATGCGTCACGATTCACCTACAGAGACCCTTCGACGTGGTTGTGATGCCAACGGAGGACGGGACCTGTTGTTGTCCTAGTGCTTTACCCGCTGTTCAATCCCTTACCCAGTGTTTAATCCTGTGGACCCTGGGAGTTGTGGTAGTGCCCAGGCCATTATATCACCTGCTTGCGGTCTTTTTTAAGGCTACCACCCAAGGGATTGTACATGCTGAATTTAGAGTGCAGTTGCGCTCAGAGGTTAAAGTTTTAAAATGTTGCTATAGTACGGTACAGAGTCTGCAGCACCTACATGATCAGACTTTATGGTTATTATCCTTTTTGCAGATTACCTGCTATGGGACATGGGGGGGGGAGGGACAGGGTGTACACTGAATTGGAATGTTATATACTTTAAATGCACTGCTCTATGTCTACCATGGCAGGAGGGTTAAATGTACTAAATGTGATGACCTGGAATGTGAGGGGGCTTGGTGACCCTCCTAAAGCGCACAATGGTCTCCACATCACTGAGAAAATATCTCCCGGCCATTTGTGCATTACAGGAGACTCGCCTTACCCCCGACACATTGTCATGCTTTAACTATAGATGGGTGGGTAAAGCTTATCACTCACACCTCCTTCTCCAGAGGGGTGAGTGTGCTGATACATGGTTCACTAGACTATCGGAAACTGGATAGTGTGGTTGACACCGACTTGCCTTTGTGTATATCCCACCTCCATACAGCCATCAGGTCCTGAGGGCGGTCCTGGACTTTCAGCTGGGCCACCCGGAGGTACCTCCTGTATATCTTGGGTGACTTTAATTACTACCTGGATCCTCAGCTGGACAAGCACCCCCCCAGTTTCGTCGGGGCGAGGCACATGTTGCACGGCCCTGAGGAAACTGGCAGAGGAGGTGGGTTGGGTGGACCTGTGGTAGGAACCCTGGGAAATGTCAGTTCTCATGTTTTTCAAAACATGTCATTGTCACGTATCGACCTGTGCCTGTGCACAGACGCGGTGGTTCGAACCGTGACGGAGATAACGTATGCAATAAGAGGAATTTTGGATCATGCCCCACTGATCCTGGACATGGAGGTCTGCCCTCCACCATCACTGCTTAGAGCCCCCTGGAAGCTGAATGCCTTTTGGCTTAACCTTTTGCCAGCCCCAGCCCAGATATCATCACAAAAAATTGCTGATTTTTGGGGAGACCAGGTGGGACACCCAGATGCAAGAATGACCTGGGAGACATTCAATGCATTCCTGAGAGGGCTGTTCATTACAGAAATCCATGCATTTAAAAGACAGTCGAGTGCACATAGAGAGGGGGTAGAGAAGTTGGTACTTGACCTGGAGGCCAAGTTTGTTGCTGACCCCACTTAAGAACATAGGGATTCTTAGGTATTTGCCCAGGATGCCCTGAGCCGAATCACCTTTTCCACAGCTGAGCGTAAACGCTTCTGGCCTTTTATGAGGAGCGTGAGCATACTGGTCGCCTATTAGCAAAAATCTCCCGAGCTCAACAAACATCGCTGTCCATTGGTGCTCTGCGAGCACCAGACGGCAGACTTACTAACTCCCCGGATACTGTTATGACGACTCTTAGTTCATACTACTCTGATCTATACCGGCAGAATTACACTGATGGCTCCCCTGCAGGATTATCTTGAAGGGATAGAGCTACCTACCCTGTCAGACACAGCTTGACAACAACTGGATGCCCCTCTGACACTAGAGGAGCTTCAGGTGGCGACCGGTATGTTCCCCAACTCCTAGGCCCCGGGGGAGGATGGAATTCCAATGGAAGTGAATAAGCAATTTGGGGAAGAATTATTGCCTAGATTGTTGGGGCCGTTTAACCTCTTGGCATCCGTGCTATAGCCGAATGACGGCCACAGCGCGGACCTGAATTTCCGGGAGGACTTCATATGACGGCCTCTCCTGTGTGCGCCGTGATCACCAGTCACTGAGACTCGGGTGATAACTGATCCGAGTAAGGGGCCGGTCCCGGCCCCTTACCATGTGATCAGCTGTCAGCCAATGACAGCTGATCACATGATGTAAAGAAAAGCTCGGTAATCGTTTTTTTCTCCTCACGCTAACAGCGTGAGGAGAAAAAAAAGCCAATCACCGGCTCATCTGCAAGGGACATGGGTCCCGAAGAGCAAGAGGCAATTATGCCTCATCTGTGCCACCTGCCATTGCCACCTGACAGTGCCCACAAGTGCTACCTATCAATGCCCACCAGTGGTGCCACCCATCAGTGCCCATCACTGCCACCTATTGGTGCCCATCAGTGCCGCCTCATCAGTGTACATCAATCAAGGAGAAAAATTACCTGCTTTAAAATTTTTATAACAAAATATAAAAATAAATTTTTTTTTTTTTTTTTTTACATTCGGTCTTTTTATATTTTTTTTTTTTTTAACAAAAAATAAAAACCGCAGAGGTGATCAAATACTACCAAAATAAAGCTCTATTTGTGGGGAAAAAAAATCATAAAAATTTGATTTGGGTACAGTGTTGTATGACCGCGCAATTGTCATTCAAAGTGCATCAGCGCTGAAAGCTAAAAATTTGGTCTGGATAGGAGGGAGGTTTAAGTGCCCAGTAGGGATGAGCCGAACATCCCCCTGTTCGGTTCGCACCAGAACATGGTAACAGGCAAAAAATTTGTGCGAACACCGTTAAAGTCTATGGGACACGAACATGAATAATCAAAAGTGCTAATTTAAAGGCTTATATTCATGGTATTGTCATAAAAAGTGTTTGGGGACCTGGGTTCTGCCCCAGGGGACATGGATGAATGCAAAAAAAAAGATTTAAAAACGGACGTTTTTTTGGGAGCAGTGATTTTAATAATGCTTAAAGTCAAACAATAAAAGTGTAATATCCCTTTAAATTTCGTACCTGGGGGGTGTCTATAGTATGCCTGTAAAGGGGCACATGTTTCCCGTGTTTAGAACAGTCTGACAGCAAAAAGACATTTCAAAGGAAAAAAGTAATTTAAAACTACTCGTGAAGACAGAAGAGTCACACATGGTAGGGGTACTTTTGTACCCCCTTACCATTTCACACAGGGGGAGGGCCGGGATCTGGGGGTCCCCTTGTTAAAGGGGGCTTCCAGATTCCGATAAGCCCCCCGCCCGCAGACCCCCACAACCACCGGCCAGGGTTGTGGGGATTAGGCCCTTGTCCTCAGCAACATGGGGACAAGGTGTTTTGGGGAGCTACCCCAAAGCACCCTCCCAATGTTGAGGGCATGTGGCCTGGTACGGTTCAGGAGGGGGGGCGCTCTCTCGTCCCCCCCTCTTTTCCTGCGGCCTGCCAGGTTGCGAGCTCGGATAAGGATCTGGTATGGATGTTTAGGGGGACCCCACGCCATTTTTTTTTTTTTTTTTTTAAATTTTGGTTCGGGGTTCCCCTGTGGGGAATTCCCATAACGTTTTTATCATTGAACTTCTATGTGTATTGTCGGACCGGCAATGCATTAATAGCCGCGAACAGTTTTAAATGACTTTTTTTCCTTTTAAGATGTCATTTTGCTGTCAGACTGTTCTAAACACGGGAAACATGCGCCCCTTTACAGGCATACTATAGACACCCCCCAGGTACGAAATTTAAAGGGATATTACATTTTTTTGTTTGACTTTAAGCATTATTAAAATCGCTGCTCCCGAAAAAACGGCCGTTTTTAAAACCTTTTTTTGCATTGATCCATGTCCCCTGGGGCAGGACCCAGATCCCCAAACACTTTTTATGACACTACCATGAATATAAGCCTTTAAAATTAGCACTTTTGATTTCTCCCATAGACTTTTAAAGGGTGTTCCGCGGCATTCGAATTTGTCGCACACACCCCAAATTGTTCGCAGTTCGGCGAACTTGCGAACAGCCGATGTTCGAGTCGAACATGAGTTCGACTCGAACTCAAAGCTCATCCCTAGTGCCCAGTAAGCAAGTGGTTAATGAAGCCAAGACAACCGGGTGCCTTCTTCCCTCGATGTCCAAAGCCATCATAGTCCTACTACTGAAGCCTGGCAAGGATCCCTTAGATCCGGGCCCTTATAGGCTAATATCTCTTCTGCAGTCAGATGTGAAAATTCTGGCTAAAGTTCTGGCCCTGTGGCTGAACAAGGCTATCTTGTCCATAATATACTCCGACCAGGTGGGGTTTATGCCTCAGAAATCCACAGCGATTAATCTGCGCAGATTATTTGTCAATATGCAATCTATATCCGATAACATAGGGGACAGGGCTCTGCTCTCTCTTGACGCACACAAGGCCTTTGACAGCATTGAATCGTCTTACTTATGGGCCATCCTGCATAAATTTGGGTTTGGTGCAAATTATTATATAGCTTCGGTACAGTTATTGTATAGCTCCCCGAAAGCAGCCATCGGTGAGTCAGGAAGGGTGTCTAAATACTTCAACCTCTTTAGGGGCACCAGACAGGGCTGCCCCTTGTCCCCCTTATTGTTTGCGCTGGCCATAGAACCATTGGCTGCCTGAATCCGTGCCCACGCGAATATTAGGTTTCCAGTATGGGCAACAGCAAGAAAAATGCATGCTTTATGCCGATGACAATGCTCCTTCTAGGTGACACGGCGTCATCCTTGCGGGAGGCAATGGAGGTCATTCAGACATTTGGCCTTTACTCCGGTTTAGTGATTAACTGGACCAAGTCCTCTCTCATGTTCCTGGACAGGAAACTTGGCCCACAGACGACGCACTTACTAGACATCCCTGTATCCATGGAGTTTAGATATTTGGGAGTTCAGGTTACACCTAACCCTTTAAAGTGTATTACTTTAAATCTGTCCCCATTACTGAATCGCTGCAGAGACTGAGTGAAGGTGTGGTCCAAACTTAAAATGTCCCCTGTGGGTAGAATAGACTTGATCGAAATTATCTCAATGCCACAGCTCCTATATATATATTACACAACTCCCCCGTAGTTGTCCCCCTAAAATAGTTCAGAGTCATTAACTCATTGTTCAGGTCCCTTATCTGGCTTAATTAAACAGCGAGGGTAAAGTTAGAACAGCTTCAGCGTCCGAAGGAGGCAGGAGGGCTTACTCTTCCAAATCCATGTCTGTGTTATTTGACCTCCCAACTACAACATATTGTGAGGGTGCTGAGTCCCCCTAGCAATCTGGAGTTAAACCTGGTGGACTCTGTGGCGCACCTATTCCGGTCTGCAACAGGGGGGGAGGTGAAGGAGGGCCTGGAGGCGATGAGGTTTGCCAAGTCAAATGAGTTGTATCCCACCTATAACCTTATGCAGAAAGTATGGAACAAAGCTAGAGTGTTGCAACAAGTGGAGGGTTTTACTAAGTATAACCCTATTTGGGGAAACAAACGATACTTGGGAATATTACAATACGGCACTAGATGGCTTCAATACGGGATAGCATATATGTCACAAATATTTAGAGATGGCAAACTTCGCCTTTTTACAGCGTTGCAAGCTGAATTTCAGCTCCCGGCCTCTATGCAGTTCTATTATTTCCAACTCCACCATGCAGTCAGGGCCCAATCGATGGAGATGACTGGATACAGAGTCCCATGCCGATCTTAAATTACATGAGGGAAATAACCTTGTTTTAAGGTTTAATTTCATGTAGTTACTCCATGCTCCTCTGCAAATTCCTTTCTGACAACACTACAGGTATTATATCAAAGTGGGAGAGGGACGTCGGAGCATTTGAGGAGTACCAATGGGAAGAGGCTCTTTTAGCAGTTCCCTGTGTTATCTCAATGTAACCCAAAGGTTATCTCAGCTGTATATATTGCTGCGTGTACACTACACACAGGCTAGACTGGTGAGAATGGGGGTACGAGAGGATCCTTCCTGTACTAGATGCAAGAGGGACCATGGTGACGTGATCCACATGTTGTGGTGTTGTCCCAAACTGCATGTTTACTGGAAGGAGGTCTTGGACACTATTAATTGCGTATTTCAAGTACAGCTTACTGCACACCCTAAACTATGCTTGATGGGAATAATTGACAATATCCCAGAGGAGGATCCCTCTAGACTGGGAATAGCCAGGGCTCTTTTCCAGGCCAGGAAACTTATTCTCTGACACTGGAAGTGGGAGGAACCCCCCCACAGTGAGTAAATGGCGGAATCGCATGGGCGACACTATCAGATTTGAGAAATACATATAGCAACATAGAGGGAGTATGAAAAAATTTGAAAAGATTTGGGCACGATGGCTGGAGGTTCTGGGTCTGGCTCCGGTTGATCTGATTATGGATCGTCTATTACTGTAAGAGGACGATGATGTATGTGTGTGTGTATGTATATGTATATATATATATGTATATGTATATATGTATATGTATGTATATGTATATATATATATATATATATATATATATATATATATATATATATATATATATATATATATAATATATATTATGTTTGGGGGTTCTAAGTAATTTTTTAGCAAAAAAAGATTTTAACTTGAAGCCAGCAAATGTCAGAAAAAGGTTTAGTGTTTAAGTGGTTAAACTTCCCTCATTTTCACACCAAAGTATATTCCTTTGATCTAAAGGACGAAATGTTACAATGTTTCTACTTAAGTTCCACAGCTAAAGAATGTTGTGATTCTTGGCAGACTGCCCGTTTTTTTTTTTTTTTTTTCCTTTCTTTTGACGGCTGTCGGCTTTAGCAGAGCAGAGAAAGTTCTCTGCATAGAAAGAATCGGGAAATGCTTTTTTCAAGATCGTGATAACGATTCTTCACGATTAATTGTGCTGCTCTAATATTTAAAAAAATAAATAAATATATATATATATATATATATATAATATTTATTTATTTGATTCAAGTTTTTTTTTTTTTTTTTGGAAACCGTGTCGGTCCTGAGGAGCGGGCAGGAGTCTAGGCAAGGCCGCGGCTTTGGCCTAGTCTGCGGCGTCCGGCTTCGCAGACTAGGCCGAAGCCGCGGCCTCACCTAAAAACTGCCCACAGCTCCTCAGGACCGGCTCAGTGTGTATGTATTTTGGACACAGGCACAGTATTATTATTTTTTTCAGGTATTTACCAAAACATATTCAAGCTGTAGTTACAGTGCCTTGAAAAAGTGTTCATACCCCTTTTAAATTTTTCTAATTTTGTCATGTTACAGCCAAAAACGTAAATGTATTCCATTGGAATTTTATGTGATAGACCAACACAAAGTGGCACACAGAGGTGACGTGGAAGGAAAATGATAAATGGTTTTAATTTTTTTTTTTTACAAATCAATATGTAAAAAGTGTGACGTGTATTTGTATTCAGCCCCCAAGTCAATACTTTGTGAAACCACCTTTTGCTGCAATGACAGCTGCAAGTCTTTTTTTAGGGATGTCTCTACCAGCTTTGCACATCTAGAGAGTGACATTTTTGCCCATTCTTCTTTGAAAAATAGCTCAAACTCAGTCAGGTTTTCTTCTAAGATTGCCCTGTATTTGACTCCATACATCTTCCCATCAACTCTGACCAGCTTCCCTGTCCCTGCTGAAGAAAAACATCCCTGCAACATGATGCTGCCACCACCGTGTTTCACGATGGGGATGAAGTGTTCAGGGTGATGTGCAGTGTTAGTTTTCCGCCACACATAGCGCTTTGGCCTTTTAGACCAAAAAGTACAATTTTGGTCTTATATTGCCAGAGCACCTTCTTCCACGTGTTTGCTGTGTCCCCTACATGGCTTCTTGCAAACTGTAAACAGGACTTCTTTGGCTTTCTTTCAACAATAGCTTTCTTCTTGCCTCTTCCATAAAGGCCAGATTTGTGGAGTGCACGACTAATAGTTATCCTGTGGACAGATTCTCCCACCTGAGCTGTGTATCCTCTGCAGCTCCTCCATAGTTACCATGGGCCTCCTGGCTGCTTCTCTGATTAATGCTCTTCTTGCCAGGCCTGTCAGTTTAGGTGGACAGCCATGTCTTAGTAGGTTTACAGTTGTGCCATACTCTTTCTGGTGATGGTGGATAGAACAGTGCTCCGTGAGATGTTCAAAGCTTGGGATGTTTTTTTATAACCTAACTCTGCTTTTAACTTCTCCACAACTTTATCACTGACCTGTCTGGTGTGTTCCTTGGCCTTCATGATGTTTGTTCACTAAGGTTCTCTAACAAACAGCTGCATTTGTACTGAGATTAAATTACACATAGATGGATTCTATTTACTAATTAAGTGACTTCTGAAGGCAACTGGTTCCACAAGTTTTTAGTTAGGGGTTTCGGAGTAAAGAGGGCTGAATTAGGGCTGGGGAAAAAATCGATTTAAATCTTGAATCAAGTTGAGAGGTCAAATCGATTAAAAATTTAAGCGAATCATTTTTTTTTTAGGTTTTTTTTCTTTCACTGCGCCGGTCCTGAGGAGCTGCGGGCAGGAGTTTTTAGGTGAGGCCTCGGCTTCGGCCTAGTCCGCGAGGCCATATGCCGTGGACTAGCCCGAAGCCGCGGCCTCACCTAAAAAGTCCTGCCCGCAGCTCCTCAGGACCGACACGGTGTCCATAAAAAGAAAAAACCGAATCGTGAATCGAGTTTTTTTTTTTTTAAAGAATCGCAGATTTTTTTTTTTTTTTTAGAAAATCGCCCAGCCCTAGGCTGAAAACAAATGCACGCCACACTTTTCAAATATTTATTTGTAAAAAAAATTTAAAAACAATTTTATCATTTTCCGTCCACTTCACAATTATGTGCCACTTTGTGTTGGTCTATCTGACTCTATCACATAAAATACATTTACGTTTTTGGTTGTAATATTATTATTATTATTATTATTATTATTATAATACAGGATTTATAGGTTACATGACAAAATGTGGAAAATTTCAAGAGGTATGAATACTTTTTCAAGGCACTGTGTATATAATGGATATGGGCAGAAAGTGCAAACTCTCGGGTTTAATTTGAGGGTATGTACATCCAAATCGGAGGAAGGGTTTAGGAATTACAGCTCTTATGATTAGCCACCCCCCCCTTTTTCAAGTAATTGGACAATTGAATCAAAATCTGTTTCATGGCTACGTATGGGCAACTCCTTCATTATTTCTTCATCAATTAAGCAGGTAAAAGGTCTGGAGTTTATTTTAAGTGTGTTGTTTGCATTTGGAATCTATTGCCGTGAACCTACATCATGCGTTCAAAGGAGCTGTCCATGCAAGTTAAACGGACCATTGTAAGGCTTCAAAAGCAAAACAAATCCATCAGAGGGATGGCAGCAACATTAGGAATGGCCAAATCAACAGTTTGGTATATTCTGAGGAAAGTAGACTCACCAGACTGGGTGAGCTTAGCAACATGAAAAGGCCTGGACGTCCACGCAAGACAACAGTGGTGGATGATGGCAGGATCCTCTCTGGTAAAGAAAAACCCATTCACAACATCCAGATGAGTGAAGGACACTGTCCAGGAGGTGAGCATATTATTGTCAACATCTACAATCAAGAGAAGACTTCACCAGAGCAAATACAGAGGGTTCACCACAAGGTGCAAACCATTCATAAGCCTGAAGAATAGAAAAGCTAGATTAGACTTTGCCAGAAAACATCTAAAGAATCCAGACCAGTTCTGGAAAAGCATTCTTTAGGCGGATGAACCTAAAATTAATCTGTACCAGAATGACGGGAAGAAAAAAGTGTGGAGAAGGCTTGGAACAGCTCATGATCCAAAGCACACCACGTCATCTGTAAAACATGTTGGAGGCAGTGTGATGGCATGGGCATGCACGGCTTCCAGTGGCACTGGGTCATTGGTGTTTATTGATGTGACCATAGCAGCCAGATTAATTCTGCAGTGTTTACAGATCTACTGTCAGCCCAGATTTCTTCAAATGCAAAGTTGATTGGGCAGCGCTTCACAGTACAGATGGACAATGATCTAAAGGAAAAGATCCCCTTTGAAGGAAAAGAAATGGAATATTCTACAATGGCCGAGTCAATCACCTGATCTCAACCCAATTGAGCATACATTTCACTTGCTGAAGGCAAAACTAAAGGCAGAAAGACCCACCAACAAATAACAACTGAAGATCGCTGCAGTTAGAGCCTGGTATAGCATCAGAAAGGAGGAAACCCAGTCTTTGGTGTAATGCCCATGGGTTCCAGACTTCAGGCAGTCATTGCCAGTAAAGAATGCTCAACAAAATATTAAAAATGAACATTTTATTTATGATTATATTAATTTGTACAATTACATTTGAGCCCCTAAAAATGGGGGGGGGGGGGGGGGGGCTGTGTATAAAAATGGTTGTAGTTCCTAAACTTTGTACTTGACCTTTATGTTCAACCCCTGGAATTAAAGCTAAAAGTCTGCACTTCAAATTCATTTGGATTGTTTTGTTTTATTTGTATTCTGGTGGCATACAGAGCCAAAAGTATCAAATTGTGCCTGTGTCCGCAATATATATGGACCTAACTGTATATGTGTACTACATTGTGTATACTGACATATATGAACAGTGTACTGAGCTGTATATGTGCTGCACGGTTTCCTGATCTGTAAACAAATAATGCATTCTGTATGCAGGCCAATTAATCGGTTGACCAACTGATTGATAATGAAAATAGTTGACAACTATTTTTATTATTGATTATGTAAGTTAGTGGTTTCAGCCCTAACTGCAAGTAAACATTTGAAATCCTTGCTATTTCTGTGCATTTGACTGCAATTGTTTTAATTTGGTGACCGTCTCTTTCTAAACAGCAACTCCAATTTTGTAAAAAAAATACATGTAGCAGATTTTAAGAAATGGCATATGCAATTGCTACAAAAGCCTTGTTGCCATTTATTGTTGCACATTAAGGCTTCATGCACACTGGATGTTTTTGGAAGATTTTACAGCTGCTGTTTTTGGCTTCAGAAGTTTTTTTCTACAGTCAATAAACTCTCCATCATGTTATTCCATGCACACATAGGCTGTTATCAACTGTTTTTGGCTGGGGCGTTTTTTGAGAGGAGTTTTTCAGAAGTTTTCAGCTGTAAAAATGATCTAACGGCAAAAAACACTGATAAACTAGGCTCACCAGCGTTTTTTAACATTTTTGATGCATTGGGGAAAGAGAAGTTAAAAAAAAAAACAAAAAACAAAACGCTAAAAAAAGCTAAAAAAACACTAAATAATGATATTTGAAGCACTTCACAATGTGCATGAAAATGAATATATAAGTATAAATACTCAAATAAATCCAGCGGTGAGTAAAAATTCCTAAAAAATCCAGCAATCAAAATAGTGTAAAATTATAAAAAATTAGTGACACCAAATGTGTAAAAAAAATTCACATAAAAAATCCACATAAAAATAAATATATAGGGATGTATTCAGAAGGTTCAATTATACAGGTGTAGAATCCTGATTGATATAGAGCTTTTGATCACTAGCAAAGCTGTTTAAAAACACTTGCTTAATTAAGGTGCTCATGGATCTTTATAGTAACAATGTGTTTTTTTGCTTCTGTTCACAACCAATGTGAGAATCATAAACCGGTTTCATTAGACAGGCAGATAAGAGAAAAAACCAATCATTGTGCAATAGTTAGGATACCAAGGTACACAGGCAAACTTCAATCCACTCACGTGTGCCTTATAATGATAAGACATATGCAGGTTTTACTATAGCAGTCAGACTTTTGGAGGAGCCAAGGACGCTCTGTGCAGATCAGCAGTATCACACAGTGTACTGCACTGAATCTGCTCCTGTCTAAGGTGGCTGACTGCTATAGAACTGTGAGGCGGAGGAGCAGGCAGTTAGCGCGAGCCTTCATCAGGGCTAGAGGATTTCTTTTCTTTTTCTTGTGCGGCGGGCGTTGTGATTGACTTTGGATCTACTTCATGGGACTTTTTTTTATATAGATATAGATAGATATAGATATAGATAGATATAGATATAGATATAGATATAGATAGATCATAAAGTCATAAACTGTGTGTTTTTATTTCCCCATGCTGAGGGCATGTGGCCTGGTATGGTTTCCTGCTCTGCCGGGTTGCAAGCTCAGATAAGGGTCTAGTATGGATTTTGAGGGACCCTAAGCTTTTTTTTTTTTTTTTTTTTTGTTTATAATTTTGAATTGCCGGCATGTTTTCTTTAGATTCAGCTGATAAGTCATCTGTTAAGGAAGCTTCTCGGCCTGCTCCTTTAGCAACCAGCTATTGGGGGCGTCCACACTGTCTCTGACAAATACCGGACAGCAACACCGTGGTGATAAATATCACATTTTTGTACTCTGTGTTCTGTTTGTGAATTGGGCTAAAGAGCTTACCGCGTGGTATTTTGGCGATATTTACCTGGAAATTTTTAATTTTTCTCTAACTACCGCATAATCGTGTGTGCTTTTTTTTTACCGAATGCGATAAGTTATGCAATTTAGTCGCATGACCGCGTTATCACATGTGGTAACCGTTAGTGAATTGACCCCTGTGTAACCTTCAAATAAATACCAATAAATGTGCAATTTCTTACTGTGAAAACTAAAATTCTAAAATTGCTAGAGTCTGATAATACTAGAAAATAATTCAAGGAATCTGAAAGTGGTCTCTTTTGGCAAGTGCCCGGGTCCTGATGGATTTTATTATGAGTATTAGTATTCTAAGACTTCTTATTACGTTGCTATGGTACTTTCTAAAATATCTCCCTGCATTACCAATGGTACTGATATTCTGACAGAAATACATGGGGTCTTCAAAAATTTATTGCACTTTTACATATTTAATAGAGTTTAAAGTGATTGTTAAGTCGGGTTAAAAAAATTAAAATAAAACATGTTATACTTAACTGCTCTGTGCAGTGGGTTTGCATAGAGCAGCCTGGATCCTCTATCTTCTCTTCTCGGGTCCCTCTTCGGCTTTCCTGGCCCCTCCCTCCTATCGAGTGCCCCCACAGCAAGCAGCTTGCTATGGGGGCACCTGAGCCGAGCTGTCCATTCAAACAGGGAGCTGTCGTTCGGCCCCACCCCTTGCCTCTTGGGGTATCAGGAAGGAATTTTTTCCCCTGCTGTAGCAAATTGGAGCATGCTCTGCTGGGGTTTTTTGCCTTCCTCTGGATCAACTGAAGGTATAAAATTGGGTATGTTGGATTGTACAATATTTTTTATTTTATTTATTGTTTTTAAGGTTGAACTGGATGGACTTGTGTCTTTTTTTTCAACTTGACGAACTATGTATCCCCCTCTTTCTCCTGATTGGCTAACTGACTTTGCTTGACAGCTGCGGGATCCAATGGTGCCGCTGCTGTGTCTCAGCCAATCAGGAGGAGAGTCCTGGACGGTCGAGGGACTCGTGGACATTGCTGGATGGAGATGGGGCTCAGGTAAGTATGAGGGGGGCTGCTGCACACAGAAGGCTTTTTATCCTAATGTATAGACTGCATTAAGATAAAAAAACTTCTGCCTTTAAAAAAAGTGCGGAAACTTTTTGAAGAACTCTCGTACTAATGGGTTGTGTCTCTCATGCAAATAGATGCTGGGGACTAAGATCTGAAATGTTTCCATACACTTGGTTCTGGAATTCCAATTGCATTTTCTTGCAATCTTGTAGTATGGCCTCAGTACTATTATTGGTCTACAATGCAATGTGCTCTGTTATTGGAGGCTCACCGATGAATGACAGGATCTCTCTTGCCCATTCATAGAATGTGTTGCATTACGAGACAGCGGGGCCTCATTTAAACTGGCACTCGCGCATTTAGCTTTTCTAAACTCCGATAAAGTAATCTGTAAAGTATAAACAACTTTTATGCATTCCAGATGACTTTTTTTCCTTCAGCTATTTTTTTGTACTGAAAAAAGAAAAATAATGCATTTGCCACTTCTGAGGACTGATGAGCTGAAATATATTTCGTTTTCCTACTTCATCTTCCAGGACGGCTTTCTTGGAGAGATGATTGGTTCCACCCTCTACAGGAAACACAAATCAGAAAGACTTTAAAAGGCCCCTCCATTCCCTTGCCCTTCAGTTGTTTTGTGTTTCCAGAACTCTCCAGGAGTACACACCGCAATGTTTGTTCTGGTGGCTCTGGTTACCGGACCCCCTTCTAGGTGCTCGGACCGGGTGTGCCTGGGGTCTGTATGCCTTATTCTAGAAGGTTTCCCCTTTATGATGCTGTACCTTTTAGATTGCTGCAGCCCGCCAGTCGATTAAGGTTCTGGAATGCGTCACGTTGGTGCAGCCGGAGAAGCATGTTCCGGGAGTCCTAACATGGCGGCGTAATTTCAGAACATGTTATCTTTGAGTGCTCTTCCTGTACTCCGGGTGTACCAAGATGACGTCCACTGACGCACTTACGGTGACACGGCAAGATGGTGCTGAAACCGGTATTGATGTGACTCTTTTCCGGCCACGAGGATTCGTTTTCTCAGAAGCCTGTACAGACTGTGCAGGGCTACCGCCACTGCGAGACCCTCGCTAGTGGGGCTGGGCCTTGCTACTAGTCGTCCCCTTGGTCTCAGCGGTGGAACAAGTTCCGCAGGCAGCAGTTGTGAGGCTGCCTGGTGGAAGAAGGGTACTTATCGAGTTGAATGCCAATTACACCCTTGGAGAAGATGGAGTGCCTTTTCAGGTAGGCTCAACGGCTGCTGCCACCTCCAATCCTGCTTTCAAGGTATGTGCCTCTTTTCTCTTTCGGTGAGGGTGACAAGTCATTTCGTTGGTAATGTTCAGACTGGAAATCATTTTTTTTTTTTTTTGTTTTCCTTTCTAGACAGACAAGCCCATAAAGAACAATTATGGGAAATGCAGGCCTAGGTTGCCAGACAGTTGTAGAAAACTACTGTGATAGCTGTGTTTTACAGGTAGCAGATTCTGAGTCTGTGGCATGTTTAAAGGATTTTATGTTCTCTATGAAGTTGATGGTCTCTTCCTTTCAGTCCTCTATTTTTAGGTTTGCAGGAGCAGGCCCTTCCACCTCCCAAGCTGTTACTATTGAAAAGGAGTCTTTAGGTCCCTTCCTTCTCTGGAATTAGAGACTGAGTTCACAGGCAGTCTCTGACCTGGAAGAGGGTGAGAATTCAGCCATAGCATCTGAAGGAGCTTCCTCCTTGGAGTCTGATGAGGTTGATAGCGCAGCTATCGACAAGCTCTTAAAGGCTATATACACTTCTGAACAGAAGAGGTTTGGGCAGGCTCCTCAATCTGTTCAGGGCAAAATGTACAGGGGGTTTCAGAGCCGTAAGCATAGGACCTTTCCTCCAGTCCTTGCGTGAGATGATCCTTAAAGTGACTGTAAAGTATTGTTTTTTTTTCCTATAAAAATAACAAACATGCAGTGGATTTGTACAGAGCAGCCCAGATCCTCCTCTTCTCAGGTCCCTCTTCTATGATCCTGGCCCATCCCTCCTATCGACTGCCCCCACAGCAAGCAGCTTGCTATGGGGGCACCCGAGCTGAGTCACCGCTCCCTCTGTCCATTCAAACACGGAGCCCCAACCTGGCCCCGTCCCCTTTCTCTCCTGATTGGCTAACTGACTTTGACAGCAGTGGCAGCCAATGGCGCCGCTGCTGTGTCTCGGCCAATCAGGAGGGAGAACCTCGAACGAATGAGACACTTGTGGACATTGCTGGACAGAGGGACCTCAGGTAAGTGTTAGGGGGGGCTGGGGGGGAGCTGCACACAGAAGGCTTTGGTGGGGAGGTGGAGAGTATATGGGGGGGGTGGAGAGTATATGGGGGGGGTGGACAGTATATGGGGGGAGGTGGAGAGCATGGGGGGAGTAGCAGAAAGAAGCGGGATAGGAGGAGCAGTGGGGGGTGGCTGCATATAGAAGAATCATTCTCTCCATCTTCCTCCTGCAGTCTCAGAATGCCCGCTTCTCCTCTACCTCTCGCAGGCATTACGATACTGCAGGAGGAAGATGGAAAAAATTATTCTATATGCAGCCGCCCCCACTTCTCCTCCTATCCAGGTTACAGGGGGTGCTGAACTAACATTTTCTGTTATCCGGCACTCTCGACAGAAGACCGACTAGAAGGTGTCTGCTTTTGCTCCTCCCCCCTGGCACCGATGGCTGACCTATACGGGCGGCCACGGAGAGGCCAAAGCCGTCTCATCTAGCTCCTCCTCCCAGCGCTGATGGCTGAGCTTAACTGGCAGCCGGGCAGCCACGGAGAGGCTGGTTGGGCGGCGCAAGCTCAAGCCTTGGGCCCCGCAAGGACTTGCAGCCTGGCGGCCCCGGCCCACCGCTCAAGTGCTCAGTTTGCCCTATGGCCAATCCGGGCCTGGATCAGGAGCTTGGATGTCTGGATCCAAAGGCTGAACCAACTACTATCCTTTGACACCCCAGTGGAAGAAATTAGAGAATCTCTCCCGATGGTAGCAAAATCAGTGACCTTTTTTGGCTGACGCTGCAGCTGATTCAGTTAAGTCTGTCGCCATAACCTCTGCTCTTGTCATTTCGGCTAGACATGCTATCTGGCTTAAGCCCTGGGATAATAAGATGTGCAGTATCCCTTTTGTAAAGAAAACTTTTGTTTGGCTCTACCTTAGAGACGCATTCCTCAGATAAGGGTAAAAAATTACTTACAAAAACGTAACAGATTTCAGTATAAAAAAACCTTAGTCCTCAGGGCAAGCCAGATTTTAAGTCTGTTTAAAGCCAAGGTAAAAAGTGGTTCTTTATTAGAGACCAGGCCAAGAGTGTAGCACTCTTTACTCCTACAGCCCTTGCCAAGAGCACACAAAGGGTGGACCATAGGGTGAGTACATGGATTGAAAACTGGCTACAAGGGCGAGTTCAGAGGGTGGTGATAAATGGGCAGTACTTGGAATGGTCAGAAGTGGGTAGTGGGGTCCCCCAGGGTTCTGTGCTGGGACCAATCCTATTTATTTTGTTCATAAACAACGAGGATGGGGTAAACAGTTCAATCTCTGTATTTGCGGACAATACTAAGCTAGGCAGGGCAATAACTTCTCCGCAGGATGAGGAAACCTTGCAAAAAGATCTGAACAAATTAATCGGGTGGGCAACTTTGAGAAAATCGCCCAGCTCTACTATGCAGTCATTGGGGTTAATGACAGCAGCTATCCCAGGAGTTCCAGGGGCTCAGTTGCACTCCAAGATCCTTCTGACGTTTCTCCTCAGGTCATGGAATTGCAAAAGGAGTACCCTAATTCAGTTACTTCCACTTGCATCTAGGGATTCTCTTGATCTGTCTTGGTGGGAGCAACCAAAACATTTAAGAGACTGGAAAACCATGGGTTTTGGTCTCGCCCATCAAGATTACCACCGTCACCAGTCTCTTGTGTTGGGGTGCCCATTCAGAAGACTGGCATATTCAGGGAGTTTGGCAGCCAGAGGAAGCAGATCAGTCATCAAATTACAGAGAGCTTTTTCAGTAATACATGCATCACTGGAATTTGAACCCAGGATCCAGGCAAAATAGGTTTTAATCTTCACAGACAACTCCACGGTTGTGGCATATCTGAATAAACGGGGGCACCCGCTTAGACAGTCTGTTATCTCTGTCTTCAACATATCCTGAGTTGGACAGAGATGACCATAACCTGAATTGCAGAAGTGCACATCAAGGGATCAACAAACATTCTAGCAGATTATCTGAGCCGCATGACAATTCGCAACAACTGTTTGGAATTAAATACGGAGGTCTTCAGGGAATTTACTCTAAAGTGGGGTAACCCAGAGGTAGATCTATGTGTGTCCAGACAGAACAAGGTGGTGGCCTTTTTTCCCAAGAAGGGGAGATGGAGTATCTAAGGACAGATACATTGACCTTCCCATGGACCTGCAGCCTAGCATAGTCCTTTCCTCCGTTTGCTCTTTTACCGCTGATAATCCAAAAGATCATTCAGGAACAGGCAAATGTGATTCTGATAGCTCCTTGGTGGCCCAGGAGGAGTTGGTTCTCAGCCTTGAAAGCAATGTTGGCGACCCCTCCCTGGACACTTCCAGATGGAAGAGATCAACTCCTGCGGGGGACAGACTTACCATCCAGACCCTGAGATTTACCGTTTGATGGCCTGGGTGCTGAATGGCGTGTCCTGCAGCTGTGAGGGGCTGTTCGAACAGGGTAATTGACACTATGCTTGGTAGCCATAAGTTAGTCATTAGGATTTGTTCTAGGAAGATTTGGTAGACTTAGGTCCAGGAAGAGAAAGGGGGTAGTGATTACTTTTCTCTTCTTTACAGTCTTGATTTTCTTCAAAGTGACATGGACAGAGTTTTATGGATTGGTAGCCTGAAGGTGCAGGTTGCCGCCCTGTCAGTTTTCTTGGATATGAGACTTGCTGAGAACCCCTTGATCAGGAGATTACTTTTGGCAAGGGCCAGGTTTACTCTGAGGATAAGCAAACAGATGGCCCCTTGGGACTTATCCCTAGTTTTTAATGCTTTTACCAGGGAACCCTTTTTTGAGCCCCTAGGGGAATCTACTTTATAATAGTTTACATTAATATTACCTTTCTCTTGACTGTCACTACAGGTAGAGGGATCTCTGACCTGGAATCCCTCTCTTGCAAGGACCCCATTTTGAGAGTCCTGGAGGACAGGCTCATTATTCATTCAGATCCTCTATACCTGCCTAAGCCTCTACTGCCTGTCATAGGTCAGGAGGCGATTCTATATATTTTTTTTTTTTTTTTTTGTAGCTCTCCTAGGATTGAGGAAGGAAGGTTTAGCTTCCTTGATGTTGGAAGATGCTTACTTCATTATTTGGAAGTTACTTGAAAATTCAGGGATTTTGATTTTGTTTAGCAGTCCCAGAAAAGGCGCTAAAGCATCCAGAAGTTCCATTGTTAGATGGATTAGAGACACGATCCTCTAGGTTTACAAATTTTCTAATCAGGCCCCTCCTACAAAGATCAGAGCTCACTCTACTAAGTCCTTAGCCACTACATGAGCAGAGTGGGCAGGAGCATCATGGGTAGAAATATCCAAGCAGCAGTTTGGTCGTCTTCGCATGCCTTGAGCAAACACAATAGAGTTCAGATGCTCTCCAGCCAAGACCTCTCCTACGGAAGGAAAGTACTACAGGTCACTCCCTAAGGTATTGAATCTTGCTTATCCTCTCTAAGTGAGCTGTCATTGAAGATGAAGGGGGGAGAACCCCTGTTAGACTTACCGTTAACGGTATTTCCATGAATCTTCCAGGACAGCATCCAGAGTCCAGATTACCACCCTTTATTTTTTTCAGTTTGGTAGGAGCCATTTTTGTGTCCTAGATGTTTTTTGGCGTGGCTTCTTCGCTTGTGCATGTGGTTGGAGATTTTGTCTCTATCTTCAATACAACTGAGGTGCAAGGGAGGGGAGGGGCCTTTTTAAAGTGTTTCTGATTTGTGTTTCCTGTAGAGGGCAAAGCCAGTCATCTCCCCAAGTAAGCTGTCCTCGAAGATTCATTAAAATACCGCTACTGGTAAGTCTAATCTAAGTTTTTGGTTAAGATGTGCTTTAAATTGGAGTGCCACTTGTTTGCTCCCCCCCCCCCCCTCCGCCAGGCACTTTTCGGGTGGGTGGGGGATAGCGCGGGTAACCGTCCCCACAGCAGCAAAATCCCCAGAAGTTCAGCCCCCTTCCTCCTTCCATCACCGCCTGGCCATTCAGAAAGCGCAGCACGCTCTGCGCATGCACATTGGGGAACCTTACAAGGATTTCAATATTTTATGAGAACAGTAGTAGAGGTCGACCGATATGGGTTTTTCTCTGGCCGATGCCGATATTTAGAAATCGCGGTGGCCGATGGCCGATATATGATGCCGATTTTTTTGGGCCGATATATTGGGCCGATTTTTTATTTTTTTCCCCCTTCATCTCATAAAATCTAACACTTAGACCCCTTTCACACTGGGGCGTTTTTCAGGCGCTTTTGGGCTAAAAAAAGTGCCTGTAAAACAGCTCCCCTGCAGTCTCAGTGTGAGATCCCGAGTGCTTCCACACTGAGGCGATGCGCTGGCAGGATGTTAAAAAAAAGTCCTGCAAGCAGCATCTTTGGAGCAGTGTATACCACCACTCCTGCCCATTGAAACGAATGTGCACCGCTGCCGAAGAGCCTGCAAAGCGTTTCGGCAGCAGCGCTTCATGGGCGCATTTAACTCCTTCCTCAGCCGCTAGCTGGGTTATAAGCGCCCCACTAGCAGCCGAATAGCGCCGCTAAAATGACGGTAAAGCGCCGCTAAAACTAACACTGTTTTACCGTCAACGCATGCCCGCTCCAGTGTGAAAGCAACCTTAAGTAATACAGAAATTTTTTTACATTTAAACATTTATTAAACAAAACAAACCTCCAATCAGTTCACTTGTATGTAGAACTTAGATGAAAAAAAAAAAATATAAAAAAAAAAACTATCTTAAATATTAAATACACAAAAACAGGTAATCAAAACTTTTGGACGAAAAAAAATGGGCTAACTTTACTGCTTATTTTTTTTTTTTTTTCATTAATTTTTAAAAAAAAAAATTGCGTTTGAAAGACCGCTGCGCAAATACCGTGTGACATAAAATATTGCAACAACCGCTATTTTATTCCCTAGGGTCTCTGCTAAAAAAAAATTAATGTTTGGGGGTTCCAAGTGATTTTCTAGCAGAAAATACAGGATTTTTACTTGTAAGCAACAAGTGTCAGAAAAGATTTAGTCTTTAAATGGTTAAACTGAAAACTTCTCCACGAGTTCAGTCTATTGATGATAAAAGAACCTGAAAGAGATACAAATGTATCTTCTTATCAGACTTGGCAGGCTGCCCAGAGGAGGAGAGAAGACAAACTTCAGACAACTTGCAATTGACTTATATTACAGAAGTCATTTGCAAGTCCCGCTGAAGCTATTATCGGCTTTTTTTATCAGCACAATCGGCCGATGCCGATTAAGTAAAAAAAGCCAAATATCGGCCGATATATCGGCCGGCCGATATATCGGTCGACCTCTAAACAGTAGACCCCTTTGTTTTTAGAATCTTTCTCCTGGTCATCCTGTCTCCAGTTCTCCATTTTGTGCTCTTTAGTGAAAATAAAATAACATGTATTCTATTGCTGTGGGTGTCAAATTGTGCAGCATGCCCATGAAGAGATTATCATCTGTTATAAAGAACTCAGAATTTTTTTTTCTTTCCTATTAAATCATCTGCATTAACCACTTGCCGACCGCCTCACGCCTATATACGTGAGCAGAGCGGCACGGGCAGGCAAAATCACGTACCTGAAACGTGATTGCCTTCCCGCGGGTGGGGGGTCCGATCGGACCCCCCCCGGTGCCAGCTGCGGTCGGCATTTGGTTGGGAGCGATGACAGACGAGGGGGAGGCCATCCGATCGTGGCCCCCCCCCTCGCGATCGCTCCCAGCCAATGACAAACATCCCCTGCCTCTGTATAGTACACAGAGGCAGAGGATGTGATGTCATCTCTCCTCGGCTCGGCAGTTTCCGTTCCAGCGCCGAGGAGAGATGACATGTAAGTGCACAAACACTCACACACAACACAGTAGAACATGCCAGGCATATATTACACCCCCGATCCCCCCCCGATCGCCCCCCAATCACCCCCCCCCTGTCACAAACTGACACCAAGCAGGTTTTTTTTTTTTTTTTTTTTCCTGATTACTGCATAGTGTCAGTTTGTGACAGTTAGCAGTGGTGGGACAGTTTGTATTACCCCCCTGTAGGTCTAGGGTACCCCCCTTACCCCCCTAATAAAGTTTTAACCCCTTGATCACCCCCCCTCACCAGTGTCGCTAAGCGATCATTTTTCTGATCGCTGTATTAGTGTCGCTGGTGACGGTAGTTAGGGACGTAAATATTTAGGTTCGCCGTCAGTGTTTTATAGCGACAGGGACCCCCATATACTACCTAATAAATGTTTTAACCCCTTGATTGCCCCCTAGTTAACCCTTTCACCACTGATCACCGTATAACCGTTACGGGTGACGCTGGTTAGTTCGTTTATTTTTTATAGTGTCAGGGCACCCGCCGTTTATTACCGAATAAAGGTTTAGCCCCCTGTAGGTCTAGGGTACCCCCCTTACCCCCCTAATAAAGTTTTAACCCCTTGATCACCCCCTGTCGCCAGTGTCGCTAAGCGATCATTTTTCTGATCGCTGTATTAGTGTCGCTGGTGACGCTAGTTAGGGACGTAAATATTTAGGTTCGCCGTCAGCGTTTTATAGCGACAGGGACCCCCATATACTATCTAATAAATGTTTTAACCCCTTGAATGCCCCCTAGTTAACCCTTTCACCACTGATCACCGTATAACCGTTACGGGTGACGCTGGTTAGTTCGTTTATTTTTTATAGTGTCAGGGCACCCGCCGTTTATTACCGAATAAAGGTTTAGCCCCCTGATCGCCCGGCGGTGATATGCGTCGCCCTAGGCAGCGTCAGATTAGCGCCAGTACCGCGAACACCCACGCACGCACCGTACACGCACCGTACACCTCCCTTAGTGGTATAGTATCTGAACGCATCAATATCTGATCCGATCAGATCTATACTAGCGTCCCCAGCAGTTTAGGGTTCCCAAAAACGCAGTGTTAGCGGGATCAGCCCAGATACCTGCTAGCACCTGCGTTTTGCCCCTCCGCCCGGCCCAGCCCAGTCCAGCCCACCCAAGTGCAGTATCGATCGATCACTGACACTTTTCTTTGTAGCGTTTTGGTGAACTGGCAAGCACCAGCGGCGTAGTACACCCCGGTCGTAGTCAAACCAGCACTGCAGTAACACTTGGTGAATGTTTTGAACGCTACCATGCACTAGTTGAGTATTAGCGTAGCGTACAGCATTGCACAGACTAGGCACACTTTCACAGGGTCTCCCAAGATGCCATCGCATTTTGAGAGACTCGAACCTGGAACCGGTTACAGTTATAAAAGTTACAGTTACAAAAAAAAAGTGTAAAAAAAAAAAAAACACAAACAAAAATTAAAAAAAATAGTTGTCGTTTTATTGTTCTCTCTCTCTCTATTCTCTCTCTATTGTTCTGCTCTTTTTTACTGTATTCTATTCTGAAATGTTTTATTGTTATTGTTATTATGTTTTATCATGTTTGTTTTTCAGGTATGTAATTATTTATACTTTACCGTTTACTGTGCTTTATTGTTAACCATTTTTTTGTCTTCAGGTACGCCATTCACGACTTTGAGTGGTTATACCAGAATGATGCCTGCAGGTTTAGGTATCATCTTGGTATCATTCTTTTTAGCCAGCGGTCGGCTTTCATGTAAAAGCAATCCTAGCGGCTAATTAGCCTCTAGACTGCTTTTACAAGCAGTGGGAGGGAATGCCCCCCCCCCCCCACCGTCTTCCGTGTTTTTCTCTGGCTCTCCTGTCTCAACAGGGAACCTGAGAATGCAGCCGGTGATTCAGCCAGCTGACCATAGAGCTGATCAGAGACCAGAGTGGCTCCAAACATCTCTATGGCCTAAGAAACCGGAAGCTACGAGCATTTTATGACTTAGATTTCGCCGGATGTAAATAGCGCCATTGGGAAATTGGGGAAGCATTTTATCACACCGATCTTGGTGTGGTCAGATGCTTTGAGGGCAGAGGAGAGATCTAGGGTCTAATAGACCCCAATTTTTTCAAAAAAGAGTACCTGTCACTACCTATTGCTATCATAGGGGATATTTACATTCCCTGAGATAACAATAAAAATGATTTTAAAAAAAAAAAAATGAAAGGAACAGTTTAAAAATAAGATAAAAAAGCAAAAAAAAATAAAGAAAAAAAATAAATAAAAAAAAGCACCCCTGTCGCCCCCTGCTCTCGCGCTAAGGCAAACGCAAGCGGCGGTCTGGCGTCAAACGTAAACAGCAATTGCACCATGCATGTGAGGTATCACCGCGAAGGTCAGATCGAGGGCAGTAATTTTAGCAGTAGACCTCCTCTGTAAATCTAAAGTGATAACCTGTAAAGGCTTTTAAAGGCTTTTAAAAATGTAGTAATTTTGTTGCCACTGCACGTTTGTGCGCAATTTTAAAGCATGTCATGTTTGGTATCCATGTACTCGGCCTAAGATCATCTTTTTTATTTCATCAAACATTTGGGCAATATAGTGTGTTTTAGTGCATTAAAATTTAAAAAAGTGTGTTTTTTCCCCAAAAAATGCGTTTGAAAATCGCTGCGCAAATACTGTGTGAAAAAAAAAAATGAAACACCCACCATTTTAATCTGTAGGGCAATTGCTTTAAAATAATATATAATGTTTGGGGGTTCAAAGTAATTTTCTTGCAAAAAAAAATAATTTTTTCATGTAAACAATAAGTGTCAGAAAGGGCTTTGTCTTCAAGTGGTTAGAAGAGTGGGTGATGTGTGACATAAGCTTCTAAATGTTGTGCATAAAATGCCAGGACAGTTCAAACCCCCCCCAAATGACCCCATTTTGGAAAGTAGACACCCCAAGCTATTTGCTGAGAGGCATGTCGAGTCCATGGAATATTTTATATTGTGACACAAGTTGCGGGAAAGAGACAATTTTTTTTTTTTTTTTTTGCACAAAGTTGTCACTAAATGATATATTGCTCAAACATGCCATGGGAATATGTGAAATTACACCCCAAAATAAATTCTGTTGCTTCTCCTGAGTACGGGGATACCACATGTGTGGGACTTTTTGGGAGCCTAGCCGCGCACGGGACCCCGAAAACCAAGCACCGCCTTCAGGCTTTCTAAGGCCGTAAATTTTTGATTTCACTCCTCACTACCTATCACAGTTTCGGAGGCCATGGAATGCCCAGGTGGCACAAACCCCCCCAAATTACCCCATTTTGGAAAGTAGACACCCCAAGCTATTTGCTGAGAGGTATAGTGAGTATTTTGCAGACCTCACTTTTTGTCACAAAGTTTTGAAAATTGAAAAAAGAAAAAAAAAATTTTTTTTTCTGGTCTTTCTTCATTTTCAAAAACAAATGACAGCTGCAAAATACTCACCATGCCTCTCAGCAAATAGCTTGGGGTGTCTACTTTCCAAAATGGGGTCATTTGGGGGGGTTTTGTGCCATCTTGGCATTTTATGGCCTTCAAAACTGTGATAGGTAGTGAGGAGTAAAATCAAAAATGTATGCCCTTAGAAATCCTGAAGGTGGTGCTGGGTTTTCGGGGCCCCGTACGCGGCTAGGCTCCCAAAAAGTGCCACACATGTGGTATCCCCGTACTCAGGAGAAGCAGCTGAATGTATTTTGGGGTGCAATTCCACATATGCCCATGGCCTGTGTGAGCAATATATCATTTAGTGACAACTTTTTGTAATTTTTTTTTTTTTTTCTTTTTTTTGTCATTATTCAATCACTTGGGACAAAAAAAATAAATATTCAATGGGCTCAACATGCCTCTCAGCAATTTCCTTGGGGTGTCTACTTTCCAAAATGGGGTCATTTGGGGGGGGGTTGTACTGTCCTGCCATTTTAGCACCTCAAGAAACGACATAGGCAGTCATAAATTAAAGGCTGTGTAAATTCCAGAAAATGTACCCTAGTTTGTAGACGCTATAACTTTTGCGCAAACCAATAAATATACGCTTATTGACATTTTTTTTACCAAAGACATGTGGCCGAATACATTTTGGCCTAAATGTATGACTAAAATTTAGTTTATTGGATTTTTTTTATAACAAAAAGTAGAAAATATCATTTTTTTTCAAAATTTTCAGTCTTTTTCCGTTTATAGCGCAAAAAATAAAAACGGCAGAGGTGATCAAATATCATCAAAAGAAAGCTCTATTTGTGGGAAGAAAAGGACACAAATTTCGTTTGGGTAGAGCATTGCATGACCACGCAATTAGCAGTTAAAGCGACGTAGTGCCGAATTGTAAAAAGTGCTCTGGTCAGGAAGGGGGTAAATCCTTCCGGGGCTGAAGTGGTTAAGTATAGAGGCTTTTTGAATAACAGTGTTACAGCTCTCATCAGTACTGGTAATTTATGCACCCCATGATTTTTTATTTTTCCCAAAATAAACTCTTTGACCATCAAAAAAATATGAGATCAATATTTCTTGCTTTATTTTGTCAGAGCTGGACAAATACAAGGGCTAAGTTGTCAATCTAGCAAAATCTGGATGTGGTTCCACACTATATAGGTTTTTGTAGGTACAGTAATATGTCCTGGCTAAAGCAGTGTATTGGTTCTAGAATTGTGCAATAGTTTGTCTTCTATTTTAAACTGTTTTTAGCATACTGTTTTTATTTTTATTTCAGAATTTGAATGAATATGTTGCAGCATTAATAACTCTCAAGCAAAAGATTATTGATTCAGAGTAAGTGAAAGTTCTGCTACTTTGAAAAATGTATTTCTGAGTTGTACAGCACAAGGCACAGGATATTTAGTTTTCAACCATGGGTTCTATGCAGTTACCTTCAGGTAATTGGACAATGACAAAAAAGAGAAAACTGCAAGAACATTCCCTATATAAGTCCTCCCGCTCCCATCTAGCCATCTTGCTGGTGTCCTTAGGTGATGGAGCTCTTGTCTCTATTGAAGATGCTTATTTCTTGCTGTGGAGATATGTTCTTTCAGATAATTAAGGATATTAAGAATCCTGGCTGTACCATAGCTACTGCAGTTCTTTTTGCAGCTTTCTGATTGGCTGACTCCTTGGCTGAACCTCTGAGGGACCATACCTCGACTCCACTTGGATTAAGATGTGGGACCTACCTGTAATGTTGCTTCAGGCATTGGATCCTGCATGCACCTTGGCACATGGTGCATTGTTTTGAGATGGCTGTAGGGTGCTGTCCAGGTCTAGTGCTATGGTTTGTAACAAATAGTCAGCGCTATTGGGAACAGGCAGCTTGCAAAGAAGCAGTTAATACACAAACCTCAATAATAAATGTAAATAAGGCCCCTTTCACACTGGGGCGGGGGCAGTGTCTGCAGTAAAGCGCCGCTATTGTAAGCGGCGCTTTATCGTCGGTATTCAGCCACTAGCAGGGCAGTTTTACCCCCTGCTAGTAGCCGAGAAAGGGTTAAAAGCCACCGCAAAGCTCCTCTGCAGAGGCGCTTTGCCGGTGGTATAGCCGCGCTGTCCCATTGATTTCAATGGGCAGGAGCGGTGTATACACCGCTCCTTCCCCACTCCAAAGATGCTGCTGGCAGAACTTTTTTTCCCGACTTGCAAGCACACCGCTCCAGTGTGAAAGCCCTCGGGGCTTTCACACTGGAGACAAAGCAGCGCCACTTTCGGGTCGGTTTGCAGGCGCTATTATTAGCGCAATAGCGCCTGCAAACCGCCCCAGTGTGAAAGGGCCCTAAATTTGCAGCACCAAAACTATTGTATGAACTATATATAGTGATCAAATACAAAGAATAGATTGCATTGGACCTCAAAGCATTCACTGTTTTTGTCAATCTACTTCAAGTTCAAGATAGAATTACTGTTGGGTAGTGGCATCCTTTCATCAGGAGGACTTTCTGGCATCCATAGATATCAAGGGTGCATTCTTTAATGTACCTGTTACTAGGGTCACAAGTGGTTCTTGTGCTTTGCAGTAGTGCTGGAGCACTATCAATTTGCAGCCATGGCCCCTCAGATGTTTACCAGAACATTGGCGCCAGTGCTGGCTGCTTTGAGGTCAAGATGAATAATGGTTGTAGGGTATCTATAGAGGCTCATTTGGAACTGTCTGTCATTGTTCAGAGTCTGGAGGAGTCTGGGTGAATTTGAAATCCTGATTCTGTCACAATATTTGAAAAACCTTGGGCTGATGTTGAATACGAACCAGGCCAAGTTGTTTTCTTGTGTCACAAAAACTCTGGAAACTACAAATTCAGGATTGCCTGCTTGCAGGTGATCGCCATTGCATTCAAGTTTTGGGTCTCTTGGTGGCAGCCTTCAAAGCGATTCTGTATGTGCAACACCACAGCAGAATTTTGTGGCTTGAGATCCGGTCGCAGAAAAACAAATCTCTGGTGTCTTTGGGTACAGAGAGATCAAGGTAAGTCGCTTGACTAAATCGTCTTCAAAGAGGTTGTAAAGGTAAAAGGTATTTACAGTGCATCTGGAAAGTATTCACAGCGCTTTACTTTTTTGTTATGTTACAGCCTTATTCCAAAATGGTTTAAATTCATTATTTTCCCTTAAAATTCTACAAACAATACCCCATAATGACAATGTGAAAGACGTTTGTTTGAAATCTTTGCAAATTTATTAAAAATAAAAAACAAAATTCACATGTACATAAGTATTTACAGCCTTTGCCATGACACTAAAAATTAAGCTCAGGTGCACCCTGTTTCCACTGATCATCCTTGAGATGTTTCTACAACTTGATTGGAGTCCACCTGTGGTAAATTCAGTTGATTGGACATGATTTGGAAAGGCACACACCTGTCTATATAAGGTCCCACATTTAACGGTGCATGTCAGAGCACAAACCAAGCCATGAAATCCAAGGAATTATTTGTAGACCTCCGTGATAGGATTGTATCGAGGCACAGATCTGAGGAAGGATACAGAAAAATGTCTGCAGCATTGAAGATCCCACTGAGCACAGTGGCCTCCATCATCCACAAATAGAAGAAGTTTGGAACCACCAGGACTCCTCCAAGAGTAAGCCCCCCGGCCAAACTGAGTGATCGGGGGGAGAAGGGCCTTAGTCAGGGAGGTGACCAAGAACCTGATGGTCACTCTGACAGAGCTCCAGAATTTCTCTGTGGAGAGAGAACCTTCCAGAAGAACAACCATTTCTGCAGCACTCAATCAGGCCTGAATGGTAGAGTGGCCAGACAGAAGCCACTCCTCAGTAAAAGGCACATGAAAGCTGCCTGGAGTTTGCCAAAAGGCACCTAAAGGGGAATCGGACCATGAGAAACAAAATTCTCTGGTCTAGTGAAACAAAAATGTAACTCTTTGGCCTGAATGGCAAGCCCCATGTCAGGAGAAATTTGGAAACCAGGCACCAATACCATCACTACAGTGAAGCATGGTGATGGTGGCATCATGCTGTAGGGATGTTTTTCAGCAGCAGGAACTGGGAGACTAGTCAGGATCGAGAGAAGAATGCAGCAATGTAAAGAGACATCCTTGATGAAAACCTGCCCCAAAGCTCTCTGGACTGGGGCAAAGGTTTATCTTCCAACAGGACAACAACCCTAAGTACACAGCCAAGATAACAAAGGAGTGGTTGCCGGAGCACTCTGTTAATATCCTTGAGTGGCCCAGCCAGAACCCAGACTTTACCCTGATTGAACATCTCTGGAGAGATCTGAAAATGGCTGTGCACCGACGTTCCCCATCCAACCTATTGCATTGCAAACTGAATTGTTCCACAGTGTAAGGGGTTTTGGCCACCAGCAGGAGCCACCACCTGGGCTGACTTATTTTTTAGTTGTACATGGCATCCTACTCCTGCAGGGTTTATTATACCCAGTAGGTGATCCTTTAGAGTGGAAACTGTGTCCTCCAATGAATGCAGAGAAAAGGATTTACAGTAAGTACAACAAAATCCTGTTTTTACCTGGAGAATGCTTAGCATAAATGGAATCTGTTTTACAGTTAACCACACTGTGTGCTTTTGCAAAATAACTTTTCTCTGTGATTTGTTGCTTTTCTGCAAGCCTGTGATGCATGTCATTTTAGAATTTTATACCTGCATTCTGTAATGTCTTGCAATAGGTAAGTGTGGCCCAAATGTATTTTTGTATTTTTCTTTTATCTTTGTTTTTTGGTGTGTCCTGTATAATATTTTTTATAACCCATAAAACATGAGACTATAACATCAGAATTGTTAAAATATCTAGTAAAGGTTATTGCTGAACATATTTATGTAATTAAATCTTCATATTCTTTCACTATAATATAATTTCACAATATAATCATAATTTGTGTTTTTTACTTCTTACCTGTTTTGCAGCCACCTGCTCGCTGAGTATCAACAGAAATGTGATGATATCCTTTACTTTAAAAAGTGTTTGCATTCATTTAAAACATGTCAGTTTTTTTGTATTTCAACTATTTTTGCCACAATTAAAACTCTATTCTAGTATTAAACTATATGATGAGAACCTCTCACCCAAATTTGCTTTCACGCCTGGCTCCATGCATGCCATTATTCCTGTAATTGTGCAGTTTGTGAACAGTGCTATATAGATAGCCTCAGTGCTTTAACATTAAAAATGTACCTTGTTCACACATACAGTACATCCTTAACTCCATAAAAAAAGTGTGAAACATGATGAAAGTAAAACGCCAGAGGGGGAAAAAAAGCACTGGTGCACACTTCACATAATTTCTTTAATCGTACATCACGGGACACAGAACCATAGTAATTACTATGTGGGTTATAGTCCACCTTCAGGTGCTGGACACTGGCACACCCTAAACAGGAAGTTGCCTCCCTATATAACCCCCCCCCATACTGGGAGCATCTCAGTTTTTTCGCCAGTGTCTAAGGTGTTGGTTACGAGTGAAGATGTGCTGTGCTGAGCTCCTTCAGGTGATGGGCATAGGCATACCCTAAGACAAAAAGTCCACTCCCTCTATAACCCCTCCCACTACTCAGTGTACAGATGTGCTGTGCTGAGCTCCACTGGAGCAATCCTTGCTGGGGCTAGCTATGCAACCGGATCCATTCAAAGTGTCTTTTAGGCCTAATTGAATGCTGCCTGGGCCTCGTATCCAAAGAAACGAGATTTTGCTTGTAAACACCTTTCTTTTTAGAGAGCTGGACCCCGGGATCCAGTACTTTTGGTATTAAGGCCATAAAATTTTACTGGCGGGGTGCTTTTTACAGGTCCAGGATTGTGGGTTCCACAAGGGTCCCCGGTTACTGAAGGTTTGTTAACGGAACCCACCGTAAAGGGTGAAGATTGGGTCTGTTGGTTTTACCACAGAAAACCCTGAGGTGGGAAAGGTAAGTGGAGTTTTCTAAGGAATTTTTAAATTTTCTTATGAAAAGTCTCCTTTAAAGTAAATGTTGTCGTGCCTAAGTGTCACCACTGGGGGCTGTATGGACCACAAACCTTCTCGTGCTTTGCTCAGAGATCACGCTGCTTCACAGAAGCAGCAGACTTTTTTTTTTTTTTTTTTTTCCCCCTCCAGCTACCAGGCAGATCTCCGGTAAGTTTGGGGGGTTTTGCTTCCTCCAGACACCCCCGCCTGGGCTGAACTCTTCCCCTCTTCATGAGGCTGAGTATAAGGGAGAACTAAAAACGATCGGCAATGCCGTTTTCTTTCACTGCCCCTACTCTGCGGCAGCTTCCAGGTCTCCTCCATGCCATCCCTTCCTCACTCGCCGATCCTGGCGGATCGGAGGCCCGCGCTTGCGCGGGAAATTTTTTTTTAAAGAGAAAGGGGGTGCGATGCAAGGCTGGGGCGGGGCTTAGCCCGGCGTTGGCATCCTCCAACACAGGAGTGTGTTTAAAAAAAAAAAAAAAAAACCTCCATTTGTGCTGGCTGAAAAATTGTCGCATAGTCATAAGAGCAAAGAGGAGCATAAAAGAGGTTTTGGTGACACAGGCATTTCCTATTTGACACATTTACTATTTTTTTTTTTTTAAATCTTTATTTTGGGAGTGCAGATTATACATAGAGTTCAACAATACAGTATGACAGTTATCTGTTTCTGTAAATATTTTTCACACATAGCAAAGAAAAGAAAATCAAATATGTATTAGTTTAACAGCAGGTATAGCGACATGACATTGTAGCTAACTATGTGACTCTCAAGGGGTCACTCCAGTCTATCCCTGTTGTCTGAGTAGTGCTCTGCCATCTTTTGGTGAATTAAGTCTATGCATTGCGTTATATACAATTTATGGTGTTCAATCCTACGGGCATAGGGGTGGCACCAATGTGGGATACTGCAATCCGGGGTTTTTTTTGTTTTGTTTTTCCCCTACCCCCTTCTCCCCCCACTGCTGGGGAAAGGAGGCGAGGAACACTATTAGTGTCAAGAAAGGGAAAAAGGAATAGAAAAGGGGGGAAACAGAAGTGGAAAAGTAAGAAGGAGGGAGGGGTAGGCATAGGGCCCTGGCGAGGCCGGCGGCCCACAGTCCCGAAGCCTCCGGGAACAAATTTCTATATGTACGAGTTATAGTCATCTGAGAAGCGGAACATATTCCAATGTGTCCAACGGGTGCCATGTTCCTCCTCCTTATTCCTGAGAGCAGCTGTGAGGCTCTCCATCTGCTGAATATCACAGACCCTGTTAAACCATTGTGTCACTGTTGGAGCGGACTGCTGCTTCCACATGCTGGGAATACACGCCCTAGCCGCATTCAGGAGGTGTTTCAGCAAAGATTTGCGGTACCGTTTACTAGACATTGGAGTCAGGTTCAGGAGTACTGCCGCTGGATTGTTCTGGAGAGCCACATCGGTGAGTTTGTGGATGATTTCCAGTACCTGCCTCCAGAAAGGAGTCAAGACCGGACATTCCCAGAAGATGTGGATTAACGTGCCATTTTGTGTGCTACATCTCCAGCACAGAGGACTGTGCCCCGGGAAAATGGATGCCAACACCGAGGGAGTCCTATACCATCGTGTCAGAATTTTGAAGGTAATTTCTTGGTATTTGCTACATAGAGAGGATTTATGTGCGAAGAAGAGGATTCGGGTCTTTTGGTCTTCTGTAAACGTGGTGTTCAAATCTCTCTCCCACTTTCCCAAGTATGGGGGATCCTGTTGGGACAGATGGGTTAGTAAGATGTTGTAAGATTGAGAAAGAGATTTCCGAATTGGTTCTTCACCCATGCACAGCTCCTCAAAAGGTGTGGGTTGTCTCCAAAAACCCTGAGCTTCTGGAAGAGATCTGAGAAAGTGTGACAATTGTAAGATCTTCCATCTGCCCAATATGGAGGCGCTAAAACTAGGGTATATGGTAGAAGGGTCGTTCCAACCCGAAGGCCCACAAAAGGAGGAGGCTCTAACTATACTCCGATTCAAGTGGAGCCGAAAGGACCGATCGGAAAGGCCTGGGTGGAAATCCGGGTGTCCAATTATGGGTGTCATTGGGGAAGGAAAATTAGGTTTCTCCACCATTCTGGAGTATCTGCGGAGTTCCTCCAAAGTGGCATCCCGCAGTGGGTGTGTTGGTAAAAATCTGGAAGAGCGAGTTCCACTCCAGGTTAGACCCTCAATGGGAAACGGGATCGTCTCCTGTTCTAATCCAATCCACAGTTTGTGTGATGAGTGTCTGCACCAGTCTACAATTCTGTTCATGTGTACTGCTGTGTAGTATAGAGCTGGGTCAGGTAGGGCCATGCCTCCTCTCAGTTTTGGTCTTTGTAGTAGGGATCTCTTGATCCTCGGTGGTTTGCCCCGCCAGACATATCTGACAAATAACGAGTGTAACTTGCGGAAGAAGTCCCGCGGTATCCCAACAGGCAGTGCCTGGAGGAGGTAAAGCAGTCTCGGCATGATGTTCATTTTTAAAACATTGCACCTGCCGAGCCAGGAGACCGCTAAGTCCCTCCATCTGTCTAGGTCTGAGGAAAACACGCTCAAAAGTGGTTGAAAGTTGTGTTGGTAAATGAGGTGTAGATCAGAAGGGATCTTTGTGCCTAGGTATTTGATGGCCTGGGGGGACCACCGGAAGGGGAAATTGCTACTAATGGAAGCCCGGGATCTAGGGGTAAGAGTGATGTTCAGCGCCTCTGACTTTTGGAAGTTAATTTTGAAATCCGATAACTCCCCGTATTTACGTATGGCCGATAGTAAGTTTGGTAGGGACGTATGAGGATCCGAGATGTAAAATAATAGGTCGTCCGCGTATGCGGCAATTTTATGGTGATAAGTGCTTGTCTCGAGTCCTTTGATATTTGGGTTAAGCCTTATATGTTGTAATAAGGGCTCTAGTGAAATTATGAAAAGGAGCGGGGAAAGTGGGCATCCCTGTCTCGTACCATTGCTTATCTTGAATGGGCTAGAGGTACTCCCATTTACCCTAACTGTCGCTGTGGGAGAGGAATATATGGCAGAGATCCAGGACAACATAGGAACCGGCATGCCAAGGCGTCGCAGGGTGGCCAAGAGGAAAGTCCAATTTACCCTGTCAAACGCCTTTTCGGCGTCTGTAGATAACAACATGAATGGTATGTTGAGTTGTTTAGCCCTAGCCACTACGTTTATCGTTCTGATAGTATTATCTCGAGCCTCTCTGTTACGGATAAAACCTGCTTGGTCCAGCGGGATTATGCGTTGGAGAACTGGGCCTATTCGCTCAGCCAGAATTTTTGTGAATAGCTTCAGATCACCACATTTACTATTTGCATCAGGCTGAGCATTAATAGCAGTGGCTGACTATTGCTCAAGCAGTGGATGCGATTTCTTCTGGTAGTTCCTCTGCTATGTGCATCGGGCTAAGGTCAGAAGGGGCGTTGAAACACCCCCAAAAAAGAGCTAAAGGGGTCTCCCTCAAGCTCTGGAAAGCCTACTCATCTCTACAAATGGCATCCTCCCCTGAGAGGGGGTGGCTGGTCAGAGTGAGCATCTGGGCCATGAAATGTTTGCAACTGTTTTCAACGCTGCAGCCCCTGTTTATTTTACTAAAAAGATCTTTTTTCCTCAGCCATGATAGGTTTTAAAAAAAAAAGTTTAGCGACTTTAATCGCATCCCAGTGTGGGTCAAAATGCGACAGGTTCTCTTCCATTACCCAGGACCCTCAAACTGAGGAACTAGGGGCAGGAGAAGACTAATTCCCTTAGGAAGTGTCAAATGCGGGAGAATCAGCTGTTTCAATCTTAAGATTGATGGTGCAGTTTCTTGCTGAATGATCCTCCTCAAGCTGTGCATGCCTTTTTTCCTGTCCATTCATTGTTGGAAAAGCTTTTTTGTATCTGAGAGGATCACCCAGATAAGCATTATTTTCTCTCCTAAAAAGTTTTCACACTTTATCCTATTGTGAAGCAAATTCACTATGTAGGGTATACCAGCAATTAACGCTGCTATATCCTCTGTGAATAAGAGTTTGCCTTGTCCGGCAGACAATGCTCAAATGCTTAGGGATCCAACGGATAAAAAGTTGGAATTCCTTTAAAAAAAAACAAAAAACGCTTTCTTGTTCTCTGGCAGATTGAGTGTCTCAGCCTGCGTTGACAGTAATTGCTTAATCATTGAGAGACCAGCTTAAAAGGTGTTCAAGGTTATCCTGCTCAGCAGGCCCAGGATCTGGCAGCTTTCTTTGCAATAGTTGCTATGAGTTTCTATCCCGCAAGCCTTGCACCCTTCGCTAAGCACCATGCAGAAGCTCCTGGCTAGTCTTCCTTTTTGCAGTAAAACAGCTGTTTGGGGATGTTTTGGATAATACATCCAAAGAAATTCTAGTGGAAAAAGTACCCCTTTTGCCATTTAAGAAAAGGAGAAAATGTATTTTCGTTTTAAAGCTCCTTCTGTGCCAGGGTCATTAGCCTCCAGGAAGTCACAACGGCTTCCGCCGTCAGGTTCAAAAGATAACCCCAGGAACAAAAGAGGTCTTGGGGGAGGAAACCTACAAGATACTGAAGCCTCCTTATGAGGAGGCACCCCTGCTCGCTCAGTAGGGGTAATTCTTCTGCAGTTCCCAAGGATCTGGCAGAAAGTGTCAAGATCAAACGTTCCTAAGGATCCAGAGAAAAAAAGTCTTTCTCTCAAGCAATGGACCATCTTTTGGCAAAAAGTGATCATGGTGGCCCCCATGTAAGAGTAGAGGTTTGGGTTTGGTTAAATCCGAATGGACATTCTGGATCTCAAAAACTTAAATTCAATTCCTGAATATAACCACTCATTTTCGCATGGAGTCAATCCAATCAGTTATCTCCATCCTACAAGGAGAACTTCTGGCGTCAATCGACGTCAAAGATGCATACCTCCATATGCTTATTTCCTCGCTCACTAGTATTATCAACTTGGCAAAGTGGAAAATCCTCATTTTCAGTGTGTAGCTCTGCTTTCCGGTCTAGCTACTGCACCTTGAGTGTTTTTCAGTGGTTCTGGTCCCTCTTCTAGCCAGATTAAGGGCCCAAGGTATAACAATTATGGTTTACCTGGACGATCTGTTCTTGATAGTCCAGTCAGTAGCCCGCTTAGACCAAAGTATGGTCACCACATTCAACTACCTAGAATACCTTGGTTGGATTCTCAACCTAGGAGAAATCTTCTCTAAATCCATGAAAAAGGCTAAATTACTTGGGTCTGATCATAGATACACACAGAAAAGGGGTATTCTTGCTCCAGGCAAAGATCAGCGCCATAAAGGAACTGATTTAGGTGTTCAAAGCAAGATTAATTATTCTATTCAACTTTACATGAGGTTGTTGGGAAAGATGGTGGCTTCATTCAAGGTTGTTCCTTATGCTCAGTTTCATTTGAGACTGCTGCAAAATGGTATCCTATCGGCTTGAAACAAAGGGTTCAAGCTCTCAATGTGTCTGACTCCAAAGCCTACGGCCACATCACCCTGAAAGTGCCCGATCTCGTCTGATCTTGGAGGCTAAGCAGGGTCGGGCCTGGTTAGTACCCGGATGGACCACCTGGAAATACCAGGTGCTGTAGGCTGGGTATGCCGGAGCCTCAGTTTATGGTTAATATCCAAAAATCTGCAACGGGGAAAATCCTTCCTTCAGTTACCATGGAATTGGCCCAGATCAGAAATGGCCTTGCCCATTATTCTTGAAATTCAGGCAGAGCCCTTGGTTCTGAGGGCCTGAATGTTCAGTTTATGGTATTGTCCTGCCAGGATTCAATCCGTCTATGCCACAGCAATGGCCTCTATTAATCACCAAGGGGGGCACAAGAAATTGTGCTGCCTAGAGAAAGGTGAATCATAGCCTATCTTGGGCAGAAAATGCTGTACTTTGCCTATCGGCGGTCTTCATTCTAGGAATAGAAAATTGGCAGGCAGACTACTTGAGTCGCCAGCAGTTGTTCCCGGGAGAATGGTTCCTTCACCCCGATATCTTCCTGTCAATATGTCAAAGATGGGGGATCCCAGAAATAGATCTGTTTTACGTCCAGGTTCAACAATGTAATCGACAACTTTGTGTCAAAAACCAAGGATCCGCTAGCATGCGGAACAGATGCCTTGCTATTCCCGTGGAATCGGTTCTCGTTGATTTATGCATTCCCTCCTATTCTGCCTGCATCCACGACTTCGCAGGATCAAGCAGGAAGGGAAGTCTGTGATTCTTGCGGGACCCAGGAAATCTTGGTATGCAGCGATCGTAAAGATGGCAGTAGGGGACCCATGGACCCTGCCGCCACTGCCAGACCTTCTCTTACAAGGTCCGGTATTCCATTCTACTTTACAAACGCTAAATTTAACGGTTTGGCTATTGAGACCCACACTCTGAAGAAGCGTGGACTGTCAGGTTCAGTGGTTTCTACCTTGGTTAATGCAAGGGAGCCGGTCTCCATAATTTTATATTATGGAGTCTGGGAAGCATATATCTTCTGGTGTGAAACCAGGGGTTGCACCTCAGGAAATAGGTCAAAGCTAGAATCCTTGACTTTCTGCAGATGGGGTGAGAAATAAAGCTGGCCTTGAGTGCTTTCTAAGGACAGGTCTCAGCATTATCGGTATTATTGCAATGACCACTTGCTTCGCATTCTTTGGTTCGTAACTTTATTCAGGGGTTAACACGGCTTAACCTCCGGTTAGGTCACCCCTAAACCCTTGGTACTTGAATTTAGTTTTGTCGGCATTACAAAACAGCCTTTTTTTGGGCCGATACGACATATTCCCTTGGTGCTTTTTGACAAGGAAACTATTTTTTCTGGTAACCATATCTGCTGCAAGAAGGTGGTATCAGAATTGGCTGCTCTTTCTTGTAAAAAGCCATATTTTTATTGTTTTCAAGAGTAAGGTAGTATTGCGTCCTCATCCTAACTTTTTACCGAAGGTAGTATCAGATTTTATCTAAACCAGGATATTGTTCTGCCTTCATTTTTTTCCAGAACCCTGTTCTATGGAAGAAAAATCACTACATTCTTTTGATGTGGTGAGAGCAGTCTACTTAAAGACATGGAAATCTACTATTCTAAACTCGACAAGTAATCGTTCTAGCTTATGGTTTAAAGAGGTAGTTTCTACCCTCACAAATCAAAACGCACTCCTATAGGGCTGTTAGTGCTTTGTGGGCAGTGCAACACCAAGCCTCCCTGGCTCAAATCTGCAAGGCCACAACTTGGTCTTCAATCCATACATTTGCCAGATTCTATCAGGTGGATGTAAAAACACATGAGTGTGTCGCCTTTGGGCGCAGTGTACTGCAGGCAGCAGTATAAATCCTCTGATCTCATGGTGCCCTACCTTTTGTTGTGTCTCCCTCCCTTCAGTTGGCATTGCTCTGGGACATCCCACATAGTTATTACTACGGCTCTGTGTCCCGTGATGTACCATTAAAGAAAATGGGATTTTTATAACAGCTTACCTATAAAATCATTTTTCTTCTGAAGTACATCATAGGACACAGAAGTCCCACCCCTCTTTCTAGTATACACATGTATTGCTTTGCTACAAAACTGAGATGCTCCTGGTATAGGGGAGGCAACTTCCTGTTTAGGGTGTGCCATTGTCCAGCACCTGAAGGTGGACTATAACCCACATAGTAATTACTATGGCTCTGTGTCCCGTGATGTACTTCAAATGAAAAGGATTTTACAGGTAAGCGGTTATAAAAATCCTAATATTTGGGACCATTCTGTTTACCTCCGATCCTTAACCACTTAAGCTCCGGACCATTTGGCTGCCCAAAGACCAGAGCACTTTTTGCAATTCAACATTGCGCCGCTTTAACTGACAATTGCGCGGTCGTGCAACGTGGCTCCCAAACGAAATTGACGTCCTTTTTTTTCCCCCACAAATAGAGCTTTCTTTTGGTGGTAGTTGATCACCCTTTTTTTTTTTTGTTTTTGTTTTTGCTCTGTAAACAAAAAAAAGCAACAATTTTGAAAAAAACGCATTATTTTTTACTTTTTGCTATAATAAATATCCCCCTAAAATATATAAAAAAAACATTTTTTTTTCCTCAGTTTAGGCCGATACGTATTCTTCTACATATTTTTGGTAAAAAATCGCAATAAGCGTTTGGTTTGCGCATAAGTTATAGCATCTACAAAATAGGAGATAGTTTTATGGCATGTTTAATAAATTTTATTTTTTTTACTAGTAATGGCAGTGATCAGCATTTTTTATCATGACTGCGACATTATGGTGGACAGATCGGACACTTTTGGCGCAATTTTGGAACCATTCACATTTATACAGCGATCAGTGCAATTAAAAATGCATTGATTACTGTGTAAATGTGACTGACAGTAAAGGGGTTAACCACTAGGTGGCGCTGTAGGGGTTAAGTGTGTCCTAGGGAGTGATTCTAACTGTGGGGAGGAGGGGCTGTGTGTGACATGACACTGATCACTGCTCCTGATCACAGGGAGCTGTGATCAATGTCAATATCACTAGGCAGAACGGGGAAATGCTTGTTTACATCAGCATTTCCCCATTCTCCCTCTCCGTGAGACAATTGTGGGTATCCCCGCAGGCATCGAGTCTGCGGGACCCGCGATCACATTCACGGAGGTCGCAGCAGGCGCGAACCGCTTCTTAAAGAGCAACGTACAGGTACGTAATCTGCCTGTACGTGCCCTTCTGCCGATGTATATCGGCATGAGCCGGTCGGCAAGCGGTTAATGAAAGTGGCTCATTTATGCAGTGAGGGTGAACTTGATGGAGAAGTGGAGGCCCTTACATATTTCTCTTCCCTCTCCTTTCTGTAGTATTCAACTACCCTAAGGCTAGTTGATCAACATATGAGTTAATTTTCAGACTCTAATTTTTATATTTTACACATAGAAGAATAAAAGATAGCTTTTTTGTGGGCTGGAATCTAGAGTATATGTGATCTGCACATTGAATTGTTACACAAATATTTGCAAGATCAGACAACATTTGAGCAGCGGGTACTAGTGGGTTAAGGGTGAGTACATGGATTGAAAACTGGCTACGGGGGGTGAGTCCAGAGGGTGGGGATAAATGAGGAGTACTCAGAATGGTCTGGTGGGGAAAGCGGGATTCCCCAGTGTTCTGTCCTGAGATCAATCCTATTTAATTTATTCATAAACGATCTGGAGGATGGGATAAACCGCTCAATCTCAGTATTTGCGGACGATACCAAGCTAAGCAGGGCAATAATTTCTACGCAGGATGTGAAAACCTTGCAAGAAGATCTAAACTAATTAATGAGGTGGGGTGGGCAGCTGCATTGCAAATGAGGTTTAACCACTTCAATACAGGGCATTTTCACCCCCTTCCTGCCCAGGCCAATTTTCAGCTTTCAGCACTTTAACATTTTGAATGACATTTGCGTGGTCATGCAACACTGTACCCAAATGACATTTTTATTATTTTTTCCCCACAAATAGAGCTTTCTTTTGGTGGTATTTGATCACCTCTGCGGTTTTTATTTTTTGCGCTATAAACAAAAAAGAGCAACAATTTTGAAAAAACACAATACTTTTTGCTATAATAAATATCCCAATTTCTAAAAAAAAAAAAATGTTTTCCTCAGTTTAGGCCGTTATGTATTCTTCTACATATCTTTGGTAAAAAAAATTGCAATAAGCGTATATATTGATTGGTTTCCGCAAAAGTCACAGCGCCTACAAAATAGGTTATTGTGTGTGTGTGTGTGTGTGTATATATGTATGTGTGTATATATATATATATATATATATATATATATATATATATATATATATATATATATATATATATATATATATCGTATATACTCGAGTATAAGTCGAATTTTTCAGCACATTTTTTTGTGCTGAAAGTGCCCCCCTCGACTTATACTCGAGTCAAGCACTTTTCTGCAGCAAAAAATTTCATTTTCCGAACCGACTTTGGGGCCCCGTATCTCAGGGCCACTTGGTGCTAGAAACCCCAAATTTGGTATGCAAACCCAGTGGACCTAGTACTACAACATATCCAAAGCGCAAGTTCCTAGCACTAAGTGGCCCCGAGATACGGGGCCCCAAAATCGGTTCGGAAAATGTCATTCTCTGCTGCAGAAAAGTGCTTGACATTTTCTGAACCGATTTTGGGGCCCTGTATCTCGGGGCCACTTGGTGCTAGGAACCCCATATTTGGTGTGCAAACCCAGGGGAACTGGTACCATAACATATCCAAAGCTGGGGTTCCTAGCACCAAGTGGCCCTGAGATACGGGGCCCCAAAACTGGTTCGGAAAATGTCATTTTCTGCTGCAGAAAAGTGCTTGACATTTTCTGAACTGATATTTGGGGCCCTGTATCTCGGGGCCACTTAGTGCTAGAAACCCCAGCTTTGGAAATTTTATGGTGCTAGTTCCACTGGGTTTGCACACCAAATTTAGGGTTCTTAGTACTAAGTGGCCCCGAGATACGGGGCTCCAAATTCGGTAAACTGTGTCTATCTGCAGCAATGTCATTTCGGGACCCTTTGGGTTCAGAGACCCCAAATTTTGGCTGCAGCTAGGGGGCATCTAGGAACCCTTAACTACCAAGTTTGAAGTTCAGGGGACCTATGGCTGCAAATGGGCACAGTGAGGCATGCAAATGGGCACAGTGATGCTGCAAATGGGCATTGTTGACCCTCTTTTCCACTTACAGTAGCTGTGCATTTCTCACCCTCGTCTTATACTCGGGTCAATAAGTTTTTCCCATTTTTTTTTTTGTGGTAAATTAGGGCCTCGACTTATACTCGGAACGACTTATACTCGAGTATATACGGTATATATGTATATATATATATATATATATATATATATATATATATATATATATATATATATATATATATATATATATATATATATATATATATATACATACATACATATATATATATACATTTTTTTTTTTACTAGTAATGGCAGTGATCTGCGATTTATTTTTATTTTATTTTTTATTGTGGCGGACAGATCGGACACTTTTGAGACTATTTTGGGACCATTGACATTTATACAGCGATCATTACTGTACAAATGTCCCTGGTAGGGAAGGAGTTAACACTAGGGGGTGATCAAGGGGTTAAATGTGTTACCTAGGGAGTGATTCTTACTGGGGGGGGATGGGACTGACTAGGAGAGGAGACCGATCTGTGTTCCTATATACTAGGAACACACAACCGGTCTCCTCTCCCCTGACAGGACGTGGATCTGTGCATTTATACACACAGATCCATATTTCTTCTCTGGCACAAACGATCGTAGGTGCCCAGCGGAAATTGTGGCTGCTGGGCACGCGCATCGGCAGCGTGCGCGCCCACTATACGGCCAGAAAGCCAAGGACATCATATTTCTGCGGACGTCATATTTCAATATGGGGGTATTAAAGTGGTTAATGTTGAAAAATGTAAAATAATGCATTTGGGTGCCAAAAATATGAATGCAATACACTCGCTAGGGGGAGAACCTCTGGGGGAAATCTAAGATTGAAAAGGACCTGGGGGTCCTAGTAGATGACAGACTCATGCAATGCCAGGCTGCTGCAAGCAAAGCCAGCAGAATATTGGCATGCATTATAAAGATGTTTCACTCCAGAGATGAAATAATTCTCCCACTCTACAAGACTCTGGTCTGACCGCATCGGGAGTATGCCGTCCAGGTCTGGGCACCAGTCCTCCGAAGGTATGTGCTGGCGAGGGTCCAGAGAAGGGCAACAAAGCTAATAAAGGGACTGGAAGATCTTGGCTACGGGGAAAGACTGCTAGCTCTGGACTTATTCTCTCTGGAGAAGAGGCGCTTGAGAGAGGATATGATTTCATGTGCAAATACCGTACTGGTGACCCCACAATAGGGCTAAAACTCTTTCATGCAAGGGGATTTAAAAAGGCACGCGGCCAGTCAATAAAATTAGAAGAGAAGTGTTTTAACCTTAAACTGCGTAGAGGGTTCTTTACTGTTCGAGCAGTAAGGATATGTAATCTTTCACAAACAGCGGTTTCAGGGGAGAGCATCAATAATTACAAAAAACTGAATGGCACCTAAATGACCACAACATACAGGGATATACAATGTAATCTTAACATAAAAGCACCCACACAGGTTGGACTTGTGTCTTTTTTTTTTTTCAACCTCACCAACTATGTAACTATGGTTTAGAATGGTGTTTTGTTAGGGTTAGCATCTTAGGCTCCGTTCACATATATGCAAATTGAATGCTTTTTGAATCTGATACGCATGACATTTGAATTTGCTGCAAATTTAAAAAGTTTTTTGAGAACTGCGGTGCGGTTCAGATGCGAATTCCAGGCTCGTTGCCTTCTATGGGAACGCATCTGAATTGCACATCGGATCTGTTTTGAACACGAATTGGATAAGGAAAAAAAATAGCCTTTCGGGTCTGGTACGCATTTTAAGGAAAAATGCCAAAATAAAAAAAATCTGCGTGTCCCCCTCCCCCCAATCCATTCCCTTAGAGCACCCCCCCCCCCGACGTCACTAACCGGTCCATACAGGGTCGGTGATGTCACAAGGGGGCGGTGCCACAAGGTAATGTCGCCAGTTAGCCCCGCCCCTAAGCTATTTAACCACTTAAGGACTGCCCCATGCAGATGTACTGCGGCAGGGCGGCCCTCCTGCGCAAAATCATGTACAGGTACGTGATTTCATGCAGTGAGCCTGGGGCACCCAGCTCCTGCAGTGATTGGACACCGCAGGTGCCAATCAGCAGGTCCGGCGGCCTCGATGTGAGGGAGGAAGATGGAGATCTTGTGTTTCTGCTAAGCAGCATTTCCCCCACAGTTAGAAAGCACTCCCTAGGAGCACACTTAAACCTTTTGATCACCCCTAATGTTAACCCCTTCCTTGCCAGTGTCATTAGTACAGTTATAGTGCATATTATTTTGCACTGATCACTGTATTAGTGTCACTGGTCCCCAAAAAGTGTCAAGTGTCTGATTTGTCCGCTGCAATGTCACATTCCTGCTAAAAATCGCTGATCGCCACCATTACTAAAAATAAATAACTAAAAATTCCATAAAAATATCTCATAGTTTGTAGATGCTATAACTTTTGTGCAAAATATATGCTTATTGGGTTTCTTTTACCAAAATTATGTAGCAGAATATATATTGGCCTAAATTGATGAAGAAATTTAGATTTATTTTTTTTTTTTAGATTTATTTTTTTTTTTTATTGGATATGCTTAAAAGCATAAAGTAAAAAATATTGTGTTTTTTTTTTTTTTTTCCAAAATTGTCAGTCTTTTTTTGTTTATAGCCCAAAAAATAAAAACCACAAAGCTGATCAAATACCATGAAAAGAAAGCTCGCTCCATTTGTGGAGAAAAAAAAGAACATCAATTTTATCTGTGTATAGCATCGCGCAATTGTCAGTTAAAATAACGCAGTGCCGTATCGCAAAAAATGGCCTGGTCATGAAGGGGGGGTAAACCTTCTGGGGCTGAAGTGGTTAAAAACTTTTTCACAAGGTGGAGCAGACAGATGGCAGGAGCCTTCAGAGCGGGCGGACCTTTTTTTTTTTTTTTTTTTTTTTTTTTCGGGTCTGGCGGTGCTGCAGGCGTTGATTGACAATGGATCTACACCGGGGGACATTATTTTTTTAATTAAGGAATTGTAAAAAACTGTGTCTGTGATTTTTATTTCTTTTTGACACTCTTTTTGGGGTACAATGTACCCCATGCTCATTCACATGGAGGGGCGGGGTCTGGGGGCTCCCTTGTTAATGGGGGCTTTCAGATTCTGATAAGCCCCGTGCCTTTGCATACCCCCAAAATCACTGCCCAGGGTTGAAGGGAAGAGGCCCTTGCCTCCATCAACATGGGGACAAGGTGCTTTAGGTTAGGGGTCAGAGCCCCCATGCCCCAGAGCCCCCCCATGTTGAGGGCATGTGGCCTGCTATGGTTCGGGCGATGGGGTGCTCGCTTACCCCCCCCTTCTTGGCCTGCCAGGCTGCATGCTCGGATAAGGGTCTTGTATAGATTTTGGGGGGGGACACCCCAATTATTTTTCTAAAATTTGACACGGGGGTTCCCCTTTAAAATTCACACCAGACACTTTTTTTTTTCACAATTTTATTTTTTTATTGCCGGCAATGGGGTGTTTTTTTTAAAATTTTATTTATTTTTTACATTCAGCTGTCGGCAGGGAATCCCGCCGACGGCTGATTAGTCATTCGTTGTTAAGGACGCTGGGTGCTGGCTTAATTGGCTCATGATACACATTCGATGGTTTTGAATCAGGGCAATGTTACTGTTGATTATTTACCTCTACGCGTTTGTTTTGTTTTGGGGTTAATCTCAGACGAGTGCCCTAATGCCCCGTACACACAATCGGATTTTCCGACTACAAATGTTGGATGTGAGCTTGTTGGCGGAAAGTCCGACCGTGTGTATGCTCCATTGAACATTTGTTGTCGGACTTTCCGCCAACAAATGTTGGCTAGCAGATTCTCAAATTTTCCGCCAACAAATGTTTGTTAATAAATAAAAAGTAATGATGCGCTAAAGTGTGCTAGATGTGCCCCTATCATCGCACAAAAAATGTGCATAAAATGTGTGTGGAAGTGTATACCACACTAAATATTGTGAAATAAATTAAATAAACATAATCGCAAAAAGCTGATAAATTTTAAGTGCATAAGCAAATACTGCAAGAATAAAACCACATTTTGCTTTAGATATACATCATAAGTGCAAACAGATACCAAAAAGTGCCATGTGCCAAACAAACTGTAAAGTGCTTAGTGCCACACAATTAATATACACAATAGTCCTTATTGAACTACATAAATATATACTGAGCATGTAAAAAGTCCTGCACATAGATAATAAAGTGCTAATGTGTGATCTTCATGGGTGGTATATTCAAACGTGCTTATATCTCCACGTGCCACAGGTGCAATACAGGTGACCCCCCAAGGTAATGCACTCACCTCAGAGTATGTGACTAAGTCGCTAAACAAAGTCAGAGAATGCTTTTGAGCCACCCCGGGCTCTGTGCGGATCTTGGGCTCCAGCACGGGAACAGTCAGTGGATAAGAAGAAAGAACCATCTAGCGTAATAACGTTTTAAACTATTTATTCCAAAACCAGATAAAACACTCCCCCAAGTGGGGTACTCACATTTTCAGGGTGTGTCAGTGCACCACTCTAAAGCAAGCATGTAAATAGGTAAAGCAGTGAGGATATGGCGTCCCTCCCCTACGCGTCTTCCACACAGGGCATACGTGTCATCATCAGGGGGAATAATGTTGACACGTACGCCCTATATCGAAGACATGTAGGGGAGGGGCCAGGACGGAGTATTAGCCAGCGGTCGCTGCCGGTGTTGGGACAGACGCCATATCCTCACTGCTTTACCTATTTACATGCTTGCTTTAGACTGGTGCACTGACGCACCCTGAAAATGTGAGTACCCCATTTGGGGGAGTGTTTTATCTGGTTTTGGAAATAATAGTTTAAAACGTTATTACGCTATATGTTTCTTTCTTCTTATCCACTGACTGTTCACATGCTGGATCCTATGATCCGCACAGAGCCCGGGGTGGCTCAAAAGCATTCTCTGACTTTATTTAGTGACTTAGTCACATACTCTGAGGTGAGCGCATTACCTTGGGGGGTCACCTGTATTGCACCATCGCATGACCTGTGGCACATGGAGATATAAGCACGTTTGAATATACCACCATTGAAGATCACACATTAGCACTTTATTATCTATGTGCAGGACTTTTTACATGCTCAGTATATATGTATGTAGTTTAATAAGGACTATTGTGTATAGAAATTGTTTGGCACATGGCACTGTTTATTATCTGTTTGCACTTAGGATATATATCTAAAGCAAATGTGGTTTTATACTTGCAGTATTTGCTAATGCACTTAATATTTATTAGCTTTTTGCGATTATGTTTATTTAATTTATTTCACAATATTTAGTGTGTTATACACTTCCACACACATTTTATGCACATTTTTGGTGTCATTAGGGGCGCATCATCACTTTTTATTTATTTGCTATCTACACGCAATACTAGACGTGTTTCATGCATGCGGCTGAGTAGTGCTTACACTTAGCACTGGGTTCAGTGTGGCTCGTAGGCTTTTTTTCTTTTATTTAACAAATGTTTGTTGTCGGACTTTCTGATCGTGTGTACACAAGTCCGTCGGACAAAAGTCCACGCATGCTTGGAATCAAGTACGAGCCGGAGATATAACTAGCGTTCATAATGGAGAGATCACATACGTCACCATGTTCGTAATTGTTGGCCAACGTTTGTGTGACCGTGTGTATGCAAGACAAGTTGGAGCCAACATCCTTCAAACAAAAATCCACGGTTTTGTTTTCAGAAAGTCTGATCGTGTGTACGGGGCATGAAAGTTTGGTGCAAATCTCAAAAAAGAACATATTATGGATTTGTTTTTGGATGAAAATTTTGAATGGAAGTCGCAAAACTGTGGGGCATGGCTGTTTCATTTTATTTCAACTTCCATATCTCACAGGAGTGTTCTGGCAGCATATGGCCCAGTAGTAGGGAAACCACTGAGAACCACTGTGAGGAATGACAATCCAAATTGTGGATGGTTTAGAAGGTGCCACACCCTATTAGTTACAGTCACAAAAGCACTTAAAGCTAAATGATTTTATGCTTTTCATTTTTTTTTTTTATTCTTAACTAAAGTTAATACATCTAAGGGATGCAGAAAGGTAAGTGATGCTCGATAGTAATCAACTTTCATTGTATCCTACAATTGGTATGGATCTTCTAGATAAAGCAATGCATACATATATAAGGGGAATTGCCAAAACATTATTTCTTGTTTCTTTCTCAAGTAGCAATAGTAATTCTCAAAGTCCTAAGTGTTATGAGCCTTTTTTTTTTCTCTTTTTGGTATCGCACAAACATTGAACTAATTGTTGTCGGGGTGCATGCATATGGATTTTGAAATTTATGTATTCATAACTATCAGCCTGGGTTCACACATGTGGGGTGCGAATTGAAGCTCAGGTTTCACTGGGGAGATAAAAATCTCCTGTTCAAAGGCTCATCTACATTTTAGCTCAGGATCAGTGAGCAGGGAGAGCGGGAGGGAGAGGGGGGGGAAAGGGGGAGGTGTAGTGAGAAGGAGAAAATCCATGTTCAGAACGCAATGCAACTGCGAAGCAGATGCGTTCCCATAGAAGATAAGGGGCTCGTAATTCGCACCGCAATGCCCAGAAAACGCACACGTTTTTTGTGCAATGCGCAGTGCGAATGCAACGCACATATGTGAACCAGATGCATTCATATGAATGTATTTTAAAATGTCCTGCGAATTAGATGCGGTGTAAGCCGCATCTAATTCGCATAGGTGTGAACGGGGGCTCACATCTGAAGTGTTACAATTAGTTCACTGAAAACACCAACTGTCTGTTTATCTTAAATATCAATATATCAAATATAGTGCTTTGATCTGGCAAATTTAATACATGTTTGGTATACAATTTTATATTGAACATGCTATCTGTTCTTGACTCCTAAAGCAAATCTGTATTTCTCCTAAGATACCAATCTGTAAATACAGTAACTTCAGTGTAAGCCTTTAACATAGTGCCCTATTTTGCAAATCTATATTTAACTTGCAAAGTGATGCATGGAACCCCACTCACTGGCATAGGCTGTAATGATCTTGCTCGCTGAACAAATACAGTAGGTGTACATATGGGATATGTGGCAAAGCACTAATTTACTTCAAGAATTTGTAATTGCAATGCCAGTGTAGCCCAGGCTCCTAAGGAGCTCTATAAAAGAGTTGAAGCCACCTTCACATATCTGGAAGTGCATTGAAGTTCCAGCATATAACTAATAATCGGTGCATGTACACCTGCAGTACAGGTACAAGTGCTATGAGCATTTACCAAAAACATTTACACATAGGAACTGATTAACCATACCACGTGAATTCCAGCATTCCTCTCCTACATGTAAAAATCATAATTTTTTTTATAGAAAATTACTCAAAACCCCCAAATATTATATATAGATAGATAGATAGATATAGATATATATATATTTTTTTTTTACCAGAGACCCTAAGAAATAAAATGGCAGTCGTTGCAACTTTTTACGCCACACAGTATTTGTACAGCAATTTTTCTAACACAATTTGTTTTCTTGGGGGGGGACACTTTTACGAATAAAAAAGAAACCAAAACCGTAAAGTTAGCCCATTTGTTTGGTATAATGTGACAGATGATGTTACGCCGAGTAAATGGATACCTCACACGTCACACTTTAAAGTTGTGCACACTCGTGGAATGACGCCAAACTTCGGTACTTAATAATCTCCATAGGTGACGCTTTAACATTTTTTTTTTTTTTACAGGTTACCTGTTTAGAATTACAGAGGAGGTCTTGTGCTAGAATTATTGTTCTCGCTCTAACGTTCATGGTGATACCTCATATGTGTGGTTTGAACGTCGTTTACATATGTGGACACGACCTACGTATGCGTTTGCTTCTTTGTTCAGGGATGGGCACGCTTTAATTATTTTTTTGTTTTATTTTCATTATTTTTATTCCTTTTATTCCTATTACAAGGAATGTAAAACATCCCTTGTAATATAAATAGGGCATGACAGGTCCTCTTTATGGAGAGATGTCTATAAGACCCCACATCTCTCCTCCAAGCTGGAAAGCCTGAGATCAAAAAAAAAAAAATAAATAAATCTAATTATCTCAGGCATTCCAGCCAAGTCCATTGTTTAGTCTGCATTGTTTACTTCCGTCGGCCTGGACGTGACCCCTTAATGTCGTGCCCAGGCCGCCGAGAGTCATGGAGCATCTGCGCATGCACTCTGAAGGAACGGCCGCTCGTGCCTCGACCAGCGGCATGCACGCAGGATTGACATTGCGCGGCCCCAGAAGGAAGGCGGGCAAAGATAGATGCGGCCTGCAGCGGGGATGATGCACGCTTCGTTTGCAGCTAAGCGTCACATAATGTGCTAGTATGTGATGCATACTAGTACATTATGCCTTTACTTTGCAGGGAAGAAGAAAGTAAGAAAAACCCACCAGGGTTTACTTCCTTTTTAAGTTGTAAATTCATTTTATTAAATGTTGAAATTTTAACCTGGAGTGGTCATTTAAATAATGGGATAGGCAACTACATAGCAAATGCGATTTAATGTTGAAAAATTTAAAAGTAAAGTAATGTATTTGGGTGCTAAAAATATGAACGCTGTCTAGGGGAAGAACTACTAGGGGAATCCAGGATGGAAAAAGATCTGGAGGTCTCAGTAGATGACCAATGGCATGCAGTGCCATGCTGGCTGAATATTAGCATGCATAAAAAATGATAATTCTGCCACTTTACAAGACTGGTTCAGCCACATCTTGAGTATGCCTTCCAGTTCTAGGCACCAGACCTCAGGAAGGATGTCCAGAGAAGGGCGACAAAGCTAATAAAGGGACTGGAGGACCACACTTTTGAGGAACGACTGCAAGCATTAAACTTCATTCTCTCTGGAGAAGGGACACCTGAGAGGAGTTGTAATAGCGATTATAGAAGTACCTTAATGGTGATTCTAGCATAGGGAAAACATTTTCAATGGGAGGGAGTTTAAAAAAGACGCTTGACCACTCATTAAACCTGGAAGAAAAGCAGTTTAACCTTTTAACTTTGTAGAGGGTCCTTTACTGTCAGAGAGGTAAGGATGTGAAACTCTCTTCCACAAGCCGTGGTATCAGCACAAGGTCTTGATAGTTTCAAAAAACTACTAGTTCGATCGGGGAGCCGGAGAATGAATCTGTCAGCGGCGGTTTACCATAGAGCTGGCCATGGACCCGACCATCTCTATGAGCTCTTTTTTTTTTTTTTTTTTTTTTTAAATTTATAAGTGTTTTTGTTTTCCAAAAAACATTGTGTTTGAAAAATTGCTGCTCAAATACCATGTGACATGAAAAATTGCAATGACTGCCATTTCATTCCCTAGGGTCTCTGCTAAAAAAAAATGTATATAATATTTGGGGGTTCTGAGTAATTTTCTAGCAAAAAATTTTTACTTGTGGGAGAGGAATGCCAGAATTGGCCCGGTGGGGAAGTGGTTAAGACACTCCAACTTTAGGAATAACTGTTTGTCATTGCTTATGGTCCCCATAGGGGACAATCTGCTTCTCATTTTAATAGGTAGATTTGACTGCTCATCACACGTTTGTTTAGTTTTACCAGGCTGATGCCAGCATTGGTTGTAAAATTCTTAAGGTGACTCTGTTGGCTGTTTTGATCCACCCTTGGTAAGCTGTTTGCTTTCATTTCATGTGTTGCCTCCCCTTAGTTGGACTGCTTTTGGTTCTCTGTGTTCCTGAATACTTGCCCTGTAATGTATGATTAATAAAATATGATTTTCGTCTTACCTTTTAAAATCCTTTTTTTGGCATACATTATGGGACTCTGGTCCCTCAACCCTCTATTCTTATGGTCCACTCTTCTCATTACTTGCTACAAAAGTGCATGCTCAGAGTGGTAGGGGTTATACTTGGCTGTCCTTATAGCTTTACTTTGCCACCGTCCAAACTCCTAAAGCACCAGCATAACCCAATGTTCCTGAATACTTCTCCTGAATACTTTGCTCTTACAGGTAAGACTAAAGAAAAAATAAATGTTATCTCCATTCTCAAGCAAATGGAATATATGAAGTCATTATAGTGTCAAGATTTTTAAATGTTTTGTTTATTCCCAATTTTAGGGAGAATAAAACCCTGAGAGGTCAACTAGAACAGATGTTGCAGAAAATATCCCCCTGGGAACAAACAGAAGAACAGCTAAAATCTTTTAGAATTGAACTGGAAAAAAAGGCAGTATGTTATATTTTTAACTTTTTGATTAAAGCTTTTTTCTCAAATGGCTAAACACACAGCTGAACTACATACACGGGGGGCTGTTATATCTGCTAAAGGATTTGTAATTCTGTCAATCCACCATCAATTCTATGGATTTCAGCCAGACAGCACAGTTAGATTGGTGATCTCACTTTTTTCTGCTACAGTCAATCAATATCCAGCCTGTGAATGGATGGTGGGAGAGCAGCAGCAGACAGTGGCATTCTACTCTCTCTCAGCATTTTCCTTGTCTGCTAGTGTTGACTCCAGCGCAAATGGGAGAGCAGCAAGTGGTTAAAAAGATCTGTGAGGCAGTCAGCTAGGAGACTGCCTAGATCATCCAAAAGCAGCACAAATGAAACACTATAAACAATTCCTGCAGCGCTTACACACAAAGCGTGCTGAATCATTCCCAAACTCGCTCATCCATGTCTTTTTGGTCCTTGTTTGTGCACTGTTGCGCAGTCATGTTGGAACAGGAAGGGGCCATCCCCAAACTGTTCCCACAAAGTTGGGAGCATGAAATAGTTCAAGATGTCTTGGTATGCTGATGCCTTAAGAGATCACTGGAGCTAAGGGGCCAAGCCCAACCCCTGAAAAAGCAACCCCACACCATAACCCCCTTACCAAATGTTTTTGACCAGTGCACAAGCTAGGTCCATAAAGACATGGATGAGTGAGTCCTTGGCTCGTGGACAACTCCTCTGATAATTCTTTTCACTCCTCTGTCAGAAATCTTGCGAGAAGCACCTGGTCGTGGCTGGTTTATGGTGAAATTATGTTCTTTCCAGTTCCAGATTATGGCCACCCTACAATGCTCACTGGAACATTCAGATGTTTAGAAATCCTTCTGTAACCAATGCCATCAGTGTGTTTTGCAACAATAATGCCACGTACAGACGATCGGAATTTCCGACAACAAATGTTCGATGTGAGCTTGTTGTCGGAAATTCCGACTGTGTGTAGGCTCCATCGGACATTTTTTGTCGGAATTTCCGACCAACAAAATTTGAGAGCTGGTTCTCAAATTTTCCAACAACCAAATCCGTTGTCGTAAATTCTGAGAGTCTGTACACAATTCCGACGCACAAAATTCCACGCATGCTCTGAATCAAGTATGAGACGGAAGCGCTCGGTCTGGTAAAACTAGCATTCGTAATGGAAATAGCACATTCGTCACGCTGCAAAGTATTTAATCTTTTAATGCAGCGCATTCTCCTTCTTTAGAGTGCTGGAATAATGAAGTTGTTTTGCTGCTGATATTCACACAGAGTTCTGACAGACTGATTTCTTTATTATTTTTCATGATCTGAAAAATATTTATTATTTTTTTTGTCAGATCTCCATAATAATGTTTAGAATTTATTTTTATAGTGGTCTTTTTTTAATTTTTTTTTTATCAAGATCTCCTGTTTTTATTTATTTTTTATTTTTTTCTAGTGATCTCCATAATATTTTTTTTGCCGTTTTTGTGTGTCAAGTTACCACAACACCACTATTATCTTGTATTTTTTAACCTCAAGGAGGTTGTTTGATGTTGGTGTCCCTTGTTAATTTGACATTGTGAGTAGGCAGGTACATTTCAAAAATACAAACTGTCCTTTTTGAACTAAAACACATAGCCAAGTATTTGTGAAAAAAACTAGGCATTTATTAGGGGTCATAACAAAATAAAGAGGAAGGCAACGCTGGATAAACTGGTGAAATTGGCGAAGCCTTTGTACCCCAGGGCACACATCGATTATTTGACAGGCAAAACTGGTAGCCTGAGGAGCCCATTTAATGAGCACAATCTGGTCCAGGACTCTGAGATCGGGAGCAGCAGCAGATGACATGTATGTCCTGAAGCTGTGATCCTACAACAGCTTGCGGCTTTTGTCAAACCAGACTAAACACAGGCCATCATTCTCTTGTCTTCCTTACACGCTTCCTTCCGGGCTGTGGCTCTGGTGTTGGAGTTGTGGCAGGAGGTGGAGAAGGAGGATGGTCCAACTCGCACAGGTGGGTTTTGCTTGTGATTTCACCCCTTAACCCCTCATTTAGGGCCAGATAGATCACTTCCTCACAAAATAGGCGTTGACCCACTTCCATTTCCTGCATTTTGCTGGCTACCATGCAGGCATAGGCCTCTTTAAAATTAGGGGTGGTTCTGAGGGCTGCAGTAGCCTCTCCGAATCAAAGAGAGCGCGCACTTCTTCACGTTCCTCCCCTTCCTGGTACTTTTTTGTTGGAAGGCGGAGGGGAGGAACCTGGGATTCGGTCAGGCTACTGGGCCCGGCCACCTCCTGGCTGCCACTTACCCCCACCACCTCCTGGCTGCCACTTAACCCCACCACCTCGTGGCTGCCACTTAACCCCACCACCTCGTGGCTGCCACTTAACCCCACCACCTCGTGGCTGCCACTTAACCCCACCACCTCCTGGCTGCCACTTAAACCCACCACCTTGTGGCTGCCACTTACCCCCGCCACCTCCTGGCTGAGGCTTTCCTGTGTATGAAAATGGGACATAGTTTTAGTTTATTGTTCATCAATCAAACGCAATTTTGAGAAATATGTTAAACAATGCTATACCTGACTCAAGCTGGGCTCCTCCACATCTTCTTCCTGGGTGGAAGGCCCAGGTTGGACTTCGGAAGCCTCATCTGAGGTGGAAGGAAGTGTGGAAGGAAGGGTTGAGAGTGATGGCCTGATTTCAGTCTGGTCTGACAAAAACGCAGTCTGTCATAGTACCACAGCCTGGGTACATAAACATCATCTGCTGCTCCTCCTGATCTCATGGAATCCTGGACTTTCTTGCGCTCCCTATTATTATATGTGCTCCTCAGGCCACCAATTTTGGCCTTCAAATAGTTGATGTTTGCCGTGGGGATCTGCGGCTTCACCAATTCCAGCAATTGATCCAGAGTTGCCTGCCTCTTTCTTTTATTAGTATAAAAGGGGTGTTTCACCTGCCACAGACAGGGCAGCTCTCTGTACATATCAATAAATTGGGGGAGGAAGTCGTGATCATTAAATCGATCCATTTTCTCTGCAAGACACAACACAAGACAAACCCTAATGTCAAGCTAAAGTCTCCTAATCTTGTCCCAATATAGGCCTCAATCTAGAAGCAGTATAGACCACTGATGCCCCAAGTTCAAATTGTACATTTGTTATCACAATCGGTGCTTACGCTACTCCGTCCTCCGCTCACAGATCGTACATATGATGCACGCGTGTTACGCTTTATATACACTGCGCATGCGTGAAATTCCACCCGCCCCTGACCTTCTTTTTAGTCTATTCCCCGCCCCTTCTCTTTCGGCGCAGTGGGAGAGCACATGGCGAAGAAAGTGCAAGTGCATGCAGAGGAGAGCAGCAACGAGGAGGACGACGAAAGCCCGGAGCCACAAACGTCCAGATTCTGGAGGAGAATTAAGGCCTCAAATATGTCCTTTGGTGAGATGGTGGACATCTTGAAGAGGGCCGACTATGACGGGAAGCATGGACCTTACCCAAACCCAAATGTGAGAAAGGCCCAGATCATGGCTAAAGTTGTGAAAAGTCTGCAGAAGAATTTTGGGGTATGGCGATCCAAGGATCAACTGAAAACTATGGTCAGACCTGAAATTGAGGGAGCAAGATCAGTACAGAAGAATCAAGAGGGTGCTGCAAAAAAAGTAAGTATTTTGTCATGTGTTCCTATATATTATTATTATTATTATTATTATTAAATTTGTGCTGCTGCATGTGCTTTTCTTTACTGTTGTACAGTTTAAAATGGCAAGTTTTAGGTTCGTGGGCACAGTAATCGTTCATAGTAAACATCGTTAGTTCGCCCACTAATACGATGTCTTTGGCAGATGCAGGTTAACTACATTTTGTTCATGCCTATTTGTATTAAAAGAAGTTTAGTACATTGTTGTCTAGATGGGTTTGTAACTAGAATGAAATGCAAACTTGATTCAGTGTAAGGAGAGGACACTCAGCAGCTGTTTACACATCTGGACGCAGGAGCACTAGTGTGGGACACCAGAACAAAATTTTTAGGATGTCCCACACAGGTGCTCCAGTGGATACTAGGGGTCTCTACATGTGTGATACTTTACCAAAAAAGTAAGTATTCCAGCTCTGCCAATACAGAAAATTGGACGACACTTCCAAGCAATGTTTTATATTACTATTTCTGCCCTCAAATATCTTTGTGCTAAGTATACTTTTTTTTTTATTCACATGGGGAGAAAAGACTCGGGGCATCAGAGGACACCAGGGACCCACAACCTCCTAAAGAAGGGGAAATCCCCGCACCACAACCAGAGGATGTGGAGGAAGGAGAGGATTATGAATTGGGCTAAATAGTGACCACAACAGGTGAATGTCTGAGACCACAGCCTCAGGTAATAGATGTATGCCTGCATATTTAAAATACATGATGTGTTTTTTTTTTTTTTAGGTGATGTGGATGTTGTGGAAGAAGAAACTCATCTCACAAGTGCAAGTGCACAGCTCCTCATCGGGGAGATCATGGTGTGCAATCGGGATTTACAGAAGATCAAGGAAGAAGACATCAATGATGTTAAATAAAGACTCAAAAACATCATTGATGTTTTAGGCAGAATCTAAAACACACCAAAATGATTCAAATAGTTTTATATTTTTATTATTTTTCTAACCTTTTATATTGAAAGCCAAATTTTGAAGATGCACAGTGTGTCAACATGTGTTATCTGCCATCACGGGATATCATTGTACGCGTTTTGTGGGTGAAACCCCTTCTTCGCAACTAAAGTAGCTGAGAGGATGGGGTTGCACCCCCGAAACACATCCATTGATCTCCCATGATGGGAGCTAGCACATGTTGACATTAGGCATGGGATCAGGAGAGAAATCTTCATTTTGACTCTCAATTTGTGTGCATCTTCAAAATTTTTCTAACGGACATGTGAATGTGCTTTGAGTAAAATGTTTTCTACTCAACAATGTGTGGCTTCTTCTTTCAATGCTTAATAGCAGTTTTTGGAGCAAGTTGGTGTTCACAGTGACAATGGGGGTTATTTACTAAAGGCAAATCCACTTTGCACTACAAGTGCACTTTCAGTGCAGTTTCAAGTGCACTTGTAGTGCAAGGTGGATTATTCATTAGTAAACAACACCCACAGTTCTTTAAAATTTTCCCCAATCAGGCCGTTTTCGTGACTCAAAAAATTAAATTCATGGTGCTGAAAATGATGAATATTTTTATCATTAATGCACTACATACATTAACAGCAAAACAAGGTGTGTGTGTGTAGCAGACCCACAACATAATCATAGTTAGCTGAAGAAGAGATTGTCACCTCATGTATCAAAAAAATTACGTTTGCACTATTGAAGAAAATGGCCAAAAAGAAAAGTCCATTGGATAACCTAGGAGACAGCTAAAAGAAACACAAGCAGTAAATCAAAGGAAATCTTATTTCAGTTTTAATTAAAAATGTATTTTAAAAATGTTTCTTAATGTCTACAGGCTTGGAAATATCAGTTTGCAAATGGATAGAAAACTGGCTAAAAGACAGAATTCGGAGAGTAGTGGTTAATGATTCTTACTCTGAATGGTCTAAGGTTATCAGTGGTGTACCCCAAGGTTCAGTGCTGGGACCCTTACTCTTTAATATCTTTATAAATGATATTGGGTCTGGGATCAAAAGTAACATTTCTGTCTTTGCAGATGACACCAAGCTATGCAGTGGAATAACGTCCTTACAGGATGTCTCCAATTTACAAGCCGACCTCAATGCACTGTCTGATTGGGCGTCTATGTGGCAGATGAGGTTTAATGCTGAGAAATGTAAAGTTATGCACTTGGGGACTATGAATATGCATGCATCATACATACTAGGTGGAGTACAACTGGGGGAATCCGTAGTGGAGAAGGAGCTGGGGGTTTTGGTAGATCATAAGCTCAATAATAGCATGCAATGCCAAGCTGCGGTTTCCAAAGCGAGCAAAGTCCTTTCTTGTATTAAGAGAGATATGGACTCTAGAGAGAGAGATCATTTTGCCCCTGTTCAAATCATTAGTAAGACCTTATCTGGAATATGCAGTTCAGTTTTGGGCACGAGTTCTCAAAAAGGCTATCGGGGAACTGGAGAGTGCAGAGAAGGGCAACCAAACTGATAAGAGGCATGGGGGAGCCCAGCTATGAGGAAAGATTAGAGGAACTGAATTTATTCACTCTTGAGAAGAGGAGAATAAGGGGGGATATGATCAACATGTTCAAATATATAAGGGGTCCATATAGTGAACTTGGTGTTGAGTTATTCACTTTACGGTCAACACAGAGGACAAGGGGGCACTCTTTGACTGGAGGAAAAGAGATTTCATCTCTAAATATGGAAAGGTTTCTTCACAGTAAGAGCTGTGACAATGTGGAATAGACTCCCGCCAGAGGTGGTTCTGGCCAGCTCAGTAGATTGCTTTAAGAAAGGCCTGGATACTTTTCTAAATGTACATAATATAACTGGGTACTAGCATTTATAGGTAAAGTTAATTCAGGGAAAATCCGATTGCCTCTTGGGGGTTTAGGAAGGAATTTTTCCCCTGCTGTAGCAAATTGGAGCATGCTCTGCTGGGATTTTTTTGCCTTCCTCTGGATCAACTGTGGGTATAGAATTGGGTCTATTGGATTGTACGATATTTTTTTTTTTTGTTTTTTTTCTTTTTTATGGTTGAACTGGATGGACTTGTGTCTTTTTTCAACCTGACTAACTATGTAACTATTTTCTGGCATATGGACCCCCCTACCCGCAAAGTACTCCATATATTTTAGACGGACCTCACGGGCGCTTTGGGGGGGGGCAAGTCAGGACGGCCAGCTTCAAGCGCCGCCAGGGTTTGTTCTTGAAATCCGGCCTCAGGCCCAACTGATAGCATTCATAGCATTTCTCCTTAAAAAGTTGTGTAGAATGCAGCATGCAAGTATTATGATAACACCCTACTTTGATAAAGCCCTGGGGGAGGGGCGAAACGCGTCGACGCAACATCCTGCCTACGCATTTTAACCAGTGACATCACTTCCTGGAGTTGGTGGAGTTCAGCGGCGAACCGACCAAGTATCTGAATGCCTGCTCTGCATGCCGGTCCCATGAGTAGTGCACATATGCGCAGGTGACCCCATGGTATCCTAAGGTTTTACACTATATGTTTTTTCTTTTCTTTTGGTGGAACGCAAGCTTTGTGGTCCCAAAAGTTTCCTTCTAACCATCTCCAACATCAGCATACCTTTTGCCCTGATTTATCATACGGATGAAAAAGCTGGAAGTCTGCTGATTGTCCTTTTGTGAAGGAGCATTTCAATCTAATAGATACTCTGTCATGTGCAAATTTTGATATAATTGACATTTTTGTTTCACTATTTCACTTGGCGTTTATTTTTGTATAGAGGCTCACTTCATTGCTATTTACGATTATGAATACATGAGAGCACATATATATATTATATATATTTAATTTTTTTGCATCAGTACAGCGATATCCTATCGCCTTATAGTCGCATAGTGTTTTGGATGTGTGTTTTTTGGATCATTCATCCAAACTGCATCACTTGTATGTACATATATATTTTTGATTTGTCCCTCATCACATTGTAGCTACCTAGTTTGTTAGTGCATTCATGCACGATTTTACTCAGCGCACAGTAAATTGTGCAAGGTCTACATTTAATTTTCCTTTTATGCATTTTTTCATATTCACAACTATTTGCATAGTGTATTTACTATTTGGTCTCGTTATAGTTTATTAATTATTTACTTGGTAAGTTGCCAGTGCAGATTTTCGTTTATATAAATATGCATGAAGGACAAAAAAGGAACTTTAAAAACTTCCAGCATGCATGAGGACAAAGGAGACATTCATAGCATATTACAATCGTGGTAATTATGGAATGATGAAATAAATACAATACATTAGCAAACATTAAATACATAGAATGTGATGTTAAAGGAGAAATCTTACCTTAACATAGTCCTTCTGCAGGACCTGCATGATGGCAGGAAAGGTCTCTGGAATAATGATTCCCGGAGCCTGGGGGGAGATGCCTGTCGAGAACTTGATGTCCTGCAGACTTCTCCCCGTCGCCAAGTACCGCAAGGTGGCGACTAGTCTCTGCTCGGGAGTGATGGCTTGCCGCATGCAGGTGTCCTGCTTCGTAATATAAGGGGACAGCAAAGCCAACAAACAGTGAAAAACGGGGTCTGTCATCCGGAGATAATTCCTGAAATGATCAGAATTATTCTCACGGATCTCCCACAACAAAGGCATATGAGAGAATTGGTCACGCTGGAGCAACCAATTCTTTGTCCATGAACTCCTCCTCACCCTGTTCATGGACTAGGCTTGGGTCAAAGTAAGAACCCCAACACCAAGCCCCCGCATAGCACGAACTCTATGACGAGTACGTACGCGCAACATGGCTTCAAAATGGTCGGCTGGTCAGAACGAACTAACAGAACACACTGAAAATCAGAAAGGCCTGAGAAGAGCGAGCTGAAAATCAGAAACGAGCGGACAAGAATGCACTGAAAATGAAATACGTACTATAAAAATATGCACTGAAAACCAGATGCGAACTGACTACATGCACTGAAAACCAGGTACGAACCCAAAAACACAAACTGAAGAGCAGTAACGATCTGAAAAGCACGAGGCTGAAAAGCGCGTATACTCTTTTACCAAACTTCTAGTAACACGAGATTAGCAGAAGGAGCCCAAAGGGTGGCACACTGGCTATTGAACTTCCTCTTTATAGTGCCGTTGTACGTCAGCGTGTTCTTGACGATCGGAATTTCCGACAACATTTGTGCGACCGTGAGTATACAAGACAAGATTCAGCCAACATCCGTCGGAAATAAGTCCAGGATTTCATTGTCTGAATGTCTGATCGTGTGCACGCGGCATTAGGTTGCGAAGGTCTTGAGAGAGCTCTTTGCATTTACCCATCATGGGATGCCTGTTGATATTAATTTGCACTGACAAGGGGTAGGATTGCTTTCTAATTACTAACAGATTTTAGCTGGTGTCTTGCCCTCCCATGCCTTTTTTGCACCTCTTTCTTTATGTGTTCAATACTTTTTCCCTGTGTCATTACATTTTATTACACATAACTTTATTTCTGAGCTTATTTGTGTTTGGTTTCTTTGTATGGATTGCATGGGTTGTTACCGACATGTGGTAAAAATTTCATGTCAATAGCACCTTGAGAAATATATTTACCTAGAAAAATAGTCTAGCTTATCTTATCTATCTCTATCTATCTGTCTTATCTATCCACTGCTTTAAAAAGTTAAAGGAACACTTTGAAAACGCATCAGATCTCAATGGGGAAAAATTTGCTGGATATCTATACTGATATGGACTGGGTAATGTGTTCGGAATGAAAGGATGCCACATAGTTTGATAGAAATGAAAATTATCCACCTACAGAGGGCTGAATTCAAAGACACCCCAAAAATCTAATTGAAAAAATGATTCAGCAGGCTAGTCCATTTTGCTGAAATTTAATTGCAGCAACTCAAAAGGGCACTCAGTAGTTTCTGTGGCCCCCACATGGTTGTATGCATGCCTGACAATGTTGGGGCATGCTCTTAATGAGACGACGCATGGTGTCCTGGGGTATTTCCTCCCAGATCTAGACCAGGACATCACTGAGCTCCTGAACAGATTGAGTTGAACCTGGCAGCATCGGAAACATAATGTCCCAGAGGTGTTCTATTGAATTTAGGACAGGCGGGCGTGGGGGCCATTCAATGGTATCAATTCCTTCATCCTCCAGGAACTGGCTGCATACTCTTGCCACATAAGGCTGGGCCTTGTCATGCACTAAGAGGAACCCAGGACCCATTGTACCACCATAGGTTCTGACAATGGTTCCAAGGATTTAATTCTGATACCTAATGGCAGTCAGGGTGCCATTGTCTAGCCAGTAGAGGTCTGTGAATCCCTCCATGGATATGCCTCCACAGACTATCACTGACCCACCACCAAACCGGACATGCTGAATGATGTTACAGGCAGCACAATGTTCTCCACGGCTTCTCCAGACCCTTGCACGTGTGTTACATGTGCTCAGGGTGAACTTCCCCTCATCTGTGAAAAGCACAGGCTGCCAGTGGCTGACCTGCCAATTCTGGTGTTCAATAGCAAATGCCAATCGAGCTCCACAGTGCTGGGCAGTGAGCCACAGGGCCCACTACAGAACGTCAGGCCACCCTCATGAAGTCTGTTTCTGATTGTTTGGTCAGAGACATTGACATCAGTAGCCTACTGGAGGTCATTTTGTATGGCTCTGGCAGTGCCCTTCCTGTTCCTCCCTGCACAAAGGAGCAGATACCGGTCTTGCTGATGGGTTAAGGACCTTCTACGTTCCCGTCCAGCTCTCCTAGAGTAACTGCCTGTCTTCTGGAATCTCCTCCATGCTCTTGAGACTGTACTGGGACACACAGCAAACCTTTTGGCAATGGCACGTATTGATGTGCCATCCTGGAGTAGTTGGACTGCCTGTACAACCTTTTTAGGGTCAAGGTATCGCCTCATGCTACCAGTAGGGACACTGACCCTAGCCAATTGCAAAACTAGTGAAAAACAGTCGGAAAAGATGAGTAGGGGAAGAAAGGTCAGTGGCCTTCACCTGTAAAACCATTCCTGTTTTGGAGGTTGTCCTGTTGTTCCCCATCTAGTACGCCTGTTGTTAATTTCATTAACACCAAAGCAGAATCACAACCCCCTCTGCTACTTAACTGACCAGATCAACATCCCAGGAGTTTAATTGACTTGATGCTATGCTCTCATTGAAAAGTGTTCCTTTGATTTTTTTTTATTTTTTGAGCAGTGTGTGTATCTCTATCTATCTATCTAAAATTAAACAGTGTGTTGCAAAAGTATACACACCCTTGGGATGTTTTGTTGTTTCCCAACCTGAAATTAACATGGATTGTTTGAAGATTTGAATCATTTAATTTACAGAACATGCTCACAACTTTGAAAATGTTTTATTTTTTTATTGTGAAGCAAACAAATAGGACAAAATAACAGAAAAAGTCAATGTGCATAACTATTCACCCCCCCCTAAAGTCAATACTTTGTAGAGCCACCTTTTGCGGCTATCACAGCTCCAAGTCACTTTGGATAAGTCTCTATGAGCTTGCCACATCTTACCACTGGGATGTTTGCCCATTTCTCCTTGCAAAACTGTCCCAGCTCCTTCAAGTTGGATGGTTTGCGCTTGTGAACAGCAATCGTTAAGTCTGAGCACAGAATTTCTATTGGATTGAGCTCTGGGCTTTAACTAGGCCATTCCAACACATTTACATGTTTCCCCTTAAACCACGCAAGGGTTGCTTTAGCAGTGTGTTTGTGTTCATTGTCCTGCTGGAAGGGGAACCTCCGTCTTGGCCTCAAATCACAGAGTGGTACAGATTTTGTTCAAGAATATCCCTGTATTTAGCACCATCTATCTTTTCCTCCAACTCTGACCAGTTTCCCAGTCCCGACTGCTGAAAAACATCCCCACAGCATGATGCTGCCACCACCATGTTTCAGTGTGGGGATGGTGTTCTTTGGGTGATGTGATGTGATGTGTTGGGTTTGCGCCAGACATAGTGTTTTCTTTGATGGCTAAAAAGTTCAATTTTAGTCTCATCAGACCAGAGCACCTTCCTTTCATACATTTTGGGAGTCTCCCATATGCCTTTTCGCAAACTCAAAATGTGCCATTTTGTTTTTTGCTGAAAGTAATGGCTTTCTTCTGGCCACTCTGCATTAAAGCCCAAATGGAGCGTACGGCTTATTGTCATCCTATGTATAGATACTCCAGTCTCTGCTGTGGAACTCTGCAGCTCCTCCAGGGTTACCTTAGGTCTCTGTGCTGCCTCTCTGATTAATGTCCTTGCCCGGTCCGTGAGTTTTTGTGTGCCGCCGTCTCTTGGCAGGTTTGCTGTTGTGCCATGTTCTTTCCATTTGGTTATGATAGATTTGATGGTGCTCCTAGGAATCATCAAAGATTTGGATATTTTTTAATAACCTAACCCTGTACTTCTCAACAACATTGTCCCTTACTTGTTTGGAGAGTTCCTTGGTCTTCATGGCAGTGTTTTGTTAGTGGCGCCTCTTGCTTAGGTGTTGCAGCCTCTGTGGCCTTTAAAAAAGGTGTGTATGTGTTGACAGATCATGTGACACTTAGATTGCACACAGGTGGACATCATTTCACTAATTATGTGACTTCTGAAGGTAATTGGTTGCACCAGAGCTTTTTATGGGCTTCATAACAAAGGGGATGAATACTTGCGCACATGCCAATTATCAGTTTATTTCTGAATAATAGTTTTATGTATATATTTTTCTAATTTTACTTCACCAACTTAGAATTTTAGTTCACCAACTTGTGTTCTGATCCATCATATAAAATTCAGATTAAAAAAACATTGCACTAAAGGCTGTAATGTAACAAAATTGGTAAAAGGTCAAGGGGATCAATACTTTTTTGCAAGGCACTGTGTGTGTGTGTATATGTGTGTGTGTGTATATGTATGTATGTGTATATATGTGTGTATGTATATAAATAAATACACATACAATAAATAAAAATCATTTGTGGAACTTTTTCCACCTTTAATGTGACCTATAAACTGTACAACTCAGTTGAACAACAAACTGAAAGGGAAGTAAAACTAAAAAAAATAAAATATGGTTACATAATTGTGCACACCCCTAAAAAATACTTTGTTGAAGCACCTTTTGATTTTATTACAGCACTTCTTCAGTCTTTCAGCATGGCAAATTTTGACTTGGCAATAATTGCCCACTCTTCTTTGCAAAAACACTCCAAATCTGTCAGATTGTGAGGGCATCTCCTGTGCACAGCCCTCTTCAGATCACCCCACAGATTTTTTAATCGGATTCAGGTCTGGCCTCAGGCTGGGCCATTCCAAAACTTTAATCCTCTTCTGGTGAAGCCATTCCTTTGATCTGGATGTATGCTTTTGGGTTGTTGTCATGCTGAAAGATGAAGTTGCTCTTCGTGTTCAGCTTTCTAGTAGAAGCCTGAAAGTTTTGTGCCAATATTGACTGGTATTTGGAACTGTTCATAATTTCCTCTACCTTGACTAAGGCCAACGTTCCAGCTGAAGAAAAACAGCCCCAAAGCATGATGCTGCCACCACCATGCTTCACTGTGGGTATGGTGTTCTTTTGGTGATGTACAGTGTTGTTTTTGCACCAAACATATCTTTTAGAATTATGGCCAAAAAGTTCAACCTTTGTTTCATCAGACCATGGCACATCTTCCCACATGCTTTTTGAAGACTTCAGATGTGTTTTTGCAAAATTTTGCCGGGCTTGGATGTTCATAAGATAAGGCTTCTGTCTCACCACTCTTCCCCATAGCCCAGACATGAAGAATATGGAAGATTGTTGTCACATATACCACACAGGCAGTACTTGCCAGATATTTCTGCAGCTTCTTTAATGTTGCTGTAGGCCTCTTGGCAGCCTCCTTAACCAGTTTTCTTCTCATCTTTTCATGAATTTGGGATGCAAGTCCAGTCCTAGGTAATGTCACTGTTGTGCCATATTTTCTCCACTTGATGATGACTGTCTTCATTGTGTTCCATGGTATATCTAATGCCTTGGAAATTCTTTTGTACCCTTCTCCTGACTGATACCTTTTAACAATGAGATCCCTCTGATGTTTTGGAAGCTCTCTGCAGACGATGGCTTTTGCTGTAGGATGCGACTAAGAAAATGTCAAGAAAGACCTACTAGAACAGCTGAACTTTATTTGGGCTTAATCAGAGGCACTTTAAATGATGGCAGGTGTGTACTGACTCCTATTTAACCACTTTATGACTGCCCCATGTACATATACTGTGGCAGGGCGGCCCTTAAGCACAAAATCACATACCTATGCTTGAGTTCTTCTTCCTGGTCTGAGGCGCGGACCCGTTGAGCGTTCGGAGGGAGGCAGAGGGGAAAATGGGGATCCTATGGAGTCCTTTAGTCAAAGCACATGTCCCACAGTTAGAAAGCACCCCCTGGGGACACCTTTTAACCCTTTGATTGCTCCAATGTCAACCCCTTCCCTGCCAGTGACCGTGCATTTTTTTTAACCACTTGCTTACTGGGCACCTAAACCCCCCACCTGCCCAGACCAATTTTCAGCTTTTAGCCCTGTCACTCTTTGAACGACAATTGCGCGGTCATACAACACTGTACCCAAATGATTATCATTTTTCCCACAAATAGAGCCTTCTTTTAGTGGTATTTGATCGCCTCTGGGTTTTTTGTTTTTTATTTTTTGTTAAAAAAATTTAAGACCGAATTAAAAAAAAAAAAAATTTAAATTATATTTTTTTAATAAATTTTGCAAACAGGTCATTTTTCTCCTTCATTGATGTACGCTCATGAGGCTGCATTGATGGGCACTGATAGGCTGCATTGATGGGCACTGATAAGGCGGCACTGGTGGGCACCGATGGGTGGCACTGATGGGCGGCACTGAATGGCACTAATATGTGGCACTGATGATTAGTAGTGATGGGCACTGCTAGGTGGCACTGATTGGCACTACTGGTGGGCATTGATAGGTGATACTGATTGCTGACACTGTTATGTACTGGTGGGCACTGATTCGTGGAACTGTGGGCACTGGTAGGTGGCACTGGCAGGCGGTACTGGTGGGCACAGATGAGGCGACTGTGTCTCTTCCTTTTCGGGACCGATGTCCCTTCAACAGAAGCCGGTGATCGTTTTTTTTTCTCCTCACGCTGTCAGCGTGAGAAGAAAAATAAAATGATTACCGATCTTCTGTTTACATCACGTGATCAGCTGTCATTGGCTGACAGCTTATCACGTGGTAAGAGGCAGGGATCGACCCCCTTACTCTGATCTGTGATCACCCGAGTCTCATTGACTCAGTGATCACAGCGCGTGCCCTGCGGGGGGGGGGGGGGCATGCAAAGGGGAGGATGTCTATTGATGGTCTCCTGGCAAAGTAGATCTGTGCTGTAGCCGTCATTCAGCTACAGCGTGGATCTGAAGGGGTTAAGCACTGATCACTGTATTGGTGTCGCTGTTCCCTTAAAAGTGTCACTTAGTATTAGATTTGTCCACTGCAATGTGGCATGTCCCGCTAAAAATCACTGATCGCGGCCATTACTAGTAAAAAAAAAAAAGTCCCTTAATCTATTCCATAGTTTGTAGACGCGCTATAACTTTTGCGTAAACCAATCAATATACACTTACCGTATATACTCGAGTATAGGCTGACCTGAATATAAGCCAAGACCCCTAATTTTACCACAAAAAACTGGGAAAGTGTATTGACTCGAGTATAAGCCTAGGGTGCGAAAATGCAGCAGCTACTGGGTAAACAATGCCCATTTGCAGCCTCATTGTGCCCATCTGCAGCCATACCTTTGATAACTAAAACAGAGGGTGTCTCCCGCTGTGTTATGCAGTCTGTTCAGCCGTCCATTGCAACAAAGCCCCGCCACCTCCTTGACCGTGATAGACAGAACACTGATGCAGTTTTCCAGCATTGTATCAGTGTTCCTCTATCACGAATGAGGAGGAGGCGGGGCTTTGTCACGATGAACGGCCAAGCAGACTGCATAAAACAGCGGAAGACACCCGTTATTTTAGTAATCAAAGGTATAGCTGCTGTACGGCTCATTCGAGTATAAGCCGGGGGGGGGGGGGGGGGGTTCAGCCTAAAAACTTGGCTTGTACTCGAGTATATACGGTATTAGGATTTGTTTAACCACTATAATACCAGGTACTTAGACACCTTCCCGTCCAGGCCAATTTTCAGCTTTCAGCGCTGTCGCAATTTGAATGACAATTGCGCGGTCTTGCTACCATGTACCCAATCAAATTTTTTATCATTTTGTTCCTACAAATAGAGCTTTCTTTTGGTGGTATTTGATCACCTCTGCGGTTTTTATTTTTTGCGCAACAAATAAAAAAAGACCGAAAATTTTGGAAAAAACGTTTTTCTTTGTTTCTGTTAGAATTTTTTGTAAATAAGTACGTTTTCTTCTTCAATGACAGGCACTGATATGGCTGCACTGACGGGCACCGATGAGGTGGCACTGATAGTGGGCACTGGTATGCGGCACTGATGGGCACTCATAGGTGGCACCGATGGGCACTCATAGGCGGCACTGATGGGCACTCGTAGATGGCATTGATTGGTACATATGGGTACTTATGGGTGGAACTGATGGGTGGCACTGACAGGTGGCACTGATGGGCAATGACAGGTGGCACTGATGGGCAATGACAGGTGGCACTGATAAAACTTATTGGTGGCATTGCTGGGCATAACTGAAACATAATGGTGCCAATCAGTGCCCATTTGTGGGCACTGATTGGCACACATTGGGCACATGTGGATGGCCATGTGGTACATACCTGGCCATCCACATGTTGCCCTCTTCCCTGGTGGTCCTAGTGGCGATCCCTGATGGTCCAGTGTGGTGATCTGAGGGGGGGCTGCACTGATAAACAATCAGCGCAGACCCCCCTGTCAGGAGAGCCGCCGATCGGCTCTCCTCTACTCGCGTCTGTCAAACGCGCGTGAGTAACGAGTGAGGAAAAGCCGATCAGCGGCTCTTCCTATTTACCACGTGATCAGCCGTGTCCAATCACGGCTGATCACGATGTCAAGAGCCTCCGCCAGAGGCTCTTTACCAAGATCGGTGGAGCAGTGTGTCAGGCTCACACACCGCTCCACCGATCGCTGCGATGCGCGCCCCCCATGTTATCCTGCTGGACATTATATGACGCCCAGTCAGGATAACGGAACCACTTCCCAGACGTCAATCTGCTATAGGCCGGGCGGGAAGTGGTTAACCAAAAAACATGTAGTAGTATTGGCCTAAATTGATGAAGACATTTTTTTTTTTTTTAAGCACTGATCACTGTATTGGTGTCACTGTTCCCTAAAAAGTGTCACTCGGTGTCAGATTTGTCCACTGCAATGTCGCAGTCCTGCTAAAAATCGCTGATCACTGCCATTACTAGTAAAAAAAAAAAAAAAGTCCCTTAATCTATCCCATAGTTTGTAGACTCTATAACTTTTGCGTAAACCAATCAATATACACGTATTTGGATTTTTTAATTTTTTTTTAACAAAAAATGTGTAGCAGAATACATAATGGCCTAAATTGATGAAGAAATTTGATTTTTTTTTTTTTTACATTGAATGTTTTTATAGCAAAAAGTAAAAAAATATTATTTTTTTTATTTTTTTTTTTTAAACTTGTCAGTCTTTTTCGTTTTATAGCCCGATCAAATACCATCAAAAGAAAGCTCTATTTGTGAGGTAAAAAAAAAGACATTCATTTTATTTGGGTACAGCATCGCATGACCATGCAATTGTCAGGTAAAGTAACGTAGTGCTGTATTGCAAAAAATGGCCTGGTCAGGAAGGGGGTAAAACCTTCCAGAGCTGAAGTAGTTAACATGATGAAATTATATATATATATATATATATATATATAGATAGATAGATAGATAGAATATGTGTGTATTAACGTATCTATTCCCATAATTAGACTATCAAAGCTCTGATAATGGTGATGGTACAATAATAACAGTTAGCCATTGAAAATAAAACACACTGCTTATATAAACCAGGGTCTTATTTTCCCATAAAATAGGAACGCTAACATAAAAACAGTAAAGGAAAATATTACAGAGCATTTAAAACAAAAGAACATCAATGATACTTAAGTAAGGTTGTCGGCGGTGGTCAGCATCCTTCAGCCAGGGCTCGATGGCAAAAGAGCCATCAGGCAAGAGAGACTTTCTATTCAATGAGCACTTTTAAACTGCATTCGGACCCCACCTATACAAAACACCCATCTAGCCTTCTATCCAATATCGATAAGAGGCAGTCCTAATATCTGTCCATCCTCCTGAAGGCATGCAGTAGTGTCACTAAGGGCAGTGTTTGTCCATGAATCATTGCCATCCGACCCTGGTCAAATCCTCAATGACAGCTGTTCTTTGAACTCAGCCCATCAGTCATCTTGGCAGCAATGGCTTTCTTTGAAGCTTTGTTTGCAGACGTGTTAATCAAGCACTTCCATCTTTATTACACCAGGAGGCCTGGAGCCAAGCTCTACTCCCCTGCCAGGGGGTATGAATCCACACCCTGCTGGGTCTACTTGCAACTTCCAACTTAGGCCACCTGGCTGTATAAACTAGGACTAAGTCTAAAAGACCCCCGATCCCTCCTTTGCACTTCAAAGTATTCAGATCGCCGAAAACGGCGATTTTGAATACTGTATTTTTTTTTTAAAGCCGGCGCCATTGGCAGCCGAGTAAACAGGAAGTGACTTCATGACGTCGCTTCCGTGTTTACGATTAGGAGGCTGGAATGAAGGCGCTCACGGCTTCGTTCCAGTCCGACCGCCGATTGGTTATAGGGCCTCCCGATGGAACGGGAGGCCCGGTAAGAACGGCAGGAGGTGGCGGGAGGGGGGGACGTCACCTCCTGCTCCTCCGGTATAACAGCCGAGCGGCTTTTAGCCGCATCGGTTGTTATACCAGGTAAGCTGATCGCCCGCTCTACAAAACAGTACCGGGATGATGCCTGCAGCTGCGGGAATCATCCCGGTATAACCCCCGAAAGCCGAGTACGCACATCTGAGTACGCTCGCCGGGAAGGGGTTAAAGAGGTTGTAAGCCTCCGGAAAAAACATACAAAAAACCTGCAAGACAAATGCATAATGAGCTAGTATGCTTTCACATACTAACTCATTATCTTAGAACGATTCCCTGCATTTTGCTACCACGGCCGACATCTTTCACCAGAGTTACCTCCGGGTTCGCGGTGACGTCACTCCCACGCATGTGTGTAGGAGCTGCTGATGACGGCGCGGGTCCTGAAGAAACTGTGCCAGAGGACCGTTTCTTCAGTGCACATGCGCCGATGACGTCGGCAGCAGCGTATATAGTGAATATCTCCTAAACTGTGTAAGTTTAGGAGATATTTACAGTACCTACAGGTAAGCCTTACTATAGGCTTACCTGTAGGTACAAGTGGTGTAACAGAGTTCACAACCCTTTTAAAGTTCATGTGCGTGTAAAGGCAGGCGTCCCAATACTTTCACAATATAGTGGATCAGTAAGTGTAAAAGCAATACTTGTTAATCCTGCCAGAAATACAGTGCTGTCGTATGTCTTGTGTACTCTTCACTCTGCAATGTTATCTCAAGCAGGATGATCTCTCCTGTCCATTTTACCTTTTGTTAGGCACCTTTCACACGGACGGACCATTAAGGTCTGCCTGCCAGTTTTTTAGGCAGACCTGAACGGACGCTCCGTGCAGGTCTAAGGAGCGACGGATGTCAGCGGTGACCATGTCTGCTAACATCCGATCTGATCCAATCCACTAAAATCAGACATATGGCGATACGTTCGCATCCGTCCGAACGGATGAGATCTAATGAAAACAGACATGCTGTCCGTTTTCGACTGATCCCTCCATAGGAATCAACGGTGCTCTGACAGCCCCCTCCCCGCTCAATGAGCAGAGACGGACCTGTCATCCGCCGGCTCAGTGGAGATCAACAGAGAGATCTCCTGTGCCAGTAGTGGCAACTCTGCACATGCTCAGTTTTCAGTGAGTTTCTATGCTGAGCATTTCCTCCCTATCAAATCTGAGCAGCCCATGTGGCTATAGAGTCAAACATGTTGGTCTATACACCGTGGTAAATGACAGCCCACTCCCTCCCCCCTCCTCCATGCCCACTAACTAGCTAAACACAATGGGGTGGGATAGTACATGTAGATTGATGGAGGTATCACCTTGCTGATATTCTAAGGCTGTGACTGGCAGAAATCCGTCCATGCCATGTTGTTGCCAAAAAATAATAAATATTTGATTTCAAATATACAGTGGGTATAGAAACTAATCACCCCATTAAAATATTCACATGTTGCTTTTCAGCATGAAATAAAGATAGAGACAGTTTTTTTGTTTTATCCAACTATAACATCCAAGTATAAGATGTAAAACCAACATGTCGAAAAAAAAAATAAAAAATTCAAAATCAGAATCACTGAGTTGGAAAAATGATCACCCCTTGAGTCAGTATGGATCACCCCCTTGAGTCAGTCTTCTGTTGAACCACCTTTTACTTTAATTGCAGCCTTTAGTCTGTTGGGATATGTCTCTACTAACTTTGCACATCTAGACTTTGCAATATTTGCACACCCTTCTTTGCAGAACTGCTCAAATTTAGTTACATTTGATTGTGATCGTTTGTGGACTACAGTCTGGGCTCTGACTAGGCCATGCAAGAACATTCACCTTTTTCTCCTTCAACCACGCCTTTTTTGCTGTTTGCTTTGGGTCATTGTCACGTTTCAACCTCACCTACTATGTAATATGTAACGTTGGAAGGTAAACTTTCTTGACAATTGACCACTTTCTGGCAGAGGGCAGCAAATTTTCCTCCAAAATTTGACGGTATTTATGTTCTATCTTTCACTTGGATGTTAGAAGTTGCACTTATAACACAAATACAGCTGTCTGTCTTTATCTCAGGCTGCAAAGCAACAAAATGTGATTATTTTAAAGGGGGCTAATTCTTTATTATAACTATTGTATATTTGTTTGGTATTTCAAAACAGTTTGATATTATTTATTTTGCTCTGTATTCCAAACACTGTTTGTTTTGTTTTATTTGTTTTTATTTTGAACATGTGACCAGCAGCAGAGGAGTAGAAGCTCCTCCTGCTTATGTTTCCCTACAGACAGGCTGGGAAAGATCTGAGTTGTGTGACCGCTGTGTATCGATTTGGGAAAAAGCTACTTCCATGTATTTTGTTATTCTTTATTTTTTTAATAAAATAATTACCATGCCATCATGCATATACAGAAACAGAAGGGACAATGTAAATTAAACTGTGTGTGTTTAGTATCATTTTAAAGTGTAACTAAAGGTTATTTCCGATAGAATGGGTAGGAATTGGAACACTTGCCAGTTTCTATTTCTGTCTGTGCCCCTGTTAGGAAGATTCACCCTCTCTATTTATCCTGTTTACCATTATCATTGAAAGTGAAAGTAAAAGAAATCCCAAATTATGGGTTGTGCCCAGAAAAGTAATAGAGGGGAAATCTTCCAGTAGGAACACTAGTTCTGGTGACCTAGGGGTCCCCAAGGAATTCCCTTCATTTGCAGGGATTTCCTCTCACATCCTGTTTGGCTTTGGAACAGGAAGTAAAGGTAAATATCCGCAATGGGACACAGATGGCGAAAAAAAATCTGACAGGGGTCAAAACCCTTCCTTTTCTAAAATGGAAAAATGTTGTTTTGCCTATAGTTTTACGTTAAGGATTGTGATTTTGTTTAGGCAGGATACTTGGAGTTTCTAAATTACCATATTACTTGATGCACAGCATTTTTTATATGTTGGTTCTTTGTATGACATGTTATGTTTAAAACTTTACAGTCCGTACTAGACGTGGTTCAGCAGTCTCAACTGGAAATTATCGGAGTGAAGAAAGAGTGCAAAAAGTGTAATATGGTGTATGTATTTCTTACTTGTCTTGAAAAAAATGTACTGTTGTATTGGGCCTGATAAACAAAGTGCTATTTACTTTACAAGAAACTGTCACAATACAATTATAGAATCTGCTATTGCTGCTTTTGTAATTGTGCATGGTCCAGGGCTGTTATCCATATCTTATTTACTATATAGTGAGTAAATGCCCTGGATCAAGCATGTGCATATCAGGTGTTCTGAAGCTTGCTCTTGGTCAGATTAAAGCTTAAGTAAACCCTTTCAGTTTAGCTTAACCCTTTTGTTGCCAGTTGTTTTTGCAAATTTTTGCACACGCTTAAAAATGCATTTTAGGCCTAAAGATTAAAGTGGTTGTAAAGGCTGAAGGTTTTTTACCTTCATGCATTGTATGCATGAAGGTAAAAAACCTTCAGTGTGCAGCTCCCCCTCAGCCCTCCCCAATACTTACCTAAGTTTGACCCCGATTTGAGCAATGTGCATGACACCCGAGGCTCTGCCGTGTCTCTCCCTAAAAATTGGTTGAGATGCAGCAACAGGAGCCATTGGCCTTTGCTGTCAATCACAGCCATGGAGGGGCTAGAGCAAGCGGCTTGCTATGGGGGCACTCGGCAAGGGGGAGGGCCCCAAAGCGCTGGCGGGGAACCCAAAAAGAGAAGGATCGGGGCTGCTCTTTATAACATGTATTATTTTTTTTTTTAATAAAAATGTTTTCTTTTAAAATCACTTTAAATACTTCCCTCCATAAAACTTGTATATTTTCTGAGAGCAGACACCCTAGAGAATAAAATAGTGGCAATATTTTATGTTAAATGTTATTTTGTGTGAATATTAACTCAAAGGTCTAGGAAAACACAAACTTCCAGTAAAATTGCACCAAGTTAATTTTAGGGCACTCAAAATTTTTTGGTAAAATATAATAAATGAGGTTGCGTCGCGTAAATGGATACCTAACATGTCAAACCTTAAAATTGTGTAACCGTGAAATGTCAACAAACTTCAGTAACCTATCTTTTCCATAAGCAACATTTTAAAGGGTCCTACAGGTTACATAGTAGGTGAGGTTGAAAAAAGGCACAAGTCCATCAAGTCCAACCTATGTATGTGATTATATGTCAGTATTACATTGTATATCCCTGTATGTTGCGGTCGTTCAGGTGCTTATCTAATAGTTTTTTTAAACTATCGATGCTCCCCGCTGAGATCACCGCCTGTGGAAGGGAATTCCACATCCTTGCTGCTCTTACAGTAAAGAATCCTCTACGTAGTTTAAGGTTAAACCTCTTTTCTTCTAATTTTAATGAGTGGCCATGTGTCTTGTTAAACTCCCTTCCGCAAAAAAAGTTTTATCCCTATTGTGGGGTCACCAGTACAGTATTTATAAGTCTCTTCTCCAGAGAGAATAAGTTCAGTGCTCACAACCTTTCCTCATAACGAATATGTCCTCCAGACCCTTTATTATCTTTAGTTGCCTTCTTTGTACTCGCTCCATTTCCAGTACATCCCCCCCCTGAGGACTGGTGCCCAGATCTGGACAGCATACTTTAGGTGCGGCCGGACCAGAGTCTTGTAGAGCGGGAGAATTATTTTATTTCTGGAGTTGATCCCCTTTTTAATGCATGTCAGTATTCTGTTTGCTTTGTTAGCAGCAGCTTGGCATTGCATGCCATTGCTGAGCCTATCATCTACTAGGACCCCCAGGTCCTTTTCCATCCTAGATTCCCCCAGAGGTTCCCCCCCAGTGTATAGATTGCATTCATATTCTTGCCACCCAAAATTTTTCTACATTAAACCTCATTTGCCATGTAGTTGCCCACCCCATTAATTTGTTCAGATCTTTTTGTAAGGTTTCCACATCCTGCGGAGCAGTTATTGCCCTGCTTAGGTCATTCGTTTAGCGTTACATTGCTAGAATTTATTGCTCTCATTGCAACATATGCGGCGATATGTAATGTGTATCACAATCTACATTTTCTTGTGCAGTCACCTCTGACAAATGCATTTGCATACGTACGTTTGTATTTATGGGGGTGCGGGGCTCAAAACAATTTTTGTAGGAGAAATTGTATGTGCTTCAGTGAAATTGTAATCTCATATCTTACAATTTTATTTATTTATTTTTTTTAAAAGAGAAGTCCAGCCAAAGCTTGTTTGGCTGGGCTTCTCCTATGAATCACAGGAGTGCAATTAGTTTTGCACTCCTGTGACCAGTTTTCAGCAGAGAGTGGACTGCAGTTCGCTCTCTGCTGATGTCACAGAAATCAGTCCAAGCACCACGTCATCCCAACAATGGGAGTTTGGATCCGCTAACTGCCTGGACTGATACTTGTCTCAGCGAGCTGCTGAGAGCCTGAGACGCCCACTCTCTGCCCCTCCACAGCTCAGCGCTCCAGTGAGCGAGGAGGAGCAGAGCGGAGAGCTGCTGATTGACAGTCAGTAGCTCTCTGCTCAGAGAGCTGTGAGAACCGAGCCATCTGCGATTTTTTTAAAGTTTGGTTCTCAGTGCAGAGGCGCCGGGGGACCGATGCTGCATCCACCTAGGTTAGTATTCTGGAAAAAACCCCAAACCCATATTTCTTTTAACTCTTTTCTTTACATCACACGTGTCTTCGGCGTAGGGGGTTCCCCTTAAAATCCATACCAGACCTAAGGGCCTGGTATGCCCTGCGACGGGGCTCACAAGGCGTCAATCTCGCCGATAAAAGCGGCTAGATTGACTTCCTTTTCTAGTCCCGTCGTACCCGACGTTCAAAGTGAACAGACTTGTTCGCGTGTGGGCAAGTCCGTTCTTTTGGAAAGTCCGCTGTAACTCCATCAGGAACTAGGTCCACCGGAAAGTCCAGTCGTGTGTAGGCAAGTCTGTCCGTAGTCAGGTCGTGTGTGTGCAAGTCCGTTCGTAAAAAAAAGTCAGTCGGAAAGTCCGCCCGTGTGTACGCTGCATAAGGCTCGCCAGTTCTCAAATGTCTTGCAGGACAATTTTATGGGTCAGATGGTAGATGCACCAACTAGAAATAAAGCGTTACTGGATCTACTGATTACCAACAATACAGACCTAATCACAGATGTGGAAATAGGGGGCAATTTAGGTGACAGCGATCACAGGTCAGTTGGTTTCAGTATAAATCACACAAATAGGAAACATAAGTGGATTACAAAGACACTGAATTTCAAAAGCGCCAACTTCCCTAAACTACGAACCTTGCTAGAAGGCGTAAATTGGGAAAAAATCTTAAGAACAAAGAACACGGAGGAGAGATGTTGAGGGATCATCATCAGCATTCAGACTTTATAAAGAATGCAACAAGAAATGTAAGGGTGCAATAAGGATGGCTAAAATAGAACATGAAAGACACATAGCGGAGGAGAGAAAAAAAAATCCCAAGAAATTCTTTAAGTATATAAACAGTCAAAAAGGGAGGACAGACCATATTGGTATAAGTGAAGTTGAAAAAAATCACACTTAGGACAAGTATATAGGCCAAGTGTTTACAGGTTGCTGCCTCCCTTAAATAGAGACACTCCCTAGGAATGTCCTGCAGAAATAAGAAATATTAGGGGATAAATAGGGAAAAACGGCGCTACCCGAGAGACCTGTTTGGCTCAGCCTATACAGGGAACGTTGTATAAATGTAATTTTATATATATCACAAGATTTCAAACCAATATGGGTGAAAGGGTGCTGTAATTAAATGGAAAACGGAAAATGTTGCAGAGTCACACTCAATTGGCTAAAGCACATATGTGTGGGTCAGTATATAATCGCATACAGAGATAATCAGAAAAGACTCTGTATGTGCTACAATATCATATGCTTTTCATAGGACAGTGTAGTTTTACCCATCACAACACACATTCAGCAATTACTACAAAATAAAGACATCTAGTTTATAGCGACAAAAATGCATGAAACATGCGTGGATCCACTTATGTTGGTTCCTATGGGGAAAAGGATTCCATATACAATATCGCAACAGTATCTCTATGTCTCAGTGCACATATAGTTCATATGTTGTAGCAATTGCACAAATGTGTAATAGTCTCATGTATTTCATGCGGCAATCAGACTTGATATTATCCCCAAAGTGACTTGGTGTGTACAGGGTAGGATGGTGACTTCTGTGATCCCCCTCAGATTGCTCACTCACCAGATGTCGGAACCCCTACAGGGGTATCAGGCCTGTAATGCTGCACGGAAGACTGCTACTGCTGCGATGCTTCAGATGGCTCCAATGATCATGTTGCAATTAGCCCTCATATCAGGGAAAGAAAAAGGCTTCCATAGTATAATATAGTCCCAAAAAGTATTTATTTAAAAAGTAGTATAAAAGACAAAAAAATATAAAATAAAACAAAAATAAAAATAAAAAAAGTTGCAAACATCCAACAGGTCCCGTTCGTTCACCCCCCCTTGGCCACTGGGGAGGGATATCACTCAAAAGTGGGTTTCGTTGGTGTTTGGTTGTTCAGTCACTGTTCAGTCACTGAAACCCAAGCAGGTACAAGTGGGGGAAGTAGCGATCAGCTGGAGATGTATTCCTCCCACTGTGCTGCAAGGAAGTGATGTGTAGGCGCTGGTCCGTCGTGCGCGCTTCGTTCTCTAACGTCTTCAGCGGCGGTACCACGCAACTGCAGATTACAGGTATATGTGCAGAGGGATCGTTCACTATACCCCACCCCTCTAGAGCGTCACACCCATTCAATGCTTGTCATTCCAATGTCTGGGAGGGGAAAGGGCGGACCAAGAAGTTCCCATGGAGGGGGAAGTGAATTCGTCCCAGTGCAACCATATACATGGTAATGTGGGGGAGGCATAGAAACTACCAGTCCCAGCATTCCCAGGGTCAGTCATACTATTATATGCAGGTAAAAAAGGGAGGGGTAGGCATAGTAGATTAGAAGAGGTGATAAAGTTAATGATGGAAAGGTCCCCAGTGGTCATGGGTGGTGGAGCTTAGGTGCTGTTTAACATATCAATAATCATATGGATTTAAAGCCATAAAAATGTTACTATTTGTGGTAACACAACATATCTACTTCCACACAAGATATGTTAGAGCAAATACAAGGTCACTGGATACATATTTGAATATAAAAATAAAAATATATGCAAAATTATAAAAAATTATAACAAATATGGAAAACCTGTTGCATAGGGTCTGACTTTAGCTCGTAATGTGTAGCAAATGTAGCCTTGTATAACTGTCAGCCCTATTACATGTTCTAGTGTGTGAAAAAATAGAGATGAGAGTCTTTTTTTCTTGTGTGGTTTACAAAATCGTGCTAAGGACATTATAGACCAATGAGAAGTGCATATATATGCTACTGCATATACGTGCACATGTATCTATCAATCTACATAACAGTAAGAAAACTGCAATAAGCACAATCGATATGTGTAACCATATGTGAAGTGGTGTAGTGAGGGGTATGGTTAAAAAGATAACCTAGTTAGTGCTGTGAAAGGTGTGGTATGTAACTACCATAATTAGGGAGTGATTGTGTATGATGAACAATCATACTTGTGTGTGCATAATGTGTGTGTGTGTTATTATACCGAAAGTTACTTATTTACCGGTTCTTATGTATATGTGTTGTAAGTACGTTTCAGGACAGCGTGAAGGTGAGTAATTAATAGTGAAAACATGTTGATGTTTTGGATTACTCCATGCATCAACGCATCAGAAGTGAAGTGTAGCTGTGTCATGAAGTGTGTGGAGGTAGGTCATCCCCACCACTCAGATAAGAATAGCATGTTAATATCCTCCAGAGGTCAGAATGTAAATATAAAATGATCAGGATAGTACATATGTAACCTGGGTACCCTTTTCTTGGTGACTTAGTATCAGGAAGTAGAGAGTACAAAGGCCAGACTATGGGTTGAGGGTGAGACCAAGGGGTCTATATCCATACCTTCGAGTACCCGAAATGGGGAACACTTGAAAACATACTAAGGATTGGCAATGAAACAGTTAAGGTCTATATCTAGGTTGAGGCCCCTGGGGGCCAGGGACCCCAACCTATATATCCATGCTGTTTCGTTTTGCGAGATTAGGGTAGTCATGTTACCGCCCCTCAAGTGCTGCTGAATGGAGTCAATACCATAAAATATCAGGCCCGATGGGTCCCTATTATGTACCTGATCAAAATGCCCTGATAAGTTGTGCTTAGGGAAGCCCTTCTTGATATTTTTAATGTGCTCCCTTATCCTAACATAAACGGGCCTTGTGGTTCTACCCACATACTGGAGGTGGCAAGGGCATTCTATAACGTATGTTACATAAGTACTGTGGCAAGTGATCAGATTTCTTATCTTGTATTCTTTCTGGTCGACCCTGGACTTAAATGTGTCTTTTTTGCGGGGCTGTTTTTTACTATGGCATCCAAGTTTTTAAAGAATTCTTCCAGATCTTCAGGTGTACCATCCCAAACGATAATGAGGTCGTCGATATACCTCCGATAGAATTTGAGTTGGGGAATATTTCTACCGTACAGATATTCCTCCTCCCACATATTCATAAGCAAATTTGCAACACTAGGTGCATACCGTGCCCCCATTGCAACTCCTTTTTGCTGGACGTAATAGCTGTGATTGTGCCAGAAATAGTTGCAGCTCATAGCCATCTCCAAGCCTTCCAGTATGTAATCAATTTGTGCTTGCCTCATATTGGTTTGTTCATGCAGAGCTTTCTGTACTCCCAGTAATCCGTCGTTTTGTACGATACTGGTGTAGAGAGAGTTTACATCAACCGTGGCTAGTATGTAATTCTGGACTCCGTCCAGTTCTTGCAGATCCTGTAGGAGTTGTGAGCTGTCACGTAAATATGATTTGCCTGTACATACCAATGGTTTTAAAAATATGTCTAAATATTCACCTAGCCTCGAAAAAATGGAATTTATCCCACTGACAATGGGTCTTCCAGGGGGCTTTACCAGCCTTTTGTGAATTTTTGGGGTGTAGTAGATTATCGGGGTCTTCGTGGAGTTAGACACTAGGTATTCTGCCTCTAAGGTATTTAATATTCCGATGTTCTTGCCTTTCTTCACATAGGCCTTCAATCTTTTTTGATACATCTTCTTAGGGTTCCCTTTTAACTTTTTGTAAGTATTTTCCACTGATAACAGATTCTCCATTTCTTCTTCATAGTCATCCTTGTTGAGGATAACCAATCCTCCCCCCTTATCTGCTGGACGGATGACAACTTGTTTATTTTTACTTAGTGTGGTAATAATTTTCCAAATGCTTTTAGCTTTGTGATTGCTTCTTTTATCAAGCTTCTTTAAATCTTCTTCCACCATTTTTTTGAAGGCTGTCATACATTGGTTGCCCGGAGTGTTTGGGTTGTAGATAGACTTGTTTTTAAGTTGGGTGTGTACATATGACTCCTCCTTAGGTCGCGGTTTTTCTTTAAGCGCAAAATGTTTTTTAAGGTTAAGCTTACGCATAAATTTTTGCAGATCAATATAGGCTTCAAATTTGTTCAGAGATTTCTCTGGTGCATACTTAAATCCTAAATCAAGGACTTTCATCTCTTCATCGGTAAATTTGGCGGAACTTAAATTAAAAATTTCATCTCTATTTTTTCACACACTAGAACATGTAATAGGGCTGACAGTTATACAAGGCTACATTTGCTACACATTACGGGCTAAAGTCAGACCCTATGCAACAGGTTTTCCATATTTGTTATAATTTTTTATAATTTTGTATATATTTTTATATTCAAATATGTATCCAGTGACCTTGTATTTGCTCTAACATATCTTGTGTGGAAGTAGATATGTTGTGTTACCACAAATAGTAACATATTTTTATGGCTTTAAATCCATATGATTATTGATATGTAAAACAGCACCAAAGCTTTACCACCCATGACCACTGGGGACCTTTCCATCATTAACTTTATCACCTCTTCTAATCTACTATGCCTACCCCTCCCTTTTTTACCTGCATATAATAGTATGACTGACCCTGGGAATGCTGGGACTGGTAGTTTCTATGCCTCCCCCACATTACCATGTATATGGTTGCACTGGGACGAATTCACTTCCCCCTCCATGGTAACTTCTTGGTCCGCCCTGCCCCCTCCCAGACATTGGAATGACAAGCCTTGAATGGGTGTGACGCTCTAGAGGGGTGGGGTATAGTGAACGATCCCTCTGCACATATACCTGTAATCTGCAGTTGCGTGGTACCGCCGCTGAAGACGTTAGAGAACGAAGCGCGCACGACGGACCAGCGCCTACACATCACTTCCTGGCAGCACAGTGGGAGGAATACATCTCCAGCTGATCGCTACTTCCCCCACTTGTACCTGCTTGGGTTTCAGTGACTGAACAGTGACTGAACAACCAAACACCAACGAAACCCACTTTTGAGTGATATCCCTCCCCAGTGGCCAAGGGGGGGTGAACGAACGGGACCTGTTGGATGTTTGCAACTTTTTTTATTTTTATTTTTGTTTTATTTTATATTTTTTTGTCTTTTATACTACTTTTTAAATAAATACTTTTTGGGACTATATTATACTATGGAAGCCTTTTTCTTTCCCTGATATGAGGGCTAATTGCAACATGATCATTGGAGCCATCTGAAGCATCGCAGCAGTAGCAGTCTTCCGTGCAGCATTACAGGCCTGATACCCCTGTAGGGGTTCCGACATCTGGTGAGTGAGCAAGCTGAGGGGGATCACAGAAGTCACCATCCTACCCTGTACACACCAAGTCACTTTGGGGATAATATCAAGTCTGATTGCCGCATGAAATACATGAGACTATTACACATTTGTGCAATTGCTACAACATATGAACTATATGTGCACTGAGACATAGAGATACTGTTGCGATATTGTATATGGAATCCTTTTCCCCATAGGAACCAACATAAGTGGATCCACGCATGTTTCATGCATTTTTGTCGCTATAAACTAGATGTCTTTATTTTGTACTAAGTGCTGAATGTGTGTTGTGATGGGTAAAACTACACTGTCCTATGAAAAGCATATGATATTTTAGCACATACAGAGTCTTTTCTGATTATCTCTGTATGCGATTATATACTGACCCACACATATGTACTTTAGCCAATGGAGTGTGACTCTGCAACATTTTTCGTTTTCCATTTAATTATAGCACCCTTTCACCCATATTGGTTTGAAATCTTGTGATATATATAAAATTACGTTTATACAACGTTCCCTGTATATGCTGAGCCAAACAGGTCTTTCGGGTAGCGCCGTTTTTCCCTATTTATCCCCTAATATTTCTTACAGACCATATTGGACCCATAAAGAATGAGGAAGGACATCTGGTTACAAAGGATGGGGAGATGGCAAAGGTATTGAATTTATTCTTCTCCTCAGTCTTCGCGAGGGAATCGGAGGGCTTCAGTAACCAAAACTGCAGCGTTTATCCTCATGACACATCACAATAAGCACCTCCATGGTTAACAGAGGACAGAATTAAAATTAGACTTGGGAAACTTAACATTAATAAATCCCCGGGACCAGATGGATTGCACCCGAGAGTACTTGGGGAACTCAGTCAAGTAATTGCCAGACCATTGTTCCTAATTTTTACTGACCGTCTACTGACTGGAATGGTACCAGCTGATTGTAGAAAAGCGAATGTAACACCAATATTTAACCACTTGCTTACTGGGCACTTAAACCCCCCTCCTGTCCAGAGGAATTTTCAGCTTTCAGTGCTCTCACACTTTGAATGACAATTACTCAGTCATGCAACACTCTACCCAAATGATTTTTTTGGCCTTTTTTTCATAGAAATAGAGCTTTCTTTTGTGGTATTTGATCACCTCTGGGTTTTTTTATTTTTTGCGCTATAAATGAAAAAAAAATGAAAATTCTGAAAAAAAAACCTAATTTTTCTTAATTTCTGTGATAAAATTTTGCAAATTGTTAATTTTTCTTCATAAATTTTGCCCACAATTTATACTGCTACATATCTTTGGTAAAAATAACCCAAATTAGTGGAAATTATTTGGTCTGTGTGAACGTTTTAGAGTCTACAAGCTATGGTGCAAGTCATAAAAAATGTATCACATCTGATGTACTGGTGGCCTATCTCATTTATTGAGACCCTAACAAGCCAAAAAAGTACAAATGCCCCTCAAATGACCCCTTTTTGGAAAGTAGACATTTCAAGGTATTTAGTAAGAGGCATGGTGAGTTATTTGAAGTTGTAATTTTTTCCCACACTTCTTTGCAATATTAAGATTTTTATTTTTGTTATTTGTATTTTTTTACAAAATTGTCATTGTAATAGCTTATTTCTCTCACATGGCATATGCATACCACAAATGACACCCCAAAATGCATTCTGCTACTCCTGAGTATAACAATATCACATGTATGGGATTTTTTCACTGCCTGGCCACATACAGAGGCCCAACATGCAGGGAGCGCCATCAGGTGTTCTAGGAGCATAAATTACACATCTCATTTCTCAACCACCTATTACACTTTTGAAGGCCCTGGAGCACCAGGACAATGGAAACACCAACAAAATGACACAATTTCCAAAGCTAACACCCCAACGTATAATCTATGAGGCATAATGAGTCTTTTGAACAGTTCATTTTTTTCCAGGATTTTTTTTAAAATGTGGAAAAAAATACATTTTTTTTTTTTTTTACACAAAGTTGTAAGTTTATAAGATATTTCCAACACATAGCATTTAGATAGCAAAAATGACACCCCAAAATACATTCTGCTACTCCTGAGTATGGCAATATCACATGTGTCAGACTTCTACACAGCCTGACCACATACAGAGATCCAACATGCAAGGAACACCGTCAGGTGTTCCAGGGACACATAGCATGCACATACCAAGAATTACACCCCAAAATACATTATGCTGAGCAAAGTGTAAACAAAAGATTACCTGTGGTTGTAGTAGTGCAGCTGTACACAGGAGGATAGCACTGGTCCAGGCAGCAGGCAGGGACTTGGTCAGCAACGGCAAACACAATTGTCCAGGCAGCAGGCAGAGATACTGTCCATATACAGTCCAGGGTTAGTGCAGGCAGAGATATTGTCAGAAGTGCCATAAATATTGGTCCTGGTAATAGGCAGGAACATGTGGTGTGGTCAGTGCAACAGGCAGGGACATAATGGCAGTAAGTCCTACAGGCAGCAGTCAGAAGTAGGGCCTAATATAACAGTCCAGGGTCAGTTCCAGATCAGGCAGCGGTATGTACAGAATCGGAAGTCAGAAGCGTGGTCGAATAACAAGCCAGGGTCAGTTACAGAGCAGGCAGTGGCATAAGGGGTGTGAAGGTGTGTGAAGGCAGGAACTGAAGATTACGTTTACCATACTTCACTAGTAATTTACTGAAGTATGGTAACGGCGAAAACATTCACCTATGCAGAGGCCTGGTTCGGAAGGACATTGGGCACAATAAGATTTGTCTCTTCTGACTCCTGCTCTGGTACACACCTTACTTTTTTTTTTTTACGTCGTCGGCCTGTTGGTCTGGGAGGGAGTCTATCTGGAAAGTGGCGTTCGGAGAGTCGACTAAAAACATCTGATCGGATGTTTTCTGGGGGGCCGTTCGGGAATATAAGGGCAGTGTAAATTTCCTCCTGGTAGCCAAGGAAGCGTTTGGGGTTTTGGGTGGAGTTGCGGTAAATTACATATGGGTTGTATATGGCCAATTGAAAAAAAAAAATTGCGACTTTCTTATACCAATGGTATGTCCGTCTTGTGGCAAGGTATGGTTCCAACATTTGGTCATTGAAGTCGACTCCCCCCACGAACAAATTATATTCATAAATGCATTTGGTTTTTGGATGGGGCCATTTCTTCTAGGGATTTCTACGAAGGTATCATTGTGGATTGAAGACAACATATAGACATCTCTTCTGTCCCTCCAATTCACTGCCAAAATCTCCTTGTTCCGCAGACTTGCCGTTTCTCCTTTCCTCAGCCTCTTATTGTCAAGACTTTGAGGAAAGCCCTTCCGCTTCCTTTTTACGGTGCCACATGCAGGCGTCTTCTTCCGGTGAAGGTTGTGGAACAGGGGCAGAGATGTGTAGAAGTTGTCTACATACAGGTGGTAGCCTTTCTCCAGTAGGGGGTAAATCAGGTCCCAAACAATTTTCCAGCTTAATCCCAAGTAGTCTGGACAATTAGGGGGTTGCAGCTGGGTGTCCTTCCCTTCGTACACTTTGAAGGCATACATGTACCTTGTGACTCGGTCACATAATTTGTTTACCTTCACCCGATAGTGGGCCCTTTTGCTGGGGATAAATTGCTTAATTTTAAGCCTGCCACTAAATTTAACAAGGGACTCATCCACACATATGTTTTGGTCCGGGGTAAACAGCTGGGGGAATACTTCAGAAAAATAATTTAATATTGGCCGAATTTTGAAAAGCCTGTCATAATTTGGGTCATTTCGGGGAGGGCACTGGATATTATCATTGAAAGGAAGGAACCTCATTATAATTTGGTATTTGGTTCTGGGCATTACCTTGGAGAAGATTGGCATGTGGTGGATGGGGTGGGTTGACCAATAGGAATTTTAGGTGTTTTTTTTTTTTTGGTGAGTCCCATACAAAATGTGAGGCCTAAAAAAACCTTCAACTCCTCCACCATTAGGTCTCTCCACTCGTAGGGACAGGCATAATAGGACGTTGGATTATTTAAAATAAATTGCTGAGCATAAAGGTTGCACTGGGCCACAATTGTTGACCGCATGTCCTCTGTAAAAATTAAATAAAAAAAATTGATTGGGGAAAAATTTTCCGTGTCCACCTGGACTCCTGGCTGGGCAGTGAAAGGGGGAATGTTGGCTTCTCCTGAATTAGGACAAAGCCACAAGGGGTTTTGAAGGGCATAGGGAAAGCTGGCATGGGTCCTTGGCCTTTTTTGCTGAGGCACTGCGGTGCTGGTGGATGGCACTGCGGTGCTGGTGGATGCCACTGCCTCCTCACGAGAACGCCTTCGTTTGGCGGGCTGAATATCTTCCTCCTCTGAGTCACCTAGTGTTCCACTACTGAGGACTGGCTCATAATTGACGTCCGACTCAGAATCGGAGTTTAAAATGGAATCCGAACAAGAGAGCTCCCCGTTGCTCTTGTCGGCCTGGGAAAGTATCTGGTATGCCTCCTCGGAGGAAAAGCCTCTTTTGGACATGCTTGCTGGTGATTATGCGACTACACACGTGTGTGCTAAGCCTGCACTGATGGGCACTGGTGAGGCGATACTGATGAGCATAGATGGGCACTGATGAAGCTGCACAGATGGGCACTGAGGCGGCACAGATGGGGACTGATTTATGGCACAGATATGCACTACTGAGGTGGCACAGATGGGCACTGATAAGGCGGAACAGTTGTGCACTGATTGCACTGAGGTGGCACAGATGTGCACTGATGAGGTGGCACAGATGTGGCGGCACAGGTGGGCACTGATGAGGCGGCACAGATGGGCACTGATGAGGCGGCACAGATGGCCACTGATTGCACAGATGTGCACCGATGAGGTGGCACAGGTGGGACCGATGAGGTGGCACAGGTGGGCACCGATGAGGTGGCTCAGGTGGGCACTGATTGCAGATGTGCACAGATGTCCAGACACTGATCACCAATGGCACAGGTGGGCACCGATTGGCACAGGTGGGCACAAATTGGCACTGGTGGGCACTGATCGACACAGATTTCACTGTACTGGTTTGGCACAGTTTGGGCACTTTTATTACTGTAAAATATATGTTTCACTCACTGAAGCACAGATCGCTGTCAGATCCTCTCTCTCTCTCCTCACGTGGTCTCTGTGTGAGGAGAGAGAGCCGGCAATGAGAGGTTATCTCATATGTTTACATTTGAGATCATCTCTCATTGACACCAGCGATTGCACTATAAACGGCCGCTGTGATTGGCCGTTTACCGCGATCTGTGACTGGCTGTGTCACGGCCAGCACAGAATTTCCCCAATGCGCGCACGGGGAATGAGGAAAGGGGAGGACATCCCATGACGGCCTCCCGGAGAATGAGGACCGCGCTGTAGCCGTCATTCGGCTATGGCCCAGACCTCAAGTGGTTAAAAAGGGCCCAAAATACATCCCTGGGAATTAGACCAGTTAGCCTAACATCAATAGTATGTAAACTCTTGGAGGGGATGATAAGGGACTATATACAAGATTTTAGTAATGAGACTGGTATCATTCGCAGTAATCAGCATGGATTCATGAAGAATCGTTCTTGCCAAACCAATCTATTAACCTTCTATGAGGAGGTGAGTTGCCACCTAGATTAAGGAAGGCCATAGACATGGAGTATCTGGATTTTGCAAAAGCATTTGACACAGTTCCCCCTAAACGTTTACTGTACAAAATAAGGTCCGTTGGCATGGACCATAGGGTGAGTACATGGATTGAAAACTGGCTACAAGGGCAAGTTCAGAGGGTGGTGATAAATGGGGAGTACTCAGAATGGTCAGGGGTGGGTAGTGGGGTCCCCCAGGGTTCTGTGCTGGGACCAATCCTGTGTAATTTGTTCATAAACAACCTGGAGGATGGGGTAAACAGTTCAATCTCGGTATGTGCAGACGGTACTAAGATAAGAAGGGCAATAACTGCGCAGGATATGGAAGCCTTGCAAAAAGATCTGAAGACATTAATGGGGGTGGGCAACTACATGGCAAATGAGGTTCAATGTAGAAAAATGTAAAATGATGCCTTTGGGTGGCAAAAATATGAATGCAATCTATTCACTGGGGCGAGAACCTCTGGAGGAATCTAGGATGGAAAAAGACCTGGGGGTCCTAGTAGATGATAGGCTCGGCAATGGCATGCAATGCCAAGCTGCTGCTAACAAAGCAAACAGAATATTGGCATGCATTAAAAAGGGGACTAATTCCAGAGATAAAACGATAATTCTCCCGCTCTACAAGACTCTGGTCTGGCCGCACCTACAGAATGCTGTCCAGTTCTGGGCACCAGTCCTCAGGAAGGAATGTACTGGAAATGGAGCGAGTACAAAGAAGGGCAACAAAGCTAATAAAGGGTCTGGAGGATATTAGTTATGAGGAAAGGTTGCGAGCACTGAACTTATTCTCCCTGGAGTAGAGACACTTGAGAGGGAATATGATTTGAATTTACAAATACCGTACGGGTGACCCCACAATAGACAATAGGGATAAAACTTTTTCGCGGAAGTGAGTTTAGCAAGACTCGTGGCCACTCATTAAAATTGGAAGAAAAAAGGTTTAACCTTAAACCACGTAGAGGGTTATTTACTGTAAATGGCAAGGATGTGGAATTCCCTTCCACAGGAGGTGGTCTCAGTGGGGAGCATCAATAGTTTCTTGAAACTATTAGATAAGCACCTGAACGAACACAACATACAGGGATATACAAGGTAATACTGACATATAATCACACACATAGGTTGGACTTGTGTCTTTTTTCAACTTCACTTACTATGTAACTATGTACGGAGCTAGCAGCGAAAGGGCTAAATCTGCTAATTGCAGTCTAAATGTATGTAACATGTTTACCATCTTATAGTGCATTATCTTTAGTGAACAGCCACAACCTGAGTAGAAATGCCTGTCCCCTGCCAGCATGCTGCAGAGATGGATCCATGTTCTCTCCATAGAAGAAGTGGTCTATTTGCAGAGGTCCAGTGCACCCCCTGTGAGGCAGAGGTCTTGAACTTCTCAGTCAGCAGGAAGCAAAGAGTGTTCTAGGTTTATAGATCCAAACTCAGCACAGGATTGTAACTGCAGAAAGGCCAGTTTCATGGAGTGGGGTAGGGTTATATGCGTATGCCCAAGATGGATAAGTGCAAAATTTTTGCCAGTCCAGTCACTTGAAGGTAGCAGGCTATAATCAAGGTCTATGACTATTCTGCCTATGTCCTTTACTATACTCCAAGATATGGAGTTTATAGGTAAGTCAAAATTCCTTTTTTTTTTTGTTTTTTTTCTTCTTGATAATTGCAATAGGTTAATCACTTCCCACCCGTAGGACATCCCTTTACAATCTTGGTTTGATCAAATGCTTTTAAGGGCACAGGAGAGATCTGGGATCTAATAGACCCCAGATGTCTCTGTAAAGAGAACCTGTCACTGTTCATGCTATCACAAGGGATGTTCAATCCTTGTGATGGCAATAAAAGTGATAAAAAAAACAACTAATTACACCAACCCTACAACTCTGGGTCTGATCTCTTTGTTATATTCCTCTATGTGGAATTTTACTGGAACTCAAACCCCCTTGTATTATAATACGTGGGCGAAAGATCTTGGCTCTGCCCAACAGCCTGAAAACTGGCGTAAAATGTGGGAGGCATTGTTTAAATCCTCCTGAAATGTCCTGGCTCCCGAGAACCCCTTTAAAGTAATGTCCCGTTGATACTTTACACCAGCTAGGATCGTGAAATGTCTACCGTTGTACTTGTCCAATTGCTTTAGAGGTTGCCCAGATTTAGGTGATATAAAACTCATTTGGTGGACCTGCCACCAAGGTTTGCAGACTATGGATTAGGGTGTACACGCTGCTCGATACAGTTTTCCATGTAAACTTACAGAAGGATCCATGGGAGGCACTTCTACACAAACCTATTGCGGATGCCTCCCATCGGGAAAGCACCCTAATTACATCTTTATGGCGATGAGACAAACAATAGTGCGTCATGGAAAACACCACTTCTAAGTTCTTAAGATGTTAAAAATCAAGTCCACGGAACGCTTGTAAACGAAAGATTGATGGCGATCTTGAGGGACACATACGACAAATTTCAATGGATTTGGCAACCCTGGTTAGACCATTTCCCCCCCTCCTCAAATGGCCTTCCACTTCCTAGAACTGTAGTGGTATTATGCGGCACAGCCTAGAACCCCTGAGGTACCCGATCCCATCCCTCCCCCTTCTTTTTCTTCTTTCTTCCTCCTTTTTGCTGCATACCTCTTTTCTTTAATGGGGCTTTTGTAGGCTTCAGATGAGCAACTACTTGGGTTGCAGAATTGTTAGGATGCCAATCAAATGGATAGCATGATATTGCTTTGATTGGCCCGGTGCTGTTTCTTTGGCAGTTCCTGTGCGTGTTCGACCTTAATATCACTAACAACTAATCAATACTCATAAATGGATTCCTTGCAAGTTTTGCTCTATCCATGTTCTACTATGTTATTAAGCCATTGTCATTATGCCCTAAGTTTAGGGAGGAAAATCTGTATACTGTGTATTAACGCCTTTTTTCTCTATTTCAACTATGTACTGCTTCTACTTTTCTTTTGTATTGCAAAAACTCAAATTTCAGTAGAAGGAAAAAAAAGACTGTATAAAAATAAATGTTAAATATAATAAACGTAGGTCAGGTGCAAATATATAAACAATGGTTGCACTACATGTGCGGTATCACCGCAAACTTTATAGTAGTGTGTGTAATAATTCTAGTACCAGATCTCCTGTGTAACTCTAAACTGGTAACCTATAAAGGCTTTTAAAGCATTGCCTATGGAGATTTTTAGGTACCATGGTCTGTCACCATTCCATGGGCGTGCGCAATTTTAAAGTGTGACATGATGGGGTAACTACGCATCGTAACATCTTTTATATTTTACCAAATGATTAGGTATTCTATTGTGTTTTTGAGCATTAAAATTCATTAAATGTATTTTTCCAAAACCCTTTCTTTGAAAAATCACTGCGCAAATACCGTGTGACAAAAAATTGCAACACCCATGATTTTATTTTCTAGGGTCTCTGCTTAAAAATGTTATGTATCTATCATCATGTTTGAAGCTTCTAAATAATTTTCTAGCAAAATAAAATGCTAGTTTCTCTATGTTGGATAGAAATGTCAGAATTGGCCAGGTGGACAAGTTATTTAACCACTTGCTGACCGTAGGCCATCATATGATGTCCTTGGTTTGCAGTGGTTATGCTGCGATGATGCCTGTAGTTGTAGGAATTAACATTTGCAGCCAACTTTTCCCTTCAGTGCAGAAGTGATTAGATCACTTCTGTGGGTGGCGGAATGTGGTCCCTTCCTGCTGCTGCCGCCTTTCTGCGATCGGACGGCAATTGACGTTGTTTCTCCCTCCTTGTGACCCCTGGAAGCAATGGGAATTGTATCACTTACGGTTCTGCCTCTCTGTTTGTTTATCTAGCTGTTAGCCAGGAAAGCAGCTGATCAGACAGATCTGTGTCTGATCGGCTGCGTTGGAGGCCAGCGGAGAGATTTGGGTCTAATAGACCCCAGAATTCTCTGTAAAGGGGACCTGCTGTCACAAGGGATGTTGTTCATTCTTTGTGATCGCAATAACGTTAATACAGGAAAAAACATTTAAAAAAATAGTTTAAGATAAATAATATAAAGTAAAAAAAAAATATTCACGCATAAATAAAAGGTGATCGCACCAAACGTGAGGTATTGTTGCGAATATCGGAGCAAGACCAATAGCAATAATTCTAGCCCCAGACCTCCTCTAACTCTAAACTGGTAACCTGCAAAAAAAATGTATACGCAATTTTAAAGTTATCTATTTACTCTGTGTAACATCTTTTACGTTGTACCAAAAAATTTAATATTATGTTGTGTTTGTATAAAGTGATTTTTAGTGCACACAAACACAATTTATTACCTATTTTTGTAAAATATAGAAGATTAGGTGGTGTTGAGTAAATAGAAGGCAATAATGTCGAGCATTAAATCCGCGTGCACTTCAGTGAAATATGATAAACTACGGTACCTAAAATTGCTCATAGGCAATGCTTTGAAAGCCCTTACAGGCCATCAGTTTAGATGTAATCATAAATGATGGCCCTAGAATTTTTGCTCTTATTCTAGCATGCACAGCAATACCTAATATGTGTAATGCAATTGTCTTTTTCGTACGTAGGTGCACTGACACACGTTATGATGGAGAGGGGGGTGGGGGGTTAAAGCCTTATGGCCTTTGATTTCAATGTTTTCTATTTTTTCTTTTTTTTATTGCTATCACATAGGGTAGAGCTGCACGATTGATCATCAAGAATCGTTATCCCAGTTTTTTTCCCTGTTGTGATCTTGACAAAAGTGTTTCACGATTCTTAATATGCAAAGAATTCTCTCTGCTCTTCTGAAGCCACAGTCGTCATAAGAAAGGAAGAAAAAAACTGGGCAGTCTGCCAAGAATCACAACATTCTTTAGCAGTGGAACTTGCGTATAAACATTGTAACAATTTGTCAAAGGAATAGACTTTGTGTGTAAATGAGGAAAGTTTACCCACTTAAACACTAAACCTTTTTCTGACATTTGTTGGTTTCAAGTTAAAATATTTTTTTTTGCTAGAAAATGACTTAGAACCCCAAACTTTATATATATTTTTTTAGTAGAGACCCTAAAGAATAAAATGGTGGTTGTTGCAATATTTTACGTTGCACTGTATTTGCGCAGCGGTCTTTCAAATGCAATTCAAATGCAATTTTTTTGGAAAAAATTACTTTAATAAATTAAAGAAAAAAAAAAAAAAAACTAACCAGTAAAGTTAGCCAAATTTTTTTTGTATGTGAAAGATTTTACATTGCGAGAATCGTGATCTTTTTATTGTAAGCAAAAAAATTGTGATTCTCATTTTGGCCAGAATCGTGCAGCTCTAATATAGGGGACTGACAAGCCCCCACGTGATAGCACAATGGAAGTAACAGGTTCTCTTTAATGAGCCATTAGGAGCCCCTAATGTCTCTCCTACACTCTATTGAAGCAAATCAAGCACAGTTACTTTGAAACAGGAAGTGACGAAATACTCTTTCTAGTGTGCGTGGAAGTGGTCGGAGCAGATTTAAACAATTTTTCTTATTGTACATCAGGGGACACAGAGCCATAGTAATTACTATGTGGGTTATAGGCAACCTTCAGGTGATGGACATTGGCATGCCCTAAGACAAAAAGTCCACTCCCTCTATAACCCCTCCCACTACTCGGTGTACCTCAGTTTTTTTGCCAGTGTCTAAGGTGTTGGTCATGAGTAAAGATGTGCTGTGCTGAGCTCCACTGGAGCAATTCTTGCTGGGGCTAGCCATGCACTCGGATCCATTCAAAGTGTCTTTTAGACCGAATTGAATGGTACCCGGGCCTCGTGTCCGAAGAAACGAGGTTTTGCCTGCAAACTTCTCCTTTTAGAGAGCTGTACCCCGGGATCCAGTACTTTTGGTATTAAGGCCATAAAGTTTTACTGGCGGTGGTGCTATTACAGGCTCAAGATTGAGGGTTCCCAGAGGGTCCCCAGCTCCTGAAGGTTTGTTAATGGAACCCACAGTGAAGGGTGAAGATTGGGTCTGTTGGTTTTACCACAGAAAACCCTGTGGCGGGAAAGGTAAGTGGAGTTTTCTAAGAAATTTTTTTATTTTCTTATGAATGTCTCCTTTAAATAAGTGAATGTTGTCATGCCTATGTGTCACCAATGGGGGCTGTATGGAGCACATACCTTCTCATGTTTCCTCAAAAAGATCACGCTGTGTCTGGAACAGCAGCTTCCTTTCCTCCAGCCAACCGCAGACCTCCGATAAGTCTGGAGGGTTTTCCTCCTCACCAGACACCACCCCCTCTTCACAGGAAGAGCGTCAGGAGAAAAACGGAAAAAAAAAAGAGGTTCGGCACGCTGCCTTACTGGGCGGCTTCAAGGGTCTCTCCTCGCCATTCCCCCCCCCCCTCAGTGATCCCATAGGATCAGAAGCTCGCGCGGGAAAATCCTTTTTTTTAAAAAGAGGAGTGGGCCGTAGGCGATGAGGGGGGTGGGGCTTAGCACGGCGTTGACGTCTTTTGACACATTTACTGTTGCATCAGGCTGAGCATTAATAGCAGGGGCTGGGCTGGACTATTGCTTAAGTAGTAGATGCGTTCCTTCTGGTAGTACCTCTGCTTTGTGCATCGGGCTATGGTTGGAAGAGGGGTAAAAGCACCTCAAAAAAGGGCTCTAGAAAGACTTCTACAGCCACTAGGAAGCCTGAAATCATCTCAAAAAAGATGGCTTCCTCCCCTGAGAGTGATATAGCTGGTCAGAGTGAGCCATCAGAGGCTGATGACTCCTCTTCTGTAGAGTCTAATACGGATTCACAAGAAAGATTGTTGGTACAATCTCTCATTGAATTGGTCCGCTCACCATTTTTGCTGCCAGTATCGGAGTCAGTCGATGAGCCCACTTCTTGCTTGGGTTTGCTAAAGCCTCCCCAACCTATTCATGCTTTTCCTATCCATTCATTACTGAAAAAACTTATGTAGTCTGAGTGGGAGCACCCAGATAAACAGTTTTTTCCTCCAAAAAAGTTTTCAACACTTTATCCTATGGAGGAAGAGTTTAATAAAAAATGGGGGATTCCAGCAATTGATGCTGCTATATCCTCTGTGAACAAGAACTTGATTTGTCCTGTAGACAGTGCTCAAATGCTGAAGGATCCAACAGATAAGAAGTTGGAAGAGTAGAGTTCTATGGTTGATAAATTGGTCAGCTGAAGCGCCATGCAAAAAGTTCTTGGCTAGTTTTCCATTTCATGGTGAACAGTTGTTTGGAGACAATCTGGATAAATACATCCAAAGAATTTCTAATGGAAAAAGTTCCCTTTTACCAGTTAAAAAGAAGTTTAAGCGTTTTTCTTTTAAACAAGCTTCTTCTCCAGTGCCAGGAGCATCTGCCTCCAGGTAGACGCGACGACCTCCTCCGTCAATTCAAGAGGTAAACCTCAGGGTCAACCCCAGGGTCAAAAGAGGCCCTGGGGGAGGAAATCCGCTAAACAAAATACTAAAACCTCCTTATGAAAGGGCGCCCCCGCTCGCTCGAGTGGGGAAGAAGACTTCTGCAGTTCTCAAGGGGTCTGGCAGCAACCGTGTCAAGACAAATGGGTGGCTTCCTCAATATTTCTAGGTTACAGACTAGAGTTCCCGTCTCCTCGTTTTCTCAGATCAAACATTCCCAGAGACCAAGAAAAAAGAAGTCTCTCTTTCTGGCTTTGGATCATCTCTTGTCTCAAAAAGTGATATCGGTGGTCCCCATGGAAGAGCGAGGGTTAGGGTTTTATTCAAACCTTTTTACGGTGCCATAACCAAACGGGGATGTCAGACCCATTTTAGATCTCAAAGATCTAAACCGTTTTTTGAATCTCCGCTCTTTTCACATGGAGTCAATCCGATCAGTAGTCTCCATTCTACAAGGTGGAGAACTGCTAGCGTCAATCGACATCAAGGATGCTTATCTACATGTACCTATTTTCCCTGCTCACCAGAAATATCTAAGCTTCGAGATAGAAAATCTTCATTTTCAATTTGTAGCTCTGCCTTTCAGTCTAGCTACTGCACCTCGAGTATTTACAAAGGTTCTGGCTCCCCCTTTAGCCAGATTAAGGGCTCAGGGTATAACGATTCTGGCTTATTTAGACAATATACTCTTGATTAGTCGGTAGACCTGGAATACCTAGGTTGGATTCTCAACCTAGAGAAATCCTCCTTAAAACCATCAAGGAGATTGCAGTACTTGGGCCTGATCGTAGATACAGCTCAGAAGAGGGTGTGCTTGCCCCAGGCAAAGATCAGTTCCATAAGGGAACTGATTCAGGTGGTCAAAGCAAAGAAGAATCCTCATATTCGACTTTGCATGAGTTTGTTGGGAAAGATGGTAGCTTCATTCGAGGCCGTTCCTTATGCGCAGTTTCATTCGAGACTGCTGCAAAACAGTATCCTGTCAACTTGGAACAAAAAGGTCCAAGCTCTAGACTTCCCAATGCGTCTATCCCCCAAAGTGCATCAAAGCCTCAGTTGGTGGTTGATATCCAAAAATCTTTAGAAAGGAAAGTCCTTCCGACCAGTTACCTGGAAGGTGGTGACAATTGATGGCAGCCTTCCGGGCTGGGGGGCAGTCCTGGAAGAAGCATCTGTCCAAGGAAAATGGTCCAAAATGGAAATGACCTTGCCCATCAATATTGTAGAGATTTGGGCAGCACGCCTGGCCCTGAAGGCCTGGACTCTCAGATTATGGGATTGTCCTGTCAGGATCCAATCTGACAATGCCACAACAGTAGCATATATCAATCGGCTCAGAGAGAGGTGAATCATATCCTATCCTGGGCAGAAGACAACATTACTTGCCTATCAGCAGCCTTCGTTCCGGGAATAGAGAATTGGCAGGCAGACTGCTTGAGTGGCCAACAGTTGTTCCTGGGAGAATGGTCTCACCCCGACATCTTTCTGTCAATATGTCAAAGATGGGGAATTCCGGACGTAGATCTGTTTGCGTCCAGGTTCAACAGAAAGATCGCCAACTTTGTGTCAAGGACAAAGTATCTGCTGGCTTGCGGAACAGATGCCTTAGTTTGTCCGTGGGATCAGTTTTCACTGATCTTTGCGTTCCCTTCTGTTCTGCTGCTTCTGCGCCTTCTTTGCAGGATCAAGCAGGAAGGGAAGGAGGTGATTCTTGTGGCCCAGGAGATCTTAGTATGCAGAGATAGTAAAGATGGCAGTAGGGGACCCATGGCTCCTACCACCGCGGCCAGACCTTCTCTCGCAAAGTCGGGTATTCCATCCTACCTTACAAATGCTAAATTTAACGGTTTGGCTATTCTGAAAGACCATGGGCTGTCTGGTTCAGTAGTTTCTACTTTGGTTAATGCTAGGAAGCCAGCCTCCAGAGTCATATAATATAGAGTCTGGAAGGCATACGTCTCCTGGTATGAATCTAGGGGTTGGCACCCCAGGAAATAGGTCATAGGTAGGATCCTTGAATTTTCTGCAGATGGGATTAGAAATGAAGCTGGGCTTGTGTACTATCAAAGGCCAGGTGTCGGCCTTATCAGTGTTTTTTCAACGATCACTTACGTCACACTCTCTGGTTCGTAGCTTTATTCAGGGGCTAACGCGGATTAATTCTCTAGTTAGGTCACCCCTGAAACCTTGGGACTTGAATTTAGTCCTATCGGCATTACAGAAACAGCCTTTTGAGCCGATACAAGATATTCCCTTGGTCCTTTTGGCAGGGAAATTTGTTTTTTTGGTTGCCATATTTTCTGCAAGAAGAGTATCAGAGTTGGCTGCTCTTTCTTGTAAAGAGCCATATTAGGTTATCCATAAGGATAAGGTTGTATAGTGTTCTGCCTTCATTTTTTCCAGAACCTCGTTCTGCAGAAGAAAGGTCAATGCATTCTCTTGATTTGGTGAGAGCAAGGTCTATTTGAAGGTGACCACTCAGATTTGTAAAACAGATGTTTTGTTTGTGTTGCCAGAAGGTCCTAAGAGAGGACAGGCAGCGTCAAAATCTTCTATTACTAAATGGATTTGTCAAGTGATTGTTGAAGCTCATGGTTTAAAGTGGAAAATTCCACCTGGGCAGTGCATCACCAAGCCTCCATGGCTCAAATCTGCAAGGCTGCAGCTTGGTCTTCAGTCCATACATTTACCAGATTCTATCAAATAGATGTAAAAGGTCATGAGGATATCGCCTTTGGGTGCAGTCTCTTAGTGCCCTACTTTTGTTGTGTCTCCCTTCCTTCAGTTGGCATTGCTATGGGACATCCCACATAGTAACTACTATGGCTCTGTGTCCTGTGATGTACGATAAGAAAATAGGATTTTTAAAACCGCTTACCTGTAAAATCCTTTTCTTTGAAGTACATCACGGGACACAGAGGTCCCTCCATTCTTTTTGGTATACACGTGTATTGCTTTGCTACAAAACTCCCAGGGAGTGGACTTTTTGTCTTGGGGCGTGCCAGTGTCCATCACCTGAAGGTTTCTTTAAAGCATAGGACCAGTAGAATAAAAAGAAGGTGCTACTGATTTTTAAGGCCCCATGATATTTGGTTACCAAAGCAATATTTTTGCTAAAAATGCACTAAAATCATTATTAGTAGATACAAACACAACAAATTTTACAAAATCCCTACCAAATATAAAAGCTTAACCTGTACTGAGTTATAAATAAATAAATATTTGTAAATGTTAAATTGCGCTTTTTTTGAGAAATAATAAAAGGTTGGACGTACGCAAACATTTCTCAAAAAATCTGGAGGTTTTCCTGTTTCACTTACAGCTTTCAGAGTTCATAAAATACCTCCAAACCATATATTTTCTGAAAGAAAACTCAGAACAGTGTGAGCTCAGGGACATGCATGTGGACCTACATGGATTTACCATTGGGAGCAACGGCTCTGTTCGTGCAGGTGCTAAATTCCAAATGACATCTATGGGACTGCCTGCACAGAGATGCACGGAACACCTGTGCCACCTGTACACTGTATGCCCTGTGTGAACAAGGCCTTAGGCCCCTTTCACACAAGCAGACCGCCTGCCTGTCTGTTTTTCAGGCAGGCCCAATCGGACCACCCATTGTTCCCTATGGAGAGGCTTATGTAAATGATCATGTGTCCGTTTAGACCTGCCTGCATCCGATCCAGTCCGCTAAAAACAGATGGATGGGGATCTAATTCCCCATCCATCTAGCAGACCGTATCGGATTGAAATGGACAGGTGGTCCGTTTCCATCTGATCGCCCCATAGAGAACAGCGGGCTGTGTCTACGCCTGCTCTGCATCCGCAGAGCGGATGCAGACCTGTCATCCGCCTACCCAGCGGGGATCAGCAGACAGATCCCCGCTGAACAGGCGTATCTGGGGCGCCATACTCCCAGACCCATACGTTTTTATATAAGGTTTTTTTTTTTTTTTTTTTTGCCAAGCCACATGATTAGAAGCGGAGGCTCTAATTGGCTGGAAAAAGGTTGGGTCCGGACCCACCCACTTCATCTTCTGGCTGCTCCTTCTGGCCAATCAGGACAGGAGGCAGATCAAGTTGGCCAGAAGGAGAAGCTGAGGAAGCCGTGGAGGGGTGATTGCGGGGGGGGGGGGGGGGGGGGTTGTCACTGTGGAGAGGCTGGATGTGGGTGGACCTGGGGGGGTGCCATCCCCAAAAAAAGTCACTGTGTCTTGCTATGTTTTTTTGTTTTTTTTACTTTGATAATTTTTTTACAGTTTTATAGTCTCTAATTTTCTTTATTTTTTGGGGGTCTTTTGTGAGATATCAGAGGTCTAAACAGACCCCCATATCTTTTTTTGAGACAGAAAAAGGGACTGAAGATAGTCTTTTTCTCTGCAGCACTTTACTTGAATGAATAAGGAATCTGTATAGAGATTCCCCACTTATAAATAAAATGATAGCTGTCAGTGGACACTTAGGAGCAATCAAAGTGATCGCTGCCTGCGCCTACTGTGCTACACAGAGGGGGGTGGAAAACACATGTTTACCATGCCCCCCCCAGCCCAAACTTCACCCACACCGCTCCCTCACGCGAACCCCATCCTGTCAGATTGCCAGGGAAGAAGTTGCAGGCTTTGGGAGGGGAAGGAGGGATGCCGCTCCCAGCATGGATCAATCGGAGGTGCGGTGACCGGTATAGGGGGTGATTGGGGGGACACATCTGGATCTCCCCCAAGCCCCATGGAGCACCTGAAGCCAGAGGGAGCGGCAGAGGAGGGATGCCGGATTATGATGGTAGCTACAGGGAATCGAATTTGCGGGGGGGGGGGGGGGGGGGGTCAGAACGGGTGGAGGGGGGGTTCCTCAGTGCTGGGGGTGAAGGGGATAGGAAATGAGGGTGGGGGAGTAGTTTTAGGTGGAAGGGAGCGGCAGGGGGTGGAGAGGCTGGAACAGGGAAGCAGCAACATGAAGGGGCGGTCACATTTTAGGTTAATAACTCTGATCAGCGGATTATAATCCGCTGATCAGTTATAGAATTGTTCAGCAGAGTCTGCTGAACAATTCTGCTAAAATTTATATAAAAGAGAGGAGGAGTTTTGGGACTTTAAATGAGGCACAATGAATGTACCTCCATGCCTGATTCAGGTCAATAAGAAAGGAATGTGGGACTTTAAATGAGGCAATTGACTTGTGGAGGTAGAGTGATTAGTAAACATTATATATTTGTGACAACGGTATGAAACAAGTAAAGTATTTTCATATATATACATACACATGCGCACATGGCATGATCATAATGGATACAAATATGTCAGCTTGGCAGCACAAGAGAAGTAATGAATATTGATAAAATGGTTTAAATACAATGTCACACATGTCATAGAAACGGCATTTGGCAAAAAGATGAATAATATCAATCTTGAGCATGATTAATTGTAGTTATAATACAAGATATTTCCTATTAACAGGCATTGGTACACCATATGCAACACAGCTGCTGTAAAAACAAAAAAAGATACACATACACATTAATAGTTACATAGTACTCAATGAATTTATAATGTATATATGGGCCAGTATAGGTCATGAGCCAGACTTGACTGAGCATCACATGGAAACTCAACATGTTTCATGGCTATATGCCATTCATCAGGAGTTTGGTACAGAAATAACTGTAAATACAAATGGATATGTAGTACTGGTTAATATATTCTACCCGTAAGGGGAGAAAAAACCTCATGGGGAGAAAGGAACCTATACTCTCAGGTTGGCTAAAGCACTGTGCTTAGCTAGCATCGAGGAAGATGGGATGTCTGTTCCGAAGCTGAGGCAAGAAAACATCCACATAGCATACTCGATCGCCACAACACATTCCACATGTGTGGGGATGATTGCAAATATAGTGTTCTGGAAAAAAAATGTATATAGATATGTGAAAAATATGTAAAAAGAAAAGAAAACGGTGAGAACATGTGAAAAGTGAAAAAACATGCGTGTTTAGGATGAAGAAAAAAAAAAAATGTAATGTGTGTGTGTGTGTGTGTGTGTGTGTGTGTGTGTGTGTGTGTGTGTGTGTATATACTGCCATCAATGCAGCAGCCTCACCACTGCACACACACACACACACACTATATATATATATATATATATATATATATATATATATATATATATATATATATATATATATATATATATTGCCATCAATGCAGCAGCCTCACCACTGCCATCAATGCAGCAGCCTCACCACTGCCATCAATGCAGCAGCCTCATCACTTCCATCAATGCAGCAGCCTCATCACTGCCATCAATGCAGCAGCCTCATCACTGCCTTCAATGCAGCAGCCTCACCACTGCCATCAATGCAGCAGCCTCACCACTGCCATCAATGCAGCAGCCTCACCACTGCCATCAATGCAGCAGCCTCACCACTGCCATCATTGCAGCAGCCACACCACTGCCATCATTGCAGTAGCCACACCACTGCCATCAGTGCAGCCTGATCGATGCCCATCTGCAGCCTAGAGGGGACAGGGAGGGGGGCGGGATGAGCGCCGACAGATTACATACAGTGAGAATCTCCTATGATAGACAGAAGAGTGGTCCAATGGCGGCCCAGGAGACGGGACTTTCTATTACAGAGGCCGCCAAGTAAACAGGAGATTCTCATTGTATGTAATCTGACGGCGCTTGTCCTGCCCCCCCTCCCTGTCCCCTCCGAGGCAGCTAAAATTGAAGTATTGGCGTATAACATGCACACACTATTTGCACCCAATTTTCATGGTGAAAAAGTGAGTGTTATACGCCAATAAATACGTGTGTGTGTATATATATATATATATATATATATATATATATATATATATATATATATATATAGTGTGTGTGTGTATATAGATATATAAATGTATATAGATAGATATAAATGGGTATGTTGCATGTGCCAAAAAGAAGATGTGCATAACTTACGTGTGTATCCAGTGAATGGGCTGTGTGTGCTACCTCCCTGGTGTAAAACACATAGTGAAATGGTAAGGCAATCGAGCTCACCTGCTTGTGTAATCCAGGTGTGGGGCGGGTCCCCGACCAATGTCATGCACTACATCAAATGAGAAATGAGAATAGGAGTTGACAGTGAGATCCACCATCGGGGGCAAGCGCCAAAGTGGAGCCACGCCAACCCCATCTCCGGCATGCGATAGACAGCAGACGTCCCTGCATCGCGGCATCAAAAGATGCCATAAACAGGTCGTAGCATGACGCCGATGCATAGGAGGGCACCTCGCCAATATCTCAAGAGCATCGCAGCTCCGGAATCAAGACAAGGAAAGGGCTCCCCCATCCCCAACCCAGACCAGCCTCAGTGTGGATAGAGTCATATAGAGCAACAGAGACCCAGTAGGAAAATATTTTGGTATGTAGGTAAATTGTAATTTTTAAAAATGGGCGTGGTATCAGATGGTATAAAGGCGTTGGCAGGTAACTATATAGAAATTGGTGTCTTCCACCCAAAATTGCCTCAGCTTCAGAACGGACAACCATTTTGGGGTCCAATCTTCCTCAATGCTAGCCAAGCACAGTGCTTTAGCCGACCTGTGAGTATAGATCCCTTTCTCCCCATGAGGTTATTTTCTCTCCTTACGAGTAGAATATATTAACTAATACTACATATCCATTTGTGTTTACAGTTTATTTCTGTACCCAACTCTTGATGAATGGCATATAGCCATGAAACGTGTCAAGTTTCCATGGGGTGCTCAGTCAAGTCTGGCTCATGACCTATTTACTGGCCCATATATACCTTTTTATACATTCAAAATTCATTGAGTACTATGTAACTATTAATGTGTATCTTTTTTTTTTGTTTTTACAGCAGCTCTGTTGCATATGGTGTACCAATGCCTGTTAATAGCAAATATCTTGTATTATATCTACAATCATGCTCATGATTAATACTATTCATTTCTTTGTCAAATGCCGTTTCTATAACGTGTACATAATTTTGTATTTTTATCATTTTATCAATATTCATTACTTCTCATGTGCTGCCAAGCTGACATGTATATATCCATTATGTTCCTGGCATGTGCGCGTGTGTGTGTGTGTGTGTGTGTGTGTGTGTGTGTGTGTGTGTGTGTGTGTGTGTGTATATAGAGATAGATATAGATATCTATATATAGGTATATATATTGTATTTTCCGCACCATAAGGCGCAGCGGATTCTCAATTACGGGGACTATTTCTGTACTTGACCCATACATAAGGCGCACTGCATTATAAGGCGCATGCTAATTTAACCACTTCAGCCCCGGAAGGATTTACCCCCTTCCTGACCAGAGCACTTTTTACAATTCGGCACTGCGTCGCTTTAACTGCTAATTGCGCGGTCATGCAATGCTCTACCCAAACAAAATTTGCGTCCTTTTCTTCCCACAAATAGAGCTTTCTTTTGATGGTATTTGATCACCTCTGCCGTTTTTATTTTTTGCGCTATAAACGGAAAAAGACTGAAAATTTTGAAAAAAAAATGATATTTTCTACTTTTTGTTATAAAAAAAATCCAATAAACTAAATTTTAGTCATACATTTAGGCCAAAATGTATTCGGCCACATGTCTTTGGTAAAAAAAATGTCAATAAGCGTATATTTATTGGTTTGCCCAAAAGTTATAGCGTCTACAAACTAGGGTACATTTTCTGGAATTTACACAGCTTTTAGTTTATGACTGCCTATATCATTTCTTGAGGTGCTAAAATGGCAGGGCAGTACAAACCCCCCCCCACATGACCCCATTTTGGAAAGTAGACACCCCAAGGAAATTGCTGAAAGGCATGTTGAGCCCATTGAATATTTATTTTTTTTGTCCCAAGTGATTGAATAATGACAAAAAAAAAAAAAAAAAAATTTACAAAAAGTTGTCACTAAATGATATATTGCTCACACAGGCCATGGGCATATGTGGAATTGCACCCCAAAATACATTCAGCTGCTTCTCCTGAGTACGGGGATACCACATGTGTGGCACTTTTTGGGAGCCTAGCCGCGTACGGGGCCCCGAAACCCCAGCACCACCTTCAGGATTTCTAAGGGCATACATTTTTGATTTCACTCCTCACTGCCTATCACAGTTTTGAAGGCCATAAAATGCCCAGATGGCACAAACCCCCCCCAAATGACCCCATTTTGGAAAGTAGACACCCCAAGCTATTTGCTGAGAGGAATGGTGAATATTTTGAAGCTCTCATTTGTTTTTGAAAATGAAGAAAGACCAGAAAAAAAATTTTTTTTTTCTTTTTTCAATTTTCAAAACTTTGTGACAAAAAGTGAGGTCTGCAAAATACTCACTATACCTCTCAGCAAATAGCTTGGGGTGTCTACTTTCCAAAATGGGGTAATTTGGGGGGTTTTTGTGCCACCTGGGCATTCCATGGCCTCCGAAACTGTGATAGGCAGTGAAGAGTGAAATCAAAAATTTACGGCCTTAGAAAGCCTGAAGGCGGTGCTTGGTTTTCGGGGTCCCGTGCGCGGCTAGGCTCCCAAAAATTCCCACACATGTGGTATCCCCGTACTCAGGAGAAGCAACAGAATTTATTTTGGGGTGTAATTTCACATATTCCCATGGCATGTTTGAGTAATATATCATTTAGTGACAACTTTGTGCAAAAAAAAAAAAAAAAATGTGTCTCTTTCCGCAACTTGTGTCACAATATAAAATATTCCATGGACTCGACATGCCTCTCAGCAAATAGCTTGGGGTGTCTACTTTCCAAAATGGGGTCATTTGGGGGGGTTTGAACTGTCCTGGCATTTTATGCACAACATTTAGAAGCTTATGTCACACATCACCCACTCTTCTAACCACTTGAAGACAAAGCCCTTTCTGACACTTATTGTTTACATGAAAAAATGTATTTTTTTTGCAAGAAAATTACTTTGAACCCCCAAACATTATATATTATTTTAAAGCAAATGCCCTACAGATTAAAATGGTGGGTGTTTCATTTTTTTTTTTCACACAGTATTTGCGCAGCGATTTTCAAACGCATTTTTTGTGGAAAAAACACACTTTTTTTAAATTTTAATGCACTAAAACACACTATATTGCCCAAATGTTTGATGAAATAAAAAAGATGATCTTAGGCCGAGTACATGGATACCAAACATGACATGCTTTAAAACTGCGCACAAACGTGCAGTGGCAACAAAATTAATACATTTTTAAAAGCCTTTAAAAGCCTTTACAGGTTACCACTTTAGATTTACAGAGGAGGTCTACTGCTAAAATTACTGCTCTCGATCTGACCTTCGCGGTGATACCTCACATGCATGGTGCAATTGCTGTTTACATTTGACGCCAGACCGCCGCTTGCGTTCGCCTTAGCGCGAGAGCAGGGGGGACAGGGGTGCTTTTTATTTATTTATTTTTTTCTTTATTATTTTTTTGCTTTTTTATCTTATTTTTAAACTGTTCCTTTCATTTTTTTTTTTTTTTAAATCATTTTTATTGTTATCTCAGGGAATGTAAATATCCCCTATGATAGCAATAGGTAGTGACAGGTACTCTTTTTTGAAAAAATTGGGGTCTATTAGACCCTAGATCTCTCCTCTGCCCTCAAAGCATCTGACCACACCAAGATCGGTGTGATAAAATGCTTTCCCAATTTCCCAATGGCGCTGTTTACATCCGGCGAAATCTAAGTCATAAAATGCTCGTAGCTTCCGGTTTCTTAGGCCATAGAGATGTTTGGAGCCACTCTGGTCTCTGATCAGCTCTATGGTCAGCTGGCTGAATCACCGGCTGCATTCTCAGGTTCCCTGTTGAGACAGGAGAGCCAGAGAAAAACACGGAAGACGGTGAGGGGGGGGGCATTCCCTCCCACTGCTTGTAAAAGCAGTCTAGAGGCTAATTAGCCGCTAGGATTGCTTTTACATGAAAGCCGACCGCTGGCTAAAAAGAATGATACCAAGATGATACCTAAACCTGCAGGCATCATTCTGGTATAACCACTCAAAGTCGTGAATGGCGTACCTGAAGACAAAAAAATGGTTAACAATAAAGCACAGTAAACGGTAAAGTATAAAAAATTGCATACCTGAAAAGCAAACATGATAAAACATAATAACAATAAAACATTGCAGAATAGAATACAGTAAAAAAGAGCAGAACAATAGAGAGAGAGAACAATAAAACGACAACTATTTTTTTTTATTTTTGTTTGTTTTTTTTTTTTTTTTTTTACACTTTTTTTTTGTAACTGTAACTTTTATAACTGTAACCAGTTCCAGGTTCGGGTCTCTCAAAATGCGATGGCATCTTGGGAGACCCTGTGAAAGTGTGCCTAGTCTGTGCAATTCTGTACCCTACGCTAATACTCAACTAGTGTATGGTAGTGTTCAAAACATTCACCAATGCAAAGACCAGGATTGTCAGGACAGGAGGGACAATAATAACAGGTGCCACGTCTATATCCGCGCTTGCTGCAGACACGACATCTTTTTTGGGGGGGTTCGCTGGGTAGGGGTACTCGGGAGGACATAAAGAAAATGCCTCTCATGCAGCCGACTGCATTTGGTTGGGGATGTGAATGGGGGAAGTACGGGCGCTGCAGAAGTGGTGGGTTCCCAATTAGGATTGGCGAATGCAGCAGGAAGGGCACTATGGGCACGACGGGCCTGTGTTTGTCTTTTTGGTGGCAGCGGGACACTACTTGTGCTTGCCACCTCACCAGCTTGAACTGCACTTATGGGACTCGCCACGTCACCAAGTGTTACTGCAGTGCTGGTTTGACTACGACCGGGGTGTACTAGGCCTCTGGTGCTTGCCAGTTCACCAAGACGCTACAAAAAAAACTGTTAGCGATCGCAGGGATCCGGCCTGACTCTGCGAACGCTGCAGTTATGCGTTTAGTGTTTTGTAAGTGACAGTGATCGATCGATACTGCACTTGGGTGGGCTGGGCCGGGCGGAGGGGCAAAACGCAGGTGCTAGCAGGTATCTGGGCTGATCCCGCTAACACTGCGTTTTTGGGAACCCTAAACTGCTGGGGACGTTAGTATAGATCTGATCGGATCAGATATTGATGCGATCAGATACTATACCACTAAGGGAGGTGTACGCTGCGTGCGTGGGTGTTAGCGGTACTGGCGCTAACCTGACGCTGCCTGGGGCTGGTGCTTGCCAGTTCACCAAAATGCTACCAAAAAAACTGTTAGCGATCGCAGGGATCAGGCCTGACTCTGCGAACGCTGCAGTTATGCGTTTAGTGTTTTGTAAGTGACAGTGATCGATCGATACTGCACTTGGGTGGGCTGGGCCGGGCGGAGGGGCAAAACGCAGGTGCTAGCAGGTATCTGGGCTGATCCCGCTAACACTGCGTTTTTGGGAACCCTAAACTGCTGGGGACGCTAGTATAGATCTGATCGGATCAGATATTGATGCGTTCAGATACTATACCACTAAGGGAGGTGTACGGTGCGTGTACGGTGCGTGCGTGGGTGTTCGCGGTACTGGCGCTAATCTGACGCTGCCTGGGGCAACGCATATCACCGCCGGGCGATCAGGGGGCTAAACCTTTATTCGGTAATAAACGGCGGGTGCCCTGACACTATAAAAAATAAACGAACTAACCAGCGTCACCCGTAACGGTTATACGGTGATCAGTGGTGAAAGGGTTAACTAGGGGGCAATCAAGGGGTTAAAACATTTATTAGATAGTATATGGGGGTCCCTGTCGCTATAAAACACTGACGGCGAACCGAAATATTTACGTCCCTAACTAGCGTCACCAGTGACACTAATACAGCGATCAGAAAAATGATCGTTTAGCGACACTGGCGACAGGGGGTGATCAAGGGGTTAAAACTTTATTAGGGGGGGTACTGGCGCTAATCTGACGCTGCCTGGGGCGACGCATATCACCGCCGGGCGATCAGGGGGCTAAACCTTTATTCGGTAATAAACGGCGGGTGCCCTGACACTATAAAAAATAAACTAACTAACCAGCGTCACCCGTAACGGTTATACGGTGATCAGTGGTGAAAGGGTTAACTAGGGGGCAATCAAGGGGTTAAAACATTTATTAGGTAGTATATGGGGGTCCCTGTCGCTATAAAACGCTGACGGCAAACCTAAATATTTACGTCCCTAACTAGCGTCACCAGCGACACTAATACAGCGATCAGAAAAATGATCGCTTAGCGACACTGGTGAGGGGGGGTGATCAAGGGGTTAAAACTTTATTAGGGGGGGTAAGGGGGGTACCCTAGACCTACAGGGGGGTAACAGTAACTGTCCTAACACTGCTAACTGTCACAAACTGACACTATGCAGTAATCAGGAAAAAAAAAAAAAAAAAAAACCTGCTTGGTGTCAGTTTGTGACAGGGGGGGGGGTGATTGGGGGGGGATCGGGGGGCGATTGGGGGGGGATCGGGGGTGCAATGTATGCCTAGCATGTTCTACTGTGTGTGTTTGTGTTGTGCACTTACTTACATGTCATCTCTCCTCGGCGCTGGAACGGAAACTGACAGCCGAGGAGAGATGACATCACATCCTCTGCCTCTGTGTACTATACAGAGGCAGGGGATGTTTCCCATTGGCTGGGAGCGATCGCGAGGGGGGGGGCCACGATCGGATGGTCTCCCCCTCGTCTCTCATCGCTCCCAACCAAATGCCGACCGCAGCTGGCACAGGGGGGGGGTCCGATCGGACCCCCCACCCGCGGGAAGGCCATCACGTTTCAGGTACGTGATTTTGCCTGCCCGTGCCGCTCTGCTCACGTATATAGGCGTGAGGCGGTCGGCAAGTGGTTAACAATTAAACTATTACATTATTATAAACACCTTAGCCCAGGCATCCACAATCCATTCACATACGGTGGCAGGTCCCGGCAGGAATGATCAGCGGTATCACCAAAAGTAGATCGCCCAGCTCACAGGTAGGAGAAACACCGGCCACACTGCGCTGGAGATGCAGTTCATCTGAAGGGACGATTGACTTCCTGGTCCGTACGGGGATAGTCAGTAGTCTCACTGAGATCGGGGTGCTCCGCTCACACAGCGATACACACACCAGCTGTGTAGCACTGGAGTAGGAACTCGCGTGATGTGGCTCCAGGCGGAGACTCGGAGCGCATCAACGGTGTGCTAGTGCCCAGGTGTAAAAGGGGGTTTGATGGATCTGTTTAGATTGTAGATCTCCTTTAAAGTGGAGTGGTTGGTTTATCGATGCCAGCGTACGTCCCTGTGTCAGAACGGGAAAAAATTTTGGAACTCGGTGTACACATAAGGCGCACCGGATTATTAGGCACACTGCCGATTTGGAGAAAAATTATAAGGCTCTTAGGTGCGCCTTATAGTGCGGAAAATACGGTGTGTGTGTATATATATATATATATATGTGTGTGTGTGTGTGTATATATATATATATGTGTGTGTGTGTGTGTATATATATATATATATGTGTGTATATATATATATATATATATGTGTGTGTGTATGTATATATGTATATATATATATATATATATATATATATATATATATATATATATATATATATATATATATATATATAGTATTATATGTATGTGTGTGAATATATAAATACTTTTTTACTTGTTTCATACTATTGTCACAAATAATGTTTACTAATCAATTGCCTCATTCAAAGTCTCACATTCCTTTTTTATTCACCTGCTATAATTTATGGTCATTGAAGTGACCATGAGCTTACAGGAGAGGGGGAAAAGAGGTCCGTACAGACTTAACCACCTGCAGGCACTTCTGCAGGTCAGTATGGTGTATGGACCTGGCAGTGAAAGGGGCCCCATGCTGCCAGCAACATAGGCCTTTAGTTGGTGCCAACCAGAGGGTTAAAGGGAAAGCTTTTACTCTGTATGTACCCATTTACAGACTTCTAGAAAGGCAGATAATAGAGTATTCTGTATGGGAAATAATGGGCAGAACACCCCCAGTTTGACGTTTTTTGAAAAGATATTCTGTCAGTTTACAAAGATCCTAGCTGGCTGTAGATTGAAATGGAAGGTAAATTAAAAAAAAAAATACAAAATGGCTAGTTTAGCAATTATTATGTATATATTGTTTTCTTAGCAAAAAAGATTAGTTTAATGCCAACATTTTTAGTTATTGCAACCTTTTGCGGTTTTATATTTGTACATATGAATGTGTATTTTTTTTTATTTATGTATTAATGCACTGTTACTATTTATAGAAAGAAGAAACATCAGGCAGAATTAAAGAAAACTGAAGGTAATGTCTATCTCCTTTTATGGTGATTTTTGTCATCTATACCTTTCTCTCTGATGTCAATTTCATACATATTTCTATATGATTGATATATCAATTTATGGATGGTTTCTCTCCAATGTAAAATATATAATCAGTGTGTGTATATATAATGTATGCTATAAACAAGTATAACTATATAACTGTTTCAATTGGCTATTGCTTGAAAGTACTAATTCATTATTTACTTATGACTGCAGAACACTGCTTCCATTTCTCTAGTGTCCTAATGTTAACATCATTGGGTTCTTGCTTCAAGTGGTATTAAGCCTTAAACCAAAAATGTATTGTGATGCAGCTTGCCAATCATTAAATGTGGTGGCTGCATCAGTTTTTATTTATTTTTGTCTTTTTCCCCTCTGTTTTCACCTGGTGATCTGGCCAGTAACACACCACCTGTATTAGTGAGATACAACTCTAGAGGAATGAAAACAGGAAGCACAGCAGACAGCAGCATTGTCAGTCTGGGGGGAGGTTAATGTTAAATGTATTAGCAGACTTAGGCCTCATGTATACTGCTGCTGCTAAGTGGACGTTTAGGAGCAGTTGGGCATTTTTTTCAATTGCTCTTGAACTCTCCTCTATGTTCTCTTATTTGTCCATGTATGTAGGGTCGTTTATAGTCGTTTTTAGGCAGTTGAGTTTAGAGGCTTTTTTTGGAATGCAAAAAAATGGGTTCAGACGCTGAGTTTAGAGGCATTTCAAGCGCCAAATGCTTATAAACGTGGTAACTCGCGTTTAGTCGCGTTTCGTTTACAGACGTTTTCCATTTTTGGCTATTTTGAATAAAACAATTCTAAACGCTTCTAAACACATACGCGGCAAAACCCTGCTAAACTCGGCATGTAAACGCGGCAAAACGGACGTTTTAAATATTGGTTACTATCTGTCAAGTTAAATCGTTCAAGAGAGGTTGTAAAAACGTCCCGTGTACATGAAGCGTTAGAACCACTAACAAATTAAAGCCAAATTCCAGCTTACACTCTATAATCCGTTACAGCAGTTTTGTTTCATTTTGGGATAAAGGTTTTGCATGAATAAATAAAAGCTGATCATTTTAATGACCCCTGCCAGTGTTCAGTGGTTTGTTATATCCATGTAAACTGATACATTCTGCTGGAGAGTCTGTGCTGTAAAAAAACAACAGGCTTGCTAGCTGGATTACCAGATGAAATTATAAAATAGAAAGCCTAAAAATGGAAACAAATACAGCCATTATGTCTAAGAATTGGTAATCTGCAAAATAATGAATGTATTCTTTTGTGTTTAATACTGCTTTAACGTAAAGTGATTGTAAAGTCGCGTGGTTTTTTTTTGTTTTTTTATAACAAACATGATATACTTACCTGCCTGGAGCCTCCTCTTCTCTTGTCCCTCTTGGCTGCTCCTGGACCCACCCTCCTGTCAAGTGCCCCCACATCAAGCAGGTGGCTATGGGGGCAGCCAAGCTGCAGCTCTGTGTGTCCATTCAGACACAGAGGCTACTGTTTTTGGCCCCGCCCTCTCTCTTCCCTGATTGGCTAACTGACTTTGACAGCCGCGGAAGCCAATGTCGTCGCTGTGTCTCAGCCAATCAGGAGGGAGAGTCCCAGACGGCCGAGCCATTTTTGGACAACGCTGGACAGATGGGACTCAGGTAAGTATTCGAGAGTGCTGGGGAGGCTGCTACGCAGAGAAGGCTTTTTATCCTAATGCATAGAATGCATGAGGATCTAAAAAAAACCTTCTGCCATTAGAACGCCTTTTAACGGAGAAGTCCAGCCTAAGCTTGTTTGTCTGGGCTTCTCCTATGGGTCACAGGAGTGCAATTGGCTTTGCACTCCTGTGACCCGTTTTCAGCAAAGAGCGGACGTCGCAGAAATCGGTCCAGGCACCGCGTCATCCTGACAATGGGAGTCTGGATCTGTCAGGCGAGCCGCTGAGAGCCTGAGACGGCCGCTCCCCGCTCCTCCACAGCTCCAGTGAGCGTGGAGGAGCAGAGTGAAGAGCTGGCAATCAGCAGCCCTCTGCTCAGGGAGCTGTGAGAACCAAGCCATTGACTATGTTTGATTGCTCGGTTCTCAGTGTAGAGGTGCCAGGGGACAGAATCAGCATCACACCAATGCTGCATCCACCTAGGTAAGTATGATGGAGGAAAAAACTCCAAACCAATACTTCCCTTTGTTACTTTCAATCGTTTTTTATTGAGTTTTAGAAAGGGATAAAAAAAAAAAGCATTGGTACTGTTGTACATAGTAACAATAAATCCATAGTACAAGATCATAAAATATTACAGTTATCAAAGCATTAGTCATTTATGTTTGAGGGTATGAGGTATACCCCCAACCATGTAATTGGAGGAGGGTGGAAGTCCCTCATCTCCAGACACCCCAAATGGGCACTAACTGTGTCATGGAGAGGGGGGCAGACCACCCAGCTTGTGAACTGCTTTCAACGAATCAGAATAGCAATAAAAAACTGTGGGGTGATTAAACAACAATAGCGCGACAAGGCTTATGCATATCAGCCATAAGTAATAGTATGTGCTAACACAAGGGGTAAGTATAACTCTTAACGTGGGTAATATGTTCAGTCCACTGTTTGGGATTGCAATGAACGTAGAACCAAGTGTGCGGTATCCTGCCTCTCCCAGAAATGGAAGAAGTAGGATAGCCAGAACCTCATTCTTTACCAGTGTAATGCCTCGTACACACGGTCGGACTTTCTGGGAAGCCAGGTCCGATGTATTTGCTGCCAGACTTCCAGTGGACTACTGACGGACTTTCTGAACGGACGGACTTGCCTACACACGACCGGACTTTCCGTAATCCAGTCTTCCCGCCGGACTTCCGCCGGACTTTCAGAATGAACTGACTTGCCCACACACGAACAAGTCCGTTCATTTTGAACGTGACTCAGGTACGACGGGACTAGAAAAGGAAGTCATTGTTTCCGCTTTTATTAGCGGGATTGACACCTTGCGAGCCGCGTCGCGGGGCATTCCATGCCCTTAGGTCTGGTATGGATTTTAAGGGGAACCCCCTACGCCGAAAAAACGTCGTGGGGTCCCCCCCAAAATCCATACCAGACCCCGATCCAAGCATGCAGCCCGGCCGGTCAGGAAAGGGGGAGGGGATGAGCGAGCCCCCCCCCCTCCTGAACCGTACCAGGCCGCACGCACTCAACATGGGGGGTGGGTGCTTTGGGGGAGGGTGGCCCCTACCCATTCACCTAGGGAAAAAGTGTCAATAATAAAACACACTACACAGGTTTTTAAAGTAATTTATTAGACAGCTCCGGGGGGGGTCTTCTTCCGACTTCGGGGGTCCCTCCAGTACCTCTTCTTCCGGCGTCCGGTTGGTTCTTCTCCGCTCTCTCTGGCCTCTTCTCCCGGTGTTCGATCTCTGCTTCCGGTGTTCCAGTTCTTCTGCCGGGTCCTCCGCTATCTTCATGCCGCTCTTTTGCTAGTGGAGGCCCGGACTTCTGGCTTCTTCTCTCTTCTCTTCTTCCGATGTTGACATGATGCTCTCTCCGGCTGGAATGCTCTCTAAGCGCTCCGATGTGACTTGTATAGGCGGAGGCCCTGCCCCCTTATGCCGTCACAGTCCCTGGGCATGCTGGGACTGTGACGTTTTAGGGGAGCATGGTCAACATCACCCGGTGACCATGCCTCCTAAACGTCAGTCGTAGCATGCCCAGGCACTGTGACGGCATAAGAGGGCGGGGTCTCCGCCTATATAAGTCACATTGGAGCGCTCAGAGAGCATTCCAGCCGGAGAGAGCGTTGTCAACATCGGAAGAAGAGCAGAGGGAAGAAGCCAGAAGTCTGGGCCTCCGCTAGCAAAAGAGCATCATGAAGATAGCGGAGGAGCCGGCAGAAGAACTGGAACACCGGGAGTAGAGGTCGAACACTGGGAGAAGAGGCCAGAGAGAGCGGAGAAGAACCAACCGGACGCCGGGAGAAGAGGAACCAGAAGACCCCCGAAGCCGGAGGAAGACCCCCCCCCCCCCGGAGCTGTCTAATAAATTACTTTAAAAACCTGTGTAGTGTGTTTTATTATTGACACTTTTTCCCTAGGTAAATGGGTAGAGGTACCATGTACCCCATACTCATTCACATAGGGTGGGGGGTCGGGATCTTTGGGCCCTCTTATTAAAGGGGGCTCCCGGATTCTGATAAGCCCCCCGCCCGCAGACCCCGACAACCAACGGCCAGGGTTGTCGGGAAGAGGCCCTTGTCCTCATCAACATGGGGACAAGGTGCTTTGTGGTGGGGGGGCCCCGCAGGGCGCCCCCCCAAAGCACCCGCCCCCCCAAAGCACCCACCCCCCATGTTGAGGGCATGCGGCCTGGTACGGTTCAGGAGGGGGGGCGCTCGTCCCCACCCCCTTTCCTGATCGGCCAGGCTGCGTGCTCGGATCGGAGTCTGGTATGGATTTTGGGGGGGACCCCACGCCGTTTTTTCGGCATAGGGGGTTCCCCTTAAAATCCATACCAGAACTAAGGGCTTGGGATGCCCCGTGCTCGCCGTAATAGGAAAATTTGTTTTTCCTATTGCAGCGAGCGCGAGATGCAGTACCCTGCCCTTGCATCGTATCTGGTCCGTCGGACCAGCATACAGACTAACGGGCTTTCCATCAGGAACCGAGTCCGGCGGAGTTATGACGTAAAGATTTGAAGCAGGCTTTAAATCTAAAGTACGTCGGATTTCCGACCGAAACGGTCCGTCGGAAGTCCGATGCAGACCACACACAGTCGGATTGTCCGCCGGACAAGTCCGGTTGAAAAGTCTGACCGTGTGTACTCCCCATAAGAGTATCCCCAAGAATGGGGTGTGTTAAAGGAATCATAACATACAGGCTTCTATGGGAGCACTTTCCACAGATACTATTTAATTCGTATGCATACCCATAGTAAGAAAATATGACATATAAAGCCATTGGTGTCATAGTATAAAAATCCCTTGTCAGGATCGGAGGACTATGGATATTAGAGTGATAAAGAGAAGGAAAGGGGGAGAAGAGGAAATGGGAAGACAGAAAAGAGGGCCTAGTGACCAGATGATGCTTGTCCTTGCTCCTGGGGTATAGGCCAGGTTATGATGAGAGCTTTAGTTGCACATACTGTGCCCATCTCCCCATATAGCCTCAAATTTCTTGGTAGTGGCTAACCACGTGCTAACCAATTTTTCCTGGGCCATAATCCAGGAGATTTTTCCTTTTGACCACAATGAATGAGACCTGAGGTTGTTTCCAGGTTCTAGCAATTGTTATTTTAGTTCCCAGGAGTATAAACATAATAAGGCGTCAAACCAGTTTGGGAGCTCCAGGGATACGGAAATTGAGTAGCTCTATCTGGGGAGACTTTTGTATGGGAATTTTCTGTAATTTTCTGAATTAAGTGGAAGATTTTGTTCCAAATACCTCTGATATTGGGACATTCCCACCAAATATGCAACATTGAGCCCACGTGTCCGCAATTTTGGAAGCACAGGGGAGAAGATGATGGGTATATTTTAGCTAGTCTCAGCGGAACAAGATACCAACTCATTAGAACTTTTATGTTTTCCTCTACCAGCGCTATATTCAAGGAGGCTGATTCACATGCCTTATGCCAATCTGCTAAGCTCCAGGTGTGTCCCAGATCTTTCTCCCATTCAAGCATGAAGGGGGACTTTGAAATTACAGTAGCAAGTGCTCAATAGATCACCGATATTACCCCCCCCCCCCCCCCCACTGCTCCATGGCTTGTCCACACCAGAGCTCATATTCCGTGATGGTTGATGGGTCAGGTTTTGTGGTCTACAATGTATGGATAAAGTGGGAGATTTGGTGATGTCGGAATCTTTCCAAAGTTGGCATTTCAAGTTTGCTCACACTGTGATCAAAAGTGAGAGGGCCAAAAACCTTGGGATCGTCCAAGAGGATGGGGCGGAGTGCCGGCACTTAGATACGCCTCGAGCGCATCCCGGATCTTCGGCCCTCCCTGCACACCCGCTCTGATTGAAGCTGGATGAAGAGACGCCAGCAGCGTGGAGAGACAGAGCCGGCCCCTGCCTGACAAGCCGCTGCGCTCTCGCTGAGGGATTGAGCGACTAGGTCCGCTCTCCACTACCACCTACCACCGCCCCTGCTACTTCTCCCAAATCAGGAGACCAGACACCCCGCCAGATCATGGCAGCGAAGGGAGGAAGATCCATCAAAGCCAGGCTCGTGAGAGGCGCCTTAGGGCTGGATGGATGCGACACTGCAGCAGGAAGGGTGAGCCTTGTCGTCATAAGGACTTTAGTGATTGACAGCGAAGATTGGCATAGATCGGGCCGGCGAGGGGCTGAAAGGAGAGGTGGATGTTGATACCTTGACAGCTCCCTGTACCTGATATAAGAACCCTTTGTAATACCCCCTCCACAGGAATACTAAATGGTGAAATTCCCATATTATCTTACGATATCGGAGAGACTTTACTGTGTTTAGGGGAACGTGTGGCATACATCTATATGAACAACAGATTGGAGGAGGACTCGGGGCGTTTGCCCCCCCTTTTCTTTTTCCTTTTACCTGATTCCTTTCCTGGTGGCTCTCCCCATTATGAGTTTTTATCGATCGCTGGAAGATACTTGCATATAATAATTACTTGTCTTTTGTAATCAAGACTGTATTAAAGGCACTTGGCAACACTAGCAGAGACACAAGATAAAGAAATGAGGGGGAGGTCAACTAAAGTGAATAAAGGGGCCACAGCTGTGTTAAGCTCTGGGAGTATACAGCGCTATATGTCTGCAGATACTAGCGTTTTGGAAGGATCACAACATGCTTAGGAGCAAATAAACAGAAAATGGCGGAAGAGGAGAATAAAACGGGGAAAGGACTAGAAGGTAAAATAATAAGACCAAGAAGCATTGGGAATCATCCCTAAGTTAACCCCAAGACTCAAGAAGGGATGCAGAGGAAAGGCGGGGGGGGGGGAGGACCCTGGTGTGGGTTATGAAGGAGTAGATTTACAAGTGTTTGCAGACCTATCAGCTGAGACTTTGTCAAGAAGGAGGCTTTTGAAACCCCTCACTGAACTTATGAGGTCATCCGAGATAACTTACCAATGGGGGTTCCCGGCCGGTCTGATCAGAAGGAAAAATGGTCGATCTGCAGTACTAAGATTCCCGGAAGATTTAGGGTACTTCTGTAGTAAATTGGATATTTCACCCCCCCCCCCCATATCCCAGGCTGGAGTAAGGGGGAGGGAACGATAACATCCCCCAAAGAGGTTGAGATGGGGTGGGGGCGGGGGGACGGGAGCGGGCCCTAGCCAGCGGTGAGGATCAGCGATATTGTCTCAGTAAAAGTAATATGTAAAAGAAGTATTAAATGTGGGGTGGGGGGGGGTCTGGGGTGTGCTTTTGAGGGGTGGCTGGTGCGAGCCCACCGGGGAGTATGGCAATAGGGAGACACCAGGTAGGTGTCCCCAGGGCCCATATATTGAACAAAATAGGGGGTCTGCCCGGCCTACCAGGCAATATGTTCCAGACAAGAGGGGTGGTGGGGGGGGGATTGTTTGGGAAGGGTTTGAGGTGGGTTTTTTTTTTCCTCTTTCTTTCCCAGACTGCCTTGCTGGATCGGTCAGACGCTCCTACCTGATTGATTTATGGGGGGTTGTAAATGTAAGCGGATTAAAAAAACCAAAATTAACAGGGAACTGCAGCATTTGGGAGCAAACGTAGTTTGTTTACAGGAGACCTATATTACACATGAGTCAGGAGATAGCTTGGCGACACAACAGTTTCCAAAGTGGTTTTATGGGGATGCAAGATCATCCCATTCAAGGGGTGTTGCGATTGGATTCGATAGAACAACAATATTAATCAAGAGAGAGCGCCTGGACGATCCAGAGGGAAGGTATTTTTTTATTAAAGGGAAACTGTTTGATATGACATGTACAATAGCGAATGTATACTCCCTCAATAGGAACCCTGATAAATTCCTAAAGAGTGTATTAACCACTTCGCATCCGGGCCATTTCTGACACTTCTACATGTCAAAAATCATCATTTCTTTGCTATAAAATTACATAGAACCCCCAAACATTATATATGTTTTTTTAGCAGAGACCCTAGAGAATACAATGGCGGTCATTGCAACTTTTTATCTTGCACGGTATTTGCGCAGCAATTTTTCAAACGCGTTTTTTTTGGGAAAAAAACAGTTTCATGCTTTAAAAAAAAAAAAAACAGCAAAGTTAGCCAAATTTTTTTGCATTGTGTGAAAGATGAAGTTACGCCGAGTAAATAGATACCTAACATGTCACGCTTCAAAATTGCACACGCTCGTGGAATGGCGCCAAACTTTGGTACTTAAAAATCCCCATAGGCGACGCTTTAAAATTTTTTACTGGTTACATGTTTTGAGTTACAGAGGAGGTCTAGGGCCAAAATTATTGCTCTCGCTCTAACGTTCGCGGCGATACCTCACATGTGTGGTTTGAACACCGTTTTCATATGTGGGCGGGACTTACGTATGCGTTCGCTTCTGCGTGCGAGCTCACGGGGACAGGGGCGCTTTAAAATTTTTTTTTTATTGTTAATTTTACTTAAATTTTTTTATTTTGACACTTTAAAAAAAAAAATTTTTTTTTTGATCACTTTTATTCCTATTACAAGGAATGTAAACATCCCTTGTAATAGGAATATGACACGATCAGTCCTCTTTACAGTGAGATATGGGGTCAATAAGACCCCACATCTCACCTCTAGGCTGGGAAGCCTAAAATAAAAAAAAAATAAAACGATCGCCGCTTCACAGCCGAAGCGGCGCCGTTTTTTTGAATGCAGAGGCCGGGCGTGACGTCATAACATAGCGCCCGGCCTCCGAACGATCATAGAGACTCCGGCGACCATCTGGTCCGCCGGAAATCTCTATGGTGAACATCCGGCGCCGGCGGATCCGCTATCCGACTCACCGATCGCTGAGGTGAGTCGGTAGAAGCACCGGAGGGCGGCGGGAGGGGGGGGACGTCCCCTCCCGCCACCCGTAAGAACGATCAAGCGGCGGAACAGCCGCTATGATCGTTCTTATGGTGTACGGAATCGCCGGCTGAAAATGCCGGTATCTGAATGATGTCTGTAGCCTCAGACATCATTCAGATATAAGTGCTGAAAGTCGAGGCCGTCATATGACGGCCTCCGGATACCAAGCGGTTAAATAAGCTTGAGAGGTTTAAAGAAGGAAAATTAATAGTGGCTGGAGATCTGAATTATAGCATGGACCCAGGGTGCGATACTTCAGGTGATGCCCCTAGATCCACAACTGAAAAACGAGAAGATCTTAAGAGAACACTTAGGGGCCTCCAGCTAATGGATGCATGGAGGGTATGCCACCCAAAGAAACGAGACTATACCTTTTAGTCCCCGGTTCATAAATCATTCTCGAGGATAGACTATATCCTAATAGAACATCAATTGATCCAGAATCTTAAGACAGCAGAAATTAAAGCAATCACATTATCTGACCAAGCCCCAGTGAAAATCCAACTGGAGATACCTGGGGCTGCTCGGTTTGGGACGAATTGGAAATTAAACAACTCCCTTAGCCAAGACCCAGATACGACCGAAAGGGTAGAGCAGGAACTAAAGACATATTTCGAGATATACGACACAAAAGAAATATCTAGGGCTGCACTTTGGGAGGCCCATAAAGCGTACATAATAGGGGTCCTGATTAGTATATGAGCAGGGAAAAAGAGAGAGAGGAGGAAAGAGATGTCACTACTTTATAAAGAGATCCAAGAACTCGAACAAGGGATGCGACCAAGGGGGATACCCGATAGACAAAAATTAATAGGGAAAATAAGGGAATTGGAAGATTTGCTAGAACAGGATAGAAAATGCGCTTTTGATTTCATAAACAAGGAAAAATATCAGGGGGGTAATAAATCAGGCAAATTGTTGGCGAGGAGAGTTAAGGAAAAAAAGAACAAGACTTTCATACCCAGGATTAGAAATGAAGGAGGTGGGTTAGAATTTTCCTCCCCTAAAATAGCAGACGTATTCCACTCCTATTACAGCTCCCTATATAGGGTGGGTAGGAAAGAAGGAGGCAGGAGGATATTGGGAAGTACCTGCGGGGCCTAGACCTTCCCAGGGCAGAGAAGGAAGATGTAGAGCTCCTCAAGACACCAATTTCGCAGGAGAAGGTAGAAAGAGCAATAAGTAATATTGCCCTTGGGAAGAGCCCGGGCCCCGACGGATACTCCATCTTATATTACAAAAAATTTTCGAAATTTCTAGCACCTAAACTCTGTAATTATCTAAATGCCCTGGGAGAGGGAGAGACGCTGCGAGAGGAGTCCCTACTGGCCCATATCACTCTCATCTTAAAGACCCAGCATCCCCAGGCAGCTATAGGCCGATTTTGTTATTAAATACCGATATAAAAATATTTGCAAAAATATTAGCAGATAGGCTAAAGACCTGGGTACCTAGGTGGGTGCATAATGACCAGGTGGGGTTTGTGCCGGGTAGGGAGGGGAGGGATAATTCCCTGAAATCTATCTTTCTGATTCAAGAGGTAAGTAGGAGAGGTCTTCTGGGAGTCCTCATGTCAATCGACGCCGAAAAGGCCTTCGATGAAGTTGACAGGGGGTTTATGTTTGAAGCGTTACAGTACTTAGGAGTAGGGGAGAGGATGATGAGGTGGATTGTCTCTCTATACCACCATCCAAGAGCTAGAATCAGAGTGAATGGAACCCTGTCTTCTCCCCTTGAATTATTTAACGGGACAAGACAGGGATGTCCTTTATCCCCAATTCTGTTTATATTAACCCTGGAACCCCTATTAGCAGCGATTCGCAAAAACCCAGATATCAAGGGAATCTGGGCGGGAGAAAGGGAACACAAGGTGGCGGCGTTTGCCGATGACATGCTCTGTTTTATCTCCAGTCCTAGAACAACAATTCTTATTCTTCTCAAGGAGATTAAATGATATTGGGAATTTACGAATTTTAAAATAAATATGGGTAAATGTGAACTGTTAAATATAACACTTCAGATGGGAGAGCAGAGAGCAATTCAGTCTCTTTACTTGGCGTAGGAGGGAGTTGGGATATCTGGGTATAAAACTGACATCACACAAAAGGATTTGTTTAAAGCTAATTATATTCCCTTGCTTAATAAGATTAAGGATCAATTGAACTTGATGAAGCATCGATCTTTGTCATGGATTGGCAGGATAAAAGCTGTAAAAATGTTTAAACAAGTCCTTAACCCGTTTGTCTTTGCATGCCTGTAAGCCTTTTTTTTTTTTTTTTTTTTTTTTTTTGCTGTTGCTCACCCCCAAAAAGCATACTGTGTCTTGGAATCTACAACTAAGAAAATAGGATATTCAACATTCCCCAAAATTCTTTTCTTGGATTAAACTGTGAGACACAGGTCCCTCCTCTCTGTTCTTAAGATTAACTCCTAGTGTTGCTTGCTTTTGTTGCGATTACCCTAGGTTCCCATCCGTATGTTTCTGCAGGCCACGTTTTAGTGGGCACGGCAGCTCATTCATTTCAATGCATGCACCTTTTCCAAAATATATATATATATAGTTTTAGTTATCAATATGTAGGATTATGTGTAGATTATCCAGATATGTGATTTAATGTCCAGGAAATGTTATATGAGCATGATAATATCTGTGTGTAAATTGATGCCCAGGAAACATTGTCATTAATTTTTATTTATTTTTTAAGCGGTTGCATCAAAGCATATCAAACGTGTTAAACAGTTGCAACAAGAAAAGAGAATCATTGAGAGGGAATTAAAGAAAATACAGGTAAAATGTGTATGAGCAAACATTTTTGTTTAGCTTTAATCTTTGTGATGATCCTATTAGCTAAACTGACGACTGGAAGCAGTAACCTTTACTTTCATTTACAGAAAAAACTTGGTGATGTGCAGAATAAAAGTAAGAAAATGTATTTGATTTTTCCTTTATTATGTATCTATTTTGTTGGTTGCCTGTTAATATCTTTTTACACTCTTTTCAGGTATGAAAAATGCACAAACACAAGTTGCAAAAGATCAACCAGTTGTGAAGTTAAATAAAAGTAAGTTATTGATCATTAATATATTTTACTTATTAAAAGAAAGCATACGAGGCATTGAAAGGGAGCCAGACTTTTGTAATAAGCCATGTTATAGTGATGCTAATCGAATTCTTTAACCTGTTGCGGACCACCCCGCGTACATTTACTGCCGGCCCGGCTGCGCAAAATCACGTACCTGTGGGTGAATCGCGACCCCGCAGTGATCGGATTAGTTTCAGAACCGATCAATCTACAGGTTCAGGCCAATGATTTATGGTCTGGACCTGCTGATCGGTTCTGGTACCAGCATGAAAGAAGATAACATTAGACAGTATGTACAAGCACTACACTGACACCAGAACACACAGGCACATTTAACCTCTTGATCTCCTCCCCCCAAGTTAGCCCTTACACTCCCTGTCACAGTGTCACTAGCTACAGTGTACAGATTTTTTTTTTTTAAATTACTGTATTGGTGTCACTGGTGACGCTAGATAGCGTTCACATCAGTTAGCGTCAGTCCCAGATAGGCTCGCCATATATTCCCTAATAAAGTTTTAACCCCCTGATCACCCCCAATTAACCCTTTCACTTTCAGTGTCATTATTACAGTGTACAGATCTTTTTTTCTGATCATTGTATTTGTATCACGGGTGACGCCAGTTAGGGTCAATCTCAGCAGCAGATTGCCCGCCACATATTCACTAATACATTTTCACCCTTTAATTGCCAGTAACACTAACACACACACTATACACCTCCATTACTAGTATAGTCTGAACGGATCAATATCTTTGATCCGATCAACTATACTAATGTCCCCAATAGTAGTCTTCCAAAAACACAACTTTAGCAGGATCAGCCCCGACACCTGCCAGCACCTGCATTTAGCCCCTCTGCCCCCCCCCCCCCCAAACAAGTGCAGTGTCAGTAGATCACTGTCACTTCTGATACACATCACAGAAAACCGCAGAGTTAGCTGAGTCAGACCTGATCTCTGCTAGTGCTAGCAGTTACATTTTTTTGTAGCAGCTCAAACAGTCCTTTACAACCAGGTGCTTTTTTACCTGTGAGTCACACTAGGTACCTATAAATTTATTGGCCAAAATGTCAAACGAAAGGTACACTAGTGAAGAGGCTTACAGGATACTGTGCATGACAGATGAGAGCGATGGGGAGTCCTCCACTGTCAGAATCAGGCTCAGTATTCAAACCTGTAGAGAGCAGCGGCACCTTAACACGTGGCTCTGACGAAGGTTCCTGCCAAGGTCAGGCGTACCCAACCCCATTCCCTTGTTGAAGAGGTGCTACAATCGCATGATTCTCATATGCAGCAGAGTGCCAGTACTAGTGCCCCTCTACTTTCTGGTGAACTGGCAAGTACCAGCGGCCTAGTACATCCTGGTCATAAACAAACCAGCACCGCAGTATATCTTGTTGACATGGCTTGTCCCATAATTGCATTTCAAGCTGGTGCAGTGGCTAGCACAAGTAGTGTCCCGCAGCCACAAAGAATTCAGATACAGGCTCGTAAAGTCCGTAGTGCCCTTCCTGATGTGCTTGCAAATTCTGATTGGCAGCCCACAGATTCTGCAGCGCCTGTACTCCGCCCCCACACCCCCCCCCCCTATTCACTGGCCAACACAGAATTCAGGTGGAAACAGCAGGTTTTTTTATTTAGCTGCTTTTCATTGAAGATCTGTACAGATCTATTGTGGATCAAAGCAAATTATATGCTGATCAATTTATCGCCGCAAACCCAAATTTGACATTTTGCCAGACAATTTACGAAGGAAATGTATCACGTTTCCGAATGTGAAACTTCTGGGCCTATCCCTCGTTTCTGAATGTGAAACTTCTGGGCCTATCCCTCAACATGGGCATTACTAAAAAGACTGAGTTGCGGTCATATTGGTCCACTGGTCCAATTCCTCATATGCCTGTGTTCCTTGCTGCCATGGCCAGGACTTGATACAAGCAAAAAATGTGGTTTATGCACTTCTGTGATAATGAACTCTATCATCCTCGGGGTGACCCTGGATATGATTGGCTCCAAAAAAATTTGGCTCCTCGTAAATCAATTGAACCAAAAATTTGCAGCTTTGTATATCCCTCAACAAGATGTCTGCCTTGACGAGTCCCTGATTACGTTTTCTGGCCGCCTTGTTTTTAAACAGTTTCTCCCCAGCAAGCGTTCCAGATATGGGGTCAAAATGTATAATCTCTGTGACAGGGCAACAGGCTATGCATATAGCTTGTGGATTTATGAGGGAAAAGAGTGCGTGGAGCCCCCCGACTACCCAGACTACATAGAAAGCAGAGGCAAGATTGTTTGGGACTTTGTGTCACCCTTATTCCAAAAAGGGGTACCACATGTATGTGGACAATTATTACACAAGCGTGCCACTTTTTAGACACCTTTTTGAATTTAGAATTGGCGCATGTGGCACCGTGCGATCTAATTTCCGGGGCTTCCCCCAACAGCTTGTAATATCCCGACTTAGACGGCGGGCGAGAGCCTGCTTGAGGTGCAATGAATTGCTTGCAGTGAGGTAGGGACAAAGGGAATGTTTTCATTCTCTCTTCCATTCGTGCCGATACGACAGTCCAAACTACAACGGTGACTGGTGTTGTTGAGAAGCCCCTTTGTGTCCATGACTACAACCTTAAAATGGGAGGGTTGGACTTCAACAACCAGATGATGGGGGGCCATATTTAGTTACCTGTAAGGCCAGAAGTTGGTACAAAAAGGTGTCTGTATATTTATTCCAATTGGCTCTGTTTAACGCTAATGTACTATACAAAGCGTCAGGAAGAATTGGATTCTTCCTAAAATTCCAGGAAGAGTTCATCACAGCCCTTTTGTATCCAGAAGGTGCTGTGGCCCAATTTTCCAATCCAGATGCATTGAGCCGGCTGCATGAGAGGCATTTTCTAGATGTCCTCCCTGATACCCCTACCCAAAGAGCACCCCAAAAAAGATGTGTCTGTAGCAAATGTGGATGTAGGCGTGACACACGCTGTTTTTGTCTCTCCTGTCCTGGCCAACCTGGTCTCTGCATTCAGGACTGTTTCCTTCGCTACCACACACACTTGTGGATTATTAGTAAAGGGTACAGAATGGTACTGTCTAGGGCACACATTCACACAAGGTCTCAAAAGATGTTAGATGGCTGTCTCATTTTGAGAGACCCTAGCCTGAAATGTTTTAAGTTTTATAGCTACAAAAAAAGGTGTAAAGAAAAAATAAAGAATAAAGCCAAAAATAGTTCTTGTTTTATTTTATTGTTCTTACTGTTTTACTGTATTTTATACTATACTGTAATGTTTTATTAATCATTGTTTGCTTTGCAGGTACGCCATTAAGCTGCAGCACTGATTTGTTTATTTCAGGGTGGATTTGATTTAAATCAAGTCGATTTAAAACACTGGTAAAAAGGCTTGATTTAAATTATAATTTTTAAAGAGAAACTATCTCTGTCCTGCAGCGGCTCCTCCTCTAAACCGCTGTTGACTCACCAACAGTCCCATTCACTTTAATGGGACGGCAGGTGATGCGGCAGTGACACAACAAGGTGAGGGATGTGTGGCGGCAGCAGGTGAGTCGACGCTATAAAAGGAATATCCTGATATCCTATACTGGGGCAAGCCAGGCGAACCGGATCCATTCAAAGTGTCTTTTCATGGCCGAATTGGATGGTACCCGGGCCTAGTGTCCGAAGAAACGAGGTTTTACCTGTAACTCTTCTCTTTTTAGAGAGCTGGACCCCGCATATCAGAAAAGGGTCTTTAACACCTTATTTCTGGCTGGGTACTTTACAGGGCCAGAACTGCAGGATCCCCCTATTCGTAGGGGGCCCCAGTCTCTGACTTTTTTTTCAAACGGAGCCCACCGTGAGAGGTGAAGATTGGGTCTGTATATACAGAATCCTGCGGCTGGATAAGGTAAGAGGAGATTCCACAGAATTTTGAATTCTAGTAGGTTTCTCCTTTAAGGTAAATGCATGCTATGCCTATTGTGACCACCAGGGGCTGCCAAGAGCACATACCTTCTCATGCTGTTTTCTGTCTCAGCGTTCGACACTGCACAAGCTCCTCCGACCGACTCCAGGTAGGATGGGATGGGGGGTTTTCTCCTCTGGGATATTCCCCCCAGGCTAGGGGGAGGCCGCGGTAGGGCTGTAAGGCGGTTTTACACTGCACTGTCACCTCCACTGCCGTCGCCAGACCGCCATTGCATCGTGCAGGCTCCATCTCTGCCAGCCTCTCTGCTCCCTCCTCCCCCCCAGCCTTCTTCCATGCTTGTCCTGGAAGCGGCTCGCGCGGGAAGCGCACGTGTTCGAAAAAAAACGAAGGGGGGGGGGGGCGGTAGAGGGGGGCGGGCGTCAGCATGCTCAGACGCCCACATTGCCAGTAACAGGGCTATTTAGAGCACACTTTACAGGTGCTCTGAGCCTTTGGAGGGACACAGAGCTGACAGTCGCATGTAAGGTGGGACACAGGCATTCTCCTAGGCTGCATTTACTAAGGTAACACCAGACTGGGCATTTGGTAGCAAGGCTTTTGCCAAGACTACATCGCTCAGCAGTCAGTGTTCATTTTGGATACCTCCACCTTGTTGCTTTGCACTATTGGTAGAAGAGGATCAAATACCCCCAAAACCAGAGACACTAGGGGATCTCAGTCGGGTTCTGAGGGCCCCCTGTCTGCAGCATCCTCCCCCCCTGAGGGGCCAGGGACGGCTAGCCAGGGAGAGCCGTTGGGGTTAGGGGCTGTACCCGCTTCTGGCACTTCAGCCCCTGTATACATTACACAAGAGGTTTTTTCCCTCAACCATTACTGGTTAAGAGGAAAAATTAATGGCCGTGATTACTTCTTCACTCAGTGGAAGAAAACGCACTAGGCCTTCCTCTGCTCCCCAAGACCCTCAGGCAGAGGAGCTCTGGGATAAAGGAGAAGAATCCCTTTCAGAGGATTGGGATGGGACGGATGATTCCTCTTCTGAGGAATCAGGTGGAGAGGGACCCTCTTCGGCTTCCCAAGAGGAGAAAGTCTTAGTACAGATCCTTACTGGATTGGTCCGCTCCACATTTAAGTTGCCCATATCTGAATCAGTTAAGGAACCACCTTCTTCTTTGGGGTCGCTGAAACCTTCTCAAACAGCACATGCTTTTCCTGTTCATAATTTACTTGAAAAGCTCCTTTATTCTGAGTGGGATCACCCAGATAAACGTTTTCTTCCGCCGAAAAAGTTTTCAATACTTTATCCTATGGAAGAAAAATGTATTAAAATGTGGGGGATACCGGCCATTGATGCGGCCATTTCCTCTATAAATAGTAGTCTGACTTGCCCTGTAGACAACGCTCAGATGCTCAGGGATCCTGTGGATAAAAAGATGGAATCCTTATTGAAGGATGTTTTTTCCTTAGCAGGATCAGTGGCTCAACCTGCAGTAGCAGCGATTGGAGTCTGTCAATACTTAAGAGACCATGTTAAGCAGGTCATCAAAGTTTTACCTGAACAGCAGGCCCAGGGGTTCGCTAACCTTCCAGCGGCCTTATGTTATGTTGTTGATGCCATCAGAGACTCTATCATGCAAACCTCTCGTCTTTCACTTGTTTTGGTGCATATGCGTAGAATCTTATGGTTGAAGAGTTGGTCAGCCGAAGCACCATGCAAGAAGCTGTTTGCTGGGTTTCCTTTTCGTGGTGCAAGGTTGTTTGGAGAGGACTTGGATAACTATATCAAGAGAATCTCTTGTGGGAAAAGCACACTCTTACCTGTTAAGAAGAAGAGTAAGCGTCCCTCTTTCAAACTGACTCTTTCCCCAGCGTCAGGGACATCAGCCTCCAGGCAGTCACGACGCCCTCCTCTGTCTGGGTCGAGAAACAAGAGTCAACCCCAGGGACAAAAGAAGTCCTGGGGGAAGAAGTCTACTAGACAAGACACTAAGGGCTCTTCATGAAGGGGCGCCCCCGCTCGCTCGAGTGGGGGGAAGACTGCTACAGTTCTCAAAGCTCTGGCAGGAGGACTTCCAGGACAGATGGGTAATCCCCACGGTAACCTTAGAGTACAAGCTGGAGTTCCAAGAATTTCCCTCTCCTCGTTTCCTCAGATCAAGTGTTCCCAGAGACCCAGAGAAGAAGCAGTCACTCCTTCTAGCGTTAGAGCGACTTTTGTCGCAAGAGGTCATTATGGTGGTTCCCACAAAGGATCAACGATTGGGCTTCTATTCCAACCTTTTTACGGTCCAAAAACCAAATGGGGATGTCAGACCCATTCTGGATTTAAGAGATCTGAATCGATTTCTAAGGATTCAATCCTTCCACATGGAATCAATTTGGACAGTAGTCTCCACCCTGCAGGGAGGAGAATTTCTGGCATCGATAGACATCAGAGATGCATATCTGCATGTGCCTATTTTTCCCGCTCATCAGAAGTTTCTGCGCTTCGAGATAGGAGGGCGCCATTTCCAGTTTGTGGCTCTGCCTTTTGGGATAGCCACTGCACCTCGAGTGTTCACAAAGGTCTTGGCTCCTCCTCTGGCCAGATTAAGGGCTCAGGGTATAGCTGTCATAGCATACCTAGACTACCTGCTCCTGATAGACCGGTCGGTAGGCTCCTTGAACGGGAACTTGAGGACCACAGTCAAGTATCTGGAACACCTAGGTTGGATCCTCAACCTAGAAAAATCTTTCCTAAAACCAGTAAGAAGACTGGAGTATTTGGGTCTGATCATAGATACAAGCCAGGAGAAAGTATTTCTTCCTCAGGCAAAGATCACTGCCTTAGGGGAGCTGATTCTGGGAGTCAGGACCAAGAAGGGTCCTTCTGTCCGCCTTTGTATGAGGCTGCTAGGGAAGATGTTGTCTTCATTCGAAGCAATTCCCTATGCTCACTTCCATTCAAGACTACTGCAACACAGTATTCTGTCGGCCTGGAACAAGAAGGTTCAGGCATTAGACTTTCCGATGCACCTATCTCATGCGGTGCGTCAGAGCCTCAGTTGGTGGCTCATACCCGAAAACCTGCAGAAGGGGAAATCCTTTCTACCGGTTACTTGGACGGTGGTAACAACAGATGCCAGTCTGTCGCTTTGGGGAGCAGTTCTGGAACAGTCTGCGGTTCAGGGGGTATGGTCCAAAACAGAGAGAACCTTACCCATCAACATTCTGGAGATTCGGGTGGTATATCTAGCCCTAAAGGCCTGGACTATCAGGCTACAGGGTTGCCCGGTCAGGATTCAGTCCGACAATGCCACAGCAGTGTCTTATATCCATCATCAGGGAGGCACCCGGATCCGAGCTGCTCAAAAAGAGGTGAACCAGATCTTAGTCTGGGCAGAGATGCATGTGCCATGCATATCGGCAGTTTTCATTCCAGGGATAGAGAACTGGCAGGCGGACTATCTAAGTCGCCAGCAGTTACTTCCGGGGTAATGGTCTCTGCATCCCGACGTCTTTTGGGCCATATGCCAAAGATGGGGGGTTCCAGATGTAGATCTTTTTGCATCCCGATTCAACAAAAAGATAGATTTGTGGAAAGGACAAGGGATCCTCTTGCATGCGGGACGGATGCGTTGATGATTCCGTGGCATCGGTTCTCACTGATTTACGCATTCCCGCCTATTCTGCTACTGCCACGACTCCTTTGCAGGATCAGGCTAGAAAGGAGGTCAGTACTTCTGGTGGCCCCCGCTTGGCCCAGAAGGACTTGGTATGCAGAAATAGTAAGGATGACCGTGGGTTCCCCGTGGACTCCCCGGATTCCCCGTGGGTTCCCCGTTATCTCAAGGTCCAGTGTTCCATCCTGCCTTACAAACGCTAAATTTGACGGTTTGGCTATTGAGACCCACGTTCTGAAGAGTCATGGGCTTTCAGGTCCTGTGATATCTACCTTGATCAATGCAAGGAAGCCAGCTTCCAGAATGATTTATCATAGAGTCTGGAAAGCTTATGTATCCTGGTGTAAATCCAGGGGTTGGCATTCCAGAAAATATGTAATACGTAGAACTCTTGATTTTCTACAATTAGGATTAAGAGATGAAGCTGGCCTTGAGTAACATCAAGGGCCAGGTCTCGGCCTTATCAGTATTGTTTCAACGGCCGCTTGCTTCGCATTCTTTGGTCCGAAACTTTATGCAGGGGGTGATGCGTCTTAATCCTCCGGTTAAGGCGCCCCTAAACCGCTGGGACTTGAACTTGGTTCTGTTGGTGTTTCAGAAACAGCCTTTTGAACCAATACGTCAGATTCCTTTGGTCTTGCTGACAAGGAAACTAATTTTTCTGGTAGCCATCTCTTCTGCTAGAAGAGTTTCAGAATTAGCAGCTCTTTCCTGTAAAGAGCCTTATTTGATTATACACAAGGATGGAGTGGTATTGCGCCCTCATCCTAGTTTTTTACCGAAGGTGGTTTCAGATTTTCATCTAAACCAAGACATTGTTCTGCCTTCCTTTTTTCCAGATACCTGTTCTTCGGAAGAGAGGTCACTACATTCTTTGGATGTAGTAAAAGCAGTTGAAATCTGGAAGCAACTGCTCAAATTTGCAAAACGGATGTTTTGTTCGTGCTGCCAGAAGGTCCCAATAGAAGACAGGCAGCGTCAAAAGCCACCACGGATTCGACAATTGATTATTCAAGCTTACGGTTTGAAACAGAAGATTCCTCCGTTTCAGATCAGGGCACATTCTACAAGGGCTATTAGTGCTTCCTGGGCAGTGCATCACCAGGGCTCTATGGCTCAGATCTGCAAGGCCGCAACCTGGTCTTCAGTCTATACATTCACCAGATTTTATCAGGTGGATGTGAGAAGGTATGAGGATATCGCCTTTGGGCGTAGTGTGCTGCGGGCAGCGGTACAAGGTCCTCAGGTCTGATTGCACCCTGCTTGGTTGTGATCCCCCTCAGTTGGCATTGCTTTGGGACATCCCATCAGTTATTACTGTGGCTCTGTGTCCCGTGATGTTCGAGAAAGAAAATAGGATTTTTTTATAACAGCTTACCTGTAAAATCCTTTTCTTTCGATGGACATCACGGGACGCAGAGGTCCCGCCCCTCTTCTAATACACTTATATACAAAACTGAGGTATCCCTGTAAGGGGAGGGATTATATAGGGGGTTGAACTTCCTGCTTAGGGTGTGACCAGTGTCCAATACCTAATGGTACCTACATAACCCATCAGTTATTACTGTGGCACTGTGTCCCGTGATGTCCATCGAAAGAAAAGGATTTTACAGGTAAGCTGTTATAAAAAATCCTATTATTGCAGAATATACAGCCTCATGCTACATAACTCGGCTTCATTTCATGCTGAATACACCTAATTATTAATGTATCTTAAATAGAACACTATCTTTAGGTAGATTTTTACACCAAAAGCATTTTATTAAAATAAATTTAATAAAAATCAAGAAAATCTGATAAAAATAAAAAAACAGATTTTTGATTATTTTTGTTTTAATCATTGATTTATATCCACCCTGCCATTTTAGCACCTCAAGAAATAAGATGGGCAGTCAGAAAGTAAAAGCCGCGTAAATTCCAGTAAATATACCATAGTTTGTAGATGCAATAGCTTTTGCACAAACTAATAAATATACGCTTATTGAAATGTTTTTTTTTACCAAAGACATGTAGCTGAATACATTTTGGCCTAAATATATGACAATAATTTAGTTTATTGGATATTTTTTGTAACAAAAAGTAGAAAACATTTTGTTTTCAAAATTTTCGGTCTTTTTTCGTTTATATCGCGAAAAGTAGAAATCCCAGTTGTAATCAAATACCACAAAAAAAAAGCTCTATTTGTGGGAAACAAAGGATGTAAATTCCGTTTTGCGTACAGCGTTTCATGGCCGCGCAATTACCAGTTAAAGCAGCGCAGTGCCTAATTGCAAAAAATGCCCTTGTCAGGAAGGGGGTGAAACCTTCAGGAGGTCAAGTGGTTAAAATTAACAGACCTGTTATACTTTACAAATAAAGTACAGTAGGTGCTCATCTCCTCAAATACATACTAGTGACCTGAGTTTCAAAAACGTGCATCTTTCCAGTTGTGTGAATTCTTTGATTAATATCCCCAAAAAAATATATATATGTCACTATAATTAAACTTCTAAATCATAAACGTGGAATAATGTTCAATCAGCATAAATACTTGTGAAAAATATGTAAAAAATATATTATTTAATAATATATTCTAAAATATATAAAAAAGAAAAAAAGAAAGTCCTTTGTAATATTCAACAACAAAGTCCAGTGTTCTTACACTTGGTAAATTTCTTCCCATCCACTATATGAGTGATCCTATCGCATAACACGAAAAAGTGCTCCACCGCCTCCATACTACATTGAAATGTGTATTCCTTCTATTTGCACAATGATGCCCATTTAAAGGAAATAATTGAGGGTAGGAATACTCGAAGGCCATACCTACAACAAGGGGAATGGCAAACCCCATATCAAAATGAATGAAAAACTCCATATCAATATTACCCACAGCAAGATGGGGAAGAAAGGGGATGGAAAGACACATATTGGGCACCCCAGGATGTGGAAAGAGATTACGGTAGAGGAAGAGAGGAGGCAGGAAGAAAAAAAGGAACAGAGAAGCGTAGATTTGGGATTGTTTAATAGTGCTTGATTTTTGTAAGATGCTTTATCCAAAACAGTAGGTTTCAAACCCCATATGCCCACAAACTACCTTTCATTACTACAGTACAGGCCCCATATACATGTCAAACGAAAAATCATTAATAAAGCAATTAAGATCTATATCCTGGTTCAAACTTGGGATCTAAAGTATTGAGCTGATAGATCCACTGAGTTTTGTTCTGTGAGATTTGCTTACACATCTCACTACCCCTTCATTGCTGGTATAAACTGTCAATTCCAAAAAAACTGAGTGATGTGGGGTGTGTCTATTGTGTTTTTAAGCTATAGTGGTTGGAAATACTATGTTCAAATCCTTTTCATATAATAACGTGTTCTCCTATACCAGGCGTATGCAATTAGCGGACCTCCAGCTGTTGCAGAACTACAAGTCCCATGAGGCATAGCAGGACTCTGACAGCCACAAGCATGACACCCAGAGGCAGAGGCATGATGGAACTTGTAGTTTTGCAACAGCTGGAGGTCCGCTAATTGCATATCCCTGTCCTTTACCTTTGCAAAGGTATCTTGTTGTTCTCCTTACGTAACTCAGCCCACATGGGCTGACAAGCATGTAGATTACAAAAACTTGGTCCTACAGGTAGTCAATTAATATTATACTCCCTTCCATCCGATGCTGTAAATGTTTCAACCTTTCGCCTCTTGTCTCTAGTAGTTCTGCAGGCTTTACATCTCCCACATGTAAAAAACACTTTTATTTCCAGAAAAGTTTTTACCTTTTTGGGAGGATCCAACACATTCTTGGCTATTATGTTCCTCAAACCATGGGCTCATTTATATATAAATTGCATTTTTTGGGGGAGTATTTTATTTGGAGAGTTATACCTTAATTGGCTAATATTGCCTCTAATCCTTGGTTTTAACAGATCCTCTTTTCATCATATTCACTTCATTTCTGACCTTTTTTAATTCCTTTTCTTCATTTCCTTTTTCTTTAAATATTTCTCTTTAAATCTTTCTATGAATTTATCAGTTTGGGTTACATAATATTTCATATTTTCACAATTCCTTTTAATCCGTACAAACTGGCCCTTGGGTATAGCCTTCACCCAACTTGGGTGATGGCAACTTCTTGTGGATATATCCATTTTTGTCCACAGTTTTGAAATATGTTCTGGTATTGAGTCTACTCCCTTCCTTGAAAATTTCTAGATCTAGGCGAATCAATTTGTGATTCCATTCCCCCCTGTGAGTTTGATGTCATAAGGATTGTTATTTAGGAATAGGAGGAATTTAACCAGATCTTCTTGTCTTCTTTCCCCCACAATCATAATATCATTGATGAATCTTCAATACTATTTAAACTGGGTTCTGTCCTGTGAAAAAACAATCTCCTCGCCCCATTAAGTAAGAAACAGGTTTGCAACACTGGAGACATACTTGGCCCCCCATTGCTACTCCCCTCACTTGATTGAAGAACTCATTTTGGTGCCAGAAATAGTTGTTTGACATAGAGTTCCTTTTTGGAAGGTTTATTTTTGGCTATCCGTGACTTCTTTAGGTGTGTTTGTCCTTCCATTGCTCATCTCCCTGCTTCCATAGCATCACTTTGTTTTATATTTGTATACAAGGATTTCACATCCACTGTGGCTAACAAGGTGGGTTCTCCTACCTCAACATCTTGCAAAGAGATTACAGTGTCCCTACTATCCTTTAAAAATGCTCTGCCATTAACTGCCAGTGGCTGGAGAAATTTATCAAGATATTCTCCCATTCTTATAAGTAGTAGAAAGAGGTAAGTGGTGCTGCCCGTCCCCTGAGGAGTGAACCTTCAAAGGTGAATTGCTCTTCACATATAAAAGTGCAAGTGCTATTATAACCAACAATAATATATACCATATATAAAAACAAAAGAGTTTGTGTAGAACCAGTGATCAAAGTATTAGAAACTCTAAACATGCATAATATAATACCAACCTCATATGCTTGAAAAGTGAAACAACATCAATCCCTTTTAACCCCCCTGGCGGTATTCCCGAGTCTGGCTCGGGGTGGATTTTTAATACCAAAAGCGGTATCCCCGAGCCAGACTCGGGATTGCATTGCAGGATCCAGGAAGAGTTTACTTACCTTGTCCCCTGGATCCTGCGATGTCTCCCTGCTGTGATCGGCGAGCCGCCGTGTCTCGCTCAATTCACAGTGCCGGGCTCCGTTCCCTGCGAGCATTGCGACGCACAGGGACGGAGTTCGGCGGCAAATTCAAAAAGTAAAACACACAGTACACAATACAGTATACTGTAATCTTACAGATTACAGTACTGTATCAAATAATTACACGTCCCCTTTGTCCCTAGTGGTCTGTCCTGTGTCCTGCATGCAGTTTTATATTATAAAAACTGTTCTTTCTGCCTGGAAACTGGAGATTGTCCATAGCAACCAAAACTGTCCCTTTACATCAAAAGTGGTTTCAGACCAGCTAGAAAACGGCGATAATAAATTAGAATCACTCGCAGAATTGAGCGATAGTGATTTGTGGGGAAATCCGTCACCAAACACTAAAAGTAACAAAAGCGACCATTCTGCAACTGAGCAAATTTCAGTGTTTTTGATTTTAACACATTATTGAATATTTTTTATTAATATTATATTATTATTTGTTGTAATTATTTATAGTTATTTATTATATTAGAATTTTTTATTTCGTTTTTCAAACTTTATCATACCCGGGATGTCTACTAGATTCTTGTTTGGACAGATTTAAGTGAATTATTCCTAAGAATTACAGGCCTATAATATAAAACGCCACATTTCTGTGCAAAATAATTGTACCGCTTTCAGCACCTAAAATCTGAAATAATCATACCACCAGGGAGGTTAATGGTACAACTGATCATGCATACAAACACAAAAAAGACTGAAAAAATGTATGTATGTGTCCAACACACTGGCGTGAAGATAAAAGGTGTAAATATATACAAATAAAAAGTCCAACACACTGGTGTGAAAATAAGAATGTGTGAATATGTAAGAATAAAATAAAAAAAATTAAAGTAAAAAATAAAAATGAAAAATAAAAAGTCCAGTCCTTAATACAAATTGCAATATTTGCAAGTGCAGGTATTTAAATGGACTTGTGCATACACTTAATCGTGAATCCTGTGTGGGAAGTTAGGTGACACTCGTGCTCGCCCTCAGTTCCACACTCACCAGATCTTTATACCCCTACAGGGGTAAAGCGCATGTAGTCAGGTTTAGTTGTGATTATCCAAATCAATCACCTCCTCCGTGGCACACCTAACCATAGGGTATCTTTTTGTGTGTGTCCATTCAACAAAGTGCTGACAGATGATTATATATATATATATATATATATATATATATATATATATATATATATATATATATATATATATATATATATATATATATATATATATATTTAAATATCTTTTTGAGTACTGGTGCCCAAAACTGAACTGCATATTATAGATGAGGTCTTACAAAATGATGTCTCTCTCTCTGGAGTCCATACCGCTCAATACAAGGAAGGATTTTGCTCGCTTTGGAAACAGCAGCTTGGCATTGCATGCTATTATTGAGCTTATGATCTACCAAAACCCCCAGATCCTTCACCATTGATTCCTCCAGTTGTACTGCCGCTAGTATGTATGATGCATGCATATTCTTAGCCCCCAGGTGCATAATTTTACATTTATCAACATTAAACCTCATTTGTCACTCAGTTACCCAATTAGACAGTGCATTGAGGTCAGCTTGTAAATTGGAGACATCCTGTAAGGATGTTATTCCACTGCATAGCTTAGTGTCATCTGCAAAGACAGAAATGGTGTTTTTAATCCCAGACCCTATATCATTTATAAAGATATTAAAAAGTAAGGGTCCCAGCACTGAACTTTGGGGTACACACTGATAACCTTAGACCATTTAGAGGTAGAGTCATTAGCCAATACACTACTCTCGGATTTTTGTCTTTTAGCCAGTCTTCTATCCATTTACAAATTTACTTTTCGAAGCCTGTGGACTTTACCTTACACATGAGCTGTGTGTGTCAAACACTTTTGCAAAATCCAAGTATACCAAGTCCACAGCTACCCCTCTGTCCAAGGTTTTACTTACCTCCTCATAAAAAGATATCGGGTTTGTTTGACAACTTCTGTATTTCATGAATCCAATGCTGTCTGTTGCTTAAAATATTTTTTTTTACAGCAAGAACTCGCCTGTGGTCTTTTATTACAATATTCTCCAGTATCTTCCCAGCTATAGAAGTTAAACGAACACAGGTCTATAGTTACTTGGCAAAGACTTTGATCCCTTTTTAAATATGGGCACCACATTGGCCCTGCGCCAATCCAGTGGTACCATTTCAGTCATTAACGAGTTCCTGAATATAAACAATGGTCTTGAAATGACAGCTCAATTCTTTTAGGATTTGTGGGTGGATGTCATCTGGTCCAGGTTCTTTATCCACCTTTATTCTGTAAAAATATTTCTGGACCATTTTTTTTTTATTATTATTTTATAGCCATTTTAACTTTGGCCATGAGCCACAAAGGTTTTATTTTTAGCCCTTTAAACTACTTCTCCATGGGAATATACTTTGCAGTGAGTTTACATAAGTCACTTTGAAGAATTCCCGTTTCTGTTATGTGTCCATTGATGCCAATATTCCTTCCCAGTCTAAATCCTGGTGAACAGCCCTCATCCTTGGAATATTTGCTCTCTTAAAGTTAAGTGTTTTTATCTTACCCGTATGTGTTTATTGCTTACAGCGAACATTAAATGAAATCATGTTATGGTCACTGCTACCCAGATGCTCTTTTATATGAATATTGGTAATAGGCTCTGCATGGTTTGAGATTACCAGGTCCAGCATAGCTTCATTCCTAGTCGGGGCCTCAATAAACTGGACCATAAAATTGTCTTGTAATAGGTTTATACATTTTTGCCCTTTAACTGTCCCAGCAGTGCCATTACTCCAGTCAATTTCTGGGTAGTTAAAATCCCCCATTATTATCACTGTCCCAGCCCTCCCTTTGAGATCACTTCTCACATAGAGACAGACATCACCGTTTTACCCTGTCTTTCTGAAAGAGAGCATAGCCAGGAATATTAATAGCCCAGTCATGAGAAGACTGAAGCCAAGATCCAGCAATACCAATTAGATCATAGTTCTCCTCGTGCACCAGAGCTTCCAACTCACCTATTTTGCTTGGCAGACTTCTGGCATTGGCGAACAAACACTTTTTTAGTACAAATAGTACCCTTTCCAGTGGTTGTTTGTAACATAGGAACCTTCATATCATCTGCCATAGCCCTCCTCCCATCTTTCCCCATTCCACCCATCAATAGGGGAAGACACCTGTCTGCCCTATTATAATCTAGTTCACCCTCCCCCCCAAAATCCTAGTTTAAATACTCCTCCAGCCTTCCCATAAACCTCTTCCAGCACAGTGGACCCCCTTCAATTTAGGTGCAAACCATCTTTAGCATATAGGTTGCACCCCAATGAAAAGTCAGCCCAGTGCTCTAAAAACCCAAATCCCCCCTCCTTAGACCAGGTCTTTAGCCATGCATTCAGCTCTCTAATCACCCCCTGCCTTTCCTGTGTTGCGCATGGCACAGGCAATATTTCAGAGAATATCACTTTGGAGGGCCTTCCCTTCAACTTGTAGCCTAGTTCTTTAAATTGGTTCTTAAGGAGCCTCCACCTTCCCTATAGTCTGTCATTGGTTCCAACGAGGACCAAGACAGCTGGGTCATGCCTACCCCCTCCCAGTAATTTATCAACCCGTTCTCTGTGGGGCTTTTACATTAAGATATCTGGCCTCTTTTTTTTCTTTTTTCTTTTTTTTTTTATCCAAAATCCCTTTTTTAGCCCCTTTCTTAATTCATTCCTCCAATCCTTTCTTCAATGTAGAGGTGGAGTTCCCTTTAAAGGGGTTGTGAAGCTTTGTGTTTTTTCACCTTAATGCATCCTATGCAGAGAGATCCCACGTTGCTTTCACCGAGCTCTAGTCGGCTCTGCATTGGATGATTGATAGCAGCGCAGCCATTGGCTCCCACTGCTGTCAATCAAATTGATGACGCGGCGCGCCGTTGGGCGGGTCTGAGTCATACACTTGGCGGCTATGGCCGCCGAGTGTATTACACGGGAGCGCACATGCAAGGTAAACCCCTCGGGGAGAGCTTCCCAGAGGTGGTTAGTTCTTGCGGGGAGGAGCCACCGTGGGACCCCAGAAGACGAGGATCGGGGCCACTCTGTGCAAAACGAACTGCACAGTGAGGTAAGTATGACGTGTTTGTTTTTTAAAAAAAATAAAAAATGAACCCATGGTATCCCTTTTATGTTTCCTATGTATTTTGACAATTTTCTAGTTTTTGCAATTCGGCCTCATAGTCCCCCTTGGTGAGAATTACCAGCCCCACCCCTCTTATACGCAGGTCTGATAACAATACATTTTTGCTTTCCAATTCCCCATATTTTCTTGGTACATCTATTTGTCTAGAAATTTGGCCGGGGCAAACTTCAGGCCATCCTGCAGAACTTCCAGTTCAGCTTCCAAAAACTCTGCACCTGCCGAATTAAACAATCCCAAATCTACCCTTCTCTCCTTTTTCTTTTTTTTTTTTTCTCCCTCCTCTGCATCCTCTCTAGCTCCTCTGGCATAATCTCTTTCCACATCCTTGGGTGCCCAATATGTGTCTTTCCATCCCCTTTCTTCCCCCTGTTGCTATGGGTAATATTGATATGGAGTTCTCCATTCATCTTGATATGGGGTTCGCCATTCTCCTTGTTGTGGGTATGGCCTTCGAGTATTCCTACCATGGTTATTTCCTCTAAACCAGCATCATTGTGCTTTATACAAGGAATACATATTTTAATGTAGTATGAATAATTAGGCATGTGGGGAATAGTACATTTTTTAAGTAAAGATTAGGTATGTATAGTAGGCAGTGGTGTTGCACCTAAGTATCTAGATCTTAATAAACAAGTTTATAAATAGGGTTATGTATTGCATTATAAGGTCTGAGATTCTATAGTGCACTTGATCTATGAAGACCGAGACCACCTGGATCAGCAACAGGAAAATTTGGAAGAAGTGTTTGATCTAACCCTATAAAGACCTATGCGCAGAATTGGGGTGCAGGTCATATGGTTTGATTTTAATTCATTTTTATATACTTTTTTAAATATGCAAGAAGTTTTGCATATGGGAGAGCCTCCGTCCACCAATAGTATTGCATCAGCGGGTATAAGGTCTTCGGGAAAATGGTGGTGACCGGACTTCCTGAAGATGCTAATACAGTGAAATGCATAGAGGTCGGATCGCAAGTGACGTTGCCTCTGATTTGCTATTGGAACGTACGCCATGGCTTGGGAAGAGGAACGGCGGTGTTTGTCAAACCATTTCATGGATCTTTGGGCTACATTTTAACACAGATACGCTGATCGAGCTGGTGTCAGTCTGTGCACTATAACATGTAAGCGCATGGATTGTGGGATAAGTTTTAATGGGAGAATTCTTAATAAAACGGTGTTGCACGATTACTCTGTTATTTTCCTTTCTTGGTGATTGATGCTTATCCATGTGAGGGTAATACTTGTTGAATGAAGGAGGAAACGCTGCTTGTCCTAAGAAGCAGTGAAATTAAGTTCTGGTCTTTCTGGCTAAATAACAAGGCGTGATTGACCCAGGGGGCCTTAGGGCTCTGGTGAGTGCATTCATAGCATCACTGGCGGTGGAGCACTTTTTTGTGTTACGTGATAGAATCGCTCATTTAGAAGCACGGTGGATGGGAAGAAATTTACCAAGTGTAATAACACTGGACTTTGTTGTTAAATATTACAAATGACTTTCTTTTTTATATATTTTTCAGAAATATGCTGATTCAACATTGTTACACGTTTGTGATTTAAAAGTTTAATTTATAGTGACAGGCTAGGTTTCCACTATTGCGACCCCAAAGTTGCGCAATTTACAGCGCAACTTTGCAATGCGATTTTTGATGCGATGTCATGCGACTGGTGAGAACCATGGGGGAACAAGTAGCACCAAAGTTGTAACAAAGTAGTACAAAAACCTTTTTTGGAGTCTCTGCGACTTGAGTTAGAACGGGGACCATTGAATTACATGAATTTTGACTTGTCATGTGACTTCACATGTGTCAAGTCGCACAACAACTCGCAGTAGTGGAAACAAAGCCTAAGTGTGTAAATGGTAATGGTGTTTGCGCTGTGAGGGGAAGGGAAAAAAAGAGAGAGGGGTGTAGATCAAAAATACTAATGAAATACTAAAAAATAGTAGTAAATAACACATGAAATAAATGTGCATCCAATAGGAAATGGTGACTAGTGCAGTAAACATATGTAAACCAGACCAAAGTGAATAAATATAAACGTAAAAATGGTGAAAGTCCAAGGGCTGGTGAAAGAATAGAATATATAATATATAAATCTAAATAAAATAAAGTCCAGAGCAAACAATATATAAGAAAAAGGACACTTCCACCACCAAAGGGACACGTGTAACAGATGCAATCTTCAGTGATATCACCTCCATGTCTGCAAGCAGCTCACCTCACAGCTGTAAGGTGTACAGCATGATCACAGGTGAAGATGGATTGGAAAGATCAGTATGGCGATGTCCCATATGTTGTTTGAAGACTCACATTAACGGATATAAAGGATCATGCGAAAAAACATAAGAGTATACATAGCGTAATACCGCAATAGCTATATTGGGACAGGGACGGATCGAGCAGTGCTCACTCACTTAAGGAAAAAGAGCGTAGGCGTCAATCCAACGAACGCCGAGTTTGTATGTCCCCAGTGTGGCAACCTCGGTCCGCTCCTGCTTCCAGCAATTCAATGTGAAGCGTTCTCAGAAATATGGAGCATATAGCCCTTTGCCCTTTGGCACTGCTCGATCCGTCCCTGTCCCAATATTGCTATTGCGGTATTACGCTATGTATACTCTGTTTTTTCGCATGATCCTTTATATCCGTTAATGTGAGTCTTCAAACAACATATGGGACATCGCCATACTGATCCTTTCAATCCATCATCTTCACCTGTGATCTGTGATCATGCTGTACACCTTACAGCTGTGAGGTGAGCTGCTTGCAGACACGGAAGTGATATCACTGAAGATTGCATCTGTTACACGCGTCCCTTTGGTGGTGGAAGTGTCCTTTTTCTTATATATTGTTTGCTCTGGACTTTATTTTATTTATATATTATTATGTTTTTATTTTTATGTTTATATTTATTCACTTTGGTCTTGTTTACATATTTTTACTGCACTAGTCACCATTTCCTATTGGATGCACATTTATTTCATGTGTTATTTACTACTATATTTTTTAATATTTCATTAGTATTTTTGATCTACACCCCTCTCTCTCTTTTTTTCCCTTCCCCTCACAGCGCAAACACCATTACCATTTACACATCATCTTGTTTCTGTTAGGATCAGAGTCACAGGTGTTTGCAGCAGTGCCCCCTTAGTTTTAATTTGTATAGACAGCGCAAGAGTTTTTTTTTCTATACACAAAGCCTTATGCCCCGTACACACGGTCGGACATTGATCAGACATTCCGACAACAAAATCCTAGGATTTTTTCCGATGGATGTTGGCTCAAACTTGCCTTGCATACACACGGTCACACAAAGTTGTCGGAAAATCCAATCATTCTGAACGCGGTGACATAAAACACGTACGTCGGGACTATAAACGGGGCAGTAGCCAATAGATTTCATCTCTTTATTTATTCTGAGCATGCGTGGCACTTTGTGTGTCGGATTTGTGTACACACGATCGGAAATTCCGACAAAAGATTTTGTTGTCGGAAAATTTTATAGCTTGCTCTCAAACTTTGTGTGTCGGAAAATCCGATGGAAAATGTGTGATGGAGCCTACACACGGTCGGAATTTCCCACAACAAGGTCCTATCACACATTTTCCGTCTGAAAATCCGACCGTGTGTACGGGGCATAAGTGTGTTTCACACTTAAAGGAGCATCTGTTGCATTTTTTTTTACATACAGTTGTGCTCATAAGTTTACATACCATGGCAGAATTTATGATTTCTTGGCCATTTTTCAGAGTATGTAAATAACACAAAAACTTTTCTTCCACTCATGGTTAGTGTTTGGCTGAACCTGTTTATTATTAATCAATTGTATTTATTCTTTTTAAATCATAATTGCAACAGAAACTACTCAAATTACCCTGATCAAAAGTTTACATACCCCAGTTCTTAATACCCTGTATTGCCCCCTTTAACATCAATGACGGCTTGAAGTCTTTTGTGGTATTTCTGGATGAGGCTCTTTATCTTCTCATATGGTAAAGCTGCCCATTCCTTTTGGCAAAAAGCCTCCAGTTCTGTAAATTCTTGGGCTGTCTTGCATGGACTGCCCATTTAAGATCTCCCCAGAGTGGCTCAATGATATTGAGGTCAGGAGACTGAGATGACTACTCCAGAACCTTCACTTTATTCTGCTGTAGCCAGTGACAGGTCGACTTGGCCTTGTGTTTTGCATCATTGTCATGTTGGAATGTCCAAGTACATCCCATGTGCAGCTTGCTGGCTGTTGAATGCAAATGTTCCTCTGATAACATACTGCGTTCATCTTGCCAACAATTTTGACCAAATTTCCTGTACCTTTGTAGCGCACACATCCCCAAAACATCAGCGATCCACCTCCGTACCTTTCATCATCGGCCTTGTTGACTCCTATCCAAATGTAGCGTTTATGTTTGTGGTTTCATCACTCCAAATGACTTTGTGCCAGAAGGTTTGAGGCTTGTCTATATGCTGGTTGGTGCATTATAAGCAGGATACTTTGTGGCATTTGTAGTAATTTGTTTTGATTCTGGCGTCTCGACCATGCAGCCCAGCGCATCTTTCTTCAAGTGCCTACTTATTGTGCATCTTGAAACAGCCACATCACATGTTTTCAGAGAGTCCTGTATTTCACCTGAAGTTATTTGTGGGTTTTTCTTTGTACCCCGACCAATTTTCCTGGCAGTTGTGGCTGAAATTTGGTCTGGTTTCAACAGAACCCCTCATTTTCAACTTGATTAGAGTTTTAACACTGCTGATTGGCATTCTCAATTCCTTGGGTATCTTTGTATATCCCTTTTCTGTTTTATACAGTTCAACTACCTTTTCCTGCAGATCCTTTGACAATTCTTTTGCTTTCCCTATGACTCATAATCCAAAAACGTCAGTGCAACACTGGATGAAAGATGCAGTGGTGTGTCAGGAGTCCAGAAACGCATTGACCTTTCATACACACACACACTAATTACAAGCAAACAGATCACAGGTGAGGACGGTTACCTTTAATAGCCATTCAAACCCCTTTGTGTCAACTTGTGTGCATGTTATCAGGCCAAAATCACCAGGGTATGTAAGCTTTTGATCAGGGTCATTTGGGTAGTTTCTGCTGCCATTATGATTTAAAGAGTAAATACAGTTGATTGTTAATAAACACTAACCGTGAGTGAAAGAAATGTTTTTGTGTTATCGTTCATATTTTCTGAAAAATGGCCAAGAAATCATAAATTCTGCTAGGGTATGTAAACTTATGAGCCTAACTGTATATGTATGGTTTAGGTTGGCCCATTTTGTATATTTTTACAGAATTCATGTTGCACTTACTGTACTTGTTCTGTGAAATGGTTTTGCAGAGAGCAGCCAGGATCCTCCTCTTCTCAGGTCCCTCTTCAGTGCTCCTGGCCCCTTCCTCCTGTTGAGTGCCCCCACAGCAAGAAGCTTGCTATGGGGGGCACCTGAGCCGAGCCGCAGCTCTGTGTGTCCATTCAGACACTTCACTGCAGCTCGGCCCCACCCCCTCTTTCTCCTGAGTGGCTAACTGACTTTGAACGCAGCAGGAGCCAATAGCACCGCTGCTGTGTCTCAGCCAGTAAGGAGGGAGAGTCCCGGACTGCTGAGGCACTCGTGTACATCGCTGGATAGAGATGGGGCTTAGGTAGGTATTAGGGGGGCTGCTGCACACAGAAGGTTTTTTATCTTAATGCATTAAGATAAAAAATCTTCTGCTTTCTTTATAATACATCACGGGATACAGAGCACCATAATAATGACTATGTGGGTTATACGCTTACCTTTAGGTGATTGGACATTGGCAACCAATAGTAAGACGGTTCCTCCCATATAACCCCTCCTATACCGGAAGTACCTCAGTTTTTTCGCCAGTGTCTTGAAGGTGATGGTCATGGCTGTTGAAGCTCTTCAAATTTCTTAAAAAAAATGTCCCACTGAGGACGTTATAATCGGATCCATTCGGATGTCTTAACAAGCTAAAGTGGATGGTGCCCGAACTCGGTTCAAGAACGAGGTATTACTTGTAATGTGTCCTATATAGGCGCTGGACCCTTGTTAAGTTGGTATTCCTGGTCAATCTTGCCCAAGGTAAACCAGAAAGGGTGCTTTACAGGTCCAGGGGTGTGGACCCCAATATATGAGGGACCCGGTCCCTGAAGGTCCTTAGAGGCGCTACCCGCTGTGATGGGGGAAGATTGGGCCTGGTAAGACAGGCCCTGCTGCTTGGGATGGTGAGTACTCCCTTTGGGATTTTTGATAGAGATAGAGATAGAGAGAGATATTGGAGGTCGAGAGATATTAGAGGTCGACCGATATGGGTTTTTCTCTGGCCGATGCCGATATTTAGAAATCTCGGTGGCCGATGACCGATATGTGATGCCGATTTTTTTTTTTGGGCCGATATATTAGGCCGATTTTTTTTTTTTTCCCCCCTTCATCTCATAAAATCTAACAGTTAGACCCCTTTAACACTGGGGCGTTTTTCAGGCGCTTTTGGGCTAAAAATAGCACCTGTAAAGTGCCTGTAAAACGGCTCCCCTGCAGTCTCAGTGTGATATCCCGAGTGCTTTCACACTGAGGCGATGCGCTGGCAGGATGTTAAAAGAGAAGTCCTGCAAGCAACATCTTTGGAGCAGTGTATACCACTCCTCCACCACTCCTGCCCATTGAAATAAATGCGCACCGCTGCCGAAGCGCCTACAAAGCATTTCGGCAGCGGCGCATTTAACCCCTTCCTCGGCTGCTAGCTGGGTTATAAGCGCCCTGCTTGCAGCCGAATAGCGCCGCTAAAATGACGGTAAAGCGCCGCTAAAACTAGCAGCGTTTTACCGTCAACGCATGCCCGCTCCAGTGTGAAAGCAACCTTGAGTGATACAGAAATTTTTTTACATTTAAACATTTATTAAACAAAAAAACCTCCAATCAGTTCACTTGTATGTAGAATTTAGAAAAAAAAACCTATATCTTAAATATTAAATATACAAAAACAGGTAATCAAAACTTTTGGACGAAAGAAAATGGGCTAACTTTACTGCTTAGTTTTTTTTTATTTATTAATGTATTTTTTTTTTTTTTTAAATTACGTTTGAAAGACCGCTGCGCAAATACCGTGTGACATAAAATATTGCAACAACTGCTATTTTATTCCCTAGGGTCTCTGCTAAAAAAAATATATATAATGTTTGGGGGTTCTAAGTGATTTTCTAGCAGAAAATACAGGATTTTTACTTGTAAGCAACAAATGTCAGAAAAGATTTAGTCTTTAAATGGTTAAACTGAGAGCTTCTACACACAGAATTTAGTTCATTCATAAGTGTAAACATTGTATCCTTCAGGTTCTTTTTATCAGATTTGGCAGGCTGCCCAGAGGAGGGGAGAAGTCGCTTCACAGAAGATTTCAGGCAACTTGCACTGACTTCTATTACAGCACCTGTAACTTGCACTGCACTGACTGCTATTACAGAAGTCATTTGCAAGTCGCGCTGAAGTTACATCGGCCTTTTTTTATCAGCACAATCGAGCGATGCCGATTAAGTAAAAAACACCAAATATCGGTCGACCTCTAATAAAGAAATATATATATTTAATGTATGTATGTCCCTTTGAAACTGCTGGTAACCTTGAGCCTGTGTCTGTCATTACAGATGGCTGGTTTGGCACGCATTTTTGAATACTGGTGTGCGCGAGTATGCGCGCGGCGTGCCTGCCGCCGGAGCGTGTGCACCCCTAGTGTGCACCGCTACTGTGCGCGTCGCTGATGCGCCGCATGCGTCAGGACGGCGCATGCGGTGGGCGTGCCGCCGGTCGCTGATGCGCGTGCTCACTCTCAAGCTAATGCTTTATAGGCATGGAGCGCCTGACGTGCGCGTGGACAACACAGAGTGGTAGTTAGGTACGTGAGTCTGGTGGTCTTGGACACAGTGGTGACAGGTTAAAAGGCTGGTTATAGTTTGTGGGGAGTACTCCTTTTCTTTCTCGTGTGTAAGCAATGTCTTCCAGAAAACGAGGTATAGGGAACAAGGCTAGCACAGGGGTAAGGGTACCTCCTTTAAAAACAGGAGACCAACCCCATGCTGATGCAGCCTCAGTTTCTCCTGAAAGACCTGCGGCATCTGGCCTGGCTGAGCCATTGCATTTGACAGGCATAGTGGCCACTACCAATATACCTGCCTCGGCTTATGTTACAAAGGAGGATTTGGCATCTGCCTTAGCGGGCCTTGAGGGCAAAATAGCTGGCATGATTGCCTCTGTAACACAGGGGGGGAGGAAACGTAATTGATCTCCCTCCCCTGAGCCTGGGCCAAGTGGAGAGTCACTAGAGCACCAGGACTCTTATAGCCAGATGGGTCCAGGTGATCTGGAACCAGAATGGGCGGAGGATTTGGAAGAGGTGGTCATGAAGGAAGGAGAGGCTGAAGGATCCTCGGCCGAGGACTCGGGCTCTGAAGAGCCAATTTCAGCCTCCCATTCCCAAAAATTGTTTATCCAATCTCTAATTGAGATGATACGAATTGGGTTTAAGTTACCCCCGGTTCAGGAGTCTGCACTCTCCTGTTCTACTTTGGGATCTTTGCGACCTCAGCAAATTTCCCAAGCGTTCCCTTTGCATCCGTTACTGGAGCAGGTGGTTTACGCGGACTGGGAGCACCCTGACAGGATATACTGTCTTATATCCTAGGGAGGAGAAGTTCAGGAAGAAATGGAGCACACCTTTGGTGGACACTGCCATAACTTCTGTAAATAAAAGTTTAACCTGTCCAGTGGATAATGCCCATTTATTCAAGGATCCGGCTGATAAAAAGCTAGAGTCCTTATTAAAGGCCTCCTTTTCGGTGGCTGGTGCAGCAGTTGCAGCTATTGGGATTTGCCAATCCCTAAAGGATCGCTTTAAAAGGTTGGTAAGGAACATACCTTGCCTTATGTTTTGCAGTAGACGCATTGAAAGACTCAATCCAACAGATGTCTCGTTTTGCTTTACTGTCAGTTCATATGCGCAGAGTCTTGTGGCTAAAGAACTGGTCTGCTGAGACGCCATGTAAAAGGCTACTCGCAGCTTTTCCATTCCATGGAGAGCGCTTGTTTGGCGAGGATCTGGATGAATATATCCAAAAGATCTCTGGAGGAAAGAGTGCCCTACTCCCTATTAAAAAGAAAGGGAAGCAACCCTCTTATAAGATTCCCAATGCTCCAGGACCTAGTGCTTCTTCCCCTAAACGGTATCGATGGCCACAGCCGTATGGCTTTAAAAGACCCCAGGGTCAGAAGAAGCCTTGGTCCCAAAAGCCACCCAAGCCCAGCTCCAAGTCTACCTTGTTAAGGGGCGCCCCCGCTCTCACGGGTGGGGGGCAGGCTTCGGTTGTTTGGGGAGGCCTGGGAAGAACTGGTTCAGGACAGATGGGTCATTTCCACGGTAAAATACGGTTACAGAATAGAGTTCCGGGAGATCCCCCCCCAAATCGGTTTCTGTACTCAAGGGTTCTGTCGGATCCAGAGAAAAGAGGATGCCTATTCCTAGCTTTACACCATCTGCTGATGCAGGGGGTAATTGTAAAGGTTCCGCACGAGGAAAGATTCAAGGGGTTTTATTCACTTATTTACCGTGCCGAAACCAAATGGGGAAGTAAGGCCCATTCTGGACCTCAAGGCTCTCAACTTCTTTGTAGACGTCCGATCCTTCCGCATGGAGTCGGTTTGTTCAATAATAAAATCCCTGAGAAAGGGAGACTATTTAGCGTCCATAGATATCAAGGACGCGTACCTTCATGTGACGATCTTCGGTCCACATCAAAGGTTCTTACGCTTCGCTGTAGAGGGCAGTCATTTCCAATTTGTGGCACTACCTTTCAGACTGGTCACAGCCCCCAGGGTCTTCACAAAAATTCTGGCCCCAATGTTGGCTTCCCTAAGGTCTCAGAAGGTCTCCGTAGTAGGATATCTGGACGATCTTCTTCTAAAAGAATGCTCTCGCCCCATACTAGTTCAAAACGTGTCAAGAACAGTTCGGGTTTTACAACGCCTAGGTTGGATGCTAAATATGGACAAGTCAGCTCTTTGTCCGACTCAAGCCTTGGTGTATCTGGGTCTGGTCTTGAACACCGCCCAAGAAAAGGTGTTTCTTCCTCCCTTAAAGGTCGCCTCCATAGTGGAACTTGTACAGAAGGTAAAAAAAGATCTAACACCTTCTATTCGGCTGTGCATGAGGTTATTAGGCAAGATGGTGTCATCCTTCAGCGCAGTGCCATATGCACAGTTCCACTCCAGGGTGTTCCAGAACAGTATTCTAAAGGCCTGGGACAAGTCAGCTCGAACCTTGGATCAGCCTATGGTTCTATCTCCACAGGTTCTATGGAACCTCTCTTGGTGGTTAAGAACCAGCAACTTGAAAAGAGGGAAATCTTTCCCACCGGTAGCCTGGAAAGTCGTAACCACGGACGCCAGTCTTCTCGGCTGGGGAGCAGTCCTAGAGGAAGCGTCTGTTCAGGGAATATGGTCTCAGACAGAAAGGACCCTGCCCATCAATCTATTGGAGATTCGGGCAGCTCGTCTAGCTCTGCGATTCTGGACTTCCATATTGCGGGGTCTTCCTGTCAGAGTCCAGTCCGACAACTCCACGGTAGTGGCATATGTTAACCACGAGGGAGGTACCAGGAGTCGAGCAGCCCAACGAGAGGTAGATCATATATTGACTTGGGCAGAAAAACATGTGCCGTTTCTGTCGGCAGTGTTTATTCCGGGGGTGGACAATTGGCAGGCGGATTTCCTAAGTCGCCAGAAATTGTTACCAGGGGAATGGTCCCTGCATCCCGAGGTTTTTCTACAGATCTGCCAATACTTAGGGACCCCAGATGTGGATCTGCTGGCATCCAGATTCAATGCCAAACTGGACAGGTTTGTATCCAGGACGAAGGATCCGCTTGCTGTTGGGATAGACGCTTTAGTAGTTCCTTGGGATCAGTATTCTCTGATATATGCTTTCCCTCCGATTCAAATCCTGCCACACTTACTACGCATAATACAGAAGGAATGAAAGACTGTGATCTTAGTGGCCCCAGCGTGGCCCAGGAGATCATGGTACTCGGAGATTGTGAAGTTGGCAGTAGGGGACCCATTAGTCCTTCCTTGCCGTCCAGATCTGTTGTGTCAAGGGCCCATATTCCATCCTTCTTTACGGTTGCTGAATTTGATGGCCTGGCTATTGAGACCAGAATATTGAAAGACCGTGGTATCATGGGTTCAGTCTTGTCTACTTTGATAAATGCTAGAAAGTCAGTTTTTTTAGAGCTATCTATTATAGAGTCTGGAAGTCGTACATTTCTTGGTGTGATTAAAGGAAATGGAACCCTCGTAGGTATAGGATTGGAAGGGTTCTCGCCTTTCTGCAAGCAGGAGTAGACTTGCAGCTCGCTTTAGGGACAATTAAAGGACAGATTTCGGCCTTATCGGTCTTTTTCCAAAGATCAATTGCATCCCATTCTTTGGTGCGAACCTTTGTCAAGGGTGTAACACACTTGAGACTGCCGGTTAGACCATCCTTATGTCCCTGGGACCTAAATTTGGTACTGTCAGCCTTACAGAGTCAACCGTTTGAACCTATTAGGCATATTCCTTTTGTCCTATTGACCAGAAAATTTGTTTATTTGGTGGCTATAACATCGGCTAGAAGGATGTCAGAATTGGCCGCCCTTTCTTGCAAAGAACCTTTTATGATTCTTCATCAGGACAGAGTGGTCATGCGCCCTCGTCTGGAATTTCTACCAAAGCTGGTTTCCAAATTTCATTTGAATCAGGATATCATTTTACCTTCCTTTTTTCCAAACCCTAAGACTAGGAAGGAAAGGTCGCTTCACTCACTGGATTTGGTGAGGGCGATAAAGGTTTACTTGGAAATGTCAGCTCTCTTTCGGAAGACTGACTGACTGTTTTTTTGTCTTGCCTGAAGGTCCTAAAAAAGGACAGCCGGCAACAAGTTCAACTATATCCATGTGGATTCCTCAGACTATTATCCAAGCATATGAATTAAAGCGCAGGGTTCCACCCCGGGATTTAAAAGCACATTCCACTAGAGGGATTGGTGCATCATGGGCAGTACGCAAACAAGTGTCTATGGCTCTGGTTTGCAAAGGGGCCGCTTGGTCTTCAGTTCATACGTTCACCAGGTTTTACAAGGTGGATGTGAGATCTCAAAAAGAGGCTGTTTTTGGCCACAGCGTGTTGCAGGCAGCTTTATAGTCTCAGGCCCGTTGGGCTTAGGGATAATGTGTTCCCCCCCTCTCAGGTGCATTGCTTTAGGATATTCCACATAGTCATTATTATGGTGCTCTGTGTCCCATGATGTACGATAAAGAAAATTGGATTTTTAAAACAGCTTACCTGTAAAATCCTTTTCTTGGAGTACATCACGGGACACAGAGGTCCCTCCCCTTTTTCTGGGATCGTCATTGCTTGCTACAAAACTGAGGTACTTCCAGTATAGGAACGGTTATATGGGAGGAATCGTCTTACTATTGGTTGCCAGTGTCCAATCACCTAAAGGTAAGCGTATAACCCACATAGTCATTATTATGGTGCTCTGTGTCCCGTGATGTACTCCAAAAAAAGGATTTTACAGGTAAGCTGTTTTAAAAATCTGTTTTTTACAACCACTTTAAAGCGGAGGTCTGGCCAAAAAAAAAAAAAGCCAGCAGCTACACATACTGCAGCTGCTGGCTTTTAGAAATAGGACACTTACCTGTCCTGGAGTCCAGCGATGTCAGCACCGCAGCTGATGTTTCCATCAGGTGTCGGGTGCTGCCACCGCCATTGTGGGTATAGGAACCTGGCAGTGTAGCCTTACGGCTTCACGCCGGAAACCCTACTACCCATGCCCGAGGCCCCGCTCCTCTCTCCTACTGGCCCGGCGACAGGTGGAGGAGGAGGGAGCCCCATGGTGACGTTATGAGCCGCGGCACGGACTCCCGGAAGTGGGAACAGGATACCTGTTTTCCCTCTCCCCCGAAAAGTGCCAATTGTGGCACCGGAGGGGGAGAGGAGACAAATGAGCAGAAGTTCCACTTTTGGGTGGAACGCCGCTTTAAGTTAAAACTGAACAGTATTTCCAATGTATATTATTATAGACTTGACAGTTATTTGAATGGCTAACATTGCCAGCCTTATGTTTGTTTTTGTTTTTTTTGTTTAATTGTCTTCCCATCTTGGGAAGATATTGGCTAGTGTTTGAACGGTAGCTCCTGGCATCATTATATAGACCGGGGGTCTTCAAACTGCAGCCCGGGGGCATATACGGCCGTTTGTTTGCCTTTATCCAGCCCTTCGGGGTACTATTCCTCCCACTGATGTGAAGCACTGTTCACTGTTGCTCAGTGACACCAGCATTGGGGCATAATTCCTACCACTGACCTAAATGGGGTGCTATTTTTCCCACTGACACTAACAGTTGGGCACTATTGCTCACTCCAAATACCGAAGATGGGGCATAGTGTTGTTGGCTCATGGCTTATTTTACTGACTTCTTGCCATACAGTGCTACATCCATTTGCTACAAATTTACACTGATTTATTGTATATGGAGAAATAGAAGCAAACACAATATGGCTCCATGCATACTATAAGCATAACCACTTGCTTATTGGGCAATTAAACCCCCCTCCTGTCCAAACCAATTTTCAGCTTTCAGCGCTGATGCACTTTGAATGACAATTGCGCGGTCTTACAACACTGACATTTTTATAATTTTTTTTTCCAATAGAGCTTTCTTTTGGTGGTATTTGATAACTTTTGCGGTTTTTATTTTTTGTTAAAAAAATTTAAAAGATCGAATGAAAAAAAAAAATTATATTTTTTTTCATATTTTGTTATAAAATTTTGCAAACAGGCCTTCATTGATGTACACTGATGAGGCGGCACTGATGGGTGGCAGTGATGGGCACTGATGGGTGGCAGTGATGGGCACTGATGGGTGGCAACAATTTGCACTGATCAGCACTAGTTGGTTACACTGATAGGCAGCACTGCTAGGTGGCACTGATTGGTGGCACTGGTTGGTTACACTGATAGGCAGCACTGCTAGGTGGTACTGATTGGTGGCACTGGTGGGCATTGATAGGGGGCACTGGCAGGTGGCAATGGCAGATGGTACTGGCAGGGGGTACTGGTGGCACATATGAGGCAGAATTGCCTCTTCCTCTTCGGGACAGATGTCCCTTGCACATAAGCAGGTGATCGGCTTTTTTTCCCTCCTCACGCCGTCAGCGTGAGGAGAAAAAAAAAACGATTACTGAGCTTATGTTTACATCATGTGATCAGCTGTCATTGGCTGACAGCTGATCAAATGGTAAGGGGCTGTGATCGGCCACTTACTCGAATCTGTGATTACCCGAATCTCAGTGACTGTAGCTGAAGCTTTGAAAACAGTTTTAGACTAAAATTGTGTGCATGGACACATAAAATAACCCTATTTGCTTCTAGAAACAGAAAAAAATTCTCAAAAGCTGCTTCAAGGAGTGTTTTTTTAAGCTAGAGTGTATCTCAAAATGACCTGAAGTGAGTTATCTAATTGCATATGTCACCTCTCTTGTCAGTGGGAGAGGATCATTTTTATTCTACTTAAATTTTCCTGTTCAATCCATATACTGACTCCAGCAATTTTACAGATTACCTTTTTATGTAGCATACTATTTAGGGGGTTTGGTGATAACCGTCCCTCTAAATAACACTGCCATAACATAGTCCTAAAATAAATAATTTATTTCTAAAACCTTTATATTTTTGTCCTGGCATATAGTACAGCAAATGTTATACACATTTATTTAAAACGTGTTCATTTCCAGATTGTATTCCAATTACTTTTTGCCTACTCTCCTTAATCTGAACATTCTAGAAGGTTGTAAACTAACTTTGTGCAGATCTCCATACATTTACTACTTGAATTCTGTGACAAGTAGTAAATGAGTATTTACTTATGTCCTGTGAGTAGACACTGCTGTGTCAGACATCTCAGAGGCTGCTGTTTGAACTACGGAGGTGCTGAGAGGAGAAGATTCAGGAGGCATAGTCAGTAAATGAATCACAGCTTGCAGGCAGCAAAGTACCCTAGGGTATAATCTCATTTATTATATTGCACTTGAATGAGGTATGTTATGCTAATTAGGAACGTTTACACTTAGGCCTCTTTCACGCAAACAATTCGTTCAAGTCCGCCTGTCAGCTTTTTAGGCGGACCTGAACGGACCCTCCATAGACCTCTATGCGGCGTCAGATGTCAGTGGTGACATGTCCGCTGACATCCGACCCGCTAAGATCCGAAAAAGTGTAACGGAGGAAAAACCTACTTTTCCATCCGTTATCGGATCGGGTGACGACGGACCCTACGGTCCGTCATCATCCTATCCCCCATAGGGGAGAGCGGCGCTCTGACAGGTCCGTCGCTGCACAGTGTGCAGAGACAGACCTGTCATCTGCCTGCTCAGCGCGGATCGGCGGAGCGATCCCCGCTGAGCAAGCGGATGTTCACGAGGCGGATCATCATGGATCCGTGCCGTGTGAAAGAGGCCTTATACATATTAGTCATACCAGTGGAGACATACCCATATAAAGAGCGATTTGGGTTTTTTCACCCTTCAGGATATAGGGAGCGCCACCAACTCAATTCTTGCTATTATTTGTTTTCTAGCCCCCTAATAGGGGACTTAGTAGGGGGGGCTGCAAACCTATTATTTTTGTCCTAAGCGCGGATCTATATTTGCTTTAACTCCAATGTAAGAATGCATATAAAAGCAAAGGAGAAGGCCTTCAAAAAAAAATACAAGGCTGAGGGATTATTATCCGCATTTAGACTTTACAAAGAAGGCAACAAGGCATGTAAGGGTGCAATTAGGGCGGCTAAGATAGAACACAAAAGACACTTAGCGGAGGAGAGCAAAAAAAATCCCAATAAATTTTTTAAGAATATAAACAGTAAAAAAGGGAGGACAGACCATATTGGCCCCATAAAGAATGAGGAAGGAAATCTGGTTACAAAAAGAATAGGGAGATAGCGAAGGTATTGAATTTATTCTTCTCAGTCTTCATGAGGGAATCGGCTTCAGCAACCAAAACTGCAGTGTTTATCCTCATGACACATTACAGGAAGCACCCACATGGCTAACAGAGGACAGAATTAGAAATAGACTTGGAAAACTTAACATTAATAGGTCACCGGGACCAAATGGCTTGCACACGAGGGTCCTGGGGGAACTCAGTCAAGTAATTACCAGACCATTGTTCCTAATTTTTACTGACAGTCTACTGACTAGAATTGTACCAGCTGATTGGAGAAAAGCCAATGTAGCTCCAATATTTAAAAAGGGCCAAAATACATCCCTGGGAATTAGACTAGTTAGCCTAACATCAATAGTATGCAAGCTCTTGGAGGGGATGATGAGGGACTATATAAAATATTTTCTTTATGAAAACTGTATCAGCAGTAATTGGCATGGATTCATGAAGAATCGTTCTTGTCAAACCAATCTATTAACATCTAGATAAAGGAAGGCCTGTAGACGTGGTATACCTGGATTTTGCAAAAGCATTTGGCACAGTTCCTCATAAACGTTTACTGTACAAAGTAAGGTCCGTTGGCACTGACCATAGGGGTGAGTACATGGATTGAAAACTGGCTACAAGGGCGAGTTCAGAGGGTGGTGATAAATGGGGAGTACTCAGAATGGTCAGGGTGGAAAGTGGGGTCCCCCAGGGTAATGTGGTGGGACCAATCCTATTTAATTTGTTCATAAAGGACCTGGAGGATGGAGCAAACAGTTAATTCTCTGTATTTGCCGATGATACTAAGCTAAGCAGGGTAATAACTTTGCCGCAAGATGTGGAAACTTTGCAAAAGATCTCAACAAATGAATGGGGTGGGCAACCAAATGACAAATGAGGTTTAATGTGGAAAAAATTAAAATAATGCATTTGGGTGGCAAAAATATGAATGCAATCTACTCATTGAGGGGAGAACTTCTGGGGAATCAAGGATGGAAAAGGACCGGGGGGTCCTTGTAGATGATGGGCTCAGCAATGACATGCAATGCCAATCTGATGCTAACAAAGCAAACATAATATTGGCATGCATAAAAAGGGGATTAACTCAAGAGATAAAACGATAATTCTCCCACTCTACAAGACTCTGGTCCGGCCACACCTAGACTATGCTGTCCATTTATGGGCACCAGTCCTCAAGAAGGATGTGCTGGAAATGGAGCGAGTACAGAGAAGGGCAACAAAGCTAATAAAGGGACTGGAGGATATTAGTTATAAAGAAAGGTTACGAACACTGTACTTATTCTCTCTGGAGAAAAGATGCTTGAGAGGGGATATGATTTTAATTTACAAATACCATACTGGTGACCCCACAATAGGGATAAAACTTTTCCGTGGAAGGGAGTTTAATAAGACATGTGGCCACTCATTAAGATTAGAAGAAAAGAGATTTAACCTTAGACTGCATAGAGGGTTCTTTACTGTAAGAGCGGCAAGGATGTTGAATTCACTTCCACAGGTGGTGGTTTCAGCGGGGAGCATCGATGGTTATAAAAAACTATTAGATAAGCACCTGAACGACCATAACATACAAGGATATACAATGTAATACTGACATAAAATCACACACGTAGGTTTGACTTGATGGACTTGTGTCTTTTTTTCAACCTCACCTACTATGTTACTATTACTGTGCTAATGCTATAAAACGAAAGTGGATTCTGTGATCCCCTTTAACGGAGCTTGTTTAAATCCACAACTGCTGTTAATTTGTTTATATACTTTATGCTTTTTTTTGGTGGAGTAACTAATAGTGCGTTGATCTACCTATTTTGTGTTTTTCATGTTATTCCTATATTAATAATAATTACATATTTTCTCCATTCTTGTATGTCAAGAAAAAATCAGAATTTTGCTTGATGAACTTTGGGATTGTATAGAGTCCTCAACCGAAAACGGTGATGAGGATAAACCAATGTTAGGTAAGAACTTAACGTTTTCCAAATGTTGCTTTTAGTTTTATTTTAAAATGGTCTGTAAATAAATTCAAACTTTTTTGCTTATTTTTCAAGCATATTACTGTTGTAAATGTGCTGCAGTTAAGAGAACAAGAAATGTAAGCAATGATATGTTAAACTCTTCCTGCTCATTATTTGTTTAAAAATGTTCCCTAGCACAATGCCTCATGCTGGCAATATGCTTAAAAACATTCAATGTACACAGGCCTATACCTACCTACACAGAAGGGCACAGCCATGTATGCACGCCTATACCTACCTACACAGGGGGGCACAGCCATGTATGCACGCCTATACCTACCTACACAGGAGGGCACAGCCATGTACACAGGCCTATACCTACCTACAAGGGGGCACAGCCATATACACAGGCCTATAACTACCTACAGAAGCGGGCACACCCATGTACACAGGCCTATACCTTCCTACAGATGGGGGGCACTGCCATGTGCACAGGCCTATACCTTCCTACAGAGGGGGGCACTGCCATGGACACAGGCCTATATTTACCTACACAAGGGGGCACAGCCATGTACACAGGCTTATAACTACTTACAGAGGGGGGCACTGCCATATACAGAGGAGAGTCAGGTACAGAAGAGAGGAGAGCCGTGTGCAGGGGAGAGCCGGTTGCAGAGTATAGCAGGTGCAGAGGAGGGCACAGCCATATACAGAGGAGAGCCAGGTAGAGAGGAGGGCACAGCCCTGCACACAGGCCTATACCTACCTAAATACACAGGAGGGCACAGCCCTGCACACAGGCCTATACCTACCTATATACACAGGAGGGCACAGACATTTTCACTGTGCCCTCCTCTGTACATGGCTCTCCTCTGTACATGGCTCTCCTCTGCACATGCCTCTCCTCTGCACATGCCTCTCCTCTGCGCTGTACCTGGCTCTCCTCTGCGCTGTACCTGGCTCTCCTCTGTGCCTGGCTGTGCCCCCCCCTGTGTAGGTAGGTATCGGCCTGTGTACACGGCTGTACCCCACTGTGTAGGTAGATAAAGGCCTGTAGACACACAGAGAAGGTGACACCTCCTAGTGGTACAGGCCCTCGCTAAGGCCTCCTCTCAGTAACAGGGACATCATGGTAACAGATGATTAGCAGTGCCGTGTCCTCTCTCTATGTCTCCCCATTTCCCTCTGCCGAGTGGCCCTCACTCCACCTCCATCTCCTCACTGGTAGCCACCTGTAGGTGTCCTGTCGAATAATGCCTCCCATCAGATAAGGCATCTGATGAACCGCGCATGTGCAGCAATGGCTCTGTATGGCACGTGATGACTCTGTACAACATGATGAAACTGTACGGCATGTGATGGCACTGTACGGCATGTGATCCTGTAATACTCTATTTACAATGAAGGAAACATTCTTGCTATGGGTTACTAGGTAATACACCATTAATGGGGGAGCAAAGCTCTGTCCATGTCTGAGGAGCTCTGTGCCTCAGTATGAAAATACAAGTAGATGTGAATGGAAAGTTTCAATGTCTCATATAAAAATCCAGATAGTCAGTAAAAGGATTAATTCACAATGTTAGCTCTGATTTTATTTCATTTTACTATACCAGTAATGCATGGAATGCCTGTGTGCTGTCACATCCATATTCTGCTTTAAAAATATATTGTTTTCACTCTGGTAGATAGTAATATGTAGAGGACATTTACATACACAGCACTATCGGTGACTTCTCCTACCTTAGTCACTGACTGAAGTGCTGATATCTCTGCCGATTCTTCTGACCATCGCAACAGATTGCAAAGGAGGAGGGAGGGGTGAGCAGCTATGCTCTGTGAAGTCTTGGGAGCGAGCAGAGAGCCGACATCAATCAAGCAAGATGATAGGAAATCCAGACTCCAGAGCCAGACCATTGTCGGTATGACGCTGTATGAAAGTCTGTAGACCCTTCCACGGACATTTAGCTCGTTTTTAACAGAATGGGGCACTTCTGAGAGGGCTGGAAAGATTTTTAAATATCAGCAGCTCGCATAGAATAGATGTAAGCAAAAAAAGGAAACCCATACTTCTCTTTTAATGATCTAGAGGTTGGTTTCCCACTTTCCCTTCACACCAGTGATTTCTGTGCTTCACAGTCGAGAAACTTTCCAGTTTTGTTGCTTTAACCTTTGGACTTAGGGTCTGAGGGTCTTCGTCAAGGTCTGAGGGTCTTCGTCAAGGTCCTGGACCCAGTACTGGCTAGCCAGGGGAATTTCCATCATATTTTACTTAAAATAGTTTTAAACCTCAGACATGAAATATGAGCAAAGTATATCCTTCTATAGAATATCCTTCCTGTCACAATTAAGAGCAATATGTGTCGTTTTTGACTGCTGCTTTTATTCCTCTCTGACACCAAGAGAAAAAAGGTGACAGGAAAGGGAACTCCAGCTAATTAACAGCCTCAGCTCTGTTCTTGTGTGCTGTATGAAGAGGGGTGTGTCCCTTCCCTTCAATCAGCTCTTAGAACTCTCCTCACTGAGTGTAACTTGAGCTCTACCACTAGTCTTTAACCATTTAACAACCGGCCCATAGACGAATGACGGCTACAGGGCAGTTCGATAACTCTGGGAGGGAGTACTATGACGTGCTCCCGCGCACCCCCTTGGAGGACCCGGTGGATCGCGGTAAATGGCCGCTGACGGCAGCCGTTTACCATGTGATCGCTTTGTCAAAGAACGAACGATCACGTGTAAACAAACTGGCGTGATATCCGGTTTCTCTCCCCTCTCCGTACAGTGAGAGGGGAGTGGTCGGATGCAGCAGTGCTGTGGGCTGCTCAGTGACAACTGCAGCCTAATACAGCCATCCATCCCTCTGTAGTAGCCATCCACACTGCAGCCTCTGCCATCCATCCATCCCTCTGTATTAGCCATCCACACTGCAGCCTCTGCAATCCATCCATCCCTCTGTAATAGCCATCCACGCTCATCCATCCCGCCATCCACGCTCATCCATCCCACCATTCATACTCATCCATCCATGCTCATCCATCCCTCTGTCATACTTATCCACCCATCCATGCTCAGCCATCCATACTCAGCAATACTCATCCATCCATCCATGCTCAGCCATACTCAGCCGTACCCCGCCGTACTCAGCCATACTCAGCCATACCCAGCTGTACCCAGCCATGCTCGGCGATACCCAGCCATACTTAGCTGTACCGAGCTGTGCCCAGCCATATTCTGTATGTGGCCAAGCTGTGGAAGTCTCCCACATATGGTATTGCCATACTCAGGAGGAGTAGGAGAATCTATTTTGGAATGTCATTTTTGGCATGTACATGCTATGTGTTAGAAATGGGTATAAAAAAAATATTGCGCTAACAGATACAGTATATAAAAGGAGCTGTGACTACAGAGTGTTATACGACACCAATCAGAAATACAAAACAAAAAAGTCGCGCTAGTTTTAAAAGTGATATAGGGCTCCCAGTGCTAGGTACCACAAATCACAATAGTGATACTACATAACTAAGTCAAAATATTTAAAGTGCAAATTGAAGTGCTATGAATATACATCAAGGAACAAATACAATCAAAGAAATGTGCAAATGCAGAGGAAATTCAGTTGAGAATGTCCATAGACTGAGTGCAGTAGAAAAAAACAAAAACAATTACATGTGTAATGAATAATTAAAAAATGGAAAAGAGTCCATAATGCAAAAAACAAATCCCAAGGTGATGCGTAATGACATTCCACACTGCAGTGACAAGTGCAAAGAAGAAACCTCCACCATGAAAAAACACTGCCGCTTACCAGAAAGCGTCGGTGCCTTGTTATAGGGGATCGCGCTGAGCAGATGGCTGTAACCCCAGCCTCGGATCTCACAGGCAGGCACTGGATACCTCAGCGTCAGTGGGGATCGTCAGCAAAAATCTCAGCAGGGCAATGTAATCACCTTCCTATATAGCATTGATTGGATTATTATATCTTGCCTGAAAGGTAGTGGCCAGATTCTGGCTCTCTCCTTACGCCCCTCTTAATTTAGACTCTTATAGGCATTGAGATTGAACTGTACAAATCAGTGCTTTTAGCTTGAATTATGTAAAAGTCTCAGACTTTTACATAATTCAAGCTAAAAGCACTGATTTGTACAGGAGATTTTTAAGGGTAAAAATTTGTCGCCATTCCACGAGCGGGTGCAGTTTTGAAGCGTGACATGTTTGGTATCAATTTACTCGGCATAACATTATCTTTCACAATATAAAAAAAAATGGGCTGATTTTACTGTTGTCTTATATTTTATTTCCAAAAAGTGTATTTTTTCCAAAAAAAAAGTGCGCTTGTAAGACCGCTGCGCAAATATGGTGTGACAAAGTATTGCAACGACCACCATTTTATTCTCTAGGGTGTTAGAAAAAAATATATATATAATGTTTGGGGGTTCTAGGTAATTTTCTTGCAAACCCCCCCTTGATTTTAACTTGTAAACACCAAATCTCAAAACGAGGCTCAGTCCTTAAGTGGTTAAACTTTACTGCACTATTGTCAGCTTGGCACCTCTTTTCTTCCCCCCTCCCTCTCTCTTTTGCAGTGTTCTGGTTCCCTGCCCGTTCCCAGCCCGTTCCCAGCCAGTCAGTCATTAATTCGTTACAGACTCATACCTCCGGGATTGCCACATTCATGTGTTTGTTTTTGTTTTTAAGCTTTATGCACTATTGACACATTCAAACTTAGTTCCATCTACTGTGGTGCCTAATTTAGATTTTAATAACTATGCACAACTGTTTTTTTTATTCAGATTTCACAAGTTAAAGCGGAGTTCCACCCAAAATGTCATCTTTATTTAAATAATTACCTTTATGCTCGCATAACATTTGGGCAAAAAAATTTTTTTTTCCTTACTTTATCTGTCCTGTTGGCATGGGGTCCCCAGTAATCTGCTATATCCGGGCCGCGGCTCTGTATGTCATATCCCGCACCTTACCCGGGAAGAGAGTCCTAGTGGGCTTCACATGCCCGCAATCAAGATGGAAGCGCTCAGGAAGATGAAAACTAAGGTAATAAATGATTATGGATTTGACCCGTGCTAATGATTGATTAAACTATAGTGAGAGCTACTGCCTCCACCGCAACGCCTACCTAAATGGGGTCTGAGTGAAAAAAATAATAGAATGATTCTAGTGGTTGTGGCGCTTCTCTGTTGAAAATATAATGCAATGAGACCTTTGTTGTTGTGAATCATTCCATCAAGTAAAATAAATATAAAGTGACAAGTGCTTCTATCCTTAGCAAATATGACATGTTTTAATTATATAAGAAAACGTATTATATTATAAATATATATATATATATATATATATATATATATATAAATATATATATATGTATGTGTGTGTGTAATAATATTATCTTCACAGTATAATCTTTTATGAATTGGAGTGTACTAAGTGATAAATTAAGATAAAAATTGTGATGAAAAAATTCTTAATGTTAAATTCAAGTTCTAAATAATGATAATAAACTGTCTGGAAATGACAAAAAACGTCCTTCGAAAGTAAACAAAACAAAGTGACTGGTGCCTTATTCCTTTCAGTGCTTTTAGAAGGTATCTTATGGTGCAGGTACTTTAATCCGTGCTCTTTTTATATGAATTCACTTAACAGAGGGCTCTCTCTCTACTCCCTGTCAGTCCCATCCCCCCCAGTTAGAAACCTCTCCCTAGGATACAGTTAACCCCTTGATCGCCGCCTAGCGTTAACCCCTTCCCTGCCAGTGACATTTATACAGTAGTCAGTGGCTATTTTTAGCTCTGATTACTGTATAAATGTCAATGGTCCCAATAAAGTGTTGTGTGTCCAATCTGTCCGCCGCAATGTCGCAGTCCCACTAAAAATCACAGATCACCGCCATTAGTAGTAAAAAAAATAATAATAAAAAAGCCATAAATCTATTCCCTATTTTGTAGACGCTATAACTTGTGCGCAAACCAATCAATATACGCTTTTTTTTATACCAAAAATATGTAGAAGAATACATATTGGCCTAAACATATAAAGAAATTTGTTTTTTAAATTATTTTTTTTTGGGATATTTATTATAGCAAAAAATATTGCTTTTTTTTTTTTTTTTTTCATAATTGCCTGTCTTTTTTTCGTTTATAGCGCAAAAAATAAAAACCGCACAGCTCTATTTGTGGGAAAAAAAAGAACATAAAGAACATAAATTTTTGGGTACAACGTTGCATGACCACGCAATTGTTACGGCACTGCGACGCTTTAACTATCACAAAAAATGGCCTGGTTATTAGGGGGCAAATCCTTCCGGTGCTTAGGTGGTTAAAATATCATCAATATATCTGCAGTATAATTTTATGTTTGGCCTTGCCACACTAAAATCTTGTTGTTCTTCCCAGCTATTCATTAATATATTTGCCTTCCATGGTTACGTTTGTGCGTATTGATTTCCTCTAAACCAAAAATATTTGCTACTCATAGCCATCTCCAGACCTTCCAAAATATAGTTTATTTGTTCTTGTTTCATATCAGTATGTTTTTGCTATGCCCACTCTGCGCTGCTTAGACCATCTTTTTGTATTATATTCGTGTAGAGTGAGTTGACATCAGTTGTCACCAGGAATTCCCCTTCCCCTTCCTTAAAATGTTTTAACTCAGATATCAATTGTCTGCTATCTTTTAAATATGATCTTCCTTCTGATACTGGTGGTTGCAAGTACTGATCCAAATATTCTCCTAACCTTGAGAATAATAAGTCTATTCCACTTTTAACCACTTCAGCCCCGGAAGGTTTTACCCCCTTCCTGACCTTTTTACAATTCAGCACTGCGTCGCTTTAACTGCTAATTGCGCGGTCATGCAATGCTCTACCCAAACGAAATTTGCGTCCTTTTCTTCTCACAAATAGAGCTTTCTTTTGATGATATTTGATCACCTCTGCCGTTTTTATTTTTTGCGCTATACACGGAAAAAGACCGAAAATTTTGAAAAAAAATGATATTTTCTACTTTTTGTTCTAAAAAAAATCCAATAAACTCAATTTTAGTCATACATTTAGGCCAAAATGTATTCGGCCACATGTCTTTGGTAAAAAAAATGTCAATAAGTGTATATTTATTGGTTTGCGCAAAAGTTATAGCGCCTACAAACTAGGGTACATTTTCTGGAATTTACACAGCCTTTAATTTATGACTGCCTATGTCGTTTCTTGAGGTGCTAAAATGGCAGGGCAGTACAAAACCCCCACAAATGACCCCATTTTGGAAAGTAGACACCCCAAGGAATTTGCTGAGAGGCATGTTGAGCCCATTGAATATTCATTTTTTTTGTCCCAAGTGATTGAATAATGACAAAAAAAAAATTACAAAAAGTTGTCACTAAATGATATATTGCTCACGCAGGCCATGGGCATATGTGGAATTGCACCCCAAAATACATTTAGCTGCTTCTCCCGAGTATGGGGATACCACATGTGTGGGACTTTTTGGGAGCCTAGCCACGTACGGGGCCCCGAAAACCAATCACTGCCTTCAGGATTTCTAAGGGCGTACATTTTTGATTTTACTCCTCACTACCTATCACAGTTTTGAAGGCCATAAAATGCCCAGATGGCATAAAACCCCCCCAAATGACCCCATTTTGGAAAGTAGACACCCCAAGCTATTTGCTTTGAGGCATGTTGAGTCCATGGAATGTTTTATATTTTGACACAAGTTGCGGGAAAGTGACAAATTTTTTTATTTTTTATTTTTTTTTGCACAAAGTTGTCACTAAATGATATATTGCTCACACAGACCATGGGCATATGTGGAATTGCACCCCAAAATACATTTAGCTGCTTCTCCTGAGTATGGGGATACCACATGTGTGAGACTTTTTGGGAGCCTAGCCGTGCACGGGACCCCGAAAACCAATCACCGCCTTCAGGATTTCTAAGGGCGTACATTTTTGATTTTACTCCTCACTGCCTATCACAGTTTCGGAGGCCATGGAATGCCCAGGTGGCACAAACCCCCCCCCCCAAATTACCCCATTTTGGAAAGTAGACACCCCAAGCTATTTGCTGAGAGGCATGGTGAGTATTTTGCAGCTCTCATTTGTTTTTGAAAATAAAGAAAGACGAGAAAAAAAATTTTTTTTTTCTTTTTTCAATTTTCAAAACTTTGTGACAAAAACTGAGGTCTGCAAAATACTCACTATACCACTCAGCAAATAGCTTGGGGTGTCTACTTTCCAAAATGGGGTCATTTGGGGGGGTTTTTTGCCACCTGGGCATTCCATGGCCTCCGAAACTGTGATAGGCAGTGAAGAGTGAAATCAAAAATTTACGGCCTTAGAAAGCCTGAAGGCGGTGCTTGGTTTTTGGGGTCCCGTACGCGGCTAGGCTCCCAAAAAGTCTCACACATGTGGTATCCCCGTACTCAGGAGAAGCAGCAGAATGTATTTTGGGGTGTAATTTCACATATTCCCATGGCATGTTTGAGCAAAATATCATTTAGTGACAACTTTGCGCAAAAAAAAATAAAAAATTGTCTCTTTCCCGCAACTTGTGTCACAATATAAAATATTCCATGGACTCGACATGCCTCTCAGCAAATAGCTTGGGGTGTCTACTTTCCAAAATGGGGTCATTTGGGGGGGTTTTGAACTGTCCTGGCATTTTATGCACAACATCTAGAGGCTTATGTCACACATCACCCACTCTTCTAACCACTTGAAGACAAAGCCCTTTCTGACACTTATTGTTTACATAAAAAAATAATTTTTTTTTGCAAGAAAATTACTTTGAACCCCCAAACATTATTTTTTTTTTTAAAGCAAATGCCCTACAGATTAAAATGGTGCGTGTTTCATTTTTTTTTTCACACAGTATTTGCGCAGCGATTTTTCAAACGCATTTTTTGGGGAAAAACACACTTTTTTACATTTTAATGCACTAAAACACACTATATTGCCCAAATGTTTGGTGAAATAAAAAAGATGATCTTAGGCCGAGTACATGGATACCAAACATGACATGCTTTAAAATTGCGCACAAACGTGCAGTGGCGACAAACTAAATACATTTTTAAAAGCCTTTAAAAGCCTTTACAGGTTACCACTTTAGATTTACAGAGGAGGTCTACTGCTAAAATTACTGCCCTCGATCTGGCCTTCGCGGTGATACCTCACATGCATGGTGCAATTGCTGTTTACATTTGACGCCAGACCGACGCTTGCGTTCGCCTTAGCGCGAGAGCAGGGGGGACAGGGGTGCTTTTTTTTTTTTTTTTTTTTTTTTTTTTCATTATTATTATTATTTTTTTATCTTATTTTTAAACTGTTCCTTTCATTTTTTTTTTTTAAATCATTTTTATTGTTATCTCGGGGAATGTAAATATCCCCTATCATAGCAATAGGTAGTGACAGGTACTCTTTTTTTTTTGCAAAAATTGGGGTCTATTAGACCCTAGATTTCTCCTCTGCCCTCAAAGCATCTGATCACGCGAAGATCGGTGTGATAAAATGCTTTCCCAATTTCCCAATGGCGCTGTTTACATCCGGCGAAATCTAAGTCATAAAATGCTCGTAGCTTCCGGTTTCTTAGGCCATAGAGATGTTTGGAGCCACTCTGGTCTCTGATCAGCTCTATGGTCAGCTGGCCGAATCACCGGCTGCATTCTCAGGTTCCCTGTTGAGACAGGAGAGCCAGAGAAAAACACGGAAGACGTTGGGGGGGGGGGGGGGCATTCCCTCCCACGGCTTGTAAAAGCAGTCTAGAGGCTAATTAGCCGCTAGGATTGCTTTTACATGAAAGCTGACCGCTGGCTGAAAAGAATGATACCAAGATGATACCTAAACCTGCAGGCATCATTCTGGTATAACCACTCAGTCATGAATGGCGTACCTGAAGACAAAAAAATGGTTAACAATAAAGCACAGTGAACGGTAAGGTATAAAAAATTGCATACCTGAAAAGCAAACATGATAAAACATAATAACAATAAAACATTGCAGAATAGAATACAGTAAAAAAGAGCAGAACAATAGAGAGAGAATAGAGAGAGAGAGAACAATAAAACGCCAACTATTTTTTTTTTATTTTATATTTTTGTTTGTGTTTTTTTTTTTTTTCACTTTTTTTTGTAACTAACTTTTATAACTGTAACCGGTTCCAGGTTCGGGTCTCTCAAAATGCGATGGCATCTTGGGAGACCCTGTGAAAGTGTGCCTAGTCTGTGCAATGCTGTACCCTACGCTAATAGTCAACTAGTGAATGGTAGCGTTCAAAACATTCACCAATGCAAAGACCAGGATTGTCCGGACAGGAGGGACAATAATAGCAGGTGTCACGCCTATATCCGCGCTTGCTGCAGACACAACATCTTTTTTGGGGGGGTTCGCTGGGTAGGGGTACTCGGGAGGACATAAAGAAATTGCCTCTCATGCAGCTGACTGAATTTGGTTGGGGATGTGAATGGGGGAAGTACGGGCGCTGCAGAAGCGGTGGGTTCCCAATTAGGATTGGCGAATGCAGCAGGAAGGGCACTATGGGCACGACGGTCCTGTGTTTGTCTTTTTGGTGGCAGCGGGACACTACTTGTGCTTGCCACCTCACCAGCTTGAACTGCACTTATGGGACTCGCCACGTCACCAAGTGTTACTGCAGTGCTGGTTTGACTACGACCGGGGTGTACTAGGCCGCTGGCGCTTGCCAGTTCACCAAAACGCTACCTGACTCTGCGAACGCTGCAGTTATGCGTTTAGTGTTCTGTAAGTGACAGTGATCGATCGATACTGCACTTGGGTGGGCTGGGCTGGGCCAGGCGGAGGGGCAAAACGCAGGTGCTAGCAGGTATCTGGGCTGATCCCGCTAACACTGCATTTGTGGGAACCCTAAACTGCTGGGGACGCCAGTATAGATCTGATCGGATCAGGTATTGATCCGATCAGATACTATACCACTAAGGGAGGTGTATGCTGCGTGCGTGGGTGTTAGCGGTACTGGCGCTAATCTGACGCTGCCTGGGGCTGGTGCTTGCCAGTTCACCAAAACGCTACCAAAAAAACTGTTAGCGATCGCAGGGATCAGGCCTGACTCTGCGAACGCTGCAGTTATGCGTTTAGTGTTTTGTAAGTGACAGTGATCGATCGATACTGCACTTGGGTGGGCTTGGCTGGGCCGGGCGGAGGGGCAAAACGCAGGTGCTAGCAGGTATCTGGGCTGATCCCGCTAACACTGCGTTTTTGGGAACCCTAAACTGCTGGGGACGCTAGTATAGATCTGATCGGATCAGATATTGATCCGTTCAGATACTATACCACTAAGGGAGGTGTACGGTGCGTGCGTGGGTGTTAGCGGTACTGGCGCTAACCTGACGCTGCCTGGGGCTGGTGCTTGCCAGCTCACCAAAACGCTACCAAGAAAACTGTTAGCGATCGCAGGGATCAGGCCTGACTCTGCGAACGCTGCAGTTATGCGTTTAGTGTTTTGTAAGTGTCAGTGATCGATCGATACTGCACTTGGGTGGGCTGGGCTGGGCCGGGCGGAGGGACAAAATGCAGGTGCTAGCAGGTATCTGGGCTGATCCCGCTAACACTGCGTTTTTGGGAACCCTAAACTGCTGGGGACGCTAGTATAGATCTGATTGGATCAGATATTGATCCGTTCAGATACTATACCACTAAGGGAGGTGTACGGTGCGTGCGTGGGTGTTAGCGGTACTGGCGCTAATCTGACGCTGCCTGGGGCGACGCATATCACCGCCGGGCGATCAGGGGGCTAAACCTTTATTCGGTAATAAACGGCGGGTGCCCTGACACTATAAAAAATAAACGAACTAACCAGCGTCACCCGTAACGGTTATACGGTGATCAGTGGTGAAAGGGTTAACTAGGGGGCAATCAAGGGGTTAAAACATTTATTAGGTAGTATATGGGGGTCCCTGACGCTATAAAACGCTGACGGCGAACCTAAATATTTACGTCCCTAACTACCGTCACCAGCGACACTAATACAGCGATCAGAAAAATGATCGCTTAGCAACACTGGTGACAGGGGGTGATCAAGGGGTTAAAACTTGGTTAGGGGGGTACCCTAGACCTAAAGGGGGCCTAAGACTCACTGCCCTAACACACTAACTGACACAAACTGACACCAATACAGTAATCAGGAAAAAAAAAAAAAACCTGTTAGGTGTCAGTTTGTGACAGGGGGGGGGGGTGATCGGGGGGGGGGATCGGGGTGTAATGTGTGCCTGGCATGTTCTACTGTGTGTGTGTGTTTGGTGCACTCACAGTTCAGTCTTCTCTCCTCGGCCCGGAACGGAAAATACCGAGCCGAGGAGAGATGACATCATTTCCTCTGCCTCTGTGTACAATACAGAGGCAGGGAAATGATCCCATTGGCTGGGAGCGATCGCGAGGGGGGGGCCACGAATGGATGGCCTCCCCCTCACCACCGATCGCCGGGGGACATTTGCCGACCGCCGCATGCACCGGGGGGGGGTCCTATCTGACCCCCCACCCGCGGGCAGGCAGGGACGTACAGGTAAGCCCTTTTGCCTGCCCGTGCCGCTTTGTCGACGTACATCGTCGTGCGGCGGTCGGCAAGTGGTTAATAGGTCTCCCCGGTGGTTTCTCTCGATTCTTATGAATTTTGGGTACATAATAGATTATGGGCATTTTGGCTACTTCTGGTGCCAAGTATCTTTTTTTGTTCAGAATTCCTCTATCTTTTCCTTTCGCTAGGTATGTTTTCAGTTTCTTCTCATACCCCTTCTTTGGATTAGTCTTGAGTTTTTGTACGTGCCTTCCACCTTTTAAGAAGTTGTCCATTTCTGTTTCATAATCCTTTTTATTGAGGATAACCAAACCCCCTCCTTTATCCTCTACGCATCTGATCACTCTTTTCTTCTTTTCTATTCTCTTTGTCATCCAGTTGTTGCCTTCTCAATACATGGCAGCCCCCGAGACCCATGTACACAAATCACAGAGAGGTCAATTGGGGACAAGAAAGGAACCATAGGGAAGAAGACAGGAGGGAACCCCCAAGACCCCAAAGATGGGAATGAGGAAATGCACCAGGGGCAAACAAGGGGGGACAAAGAAAAAGAAGAGAATAATCGGAGCTTTTTTTTTTCAATTCAAGTGAAATTAGTTTTAGTGAGGAGGAAATGAAAATCTTAGATCTAGGATTGAAATATGCACCTAGTAAAGAATTGGATACATTTGAGACTTGCATAGATCTGCAAAAATATATCAGAAAATTTAATATAAATTTTTTATTTTTTTTTGCATTCAAAAAGGGGGAACAAGCAAAAATAGAAAACACCGGAGTTCAAGCCTACAATGTTAAGGAATAGATCAACATTCAACACAAAAACACCACACAAATGACAACCTAGAAGTTTTTAAGATAATAGTAGAAGAGGACATTGAGAAATTTAAAAGTGGGAAAGACTAGAGAAGGCAACATTTGGATGATAATAATGAAAAGAAGAAAGGAGTGATCATACTCCCAGTGGATAAAGGAGGTGGTTTGGTTATCTTCAATAAAAAGAATTACGAAACAGAAATGGCACATACAAAAAACTCAAGACAAATCCAAAGAAGGGGTATGAGAAGAAACTGAAAACATACCTAGCGAAAGGAAAAGATAGAGTAATTCTAAACAAAGAAGAAGCAAGATACTAGGCACAAGAAGCAGCCAAAATTCAAGTAATCTATTATGTCCCCAAAATTCATAAGAATCCAGAGAAACCAAAGGGGAGACCTATTTTAAGTGGAATAGGCTCATTATTCTCAAGGTTAGGAGAATATTTGAATCAGTACTTGCAACCACTAGTATCAGAAGGAAGATCATATTTAAAGGATAGCAGACAACTAATATCTGAGTTAAAACATTTTAAGGAAGAGGAAGGAGAATTCCTGGTGACAACTGATGTTAATTCACTCTACACGAATATAATACAAAAAGATGGTCTAAGCAGCGCAGAGTAGGCATTGCAAAAACATATTGATATGAAACAAGAATAAATAAACTATATTTTGGAAGGTCTGGAGATGGCTGAGTAGTAACTATTTTTGGTATAAGGGAAACCATTACGCACAAACGAAAGGAGTAGCCATGGGAGCCAAAAATGTGCAAAGTGTGGAAAATATATTCATGAATAGGTGGGAAGAACAACAAGTTTTTAGTGTGGTAAGGCCAAACCTAAAATTATACCGCAGATATATTGACAATATTTTAAAAATATGGAAAGGTACGGAGGAATCATTACAGGAATTCTTCAATGAAATCAACCAGAATATATATGGAATCACTGTCTCTGGAAAGTGGAGCAAATACGGCATAGACTACTTGGATTTACAAATTTATAAAGAAAATAGAAAATTACATACCAGGACTTTCTTTAACCACTTCAGCCCCGGAAGATATGGCTGCTCAATGACCAGGCCATTTTTTTGCAATACGCACTGCGTCGCTTTAACTGACAATTGCGTGGTTGTGCAACGCTGTACCCAAACAAAATTGATGTCCTTTTTATCCCACAAATAGAGCTTTCTTTTGGTGGTATTTGATCACTTCTGCGGTTTTCATTTTTTGCGCTATAAACAAAAGACTGACAATTTAAAAAATGTTTTCAGTTCAATTTTGTTCAATTAAACAATTTTTACTTTTTCCTATAATAAATATCCCAATTTTTTAAAAACAAAAAATGTATTCTTCTACTTATTTTTGGCAAAAAAAAATCGCAATAAGCGTATATTGATTTGGTTTGCGCAAAAGTTATAGCATCTACAAAATGGGGGATAGATTTATGGCATCTTTATTATTATTATTAATTTTTTTTTTTTACTAGTAATAGCGGTAATCAGCTACTTTATCGGGACTGCGATATTGCGGCGGACTCACCAGACACTTTTGACACATTTTTGGGACCAGTGACAATTATTCGGAGATCAGTGCTATAAAAATGCACTGATTACTATGTAAATGCCACTGACAGGGAAGGGGTTAACACAAGGGGGGCGATCAAGGGGTATATTTTGCGTTCCCTAGTGTTTGTTCTAACTGTGGGGGGTTGGGACTGACTAGGAGGAGACAAAGATCGGTGTTCATACTTAGTATGAACACACGATCTGTCTCCTCTCCCCTGAGAGAACCGGGATCTGTGTGTTTGCACACACAGATCCCGGTTCTCGCTCCTATAACGAGCGAACGCAGGTGCCCGGCGGTCATTGCTCCCGCTGGGCACTCGCTCCGGCGGCAAGCCGTGCGCGCCCCCTAGTGGCCAAAAGTCAAAGCGACGTAAGGTAACATCGTTTTGCCCAGGGGAGCCAACCTGCTGCAGCTGCGGCGGCTGGTCGGGAAGGGGTTAACCACTTCATGCAATATGGCGTACTTGTACGTTGGTACTTTGGTGCTAAATACCGGTATTTTTGGGACTGCCGTGCGTTTCTCTTTAAGATAAAAGTGGTCTCCACGGCGCATTCACAAGATCTTTTGGTTCCCACCCGCCACGATCTGGTCATCTCCGCCGCTTACCGGACCCGCCGGTATTGGCGGAGACAATTGCATCCTCTCCCATGGATGCCTGGCTGCCAACTGAAGGGAAAATGGCCCCCGCTTGGCTCCAAAACATGGGACGATGGAAGTAACGTCAAATGTCACTTTCGCCCATAGCTCTTGAAGGAGAATTTTTTTTTTTTTTTTTTTTTTTTGCAGTATAGTGTAAATACGAGATCTGAGGTCTTTTTGACCCCAAATCTCATATTTAAGAGGTCCTGTCATGCTTTTTTTTCTATTACAAGGGATGTTTGCATTCCTTATAATAGGAATGAAAGTGACCCAAATTTTTTTTAGGTGATGTTTAAAAAATTTGACAGGTTTCCAGTTTTGAATTGCAGAGGAGGTCTAGGGCTAGAATTATTGCTCTCACTCTTAACGATCGCGGCGATACCTCACATGTGGGGATTGAACACCATTTTCATATGCGGGAGCTACTCACGCATGCGTTCGCTTCTGCGCACGATCTCGTCAGGATGGGGTGCTTTAAAAAATAAATAAATATAGATATATATGTAGGTATATAGATATAAAATTGAAATTTTTATATAATAAGTTTTCTTATATAATTTTTATATGATTTATACATGTCATATTTGGTAAGGATAGTTGAGTAGCACTTGTCACTTTATATTTATTTTACTTGATGGATTGATTCACAACAACAAAGGTCACAAGGTCAAATTGTATTATATTTTTAACAGAGCAGCGCCACAACCACTAGAATCCTTCTAGTTATAATTTTTTTGAAAAATTCTAAAAAAGATGTACTCAAAACGGGATTGAATTATAGACATGATTTAATTTATATTATGTATACAAACAGAGGGGATGCTGAAAAAAAAAAAAAACCTTGTCGGAACTCCGCTTTAATATACAGTCCCACATACATTCTCCAACCAGATTATCAGTGTAGCGTGAGTGTTAGTATTTTGTTCTTTATTGACCACTTATGTAGGAGGATTTGGTTCTTATTTGTGTGTCACATGACCCCAGTCTTTTCACTGGGTATATGTGAGGGTTTACATACATCGGGGCCCTATCATGCAGCTGCAGACTAGCATACTAGTGACCCTGAAAGCTCTTCGGAGCTTTGGCTAGCTTGTAAATCACCATGAGGTCTGTCTCACCCCATCAGAGCACCTAGAACTCTTGGGCAATGCTGCTGGATGCCAGGGGGGGGCGGCAAAGGTCTTAATTTCTCCTGTGAAGAAAACTTTTGAGACCAAAACTCTCCCTTGTTTCAGCACAACTTTGCTATCCTCTCTGCCTGTGTGTGAACGTACTAGTGGTAACTGGCAATTTTATTTTCTCAGTCTCAAACCAGAGGACTCCAACAGTTACATTCAGGCATCTCCCCTCTGTTCATAGGAAGAAGGATTATCCTATCTCCTCAGAACATGCAACAAGATCTGCTGTGGTGACTTAAATCGTCTACTGGGTGTCAGTCTTTTCTTTCCCTACTTTGGAAGATTCTCACCACAGATCCCAGCCTCTCCAGCTGGGGACGTGTCCTTGGCACCAAATGAGTACAGGCTTGCTGGATGTAGGCAAAATGTTAATCTGACAGTCAGTGTCTTGCTAATCAATGCAAAACGGCGTGTCCTTTTTACACTGAACAGTTTATTTCCATACAGTGTGAGTCCAATCCCAAAGTAACTCTAGTAACTTACATAAATCATCAGGCAGGAACAGGAAAAGTGTGAATATTTTACACTAGGTGGGACATTATGTTCTGGTACTATCTACAGTCCACATTTCAAGAGTGGACAGATATTTGTCAGCCAGGGTGGATTGACTGTGCAAAAAATTGCTTAATCAGTTTAAAAAAAGTTTAAAACCTGGTCTGGGGACCCTCTCATGCATGCAGTGGACTCCCTAGTTAGCCCTGGCATCTATGTTCTGATGCTTATTTTCTCTCCTCTTATGCTGTTTTCTTTCCTCTTGAAGTGAATCAAGATGGAGGGGTTTGCCACCTTTCTGGTGGCCCTAGACTGGGCAAACATGTCTTGGTACTCAGAGATCGTATCCCTAGTAGTGGACACCCCTGACTATTGCCAGATTGTCTGGACTTTCTCCCTCTGGTACCAGTTCTACATACTGCTCCGTGGACTCACTCTTTATTGGGATGGCTGTTAAAGGCCAGGTTCTAAAAGAAAAACGACCTGACTGAACTTTTCTCATCTACCATGCTCTAGGCTTACAAGGCCCCTTCATGATGGATATACCATTGATTTTGGTTGATGGTGTGTTCCAAGCAATTTCAGTCCTAGGACTAGCTAGGATCCACCTTTTTCCATATGTTGCTGCAGCCTCCTTTCTGATTCTTACCATTGTTGAGGACGCCACTCACATTGCTCCTTTTGGTAAGCATCCTACTGCTCAATTGAATTTCAATCTAATCCTATAGGCGTTACAGGGACCCCTGTTTGAGGTGCTGCAAAGAGGTACCTTCCACCTGGAAGGTGGCACTGTTTTGTCACCATCTTCACAGCAAGGAGAGTATCCCAGATGCTGGCTCTAACCTGCAAATCACCCTTCCTGATGCATCATAAGGACAAGTTGGTACTTCTATCCCAGATCAGCTGTGCAGGTCATTATTTTCTGTTGTAGTTCCACAATCATGCCAGGCAGTAGTTCTACAAACTTATGGTCTGTTCTTGCCTCTGTGCTGCACAGGACTGGAGTCTATAGAAGTCACTGCATCTCACCTGCTGAATAATATAGTTTTGCTTTATGGTCACTTTCACCTCCTATTCTACCTCTCCTTTTATTATGTGTTCAGACTGCCATTCAGAACCTGGGCAACAGGTCTGTGTTTCTGAGTGATCCCACATGCCTCCACTGATCCCTGCATCTCAATGCCTCCATTGGCTGCAATTCCCTTACTCCTGTGTACTCCTAGCATCTAAGTGCTGCAAAAGACCCCCACTCCTGTGTTCCCGCGATCCCAGTTTCTCAGTGCTCCGATTTTAATTTCCGTAAACTTTTGTCACCCCATCTCCAGTAATCCTTGCACTCTGTGCCTCCAGTGATTTCTGTATCCCCTGGTGTTTTTAAGTCTGTCGCTGAGTTCTGTTGTCCCAAGCTCCTTAGCTAAAAATGACCAAAAAATGTAACCAAAAATAATCTAAAATTGTACATTAAAGCTGATGTCCAGCCTTACTGTCACTTTAAATAATTTGTTTGGGCCAAGCTGTCCCAAATAAACTATCTCCTACACTAAAATGTACGCCTGCTGGGCTTGCTGTATAAACTGTATGTAGCCTCATTTAGGTACAGTATACAGCACTGTGTTCCAGGTGCGAGACAAGACCTTCCTGTCTCACACCCAGAACAAAATGCAGTCTGGGTGGCACACAGGCTTTCACAGGCAGCTTTGTATTCTATCACTGAATACAAAGCTTCCTCTGATTGGTTGAGTTGGAGATAGTGATGCCATTAGCCAGCCTCTTTGAGTGAGCCTTGAGATAGAGGCCAGAGGAAGCTTTGTACTCATTGATGGTATACAAAGCTGCCTGTGAATATTTGAAAATGCTCAGTGTGTGGGAGTAGTGCTGAAACATTTCCATTGTCATTGGAGGGTCATTCATTCATTAATTCATTAAGTACCACTCCAATGAACACACATATATTTGAAACAACTTTTAAAATGTAAACATTATTTCTTTATTTTGTCAATTCATAACCTTTATCCATTAAAAGCCTATTATTTTACAAAAGAGGTACAGTCTACCATTGTCTCCCCTTGGGAAATTAGAGGATTTGTAGCATGGAGACCCTCCCAGATAGTAAAGTGTGGGTTGACGTGTCTGGCGGACTAAGGCGCTTCATCAGGACCTCATCATGCAACTATAACTGTTCACTACAATAACAGAAAACAATACATAAGTTTTCACACAAATAAATATTCCAACAACATCAGACAAAAATGGTGCCCATAATTTATATTATTTATTTATTTCGGGTACTTGTATAGTGCTGTCAATTTTACGCAGCGCTTTTACATATACATTGTACATTCACATCAGTTCCTGCCCTCAAGGAGCCTACAACCTAAGGTCCCTAACACACATTCATACATACATACTAGGGCCAATTTAGACAGGATCTGATTAACCTACCAGCATGTCTTTAGAGTGTGGGAGGAAGCTGGAGTACCCGGAGGAAACCCACGTAGGCACAGGGAGAACATGCAATCTCCAAGCAGATGGTTTCATGGTCGGTATTCGAACCAGTGACCCTTTTTGCTGCTAGGTGAAAGTGCTAACCACTACACCACTGTGCTGCCCCCGTGCAGTTTGTATAACAATCATGTATGTATTTTTTTTATGACAAAATCTATCCCCTGAGGGCCTGGGGAGGGAGGGGATGAAAGGGTTTGGAAAGGAGAGGAAAAAAAAATGGAGAAACTAAACTAAGATTAAATACCTCCATAAGAAATGGACGGGTGCCACCTTTATTAGATCTACATTAAGATTCTAAAGTACTGGCATGAAATTGTGCGGACACAATCCCACCGGCCCGTGGGAAGACCATCAAAAGTGGGGGAGGATAAAAACATGATACTTATTCTGCTACTCTCCTACATACAGCAAATAATTGAATCTAAATAGTACATATACTCAATGATAGAGCACATACTGAATACTTACCTCACAGGGACAAAAAGAAAAAAAATGCTCTTGTACTTTATAAAAGATTTTTCGTCAAAGATGTGTAGGCGGGAACCAATTTAACACAATTGTCATTTGCTGAAATTGTGACCGAGCATATGGGCCTTTATGACAATCCAAGAGGTCCTCACAGATGCTCCATGGCATATTATCAGTAATAAAAATCAAAAAGAGAAAGAATTGGGGAAGGGCCATTTAATATTGGGTACTGCAAGTCCCATAAAAAAACCATCAAAGAACTGGATAAAAAGAAGGAAAAACAAAAAGGCATGTAATGCCACAAATATTTAGTCTTACCATGTCTCCAAGTAGAATTCCAGTAGGACATGTGCTCCCCTTTATGGGCATTCAAGCACTGCAAAGTAACATTCCCTTGCTTGTTGTTTGTATATATACCTCCCCCACGTGTGTGGTTCCTTCCGAGGGCCCAAGAGGAATTGGAGGACCCTGCTCGTCATCTTTATTCATTATTTTTTACTTTTTATTTTTTCAACAATTCATTTACAATCCCCCACTTTTTTTTTTATCCATTTATTCATTCGATGGTCTGTTTCTCTTGTCTGCATTAGAATGATGACACCCCCTTAATCTTGGTGTACAACCTAATTTATTAGGGGCTCTTCATACTATTATTTTTTCAATATGATTGGCGTTGATTTATGTGGCGGGATTCCTAGGGCCATGTTCTCCATCCCTGGTGGCTCCTTACAGGAGCACCTGCCTGTCTGCATGATGGTGGTCTGATGTCATGTGTGGACCGGAATTTGTCCCCGATGACACACTCCCCTTCATATATGACAGTCCTATATCATAGTCCCTGATGTCCCCCTTCCCCTCCTTCCCCTCTCAGTCCTTCCTGGATAGCCATGTGTCGTCTGGGTCTGACTTAAGTGCATTCCAGTCTGGGACGCAATCTGAGATCCATCGAAAGGTCTGCGAATCTTGGATGGCTGCCGGAGATCTGCTTGCAGATGCGATCCACGCTGGAGTGCATGTTGTCTGAAACCTGACGTGACGTTGGCACTATGCCGCATTGCTTCTGGGTTGCTGCATACCAAGGCAGCGGCATCCACACTGTCTAGGCTAGACAATGGACCCCATGCGAACCACTAGCGGCTGGGCAGAATCCCTCCATCTTCAAGGATTTTAACCTTTGGATGAGGAGAGACCCTCCCACACCATCTGAGTCTTGGCACCATTGATTGGTGGCCCTCTGAAGGTACCGCCCACGTGGGGGAGGTGTATATGTGTGTGTTGTATGTATGTATGTATTTATGTATGTATGTATGTGTATATAGGTAGATGGATAACAAGCAAGGGAATGTTACTCTGCAGTGCTTGGACGCCATTATGGGGAACACATGTTCTACTGGATTTCTACCTGGAGACATGGTGAGGCTAAATATTTGTGGCATTACATGCCTTTCTGTTCTGTTTTTTATGGGACTTGCAGTACCATTATTATATGGCCTTTCCCCTATTTCTCTTTTTGATTTTTAGCACTGATAATATGCCATGGGGTGTCTGTGAGGACCTCTTGGATTGTCATACAGGCCCATATATGCTCGGTCTCAGTTTCAGCAAATGACAATTGTTACATCCGTTCCACAATTAATTTTTTATTTTTTTACCCCTATGAGGTAAGTATTCAGTATGTGCTCTATCATTGAGTATATGTATTATTTAAATTCAATTCCTTGCTGTGTGTAGGAGAGTAGCAGTATAAGTATCATGTTTTTATCCTCTTTACTGTTTAACCTCCGCCACATTTGATGGTCTTCCCACTGGCTGGTGGGATTATTTCCACACGTTTTCACGCTAGCACTTTACTATCTTAATGTATATCTAATAAAAGTGGCACCCATCCATTTCTTATGAGGTATTTAATCTTTGTTTAGTTTCTCCCTTTTTTTTCTCTTCTCCTTCCCCTTCCCAAACCCTCCCTTCCTCCCTCCCAACTCCCCACCCCCACCTCCATCCTTCTTTACAGTCACTGGCTTTTAACAGCATGGCTATTGAAGCCAGGGTGCTAAAGGACAGGGGAGTCTTTGCCTTTCCATATGTGGAGGTTAAATCTCTTATCCTCAAAATAGTAAATGGTGGCCCCATGTTCTTTGTAATGACCTTAAAGGGGTTCTAAAGTCAAAATAGTTTTTTACATGAATGCATTCCCTGCATTAAGGTAAAAAAACTCCATACTAAGCCCCCTAATCTCAACACTTGCCTGCTCCAGCACCGCTGCTTTCACTTCCTGGTTTCACAGGAGACACTGAGGTTAGCGGGTGCCATAGGCTCCTGCTGTCAGTCAATCTCCTATGTGGCGGGAGCATTGGTGTGGCTTACCGGCACCATGTGTGTCTATGGACACAGTCCTGCTCTGGAGCGCGCCCACGTGGGTACCCCCATAGCACATTGCTAAGCAGACACCCGGAGCAGGGAGAAGTGGCCAGCAAGTGACAACAGCAAGAAACTGTTCTGTGCAGTATCTGGGAGAAGTGGCCAGCCAGTATCGCTGCACAGAGCAGGTAAGCAAGTGGCAATGGCAAGGGACTGTTCTGTGCAATATTGTTGCACAGAGCAGGTAAAGCAGTACATTTTGTTTTTTATTTGAAAATGTATTCTTTAATATCACTTCAAAGTGACCAACTCTAGACCACAAATAAATATTCACAAGGGTGGGAAAACTGAAGGCTCTGATGGTGACAAAGAGTGTGGGCCACTGATATAAAAAAGTGTAAATTTATTAGGAATTAACAATAATGTACACCTTAAATCAGGGGTGTAAGTGCACAGTCTTACCAAGATGGGGAACCTGAAACCACATGGACAGAATATTCTAACAGGGAACAAAAAAACAGACAGTACCAAAAAAACATGAAACAAAATCGTCTGGACACCAGGTATACTGACACACAGGGTACCACCACGGTAAATGCCGTTGTCAATGCTAGCAATGATCACATTCAAGGTTATGCCATGTGTCAATCCCTTAGAGGCTCGAGCATGGGAAGAGATGGGGGACGGACAACCCACTGGGAGAGTAGGGGACCTGACTGTCCTGTATAGAGTCCTGTCAACCCATGCAGTGAAGCCAGCGGAGGAACACTAGTCCATTACAGATGCAGGGTGCCTATTTGTGCAGGAGAGTAGATGATCAGGCTGTGAGGAAGGGGCAAAGTCACTCAAGGGATTAGAACAACGGAGCAAGGGCATCAGTCCCTTTATGTGGGTTTGCTGACACTTACAGTACCTCTTGCAATGATGGTAGGTCCCAGTGGTGGAAAAGACATCTGTGACTGGAGGAGAGCCTCAGCTCTCACAGAAACTGGAGATGGGAGAAACTTCAGTCAAAAATCTGTCACCGTGTAGTGAATGGGTGCCTTATGGAGATCAGGTATGTGCAGGGGCTGTGGAGACAATAGCAGTCATGTCATGACATCACAGAAACTCTTGGTTCCCAGGCAGCAGCAACTGTACTTTACCATTCCTGGGCCAGTCTCCAGGCAATCGCCATCGCCAGGTGTCTCTGCGTGGAGTGTGACACTCTGCACCAGTCCCGACTATAGCTGATTAAAGAAGGCTGTGCTGTAAAGCCCCACCCTGCGGGTGTCCACCTGGACGGACATAGTGTCCTGCCTGGGGAGATGGTCTCTACATGGAGGAGCTGGGCTGGCTGGCAATCAGGCACTGGATCCATACACTGATCAACGTGATCTCCTTGTGTGCTCGCCAACAATGCAGGCGATGTTTGTTTGGTGTCTCAGGCGTTGATGACATCAACCTGTTTCACTGTACGATTGTGTAGCTTTGTCTGAACAAGTTCACTAAACCCTCCTATTCTTTACAGCCAAGGAAGCTGCAATCTTAGCCTCTGTTTGATGTACAGTTGCCATGGTGCAGGACATGTGATGAGTTAAAAACATCAAGCATTTGCTGGCTTGACAGTTCAGTTGAGAGCACAAGCAACTGTAACCAATATTCATCAAATGTCTTGAATGGAATGGTTTTGGAAATCTGGTAAATTGGTGGGTTTAGTTCTGCTTTAAATAGATAAAATATGGGTAAATGTGCTTGCATTGCAGAGATGTACTGCAGTTGTTTTTTTTTACATATATTTGTCAACAATTAACAGGCGGTTGAGTAAACCATTATGCTTCTGTAACAACTGAAAGAGCATTCTTCAAGAGTAGTCCCTACTCTTTGAGCTAAAATTGCCACAGTGGAGCAGATTTGCCAGACTTAGTCATTTAGGTCACCTATATTGTAACATGATAGAACCAGTAGGAAGTCATACCCAAGCTTGACTTGACAGAAAATAAGATTTGCATACAACGCCAGCAACCTTTAAATATAGATCTTTTTGTCACGTGGCTTTTAATTTTGAGCTGTTTTGGAAAACCTTTTCAAAGAACGTCGTGTGGCTTTCTTTCTATGTAACCACTATTAAAGTTTATGAATGCCCAAAACTGTAGTTATGGATTAAATAGGTTAGCATTAGAACCCCTGTTGAGTTTTTCTGCTCTCCTGGACTCTGTTAGAGAGCAGTAAAAGCTAGTGGAAAGATTTCTCCTCACTTTCTTTGCTGCTGACAATGGTTTACCAAACAGCCACACTGTCCAATTTACATTTTTTACGTTTTCTGTTTAGAATTTCCCTCTTGTTTGGTAAAATTGTTGTCATGAGACCATATAAGGTGAAAAAATCTCCCCAACAAAATCCCAGATAGGAATAAAAAAACACAGGGATCCTAATCTTTCCCCCATTTACTATTTTCTATGAATACTATATTTAGCTTGACGTGTGCATTATATAATCAGGTTGAATTGTTGAAGTTTGTGATAGGTTAAGAAACTGTCCTGACACACTTCTTTACTGACCCCCAATGCACCAATACACTTCTCCACTGGCTTCCATTTCACTAAAGCACTGAAGGAACTCTATTCTCCACTGCACTGACGCACTGCGGGAACACACTTTTCTGCCAACCGCCACTGTACCCACACCTATACTTTTCTGCTGTCATTGTACGCATGCATTTCTTCAGTGAAGCACAGCACCAACACAATACTCCACTGACCACCTCTTGGCGGGCGCACTTTAACCTTGACCACCATACCAGTGCATTTATCCCCTAACTGCACCCAAGCATTTCTCTACTGACTTCCAAAGGGCATTTACATTTCTCCACTTACCACTGTTGCACACATTCCTTCTCTACTGGCTCCTACTACACACTTCTCTACTGTCTGCAACAGAGCACATGCATTTCTCTTGCATGCTATTGCCCAGGTGCTCTACTACACTGATCACCACTATGCCCTTGAATGTCTCCACGAACTGCCACTGCACATGCCCATTTTTCCTCTTTCCACCACATCACACTTGACTGCTGACCCTCGCTGCATACACACAATTGTCTACTGACTGCCACTGCTTACCCACACACACGCTTGACCAATGACAACTACTATAGTACACTACACATTTGCCTGGTGTCCCCCACTGCACACATGTACTTGACCATTACTGAGCATGCACATTACTACTCCAGCAGATGTCTCCTCTTACTACCCCTGTACTAATGCACTTCACTGACTACCAATGTGATGGCGCATCACCACATTGATCTACCAATGTGATGGCGCATGCAGCATACTTCTTCCATGACTGCCACTTAAAGTTGCCATTAGAGTTGTCCATTAACCATAGACCAATTGTGTAAAAACAAATAAATAAAATACATGGACAGGGGCAAGTGGTCTTAAAAGTCCCCTCTGCCATTAGGTATGCATGCTGGCGCAGTTCTGGAGCCAGACAATTCAAGTTTGATTGAGCTTGGGCATAGCGTGATGTGTTGATGTCACCCAGTGCATCTGTTCTTGAACAATAATACCAGTTCTACACTTTTGAAAGCCAAGCAAAGTATAAAAGTGATACTATAAGTTGTCCTCATCTGAGAAAAAACAGGGCTGTTTTTTTACCCTCTTTCGTGACATTTGGTATTAATTTCACCCACACTGACACCACCGAAACCTAAAGTAGAACTATAGGCATTTTTTTTTTTTTTTTTTTTTTTGGATGGAGTAAGGGTGGATTATAACCCCTGTCAGATTTTTTTTCGCCATCTGTGTCCCATTACGGAGATTTCCCTTAACTTCCTGTCCCATAGCCAAACAGGAAGTGATAGAAAATCCCTACAAATTAAGGGAATTCCTTGGGGACCCCCGAAGTCACTAGAACAAGTGTCCCCATTGGAAGATTTCCTCGCTATTACTTTTCTGGGGACAACCCAAAATTTGGGATTTCCTTTTTACTTTCACTTTCAATGATTATGGTAAATAGACCGAATACAGAGGGTGACACAGACAGCAATAAAAACTGACAAGTGTTCTTATCCATTTCCACTCTATCCAAAACTGAATTTTTTTTCCACTGAGACTGGGGCATTTTTTTCACCATGGTACATTATGTACTTATTAACGACACCGCAACTTGAGCCTCGTACACACTAGTTGTTTTTTCGTTCAACCCAGCAGGGCTGAACGAAAAAAAACTGATTGCTCAGGGGGAGCTGCTTTACTAACTATGCAACGTTAGTACAGCGATCTCCCCTGTTCTATTGTACTGTGATATGGGATACCCCCCCCGCCAGAACACTCCGGTCAGCCATTGGCTGAGGAGAGCTGATCGAGGAGAGCAAGAATTCTGCTCCACTCTTAAAGACAACAAGCAAACCTGCATTTGACATTTTATTTTATATCAAGTCAGATTCCCACTCTTTATCCACTAACATGCTCCTCATTCTCTTCCTTCTCACATTAGTGTCTTCTATACTCAAATTATCCTTACTCTACTCCTCCCCTGTACCCTGCAGAATGCACATATCACCCTCACTCCTACCCTCTCCCTATTACTGCACCCATCATCTCCTGCATTTGCTGCACCCACATTCAGACATAAACACCAGGGCCACTAGAAACATGCCACATCCCACTCCCATCTTGCCTTCCTTGCCCTCCTCCTTCTCCTAGTCTCAGGTGTCATTTCTCCTAATCCTGGTCAGCCATTTTCTAACTGCAAGCCACATATCCAATACCCCTCCTCCTCTGGCAGCCACTGCAATCCACTCAGTTTAATTTCTATCTCCTTGCTTCCTCAAAGCAGCCCACCTATCTCATGTGCCCTTTGGAATGCCCACTCCATCTGTAACGAGCTAACATCTGTACATGGAGAGTATGTTAAAGAGTATGAAGAGTCATCTCTCATGACTTTAACATACTCGCCATAACCGAAACCTGCCTTCAAATTTTTGATGGCTTCTCCTGCTGCCCTCTCCCATGGTGACCTCCATTGGACTCACTCCCCCAGACTCAACAGACAGAAAGGAGGTGGAGATGGATTCCTTCTATCCCCACAAAGCACCTTCCAAGTCCTTCCTGTCCCTCCCTCTCTTCTTTCGAGATGCACTGTAGTTGTCTGTTTTCTCCTATTTCTCTGAGGATTGCAGCAATTTATCGGCCCCCTGGACCAGTATCGCTCGTTCTTCATCACTTTGCTCCCTGGCTACCCTACTTTCTCTCCTCTGAAATACCTATGATCATTCTTGGTGACTTCAACATTCCTGTCAATGTTAACAGCCCAACTACAGCTAAACTTCTCGACTTAACCTCATCTTTTGACCTAACCCAATGGACACATACTTCCACTCACTCCAATGGTAATACCCTTGACCTTGTATTCTCCCATCTCTGCAACCCTGGCAACCTCACAAACACCCCCTTTCCTCTCTCTGATCACAACTTCATTAGTTTCACTGTATCCTTGCTTCCAACCACCCATCCCTTCAAGCAACAAACTTACTTGTAGGAACCTTCGCCACTTTAACCCTTCTCTTCTCTATTCTGCTACTGACCACGTATATCACATAATCTCTCCCCTGTCCTGTCCTGACCTGGCCACCTCTGTGTACAACAGTTCACTCTCATTGTCACTAGATGCACTTGCTCCTCTAACCACACGCAGAATCAGGCCCCGACCGTTACAACCCTGGCAAACTGACAACACTAGAAATCTCAAGAGACATTGTTATGCTCTTGAACGACTGTAGCGTAAAACCAAATGCCTGCAAGACTTCACCCTATATAAATCTGCCCTTCTAAAATACAATTCCTGCCTCTATGCTGCCAAACAAGCCTACTTTGTCTCCCTTATTAACACTTCGTCATCCAGTCCCCGTTGCCTCTTCTCAACCTTTAACTCTCTGCTTCGTCCCCCACCTCCTCTACCCACTAACTCACTCACTGCCCAAGAGTTTGCCAATCACTTCAAAGTCAAGATTGACGCAATTCGTGAGGACACCTAACAGCGCATTCAACACTCTCTCCTCTTTTGAATTGGCTACTACTGAAGAGGTTGCAAAACTTTTCTCAGATACCCACCTAACCAATTGTCCCTTGGATCCTGTTCCCTCACAACTACTACGGTCACCCTCTTCTATCCTATGTTCCCTCACTCACATCTTCAATCTCTCTCCCTCTCTAGTAGCACATTCCCCTCCCCTCTAAAACATGCGCAGATCACTCCCATACTTAAGAAGCCCTCACTGGACCCCACCAACCTGAACAACTTAAGACCCATCTTATTGCTCCCATTCACCTCTAAACTTCTAGAATGCTTAGTCTACAACGGTCTTGGCTCCTACCTCAGTGAAAATAACCTTCTTGACCCCTTACAGTCTGGCTTTCGCTTGCAGCACTCCACGGAAACTGCCTTACTAAAACTCACTAACTGCTAAAACCAACAGCCAGTACTCCATACACCTACTACTTGACCTCTCTGCGGCCGTTGCTACTGTTGCTCCTTCTCAATAAACTACATTCCCTTGGCCTCCTAGATTCTGCTCTATGCTGATTCTCTGCCTATCTATCACAGCGCTCCTTCAGTGTCACCTACAACTCTGTCTCCTCCTCTCCATTGCCCCTTTCTGTGGGTTCCCCCAAGGTTCTGTTCTTGGACCCCTTCTCTTCTCTAGCTACACCTCCTCCCTTGGTCACTTGATAACCGCCCACAGCTTCCAATACCACTTATATGCCTACTTATCTGTCTACTCCTCACCCCTTCAGTCTCCTCTCGCATTACTAACTTGCATATCAGCATGGATGTTGCACCACTTCCTTAAACTAAATCTCTCTAAAACTGAGCTATTAATATCCCCCCCGCCCGTGCCCCCCCTCCATGACTTTTCCATCAAAATCAACAATGCAACTATCAGTCCCTCCCCTCACGCCAGGGTGCTAGGTGTAATCCTAGACTCTGACTTTTCATTTCAGCCCCAAGTCCAATCGTTGTCAAAAGTTTGTAGAATTCACCTCCGTAACATCTCTAAAATTCGCCCCTTTTTAACAAATGAAACCACCAAGTGACCTCATTCACTCCCTTGTTGTCGCTCGACTTGACTATTGCAACTCCCTTCTCATTGACCAGCCTCTCCATAGGCTATCCCCTCTTCAGTCTATCAGGAATGCTTGCAGACTTGTGCACCTTACCAACCGCTCAGTGTCTACCAACCCTCTCCTCCAATCCCTACACTGGCTCCCAATCACCCAGCGAATTAAATTCAAAATACTAACCACAACATACAAAGCCATTTACAACTCTGCCCCGAGCTACATCACCAATCTTGTCTCCAAATATCACCCAAATCGTACTCTCCGCTCTTCTCATGACCTCCTACGGTACTCTCAAGCTCTTTCATCTCCTCCTCCCATGCTCATCTCCAGGATTTCTGCAGAGCCTCTCCCATCCTCTGGAACTCGCTACCTCCACCTGTTCGGCTATCCCCTACTCTTACTACCTTTAGGCGATCCCTGAAAACTCATATCTTCAGGAATGCCTATCACGTCTCCAACTAATCTTCTACCACTTCCATCAGCTCATTCCCCAGTTACAACCTTTTGTACCACCTGCCCCACCCTATTAGATTGTAAGCTCTTCTGAGCAGGGCCCTCCTAATCCTCTTGAACAGTGGGGACGGAAAGTGCCCCCAGAGTCCAGCTGTGTTTGATTATACTGATTGGACTTGATTAGGAAAGCCACACATCTGTCTATATAAGACCTTACAGCTCACAGTGCATGTCAGAGCAAATGGGAATCATGAGGTCAAAGGAACTGCCTGAAGAGCTCAGAGACAGAATTGTGGCAAGGCACAGATCTGGCCAAGGTTACAAAAAAATTTCTGCTGCACTTAAGGTTCCTAAGAGCCCAGTGGCCTCCATAATCCTTAAATGGAAGACATTTGGGACGACCAGAACCCTTCCTAAAGCTGGCCGTCTGGCCAAACTGAGCTACCGGGGGAGAAGCGCCTTGGTGAGGGAGGTAAAGAAGAACCCAAAGATCACTGTGGCTGAGCTCCAGAGATGCAGTCAGGAGATGGGAGAAAGTTGTAGAAAGTCAACCATCACTGCAGCCCTCCACCAGTCAGGCTTTATGGCAGAGTGGCCCGACGGAAGCCTCTCCTCAGTGCAAGACACATGAAAGCCGGCATGGAGTTTGCTAAAAAAACACCCGTAGAACTCCAAGATGGTGAGAAATAAGATTCTTTGTTCTGATGAGACCAAGATAAAACTTTTGGGCCTTAATTCTAAACGGTATGTGTGGAGGAAACCAGGCACTGCTCATCACCTGTCCAATACAGTCCCAACAGTAAAGCATGGTGGTGGCAGCATCATGCTGTGGGGGTGTTTTTCAGCTGTAGGGACAGGACGACTGGTTGCAATCCAGGGAAAGATGAATGTGGCCAAGTACAGGGATATCCTGGACGAAAACTTTCTCCAGAGTGCTCAGGACCTCAGACTGGGCCGAAGGTTTACCTTCCAACAAGACAATGACCCTAAGCATACAGCTAAAATAATGGAGTGGCTTCACAACAACTCTGTGACTGTTCTTGAATGGCCCAGCCAGAGCCCTAACTTAAACCCAGTTGAGTATCTTTTGAGAGACCTAAAAATTACTGTCCACCAATGTTTACCATCCAACCTGACAGAACTGGAGAGGATCTGCAAGGAGGAATGGCAGAGGATCCCCAAATCCAGGTGTGAAAAACTTGTTGCATCTTTTCAAAAAAGACTCATGGCTGTATTAGATCAAAAGGGTACTTCTACTCAATACTGAGCAAAGAGTCTGAATACTTAGGACCATGTGATATTTCAGTTTTTCTTCTTTAATAAATCCTGCAAAAATGTCAACAATTCTGTGTTTTTCTGTCAATATGGGGTGCTGTGTGTACGTTAATAAGGAAAAAAATGAACTTAAATAATTTTAGCAAATTTCTGCAATATAACAGAGTGAAAAATTTAAGGCGGTCTGAATACTTTCCGTCCCCACTGTATTTTATTGCATTATAACTGTATTGTCTCCTTTTTATATTGTAAAGCGCTGCGTAAACTTTTGGCGCTATATAAATCCTGCATTATAATAATAATCATGATCAGGAGCGGACTGTTTTTGGTCATGCCCCTGGACTGACCCCATTACACGCGGCCCGAACGTTGGCCGGTTTCTATTGAACCAGACGATTCCACCCGACATTCGACCAATGTGTACTAGGCTTTACACCTCCTATTTTGGCATGGCTCAACGCTAATCTTTGTAAGCCCCATACACATGATAGGACTTTGTACAAACTTTCCCTTGGATTTTTGTATAAAGGACGTTGGCCAGAAGTTTGTCTTGCATACAGACGGCAGGACTTTTCCAGCCAACTTTCACCAAATCACGTGTTTTTTCAGCTCTTTACCACCACCCTTTTTGTCAACCTCTGTATTGTTGTCTCATATTGTGTCAATCTCGCCACTTTTATCGGCGAGATTGACACCTTGCAAGCCGGGTTCACACTGGTGCGGGGATCCGACTTGGATCCCGCCAATGTCAGGCACTGCGTTTGGTATGAATCTTGAGGGGGAACTCCACGCCAAATTTTAAATAAAAAAAACGGCATGGGTTCCCCTCCAGAGGCATACCAGGCCCTTAGATCTGGTATGGATTTTAAGGGGAACCCCCTACGCCGAAAAAACAACGTGGGGATCCCCCCAAAATCCATACCAGACCCTTATCTGAGCAGGCAGCCCAGCCGGTCAGGAAAGGGGGTGGGGACGAGCGAGCGCCCCCTCTCGTGAGCCGTACCAGGCCACATGCCCTCAACATGGGGGGTGGGTGCTTTGGGGGAGGGGGCGCCCTGCGGCCCCCCCCTTCCCCAAAGCACCTTGTCCCCATGTTGATGAGGACAAGGGCCTCTTCCCGACAACCCTGGCTATTGGTTGTTGGGGTCTGCGGGCGGGGGCTTATCGGAATCAGGGAGCCCCCTTTAATAAGGTGGACCCAGATCCTGGCCCTCCACCCTTTGTGAATGAGTATGGGGTACATCGTACCCCTACCCATTCACCTAGGGAAAAAAGTGTCAAGAAAAAAACACAGTACACAGGTTTTTAAAGTAATTTATTAGGCAGCTCCGGGGGTCTTCTTCCGACTCCAGGGTCTCTCCGGCGTCTGGATCTTCTGCCACTCTTTTGCTACCGGTGGCCCAGACATCTGGATCGTCTTCTTCCCTCTTCTCTTCCAGAGATGTTGACACGACGCTCTCTCCGGCTGTAATGCTGTCTGTGCGCTCTGCTATGACTTATATAGGTGGTGACCCCGCCCCCTATGACATTACAGTCCCGGCGCATGCTGGGACTGTGAGGTCATAAGGGGGCGTGGTCATTGGATGACATGACCACGCCGCCTTATGACCTCACAGTCCCAGCATGCCCCGGGACTGTGATGTCATAGGGGGTGGGGTCACCGCCTATATAAGTCATAGCAGAGCGCACAGACAGCATTACAGGCGGAGAGAGCGTTGTGTCAACATCTCTGGAAGAGAAGAGACAAGAAGACGTCTCAAAAGACCGGGCTCCTCCGCTAGCAAAAGAGCGGCAAAAGAGCAGTAGATGGTGGAGAAGCCTGGCAGAAGGAAGAAGGCACCGGAGAAGAACAAGAGAGTGCGGAGACAACACCGGAGAGAGGGAGAAGAGGCCTGAGAGACCCCCCGAAGTCGGCAGAAGACCCCCAAAGTCGAAAGAAGACCCCCGGAGCTGCCTAATAAATTACTTTTAAAACCTGTGTAGTGTTTTATTTTTGTTTTTTTATTGACACTTTTTTCCCCCCAGGTAAATGGGTAGGGGTACCATGTACCCCATACTCATTCACATAGGGTGGGGGGGCCGGGATCTGGGGCCTCCTTATTAAAGGGGGCTCCCGTATTCCGATAAGCCCCCCGCCCACAGACCCCAACAACCAACAGCCAGGGTTGTCGGGAAGAAGCACCCACCCCCCATGTTGAGGGCATGTGGCCTGGTACGGCTCGGGGGGGGGGGAGGGCGCTCGCTCGTCCCCACCCCCTTTTCTGACTGGCCGGACTGCGTGCTCGGATAAGAGTCTGGTATGGATTTGGGGGGGACCCCACGCAGTTTTTTTCGGCGTAGGGGGTTCCCCCTAAAATCCATACCAGACCTAAGGGCCTGGTATGCCCCCAGAGGGGAATTCCCTCTCCCCGCAATAGGAAAATGTGTTTTTCCTATTGCAGCCAGCGCGAGATATACAGTACCCGGTCGCCGAGAACCAGCGCGATGGGTTCGCGCTGGAGACATTCTCGTGGCCACGTACTGTAGTTTGTACAAAAGTCCGATGCCCTTGGACTTTGTTCCATCTGACTTTTGTTGCCGGAAAGTTTGTGCGTTCGCACAGCCAACAAAAGTCCGATGGAAACAGAAAAAGTTTGTCCGATGGAGCACACACACGGTTGAATGTTGCTCCAAAACAGCTAATTTGCATGTTTGTTGTCAAAAAGTCCAATCGTGTGTACGGGCCTTTACACTCAAATTTTAACTATGAAGCAAGGCAGTTACTTGCTGTGGGTATTTGTTTTTTACTTTTTTTTTTTTTGAGGATGTCAGTAAAAATATGCTCTGTTGGTATATTTTTCACATTTTGTCAATAAAAAATGTGCATTACACTTATCTACTGGTTGCCATTGTACCGACACACTTTTTACTGATTGCCATTACCACCATGTGTCAGAAAAGGATTATAGAGGCCTCACAAACAATTGCTTATTTGTAAACTGTTGTAGTCTCCTGATGTTAGAACCACAGCTCACAGTTGTTTATGTCCTGCCTGTCAATATTTCTCCATTTCTGACATTACAGTACCACTCTGGTAAATATTCTGCACAGTCGATTTGGTGAGATTTTAAAGTCTGTGAGGTGCTTTAGAGGTAATGCTACAGAGTAGCACTACTGGGTAGGGATACATCCCTAAAAAGAGGTATATTTCTTAGATGTGGTGGCTGCATAGATTTTCTTTTTTTCAATCTAAGATCGTTTTTTTAGCAAATACAGAATATAGCTGATGATCTTGCCAGAAATGCAATGTGTCACTTATTGTGCACTTGCCTGGAAGCAGTAAAAAATGTTACCCTTTGTCTAAAGTGTTAATCCCATCATTCCTCGTGCAAAAGAGATGAACAAAGGGAGACCTGTTTGAAGTCCATCATGGGTTGCAATTACAGCTCACTCCATACATACAGTGGAGGAAATAGCATAGCCACCCAAGGACAGTAAGTGTGTTATTCACAGGATTACCAGGTGAAAATAAAGGGAATAAAGCCTGGGAAAAAAATATTAATATACCTACCACATCTAAGAACTGGTAGGTTGTGATATAATCTTTTTTTGTTTTGTTTTTGGGCTTAGATATGCTTCAAGAGAAGATAAGCGTATATGGCAGGGAAACCTGGTTTTACATGATCAGTCTTTTTCACCTTTATACGATCAGACCATTATTGAATTAACAAATTATTATTTGAATAGCTTGATTGTTTTTTTTTTTTTCTGTTTGGAACATTACCACAATTTAAAGCAATGACATTATTTTTATGAACTTTTGTTTCCTTCAGAAACCAATTTAGGAAAAGAAAAGCACCTCCAGAGCCCTGAAGATCACACACCTTCTCTTAGGCATTTTAATCCTTCAACATTAAATTGCAAGTTTGACACCTTCTCTGAAGTGGGTGTTGTAAATGCATCAAATTATTCTGCTGACTGTAAAAATTCACATGAAATTCATACCTACAAGGATGCATATAATGAATATACAGGAGACCAGCAATTCCAAACGGAGACATCAGTAAAAGCTGTGTTTGTACTCCAAGATTTAAATGTCAGCCACTTGGAAAATTCTGATAATGAATGTGACATGGAAGAACTTTCACAAATAATGTGCTGGGCAAAACCTCTCCCACATGTTTTATCTCCTTTACCATTTTCTCCGTTTACCACAAAGGTAGGTCTAAAGCTTCCAAACTTTATTTTGGGAAACCCTTTCACTTGACTGTTTTCATATACAGTGGGGCAAAATAGTATTTAGTCAGCCACCAATTGTGCAAGTTCTCCCACTTAAAAAGATGAGAGAGGTCTATAATTGTCATCATAGGTATACCTCAACTATGAGAGACAAAATGTGAAAACGAATCCAGACAATAACATTGTCTGATTTTTGAAAGAATTTATTTGCAAATTATGGTGGAAAATAAGTATTTTGTCAATATCAAAAGTTCATCTCAATACTTTGTTATATATCCTTTGTTGGCAATGACAGAGGTCAAACGTTTTCTGTAAGTCTTCACAAGGTTGTCACACACTGTTGCTAGTATGTTGGCCCATTCCTCCATGCAGATCTCCTCTAGAGCAGTGATGTTTTGGGGCTGTCGCTGGGCAACACGGACTTTCAACTCTCTCCAAAGGTTTTCTATGGGGTTGAGATCTGGAGACTGGCTAGGCCACACCAGGACCTTGAAATGCTTCTTACGAAGCCACTCCTTCATTGCCTGGGCGGTGTGTTTGGGAGCATTTTAAGGAGTTGTGTTGCCAATATAGTGTGCTTGGTTAAATCCTGCAGGGCTAGTATGGAGCCAAGTGCAGTTAAGCAGGTGCACACTTGTAAACTAGCTAAAATGCACGTGACAATGCACATTTAGCATGTGACTAAAATGCATGGTTGCTGAATTGCATGGTTGATATAACACATTTTTGCATAAAGATACATGGTTATAAATGTTTGCATAAAGATACATGATACATGTTGATATATGGTTGCATAAAGATACATGGTTGCATAAAGATGCATGTTTATACATGTTTGCATAGATAAGGGTTGCGTAATATAAACTCATGCTTGCTTATTGCGTAAATGCATCTTTCCATGGGCACATATTGCATAAATGCGTGTTTACGTGGACGCACACTTTCGTGTTTTGCCTAAACGCATAGTTGCATAAGCACATACAGTCAGGTCTATAAATATTGCAACATCAACACTATACACCACCACAATGGATCTGAAATGAAACGAACAAGATGTGCTTTAACCGCAGACTTTCAGCTTTAATTTGAGGGTATTTACATCCAAATCAGGTGAACAGCGTAGGAATTACAACAGTTTGTATATGTGCTTCTCACTTTTTAATGGACCAAAAATTAATGGGACAGATTAACAATCATCCATCAAACTTTCATTTTTTAATACTTGGTTGCAAATCCTTTGCAGTCAATTACAGCCTGAAGTCTGGAATGCATAGACATCACCAGACGCTGGGTTTCATCCCTAGAGATGCTTTGCCAGGCCTCTACTGCAACTGTCTTCAGTTCCTGCTTGTTGCATTTTCCTTGTTGCATTTTCCCTTCAGTTTTGTCTTCAGCAAGTGAAATGCATGCTCAATCGGATTCAGGTCAGGTGATTGACTTGGCCATTGCATAACATTCCACTTCTTTCCCTTAAACTCTTTGGTTGCTTTCGCAGTATGCTTTGGGTCATTGTCCATCTGCACTGTGAAGCACCGTCCAATGAGTTCTGAAGCATTTTGCTGAATATGAGCAAATGATATTGCCAGGAACACTTGAGAATTCATCCTGCTGCTTTTGTCAGCAGTCACATCATCAATAAATACAAGAGAACCAGTTCCATTGGCAGCCATACATGCCCACGTCATGACACTACCACCACCATGCTTCCCTGATGAGGTGGTATGCTTGGATCATGAGCAGTTCCTTTCCTTCTCCATACTCTTCTCTTCCCATCATTCTAGTACAAGTTGATCTTGGTCTCATCTTTCCATAGGATGTTGTTCCAGAACTGTGAAGGCTTTTTTAGATGTTTGGCAAACTCTAATCTGGCCTTCCTGTTTTTAAGCCTCACCAATGGTTTACATCTTGTGATGAACACTCTGGTGAAGTCTTCTCTTGATTGTTGACTTTGACACACATACACCTACCTCCTGGAGAGTGTTCTTGATCTGGCCAACTGTTGTGAAGGATGTTTTCTTCACCATGGAAAGAATTCTTCGGTCATCCACCACAGTTGTTTTCCTTGGTCTTCCGGGTCTTTTGGTGTTGGTGAGGTCACAGGTGCATTCTTTCTTTTTAAGGATGTTCCAAACAGTTGATTTGGCCACACCTAATGTTTTTGCTATCTCTCTGATGGGTTTGTTTTGTTTTTTCAGCCTAATGATGGCTTACTTCACTGATAGTGACAGCTCTTTGGGTCTCATTGAGAGTTGACAGCAACAGATTCCAAATGCAAATGGCAGACTTGAAGTGAACTCTGGACCTTTTATCTGCTCTTTGTAAATGGGATAATGAAGGAATAACGCACACCTGGCCATGGAACAGCTGAGCAGCCAATTGTCCCATTACTTTTGGTCCCATAAAAAGTGGGAGGCACATATACAAACTGTTGTAATTCCTACACCGTTCACCTGATTTGGATGTAAATACCCTCAAATTAAAGCTGAAAGTCTGCAGTTAAAGCACATCTTGTTAGTTTCATTTCAAATCTATTGTGGTGTATAGAGCCAAAAAGATTAGAATTGTGTCGATGTCCCAATATTTATGGACCTGACTGCACATATATGCTTATTTGCCTGGGACTACATGCATATGTGCTGATTTGTCTAGGACTACATACATATGTGCTTATTTGCTTGGGACTACATTCATATGTGCTTGTGTGCCTGGGACTACATGCGTATGTGCTTGTTTGCCTGGCACTACATACATGTGTGCTTGTTTGCCTGGGACTACATACGTGTATGCTTGCTTGCCTGGGACTACATATATAAATGCATGAATGGCAAGAATACTTGTATACCTGCTTGTTTGCTTACTTGGGTTCCTACATAACAGCATGCCTGGGTACCTACATACTTACATACTTAAGGGGTTGCAAACCGGTAAACCAACATTGCTTTAGGCCTGCATCCTTGGAGGACTGTGTATTAGGTTTGCTAATATAGTTCCTACGCTAGTTACCTGTTATACCAGTTAAATGGTTCCAGAAAGGAGAGGCAGCCGAGAGAGGCAGGTGCACCGCTCTCAGGTTCAGTGATCTGGCGGTGTCCACATCCCCCGATGGACAGTGGTGTCAGATGCATATGAGCCACTTTGGTGTTTAGCATTGCAGTGTTTTACTGACTCATTCATTTTTCATCAGATGGACTCCGGCCGCATCACCTTGATCATGCCTGATCTCTGTTGATCAAAGCCTAAGCAGGATCAAGCCTGGTTAGTATATGGATGTGAGACTGCCCAGGAATACAAGATGCTGTAAGATTTTCCCCACCTGTGTGAGGGAGGCATCTGAGGCTGCTGTGTTTTGAGAGAATCTCAGGCCAGAATTTCTTAGGGCAGTCTCTGAGGTGGTTTTGCTCCATCTTTAGCCAGCAAAAGCTTGATAGGTTAAGTATGCCTCTTTTGGCCTTCGGGGTCTGCCACAGAGTTGTCAGTCTTTTGCCTTGCATCTGACTCTTGAAGCAGAAGGTATGGGCTCATTATTAAAAAAAAAAAAAACCCTCAACAGCTATCCCAAAACCAAATGGGGACATAAGGTCTAGCTTGGAGCTTAAGCCACTGGACATTCTCCTGTTTCAGATAGGCCCTGTCCATTTAGTGTTGACCTTTGCGAGGGGTAGATTTTGGGGTCCACAGTCATGAATGACTCATATCTTCATGTGCAGTTTTTTTTCCAGGCTCATCAAGGGTTTTTGCAAATTGCTGTGCAAAGTCGTGTTTTTTGTTTTTGTTTTTTTGTGACTCTGCTCTTCAGGCTCCCAGCCAGTACTTAACTTGCTTCTTTCTTCAGGAAGCAGTCTGTTCCAGATTATCCTTGATACATTTCTGCAGGAGGAAGTTGTATCTAGGCCAAGGCACATTCCCTACGTACAGTCCTACTCCAGGTCTTTTGCAGAGGATTATTCTCTCTGTCTGGAACATGAAGATCCAGGCATTGGATTGCCAGAGGGCTCTGTTCAAAGGGTATTGCAGAGAAAAAATTGCTGGTTGATGGTTCGAAATTTGGAGATAGGATAGGGAAGATAACCACTGATGCCAGCTTCTCCAATTGGTTTCAAGGTGGCTATAATTCAGTGGACTTGGTCTCCACAGGAGAAAATGCTGCCCATCAAAATCTTGGATTTTTGGCCAGTATGCCTTGCCCTGGATGTTGGGACAAACCAGTTGTAGGTGTAATCCGGAAATGCCTCTGCAGGCATATATATCAACCATCAGGAGTCATGTGGCTCAGGAAGGTGAAGCACATTCTGTCTGAGACAGTACAACAATTGCTGTCTCTATCACTAGTACATATTCCAGGTCTAGAATAATGGCAGGGGGAAATCTGCAGGTGGATCTACTAGATTCCAAGTTCCACAACAAGTTGGAACAGGTTGTGTCTGGGACGAAAGTCCCACCGGCAATAGGGGCAGGTGCACTGGTAACACTTTAGGGACCAGTTCTCCCCTATTTGATGCTCTCCCTCTGTTTCCGCTTCTCCCACATCTTTTGCAAAGGATCTGGGAGGTGGCAACACTGATAATAGTGTTGGCCGAATTAGCCCAGGAGGGCTTGGTACGCTGACATAGTGAGACTTGCGGGGGTCGCTCCTTGAACACTCCCAGCCAAGCGGGATCTAATGGTTTTGAGTCCTGTATCTTCACAATGTTTAGCCCCTGGAAGCTGGTTTCAGGGAACCTCGATTACAGGACTTGGAAATATTTTTTTCCTGGGGGAAGCCAGGAAGTGTCACCCACAGGAATATGAGTGGGGATTTTTCTTTTCTTTCTCCAACAGCTCTAACAGCAAAGCTGTTGAGGCCATGGTCCTGAGGATCTTGTGATCTTTTTGGAATTAGTGTTCCCAATACTCTTGAAGTAGCAACTAGGAGGTTGACTTTTCGTAAAGTCTGCCTTTGCACCTGAAAGGCTTACTTTGGTGCAAGTCAAGTAACTTAAGTCCTTCCTCTAGTGTTATCTGGACCAACATTTGGCCTTGCATACCATTAAGTGATCTCTTTGGCCATTCGGTTTCACAGACATTTGGGCTCATTCTTTTTGTTGGATTAAAAAAAAAAAAAAAAAGCTTTTATTAGAAAAGATAGGTATACAATCAGAAACATTATTACAGTTCCAAACAATGCATTGCATCCTCATCACACAAAAATATATCTGGAGGCATTTGGATTTGTTCCACACCTTCTGGATGAGACTATATGTCAGGCATTTTTTATGGGGGTTTTGTAAAGGCTCAAGCCTTCAAAGCCATTGAAATTGGTCCTCTACATAAAGTATGAAGCATTACCGCCTGTGAAGAAGTGTACATCTTGTGTCCTGCTTCCCCATCTGCTCTGAAGGTACCAGTGAAATGTTGCAGTTGTGCTGCCAGGTAGTATAACCATGGGTTGGGCAAACCCAACCCACTGTCATCCTTGGGTATCTGCAGGTGTTCTAAATTCATCCTGGGAGGTTTATCATTCCATATGAGACTACGGAAGATTGTGTTCCCTATTTTGAAAATCTTCAAAGGTATAACCACAGGGGCATTGTGGAGGATATAAAGAAGTTGGGGCATGAGTATCCTCTTAATCAATTTCACTTTCCTTGCCACCGATAGATGAAGGGCATTCCAGGTTTTAACCTTGTCCCTAAACCTTTGGAGGAGAGGGGAAATATTTAGATGACTAAAATCCCACGGTTTTGAGGTAACCTGAATCCCCAAATTTTTAAAGGATGTGGTAATGGGTATTGAGCAGTCAGAGGCCACCGGTTGTGAGGCATCACCGTCCAGCAGCAATAAGGCTGAGTTAGACCAGTTTATTCTCAGTCCAGAGAAGTCACCTAATTTTGTAATAGTTGCCATGGCCTCCTGCAAGGAACCGTCAGTGTCACCCAACATGAGCAGCGTGTCATCGGCATACAACATCACCTTTTCCTGCAGATTGTCATAGCAAAAGCCCACAATTCATGTATTAGCCCTAATCCATATGGCCAGTGGTTCAACAGCCAATGCAAAAAGAAGATTGGACAACGGACAGGCTTGCCTTGCCCCCCTATTTAATGCAAAAGTATTGGACAGATTGCCAGAGGCTCGAATTGCAGCCTGTGATTGATTGTATAAAAGGCGCACCCACAATCTTTGTTGAGCCGAACCCGAATTTCCCCAGTACTGTCCACAGGTAGTTCCAGTCAATGCTGTCAAACGCTTTTGTGGCGTCTAGTGATAGCAGAGCCCTGCTACCAGCATTGTCCACTGCAGGCTGTAAATTCAGAAATAAACATCTTGTGACGCGTACACACGATCGGAATTTTCCGCTCAAGCTTGCCTTGCATACACGCGGTCACACCAAATTCTGACCGTCAGGAACGAGGTGACGTACAACGGGACTAGAAAACGGAAGTTCAATACCCAGCGCGCCACCCTTTGGGCTCCTTCTGCTAATCTCGTGTTAGTAGAAGTTTGGTGAGAGACAATTCGCGCTTTTCAGCTTCGTGCTTTTCAGTCCATTACTGCTCTTCAGTTTGTGTTTGTGGGTTTGTATCTTGTTTTCAGTGCATGTAGTCAGTTCGTATCTGTTTTTCAGTGCGTTCTTGTCCGCTCCTTTCTGATTTTCACAGGCCTTTCTGTTCTTCAGTGCGTTCTGTTAGTTCGTTCTGACCAGCTGACCGTTTTGAAGTCATGTTGCAGGTAAGCACTCATTGTAGAGTTTGTGCTATGCGGGGGCTTGGTGTTGGGGTTCTTGCTTTGACCCAAGCCCAGTCCATGCACAGGGTGGGGAGGAGTTATGGACCAAGAATTGGTTGTTCCAGCGTGACAAGTTCTCTCATATAAACAAGATATTTGGGGGGCACACTCTAAAAGATGCATTAAAGATGGTGCAGCCATAAGACCATACAGTAGAAGAAAATATTACAGCGCACACATGCAAAAAAGACATTTACCTCAAGCAAGGCTAGTTTAAAACACCTAAACATTTTCAAAAAACATTATCAAAAAATATGGGGATTTGGTCACACCATATTGCTATATGGTGCTAAGCCCACTTACTGCGACGAAGTACCCCATAATCAGTGGGTCCTACACTATCCATGGAGTGGGAGATCCTGCATCTCTGAACCATGAGAGCATTACACTCTTCTAAATGGGAGAATCATAAGGTCTCCACCCATGACACAAGTGGACACTAATGAGTTCTATATGAGTTCTCTCATATGCCTCTGCTGCGCGAGATCCAGGAGAATAACCCTGATGATTTAAGGAATTTTCTTCCCCCTTTTTCAACATCTGTTGGCTTTGCTGTCCCCTTATATTATGAAGCAGGACACCTGCATGCGGCAATCTATCACTCTAGAGCAGAGACTCGTTGCCACGTTGCGGTACTTGGCGACGGGAGAAGTCTACAGGACCTCAAGTTCTCTACAGGCATCTTCCCCAGGCTCTGGGGATCATTATCCCAGAGACCTGTTCTGCCATCATACAGGTCCTGCAGAAGGACCATATTAGGGTAAGTTTTCTCCCTTAACATCACATTCTATGTATTTAATGTATGCTAATGATCTGTATTTCTTTCATCATTCCCTAATTACCATGATTGTAATATGCTGTGAATGTCCCCTTTGTCCTCATGCATGCTGTAAGCTTTTAATGCTCCTTTTTTGTCCTTCATGCATATTTGCCTTCACTAACCTCCCCGGCATGCTATCCTGGGCCCATATACACCTAGCCTAGTCACTTAACAATGTATTTTGTCAACTCCATTGTAGTGCTTTACCCTAAACACCCCCTAAAATGTGTCCACGTGCCAGGGGCTTTTTTTTTGGGGGTGGACCTTATATTTTTGTCTTGAACCACTTAAGGACTAGCCTCGTTTTGGATTTTAGGTGTTTACATGTTTAAAACAGGTTTTTCTGCTAGAAAATTCCTTAGAACCCCCAAACATTATATATGGTTTTTCTTCTAACACCCTAGAGAATAAAATGGCGGTCGTTGCAATACTTTTTTTTTTTTGCACCGTATTTGCGCAGCGGTCTTAAAAGCGCACTTTTTTTGGAAAAAATTAACTTTTTTGAATAAAAAAATAAGACAACAGTAAAGTTAGCCCAATTTTTTTTTTTATTTTGTGAAATATAATGTTACGCCAAGTAAATTGATACCCAACATGTCACGCTTGAAAATTGCGCACGCTTGTGGAATGGCGTCAAACTTTTACCCTCAATAATCTCCATAGGCGACGTTTAAAAAATTCTACAGGTTGCATATTTTGCGGTACAGAGGAGGTCCAGGGCTAGAATTATTGCTCTCACTCTACCGGTCGCTGCGATACCTCACATGTGTGGTTTGACCACCATTTTCATATGCGGGCGCTACTCACGTATGCGTTTGCTTCTGCGCGCAAGCTCGTCGGGACGGGGGGGTTTAAAAAATAGTTTATTTTTATTATTTATTTTACAATATTTTATTTATTTTTACACGTTTAAAAAAAAAAAATTGTGTCACTTTTTTTCCTATTACAAGGAATGTAAACATCCCTTGTATTAGAAAAAAGCATGGCAGGACCTCTTAAATATGAGATCTGGGGTCAAAAAGACCTCAGATCTCATATTTACACTAAAATGCAATAAAATTTAGAAAAATGACATTTTAAAAAAATGTGCCTTTTTAAGAGGCGTGGGCGGAAGTGACGTTTTGACGTCGCTTCCGCCCAGCAGTGTCATGGAGACGAGTGGGCGCCATCTTAGCCTCACTCGTCTCCAGACACACCACAGGGAAGGACGCGATCGCCTCCGCCGCTACCGACGGCTCTGGTAAGCGGCGGAGGGCACTGGATCGCGGCGGGAGGGGGGCCCCTCTCCCGCCACCGATAAAAGTGATCTCGCAGCGAATCCGCCGCAGGGACCACTTTTATCTGAAAGTCGACCGCCGCAAGAAAACGGGGATACCGGGGTTATGGCAGCTAGCTGCTGCCATAACAACGATGTGCCCGTTCAAAGTTTGGACGTACATAGGCGTGCGGCGGTCCTTAAGTGGTTAAATACTCCTTAAAATAGATGTTATACTGATGTTTGCCAAGAATGTTTGTGTCTAATCTGCTTGCAATGTTATGTGCAAAAGTACTGATAATTTGTTTATTTTTTGACTCCACAGTTTCCCTCAACGCCACAGAAATGGCAGACTGTAGCTTCCCAATTTGCTCATCGTTGGGACTTTCCCAACTGCGAAGGGATAATCGATGGGAAGCATGTCCACATCGTCCTACCACACCACTCGGATGCATGCTATTTTTAACTATAAAGGCATTCATAGTATTGTGTTGATGGCAGTGGTCTCGGCGACATACGAGTTTCTTTATGTGGATGTGGGGAAGAATGGTCGGATGGTGGAGTCTTTGCCCAGACTGAGTTCTCCGACGTCTCCAGAGTGGTGGCTTGGGATGGTCCCCTGCGGAAGAGAACATGGAAGGACTCCCATTTGTTTTTATCGCTGATGAAGCATTTGGTCTGTGTGATCACCTGATGAGGCCATTCCCCCAGAGGACCCCTCACCCCAGAGAAGAGGGTTTTTAATTACCAGCTGTCCAGAGCCAGAAGAGTCGTGGAGCATGTCTTTGGGATAATGGCCAGCCGGTTCCACCTATTTCTTACGGCAGTACAAACTAAAACACATAGTTCTAGCATGCTGCATACTAAACAACTTTTTAAAGAGAAATGCTCCAAATTATGTTGCCTCAGTTGGGCCTGAGGCCGGACTTCCAGAAAATACACTGACGGCCCTGTAAACTGGCCGTCCTGGCTTGCCCCCCCAAAGCGTCCGTGAAGTGCCTAAAAAATATATTGATTATTTTACAGTTAGGGGGGCCATTGCTATGCCAGCAAATTTGTAATTAAATTTTAGATATTAAAAAAAAAATTTGATCTGATCAAATTTTGATTTACTGCTTGTGTTTCTTTTAGCTGTCTCCTAGGTTCTCCTAGTGCACTTCTAGTGCCAAGTGGTTTTTCTATTATTAAATATCACCCATTGTCACTGTAAACACCAACTTAATACAAAAAATGGTATTGAGCATTGAAAGAAGAAGCCACACATTGTTGAGTATAAAACCCTTTACTCCGTGCACATTCACATGTGCATTGTAAAACGTATTTTTTTTTTTTTTTTTTAAACATTTTTTTTTTTAAAGTTTTACTTTGAAAATCTTTTTTTAAGTACATAAACAGGCATGTTTCAAAACATAACATACACAACTCAGGAACTTACAAAGTTCAACATTGAAAAACTGAAGGCAATATCAGACATTATAGTGTCAAAAATGTGTTGATCTTGCCTTCATCAGATGGGGTGATGTCCCCCTGTAAAAGCCAAATTTTGAAGATGCACACAAATTGGGAGTCAACCTGGGGATTTCCCTCCTGATCCCATGCCTAATGTCAACATGTGCTAGCTCCCATAATTGGGGATCAATGGACGTGTTTTGGGGGCGCAACCACTTACTTGAGTTAATAGGTAGCACCCACAAAACGTGTACGTTGATATCCCCGATGGCAGATAGCACATGTTGACACACTGTGCATCTTCAAAATTTGGCTTTTAAAATGCGTCAAAAATTTGTCAAAAATGGTCCCCGAAAATAGAAAATGGTGTCATTTTGTTGTTCTTTAGATTCTTCCTAGTACATTTGCATGATGAGGTCTAAATCCCAACTACAAAACATTATGTCCTGGATTACCCTTTGTGCACTGTCATTCGTGAAATGAGGAGATTGTTCTTCCACAACATGCACATCACCTAAAAGAAAAAATACACACCATGTATTATAAATATGCAGGCATACATCTATTACCTGAATCTGTGGTGTCAGACACTCACCTGTTGTGGTGACAATCTAAACCACCTCTCCTTCCTCCACATCCTCAGGTTGTGGTGTCCTCTGTTTCCCTTCTTCAGGAGGTGGGGATTTCCTGGTGTCCTCAGAAGTCTGGAGTCTTTTCTCCCCTATGAGAATGAAACAAAAGGTATACTTAGCACACAGATATTTGAGGCCAGAAATAGGAATATGAAACATTGCTTGGAAGTTGGGTACAATTGTCTGTTTTGGCAGAGTTCCAAGATGAAGACATGATTTTTTCACTTACCAAAGCTGGAATACTTACCTTTTTTGGACAAGTTTCACACATGGAGACAATCCAAGTATCCACCCGAGTACCTGCGTGGGACACCCTAAAAAGTTTGTTCTTGTGTCCCACACTAGTGCTCCTGGGTCCAGATGTGTAAACAGCTGCTGAGTGTCCTCTCCTTACATTATACTGAATCAAGTTTGCAATTCTTTCTAGTTTCAAACCCATCTAGACAACAATGTCCTAAACTTCTTTTAATACAAATTAGCATGACCAAATGTAGTTAACCCTGTATCTACCCAAAATATCGTATTTAGTTGGCAAACGAACAATGTTTCCTACGACCGATTACTGTGCCCATGAACATGAAAGTAGCCATTTTAAACTGTACAACAGTAAAGAAAAGCACATGGAGCAGCATGCAAGTAATACTAATAATAGGAACATACGACAAGTACTTACTTTTTAGAAGCACTTTCTTGATCCTGCTCCCTCAATTTCAGGTCTGACCAGCGTTTCCTCAATTGCTCCTTGGATTGTCGTACCTCAAAATTCCTGTGCAGACTCTTCACAACTTTTTTCATGATCTTGGCCTTTCTCACATTTGGGTTTAGGTACAGTCCATACTTCCCGTCATAGTCAGTCCTCTTCAAGATGTCCACCATCTCTATAAAGGCCATATTTGAGGCCTTAAATCTCCTGCGGGATCGGGACGTTTCGGGCACCAGGCTTAACTCGTTACTGCTATTACGCACCTGCTGTGTCTCCGCCATGTTCCTTTCCCACTGCGAAGAAAGAGAAGGGGTGGTGAATATTCGAGAGAGAATGCATGCGTAGTGTATATAACGCTAACACGCGTATGTCGTACATAAGATTTGTGAGTGGAGGAAGCGCAGAACGTTATAACGAAGGTAAAATTTTAACTTGGGACATCAGTGGCCTATACTGATTCGAGGCCTACATTGGGATAAGATTAGGAGAGTTTAGCCTGATATTGGTGTTTTTGTCTTGTGTTTTGTCTTGCAGCAAATATCAATCAATTCAAAGACCCTGAATTCATGGGCCAGTTCATAGACAGATACAGGGATATATGAGAAATTTGTGGGAGGTTAAAAACGCCTTATATCGAAATAAACCAGCTAGGAAGGCATCGCTGGAGAAACTGCTGCAATTTGTGAAGACGCAGGTCCCCGACGCAGGCATCGAGTTTGTGGATAAGAAAATTGGTAGCTTGAGAAGCACGTATAGCAAGGAGCTTAGTAAGGTCCAGACTTCCATGAAATCAGGAGCAGCAGCAAAGGATGTGTATGTACCCAGTCTGTGGTACTACAACAGGATACGGCTTCTGGAAGACCAGATTGAAGCCAGGGAATCACTTTCTACACTTCCATCCACCCTTCCCTCAACCCCAGCTGAGGCTTCCGAGGACCAGCCTGGGCCTTCCATCCTGGCAGAAGTTGAGGAGCCCAGCTGGAGCCAGGTATAGTATTTTTGAACATATTTATTGTCCGAAAATTATTGTAATTATTGATAACAAATGAATGATTGAACAAAAGGTGTTTTCCATATCAATAGGGGCCAAAAATGATTGGGACAAGAATGAAAAATGCTGGGCTCAGAATGATAGTCTTTTCTATTTATTAACATTCAATTTGCAACAATCATAAGCTGAAAATTGTGTGTGATGAACCAAAAACTAAAACTATGTCCCTTTTTCATACACAGGAAGACCTCAGCCAGGACGAGGCTCTGCAATGTGGCAGCCAGGAGGAGGCAGGGGGTAAGTGTCAGCCAGGAGGAGGCAGGGGTAAGTCTCAGCCAGGAGGTGGCCAGGCCCAGTAGCCTCAGGTTCCTCCCCTCCGCCTTACAACAAAAAGGGCCAGGAATGGGGAGTAACATGGAGGAGGCAGCACTTGGCCTCATTAAGGGCACTAATGCGGCCCTGAAAACGCCTCCCCGACGCTGAAGAGGCCTATGGCTGCTATGTAGCTGAAAAATTGCAGCAAATGGAGGAGGGCCAACGCTTCATGTGTGAGAATATTATTGTTCAGACCCTTCAGGAGGGGTTGAGGGGCCAAATTAGTGAGAACATGCACTTAATGTGCGCTCACCCATCCTCCTCCTCCTCCTGCCATAAGTTCACCTCCAGAGCCACAGCCTCCAAGGAAGGCTGGAGGGAAGAAAGTGATGGCCCTGGGTTCAGTCTGGTCTGACAGAACACGCAGGCTAGTGTAGTACCACAGCACCACCTCTGCTGCTGTTCATGATCTCTGGGAGTCCTGGACCAGATTGTGCTCCCTGTTATATGGACTTCTCAGGCTACCAATTTTTAGTTACAACGACTTTTGTGTGCCCTGGGGTAAAAAAGGCTTAGCAAATTTAAGCAGTTTCTCCAGCGTTGCCTTCCTCTTTATTTTGTTATTAGCCAGAATAAATGTAGATTTTTTTTGTATGAAAATACTTGCTTATGTGTTTTTCTTCAAAAAGGACAGTTTGTGAGTAGGCAGGTACATTTCAAAAATACAATGTCAAATTAACAAGGGAAAACAACCAACCTCCTTGAGCTTTAAAAATACAAGATGATAATGTTGTTGTGGAAACTTGACACAAAAAAAAATATATATATGGAGATCACTAGAAAATAATTTAAAAATAATCAAAAAAACAGGAGATCTTGATTAAAAAAACAAAACAAAAGATGACTATAAAAAATAATTCTAAACATTATTATGAAGATCTGGCTTTAAAAACAAAAAAGATTATTCAGGAGATCATGAGAAATAATAAAGAAATATGTTTGTGAGAACTCTGTGTGAATATCAGCAGCAAAGCAAATTCATTCTTCTAGCATTATAAGGAACAAAAGAATGTGCTGCATTAAAAGATCCAAAAATTTACAGCGTGACAATCTCGTTTTACCAGAACGAGCGCTTCCGTCTCGTACATGATTCTGAGCATGCGTGATTTTTTGCGCGTCCGAATTGCATACAATCGCATTTTCGGATAGGAACTTTCCCCGACCGAAAAATAGAGAACGTGCTCTCAATCTCCCTGGCTGGAATTCCGCCAGCAAAAGACCGATGGAGCATTCACACAGTCGCATTTTCCAACAAAAAGCTCCCATCGGAGTTTTGCTGGCTGCATTTCCGATCGTGTGTACGCGGCATTTAGGTTATTGGCTGTTGATTTATTTGGTATGAAACCAGCCTGGTCGTCATGCATGAGAGAGGTAATATCTCCATTCAGCCGAATTGCTAACACCTTTGCCAGTATCATAATGTCGCTCTGCAGCAACAAAATAGGATGGTAAGAACCTGGGTCCACAGGGTCCTTTCCTGGCATGAGAAGCAAAATTATGTTTGCTTTTGACATAGAGGGTGGAAGAGCTTCACTCTCTAGGGACTGATTGAAAACTTTTAGCAAACTTGGTAGCAACACTTCAGAATATTGTTTGTATATTTCTATGGGGATCCCATCCTCCCCCGGTGCCTCACAATTGGTGAAGGACCCGACTGCCTCCTGAAGTTCCTCTTTGGTAAGTGGGGCCATACAACCCCTCCCGCTGGCCCGCCGTCAGTTCAGGGAAGGCTTTACTGTGAAGGTAGAGGTCAAGGTCTTCCTGGGCGTAAGTAGTGCCGGGACAGTAAAGGGATTCATAATAGCCTACCAACTCCTGCATAATCAATACAGGTGAACTAACCTGTCATATCATGCCTATGGCAAGGGGGTCTTTGGTGTGCATTGGCAATCATAGCCAACAGGCTCCCAGTTTTCCCCCCTTCCTAAAAAAATGCATGTCTCGAAAAGAATCTCTTCTCTGCCGAGGAGGAGAGCAAATGCTCATGGGCAGATTGGGCAGCCTGCCACGCCTCCTTTAGAGTCAGACAGATCAGCAATGCACCGTTGTTCCAACGCCTGAACCCAAGATTCCACCTCGGCCTTCAGAGCGGAGGATGCATATTTTACTTTATTAATTTCCGCTATCAATAAACCCCTCAGATAAGGCCTCCCATTGATGCAAACAAGACACATCTGGACCCTGAAACATGAAGAACTCTCGCATGCTCCCCTGCCATCATCTCAGGAGAAGCGAACAGCTTCAACGAGAATGCATTCAATTTCCATGGGGCTTTGGGTAGTGTAACTGACCAGGATACTCTTACGTGTGTCACCAAGGGGAGTGATCTGACACACTGCGGGGTCTATGTATCAAATTGGAGATAAATGGAAGCATTTTCAAGCTGCTCACCTCAAGGTCAATTCTAGGCAGGCTACCATGAGTTTTAGAAAAATATGTAAATTGCTTAAAATATCCCAAAAATGATCCCAAAATATCCCAGGGTTAAAATTTTTAAGATGCATAAAGATCATAGTACATTTGAGAGGAGAATGGATTCCCCTGATATTCCATGACACTATGGGTACCTTCGCTATGGGACACGGTAAGTCAGTAATAGAGCAGGGTATGCAAAAGTCAACAAAAAGAACCAAGCGGCTATGCAAGGCTGCGGACATCTCTTGAAACTTTTGTACTGTTGAACCACATCTTTTCCTCTTTTGAGAACGCTGGAAGAACCCCAGCTGAAGAAATTAAAGGTTTTAAAATACTGTAAACCAAAGTTGGCTAACAGCGGCATACACTGCCAATAGGGCAGAATCAGTCGTTATATTGACACTCGCTCGCTTCAACTTGAGCATTCTCAGGTAGTGTAGATCAAACATAGTAGTGGTGTAGCTTTCATCTTGATCTGCAAAAATTTCATGTCCCCTAGCCAGAGAACATCTGTGTAACTAGTGTGTGGAATACCCAGGTATATTTCTTAAGCATTAAAAATGGGTTATAACTTTAGGTAGCAAGCAGTGGAGACTGGAAGCTGGGTCAATCTTCCTCTCCCCCTTGCCCTCGCTGCTTTTAGGGCCTTTCACAGTAACCCGGAGCTTGGTGGGATACAGCATAGCATACGGCAGTTGCAGGAGCTGAAGGTGGTGCTTCACATCTGTAAACTTAGCCCTGTGTCTCTGCACCTCCGCGGAGAAGTCAGAGTAGGACACTCTGGTACCGTTGTGTTGGATGTTGGCACGCTCCCGTGCCTGACACAGCACTATTTCTCTGTCCTGGTAGTGAAGTAATTTTACCAGTATGGATCTCGGCGGGCAAACCCCCCCCCCCCTCGGTTGGGACGGGGGCGAGTCGGCACTCTATGAGCGTGTGTTCCACTGCAAAAAAGGGCGAGAAGATGTTTTTGCCAAATACTTCAAGTAACCAATTCTCCACGAAAGTTGTGGGGTCCTTGCCTTCCACCCGCTCAGGAAGACCCACTATGTGCACATGATTTCATCTGAGACTATTCTCCATGTCTTCAGCTCTATAATTAGCTTCCTTTGCCATCTGGTATGCTGTGTTGGTATCTCTTGCTATAGGGGGTAATAAGTCTTCCATTTTACTGACTCTGCTTTCCACACCTGTGGTTCTCTCACAGATTTTTTGTAAATCCTGTTGCAACAGCGACACATCCTACCTTGAGCCCCCAAACTGCTCTTTTAAAGTGTTCAGATGCAGTGCAGTTGTTCACCGCCCTGAGTATGTCTGTCTGCTAGGGTGGACTGAGTCATGTCCTTAGTGTCTGAGCTGTGCTGGGCCAGGGATAATCCTCTTCCTCCCCATAGTTAACAGCTAAGATGGCTGCCTGTGCCTGCATACCAGAATTATTCAGTGCAGTGTCCATAGTGTGAGCTGTCTGATCATTGCCCGGCTGCCCAGACAGCTTCTGAGCATAATATAGCATCTCCCTGGGGATTTCCTTACCCTTGGTCTATGGTGGCTTGTGCGATTTGGGTCCCAGGTCCTTCATCTTGTCAGCGTCACGAGGAGTCCCCTCTACAGTGAAGGCTGCTGCGTCATCTTGGAATTCGGAGCCCAAAGCTTCAGTCTGTCCTCTACGGGTCATTCCCCTAGTGCAGAGGGCTGGCAGGGGTTCCACAGTGATCCCGATCAGTATCCAGCTGCATATAGCAGTAGAAAACTAAGGCCTTTGTGCAGGGAGTAGCTCTCACCCCCCCCCCCCAGTTGTTTCCTGGTATCACCGTGGGGTCTCAGTTTAGTCCTCTTGGATCTTCTAAAGCTGCCCTTTGAACCTATTATGATTATTCTGATGCCTGGCCCTACTCGTAAGGTGGCCTTTCCAGTGGCTATTACCTCTGCTAAGAGAGTCTGAGTTAGTCGCCTTAGCCCGTACGGTGCCTTTTTTCTTTTTTTGTGTTGCACAAGTACAGAGTTAACCTGAGACCCAACACCTCCTTTCTCCCAAAGGTAGTCTTTGCCTTCTACTTTAAACAGGATAGTATGCCTTCCATCTGTTACTGCTTTTAGGAAATTGGATTCCCTCTTTGAGCCTCTTGAAAGTTCCCGCAAGGGTCTTCCTACTTCTCACATCCCCATTCCTTAATGGATCAGACAAGGCATCATAAGAGCCTAAAGTCTCAAATATAGTTTCTCCCTTCTCTATTAAAGCATACTTTACCAGATCTGTTGGTGCTTCTTGGGCCTTTAAACATCAGATTTGCAAAGCTGCCACCTGGGCTCCTGTTCACATGTTTGTTCTACAAGTTGGCTGTTCGAGCCTCCTCTGGTTCCAGTTTTGGTAGTAGGGTGCTACTCTGTGAGTCTGTTGAGCCCTTCTTGACCTATTTGTTAGCTGGTCCTGTTGCCATTGTTTGCTGTGTTGTCTAACCGTTCGTTGGATTTCTTTTTGGATGTCCCAGGTATAAAGATTTAGGTTCATCTTTTAGTAACATATTACACCAGTTTTTACGGTGTAACCTGTTACTGTGCCCCTCCCCCCGCACTCCCTAATTCCCTCCCCCCCCGTGACAGCCAAACGGCTGCGTCATTAATTTACACAGATCTATGAACGAACTATTCCCATCTGCCACCGCAGAAAATGACTGGTAGCTCTCAATGTACAAAAGGTACAGTCAGACAGCTGTACTGAGTGTCTGCAGGCTCCTAAGAAAAAAAAATAAATGCACATTTTTTTACCTGCAAAAATGGTGTATTTTTTTTTTTAAGTGAACCTATCCTTTAACCACTTGCCGACTGCGTTATAGCCGCATGATGGCTACAGCATAGGTGACTAGTTCTGGGAGGTTGTCATATGACAGCCTCCCATGATTGCACTCTGTGATCAGTGTACGGAGGATACCGCTGATTACAGATTTAGTTAAAGAGGTAAGCAGTGGCGCTTTAACACGTGATTAGCTGTGTCCAATCACAGCTGATCACGGATGTAACTAGAAGCCAGTTATCAGCATGAGTAAGGGAGAAGAGAGCCTATATAACCAGCTTCTCTAAAAGAGACATGTATGCTGATAGTCAGGGACCAGTGCTGCCAGTAAGTGCCCATCAGTGCCGCCCACCAGTGCTGCCTCATCAGTGAAGGAAAAAAATTACCGGTTTGCTAAATTTTATCACAAACTATGAAAGGTTTTTTGGGGTTTTTTTTTTTTTTTTTTGATTTAGCAGTGGTGATTAACCTCCTCATGCCCCCGCTATAGCCGAAAGACGGCTACAGCACGGGTCTAAATTGCTGAAAGGGGGTCCATGTATGTCCTCCCGCGCATGAGCTGCCTGCGCACTCTGTGATCAGTGAGTCAATGAGACTCGGCTGATCCCAGGCCCTTTACCACGTGATCAGCTGTTAGCCAATGTAAACAGAAGATCAGAATCGATCGGCTTTTTTTTCCCCTCATGCTGACAAACGTGAGGAGAAAAAAAAGCTGATTACCGCCTTCTGTCAGAGGGACATCGATCCCGCACACGGACACCCACTGCTGCTAAGCAGTGCCCGCCAGTGCTGCCTATAAGTGCCCACCAGGACCACCTACTAGTGCCACCTATCAATGTCATCTATTTGTGTAAAACAAATGATAAAAATGTTGTTTGGGTACAGTGTTGCATGACCGCGCAATTGTTATTCAAAGTGCGACAGCGCTGAAAGCTGAGAATTGGCCTGGTCAGGAGTTAAGAGTGCCCAGTAGGCAAGTGGTTAAAGAAGCCTGTGTTCTGCACTGTACCATTAAGAACTAGTAATTTTGACCTACCAGTAAAATTTGTTTTCTGCAGTAGGGTACAGGATACAAGAAATTCCCCTATGTTCTTTTGACTTCCCTATTGCTTGATAAATGGGGGTGGAAGGCGTTATACAGAAGGATGTCCCTGCAGCTTTCCTTTTTTGCCAGTGTCTAGTGAATCACCTGAAGGTAGCTGCATATAACCCAGCTGTAATGATTTAAATAGGCCTGTGTCCTGTACTGTACTCCAGGAAACAAATTTTACACTGATAAATAAAAAATCGTATTTCTTCAAATACTAAAAAATTAACAGAAGTATTAGAGTAAAGAAAAAGGTAATGGTTTAAAAAAAATAGAAGTGGAAAAAAAATAGCAGAAAAAAAATAGTGTAACTAGAGTCGAGGTGAAATTTTCTCAGCCTGAAATTGGTGATGAAGCCTTTTGCAATATAGTACATCCGGCTTTACAGCCCACTTGATTGTACAGTGAGCCTTATAAATTTAAATTTTTAAATAGAAAAGTAAGAAGCCGTGATTGTTCTCCAGCCTGCACAGCAGAGGCCACATCGGGAAACGGACATATAGGAAGGAGAATTCCCATTCTTCAGGTGGCTGACAGCTACCATCACTGACTCCCAGGCTCAGTCAGTGTGAGGTGGAGAAGAGTAGCTGCCAGGACCTAAAGAGAGGAGTAGGTTAGCAGGAGATTGGAGATGGGGGAGGGCAGCAGGCTGCCCACACTGTCAGCTGGAATCAGTGCAGGTTTCTGCAGAGTGTGAGGTGGAGAGAGGCTGTCAGGACTTGAAGATACACTATATTGTTAAAAGTATTAGGATGCCTGCCTTTACACACACATGAACTTTAATGGCATCCCAGTCTTAGTCTGTAGGGTTCAATATAGAGTTGGCCCACCCTTTGCAGCTATAACTTCAACTTCTGGGATGGCTGTCCACAAGGTTTAGGAGTGTGTCTATGGGAATGTTTTTGACCATTTTTCCAAAAGCGCATTTTTGAGGTCAGGCACTGATGTTGGATGAGAAGGCCTGGCTCGCAGTCTCTGCTCCAATTCATCCCAAAGGTGTTCTATCAGGTTGAGGTCAGGACTCTGTGCAGGCCAGTCAAGTCCCTCCACCCCAAAGTAGCTTATCCATGTCTTTATGGACCTTGCTTTGTGCACTGGTGTGCAGTCATGTTGGAACAGGAAGGGGCCATCCCCAAACTGTTCCCACAAAATTGGGAGCATGAGATTGTCCAAAATGTCTTGGTATGCTGGTGCCTTAAGTGTTCCCTTCACTGGAACAAAGGGGCCAAGCCCAACCCCTGAAAAACACCCCCAAACCATAATCCCCCTCCCCCAAATGATTTGGACCAGTGCACAAAGCAAGGTCCATAAGGACATGGATGAGCAAGTTTGGGGTTGAGGAACTTGACTGGCCTGACCTCAACCTGATAGAACACCTTTGAGATGAATTAGAATGAAGACCGTGAGCCAGGCCTTCTCGTCCAACATCAGTGCCTGACCTCACAAATGCGCTTCTGGAAGAATGGTCAAACATTCCCATAGACACACTCCTAAACCTTGTGGACAGCCTTCCCAAAAGAGTTGAAGCTGTTATAGCTGCAAAGGGTGAACCAATGCAATATTGAACCCTACGGACTAAGACTGGGATGCCATTAAAGCTCATGTGCATGTAAAGGCAGATGTCCCAATACTTTTGACAATATAGTGTATATTAACCTTTCCTTTTGATTCAACTTGGCTCTGTTCAGTCACTGGGAGCAATGTGAAATACCCAAGACTTCTGAATTTGAGTGAACGCTTGGCTCACTCCCCCCAACTATGTGACCGTTCTAGTACTATTACATGGGGCTAGAGGAAGAGTCCAAAATCATGTGTGAGCTTTAAGTCACTTTGGCACAAAGGGCTTTTTTTCTTTGCCCTAGCAGCTTAACGGAAGAGCAGGGATAAAAAAAGAAAAGCACACATGAGCAAAAAAAAGTGCACTTTCTAACTTTTTATTTTAGTGTGAGGCAGCTTTTGTTTTAGATTTATTGAGTGATCATTCTATTAATTTGAACCCATAAAATGTTAGATTTTTTTTATTTTTTTATTATTTTTTTTTTTTTTAATAATTCATCAGTGCTATATGTCTAACAATTGAGTATTTCTTCAACCTCACTAATGCACTGTTAAGTATTCTGCAAGCCTTCTAGGAAGACATGGCATAATGAATAATACAATTTTTACTTCTTTTTTTTCTTTTATAGTATGTTTTTGGAGAATTTACAGATTCGAGTGATAATGAAGGCTCCGGTGAGAGAAATAAAGCAAAAGACAATACAACACTGGAAAGGAAGCAAAATTGTGTTCAAGATCAGACCAATTTTGGCCCATGTACAGAAGCAGGAAATGTAACTGAAAATTGTAAACAGAATGTTGAGTTTGAAAGAAATGTGAAACATGACAGCATATCTATAGTTGAAGATTGCCTCACATCTCAGTCTGAATTTTGTTCTAATTATAAGGGTGAACTCACTACAGAAATGGCAACGGACAAAAAAGAAATAACTCCAATGCATATTGAAGTCAGCTTTGGTGTTGCCAGTAATACATTGACAACAAATGTTTTAACAGAACAAAATCCAGCAGAAAAGGAGAACACTTTGCATTCTGCTGTCAACAGAGAAAATGGCTTTGAAAATTCTTTAGAATGCAATAATAACCAGAATGTTCCTGTAAGAAAATCAGACCTCATTGATAATTCTGAAGTTGAATTACTAAAACACAGCTCTGGTGGTACAATTGGCGACATGGCCAGCATGCTGGAGCACCCGGTTGGTGGGGATATTTCAGGAAGATTGGTAATTAAAAACCTGCATTGTTCCAAAGAAGATGGTTCAAGTTCTGCAAAATGTAATATGGCTGTCCATCACAACCAATCTGTAAATGCTAGTGGGATGTTATTTTCTAAAGATTCTCCTGTGCATAACTGTAATCTTGATGAAATGTGTTCTGATGAACGCAAATCTATAAAATCTTTGCAGGTGTATAATATAAATAGTGCTGGAGAAAACCATGTTCCCAACATTATAACCAGTGCTGAAGAAAATCATGTTCACAACAATTTAAATGTACATAAGCTTATGGATAATTCCAGTTATACCATAATAGACAGAAGTCAAGATAATTTACTGTTATCTGCTCAACCGGAAATGTATTTAAATGAATTTAATCATCAGTTTAATAATGATTCCAAAGACTTTAAAGACTCCAAACAGTCAATAAGTTGTTTTGAAGATGCTCATACTAGAAAGCCTAATAATGGCACTTCAGTGGATGGTGAAATATGTGTTGCTACTCAAACAGTGCAACCTCTCGATGAACTTAAAGAAAAATCAAGGCATTCAAGCAGTGCCCCTGTTGTACAATTTGAAGATATGAAGTTGATAAACCAGTATTATACTGATAAAAATGAACCAAAACACATTCATGAGTTACCTGTACATAAAGCAAATATTTCACTAGAGCAAAAGTTGTCTTTGAGAAGACTTGCAGAGGGTGGGCATTGTTACAAAGCAAACTCCAATGAACTTGGTTACGACATGCAATATTCTTTAGAGATCATTCCAGCCTCAACACCATTTTATTTGGATTCTAGTATAGCAGACAAAGAAAACCATTTGTCTGAAACCTTTGCTGACAAGGATAGCACATGCCTTTCTATGGAGAAATTGGAAGATGAAAGTAAAGGAAAAATACTTGCTAGTCTACAGACTTATGCAATCAAAGCTAAAGAATCTACACATAATGCAGATGAAGCAGATAGTACAAGCACATGCTGTATTGTAACTGAGCAGTGTAAAATAGGTTCAGAGACAGTTCAGCTGTGTTCCTCTGATTCAAGTTTGTACACACTGGTCTCTTCAAAAGAGCAAAAAGCAGCTGTGGTAGATGTACAACCAGTTATAGAAACCCAACTAGATATCTGTTCTCAAAGTCAAGCAGTTGCTGACCAATTATGTTCTGCTAGGCACAATCAATCTCACTCAAATTTTTTACTGCATAACACACTTTCTTCAAATTTTGATACTACTATTGCTGATGGATACCCAAGTAGACTGGAAGAAAAACCTTTTTTGACTGCAAAAGATATGCCTCAGCTGAATGATCAACGATTTATTAAAGTGTCAGTAGACTTTGTAACTGAAAGCCGAGATCAACTTGATACTGTAAATAAAGATCTTTGTAAAGGAATAAACCCAAAAAAGGAGATTTGTGCTGAATTGGACTCAGCTTTGGAAAAAACAAACACTGTTTATTCTTTGCAGTTCAACAGTGACACCTTTCCTAAGACGTTTAATCAATCTACAGTAATGCCTGTTTTCCCTCTAGAAGAACCGCAACCTCTTAACTTGTGTTCAGAGTCAACTAAGGTAATAAATAAAATTACCAAAGAAACAGATGCAAATCAAGATGCATGTAGTGTTTCCTTGGATAGTAGTGAAGAAGAGAATTTTCTGATACGTAAAGTCAGCTATGCAAAAGCGGTCTCCAACAACCCTGTGAATTTAAAGAAATATAGTAAGAGTGCTTCAGAAAGTTTAGAGGAGAAAGTCTGTAATGTATATTTGGAATCAAAAAACTCTCCATGTAAGCCTATAATTACTCAGATGGCTGACATAGAATGTGCAGGTGATTTGGCTGCATGTGTTACTTCTGAAAATGACTCTGAAACTCAAAATGGCATCTTGATGGAGGACCTATCTTTGGTTACATGTGACTTAATTGTAGATCTGGAAAATGACAAAAGTAATAGTAAAAATAATAGGGATCAATATTCTTGCGAAAAAGAAAAGGAAACAACTATTTTAGAGGAATGTGAAAAACAGAAGGAAAAGCTGGTATCTGAAAATATTCAATATGACAATAACACTGAGCAAAACTGCTTTGATACTATAGAGAATGAGGGCAAAAAAACACTTTCAGCTAAGAATTTCATATGGAATTTTGAAAGACCTGAAGATTCAGTCGACCCTAGAGTTATTTCTGGAAAACATAAAATGAGAGGAAATCTAAAAATGCTACATGATGGTTCAAATAACTCATTTCATAGGACTGCTTTTAACATAGAGGAAAGGACAAAACGTAACAGGTCCCACAAGGTAAAATATTCTAATATTGTTTGTCAAGCTGTAACTAAAGAAAACCACCAACAAAAGCTTTCTCAAAGTGAGCAAAGTTTACAGGATATACATGTGGGAGAAACTGTGCTTGCAAATGCTGATACATCAACCAATGCAGATCACTCACCAGAAACTATTACTAAAGTGAGATCAGAAATGGGCCCCCCATTGCCTCCTTTGCTAGGTCCTCTGTTGGCATCTCCTCCGAAAAGTATACACCCTCTGTCACCTATTTTATCATCTTCAAGTTGTTCATCTTTACCATCTCCTCTTGATGACTTGATTTCCCCTTTGCCAGGCACTCCATTTCCACGACAAGTGTCACCTTTGTCTGGTGGGCGCAGGCAAAAATCTCCAGTACTTACCACCCCTTCACCTGCTGAGAAAGCAAACAGAAGAATTTTGTCTTCTCCTTTGCAGTTTTGTGCTACCACACCAAAGCATGCTCTCCCTGTGCCAGGAAGATTTCCTCTTTCTGCATCTGGTAGCTCTTCAAACAGTGTTCAAGAGAATTCTGTCAAAATTCTAGACACAATGTACCCAGAATTATCTGCACGAGCAAGAACATTAAACATCCTAAAAGGTAATGTTCAGCTAAGCCGAACTTTGCCTAGAGATGGCAAAAATGTGTCTGTCAGCCAAATAACTGGGTTCAAATCTATTACATCCACTTCTACAGTATTTATAAAAACTGGGGGCACTTCAAATGTTGACAGTAGTAAAGATAAATTGAGCAGTTCTGAAAATCGACAGCAATCCAGGGGCATTGGTTCCTCAAGTAAACAAACTACTGATGCCTTCCTAATGCCTAGAAGTGCCAAAAGGCTTCGACTAGACACAGAGTCTCCAGTTGTAGAAACTATAAAAAACTGTTCCACAACACCTACAAACAATGACACAGATGTGCAGAAATGTCAAGAGTCTTGCCACAATATTGGTTATTGTGAGCTGCTTCCAGATGTTGTGAAAGACAGCAGTATCGATGAAGATATTATAACTAAGGCTCTTAAAAAAATTGAGGACTTGTGTTTTGATCTTTTACCAGTAATTAGAAGCCATATCCATGTGGGAACCATTCCCAAAGTTCCTGTGATGAGGAATGAGGAAAAAGAAGCAATTTATGAATTCAGCACCTCTAAAAAAGTAAGTCTTAAAGCTTCTGATATCACGTCTAGTTTATCCAGTCTACACTTGTTTTAAAAGGCTAAGTTCATATTACATGTTCCACCCGTATTTAAGATGAAACATAGCATGTTCCAGCTCCTGGCAGCAGTTCCGTCAACCCCCCCAGTTGTAATAGCAGGCAGGGGATCTCTCCTCGCACCAACTGGCGCTTTTTAAAAAGAGCATGGCCCTGCGGGACTCCGCCCACACATTTGCATAATGTATTCACACTTTCCTGTGAATTGCTGAACTACAAGTACCACCAACCACTGCGGCTGATGGCTTGTAGTTCTGAATAAATTGCAAGGGTGCTAATGAGCGCTCTTGTAGTTGATTCACAAGTCTAAGCATAGCTTTCAAACAGACAGCCCATATGGAGGTATGGACAAAAGGCTGCAGGGCTTGTGAGCCTGACATTGCACCCCTAATCCACTGATCAGGGGTGCAGTGCTTTCAAGGCTACTGCAGAAAAAAAATTAAAAATGCACATTTTATTTTTGCAAAAATACGTGCATTTATTTTTTCTGGAAAGATGAACTTGCCCTTTAAGCAAAAGAATATGTACATGTATACGTTAAAGCATGAAAGTAAATTAGCGTGTAAATAATAAACTAGCTATCTTAATCATACAGTCCAGGACACAGGCAAGCCTATACCCTTGGGGTATAGGCTTGTATTTTCAGGTGATTGGACACTGGCAAGTTTTTGAGGACACATCCACTGGGTGCCTCCCCTATAACCTTACATCGCTCCATGAAAATTCAGTTGTGTGTGGACCTCTACTACTGTTTTTATTATTTTATCTTCAGATTCTTCAGTCAACTCCTCGCTGTCTTACCTCAGATAGAAGCAGTATATTTGAGCCTGTGAAACCCTGGTAAATGTTGGGAGCTCTACACAGCCTCCATGCTGTGGGGATGGCCTGTAAATGTTGCACTGGGTACTGGAACATGCATGGGTGCTCACCTGAGCACTTATTACAACATGTGTAGTAAAACGCAGGGTGCTGTACAGGTCCAGGGTCATGGTCCATCCCTATTGAACCCACTCCCTCAAGACCCCATCAGGGGTATGCCCACCAAGATAGGTAAAGCCTAGACTTTCTATATACAAACCAGCATTGTGGACAGGTCAGACAGGGTCACCCTGCATGTTTTTGACCGTTACTGTAAAAGACGGGCTATATTTGAGTTGTGTTCTCTACAGTGTAAATGTTTCAAATTTTTTAAACTGAAACTCAACCACTCAGAGCTTAGTCTCAGGCGGTTGACCAGGTGTCATGTCACACTACAGGTCACACATTTTACAACTTTTGCCTAGAGCCCTTATACGGTACTCAGGTACTTTCTTCCACCCTTTCGCCATGCTGCAGAATAATGTCATCTATGAATAAACCTATTATGTGGTTGTATCCCCCCTATAGGTATACCCGATATAAGTGAACAGGATATAATGGTCTCTGCAAGGGGTTCAATCAGTAAAGAAAATATCATAGGGGACAGTAGGCAGCCCTGATGGGTTTCATTAGAGGTGTAAAAGTTCAGATATAGTACACTGGACATGTAAACCTGTGCCGAAGGTGAATTGTATAGAGACCTAATAGCTGAATACACAAAATCTCATATTCCAAATTTTTGCAAAGTCAAGCTAAGTACTTTCAATGGATTCTGTCTAATTCCTTCTCTGCATCCAAGGCAAGAAGCTGCAAATACATTCTTCAGGACTCCACAAACTTAATCAGTTTCAGCATCTGGCCATCTGGTGCCTGTCTCCCCTTCACAAAACCAACTTGGTCTAAACCGAAATTATAGTACCTTTCAATAACCAATTTGCTAAAATTTTGCATATATTTCAGAAGCAAGATAGGTCTAAAATTTTGTGGATGCATATGAGCTTTACTTGGTTTTGGTAAGGTCAACATATCTGCTTGTGGCATTTCTTCAGGAAAACTACTGAAGGATGCTGCTAAATTAACCACCGAGGAAAGCTGGGGTACCAGAACATCTCTGTAAATTTTCTAGTATTCTGCTTAAAATCTGTTAACACCATGGGATTTATTTAAGCGTAGTGATTTGCTTAGTTTTCTAACTTCTTTTTCAGAAGTGGGTCTATTGAAATTAGAGAGGGGAGCTGAGTCCACTACTGGTAAATTAGTTTTGTCTAAGAAGTTAACAATAAGATCAGTAATGGGTTGTGGGTTCTCAGAATCTTTAAATTATCTAAGGACTTCTAATATTCACAAGAAGTATCTGCAACATCTTGTGGATTAAAAACAGGCTTGTTAGTATGGTGGGAAAAGCTGGCCAATTTTAGTTTTAGTTTGGTGTTGATGCAATTCAAGGGCTAAGCGTTTACCTGCTCAATTATCTTGTGAATAATAATTCCATTTTAAACATTTGAGATATTTTTATGTTCCATCAAGAGTGCTTTTCTGAGGTCCTCTCTGCATTTTCTGAGTTGCTTAGCCATGGAATTAAAGGGAATAAATTTATGTCAAGATTTCCTCTTTGCAAGTGGCTAGTAGGTACGGTGTACTTTGCATCCTCTGCTTTTTTTTCTTTTTTTTTCCATGTTGCCGTCTGAAATGATATAACTGGAATAAAGTCCTTATTAGCACATCAAATGGGAAAATACCTTAACCACCTCAATACAGGGCACTTACACCCCCTTCCTGTCCAAGCCATTTTTCAGTTTTCAGCGCTGTCGCACTTTGAATGACAATTGCGCGGTCATGTTACACTGCACCTTAATTAAATTTTTTGCATTTTTTTCCCCACAAATAGAGCTTTCTTTTGGTGGTATTTGATCACCTCTGCGGTTTTTATTTATTGCGCTATAAACAAAAGAAGAGGGACAATTTTGAAAAAACACAATATTTTTTACTTTTTGCTATAATAAATATCCATTTTTTTTTTTTTTTTTTTAACAAATTTTTTCCTCAGTTTAGGCCGATACGTATTCTTCTACATATTTTTGGTAAAAAAAAATTGCGATAAGCGTATATTGATTGGTTTGCGCAAAAGTTATAGCGTCTACAAAATACGGGATAGATTTATAGCATTTTTATTATTTATTTATTTTTTACTAGTAATGGCGGCGATCTGCAATTTTTATTGTGACTACGATATTGCGGCGGACACATCGGACACTTTTGACACATTTTTGGGACCATTCACATTTATACAGCGATCAATGCTATAAAATTGCATTGATTACTGTGTAAATGTGACTGGCAGGGAAGGGGTTAACACTAGGGGGCGCTCGAGGGGTTAATGTATGACCTAAGGAGGTGATTCTAACTGTGGGGGGAGGGGACTGACTGGGGGAGGTGACCGATCGCTGTCCCTATGTACAAGGGACACGCCATCGGTCTCCTCTCCTCTCTGACAGGACGTGGATCTGTGTTTACATTCACAGATCCACGCTCCTGCTCTGTTACCCGGCAATCGCGGGTGCCCGGCGGACATCGCGGCCGCCGGGCACGCGCACCGGGTCCCGAGTGACGCAGCGGGCGCGCGCGCGCGCCCCCTAGCGGCTCGGGAGGGCGAGGACGTCATATGACGCCCACTCAGAACAATAGGCTTACCGTCCGGCCGTCATATGACGGTGGGCGGTAGGCTAGTGGTTAACCAAACCGTCAACATTAGTTTGAAAATATCCTTCAAATTGGTTATCTGAGAGTCTGAGCCAGCTGATGGTCCAGGCATCTGGATGGATCCGGCCTTATCATCAGGCTCTATTCAGTGCCTGGACCAGCTCTGTGACATCAAAGCTAAAGCCAACTGTCTGCTGAAAATGGGTCACAGGAGTGCAGAACGAACTGCACCCCTATGATCCATAGGCGAAGTGCAGCTAAACTTCTCCTTTAAAGTCTCCTTAGGAGACTTTTGTTGTGAGACCCAAAAAAGAGACTGGGTAGCTGAGGTTAGGTAGCTTGGATATTTTAATTTGCTACATTGTAAATTTTCTGTTTTTATTTTTTTCTTCCCTCTCTGCATGTAGAGTTTAGCAGATCGTTTTCTTCAAGTTGTTTTAAAAAAAATCAGGACTGGAAAGAGATCAATAACCCCAACATATCTTCAGGCCCTTTGCAGGGTTTATGTGGGATTGTGTCGTCAGCTCGGAGATATTGAAAGGGCACGGATTCTCTGTTTTAGTATACTTAAAGAAGGTACTGTTGTACGTGTTTTTTTTTTTTGTTTTTTTTTAATTTAAAGAGTAACTCCACTTTTGTTGGGAAAAAAAACAATTCTGTCTGGGTGATCAATGTACATTGCATGGATTTTAACATATTTTGTTGCCAATTTTTACCTGTTTCTCCTGTGAAGGAATAACTGGCTGCTGTGTACAGATTAAATCTTAAAGTGGAAGTAAACTTCCATCTCTGACTTGTACCTTTTAGGTAAGCCTATAATAAGGCTTGCCTATAGGTACTGTAAATATCTCCTAAACGTGCCCCGTTCAGGCGATATTTACTATATATGCAACCAATGACATGGGCGCATGCGCCCTGAAGGAATGGTCACTCGTAAACGTCAGTTCCACGGACTCGGAAGGAAGACAGGTGAAGATGGAAGCGGCCTCCAGCGGTGACCTCACATCGCTGGAATGCTTTGTTTTCAGGTGAGTTTCACGTACTGTGCTAGTATGCTATGCATACTAGCACATTATGCCTTTACCTTGCAGGTAAGAAAGAAAAAAAAACTCGCCCAATTGCTTACAACCACTTTAATAGTAGTGACTATGATTCAATATTCAGCTGATGTGCTTGCAGTGTTCTAATGAGGAAAGTTGCAAGGTCTGCATCACTATTTGAAGGGAGTTTAACAAGACTTGTGGCCATTCATTAAAATTAGAAGAAAAGAGGTTTAACCTTAAACTACGTAGAGAGTTCTATACTGTAGGAGCGACAGGGGTCTCAGTGGGGAGCATCAATAGTTTCAAGAAACTATTAGATAAGCACCTGAACGACCACGACATACAGGGATATACAAGGTAATACTGACATATAATCACACACATAGGTTGGACTTGATGGACTTATGTCTTTTTTCGACCTCTCCTACTATGTAACTATATGTAACTATAAAGTAAATACCCCTTTGGAAGTAACTCACCAAAAATGAATTTTACAGAGGATGGCTAAAATCTGGCTTGTATTTTAGTGCAGACTTCTGGAAAAATCGGTGAGTCAATCACACAAGCAGAAAATTACATTTCTAGGGAAGTGTGTACAGAAAGCCTCCAGGTTTCCATGTTGAATTAAATTTTAAAGAAAATTACAACTCTGTTGGTAGTAAAGGAGGAAGGTATTCATTCTTAATGCATTATTTGCATTAAGATAAAAAGCCTTCTGCGTGCAGCAGCCCCTCTCAGCCTCCCTAATACTTACCGGAGATCCTTCTAGATCCAGCAATGTTGCATGAGACACTCGGCTGGCCGGGACTCCCCTCATTGGCTGAGACAGCAGCACGGTGCCATTGGCTAACACAGCTGTCAATCAAAGTCAGTCAGCCAATGAAGAGAAAAAGAAGGGCAGAGCCGGGCCACAGCTCCATGTTTGAATGAACATAGGAAGCTGTATCTCGGCTCGGGTGCCCCCATAGCAAGCTGCTTGCTGTGGGGACACTAAATAGAAGGGAGAGGCCAGGAGCACCGAAGAGGGACCCCCGAGAAAAGTAAGGATCTGGGCTGCTCTGTGCAAAACCATTCCACACAGCCAAAATATTCATACCTATATTTTGGAAACAGTCTGGATGTCCCACTATTATGGATTGGAAAAGGGAGGTAGAAAAAATAATTGAAGCAGAAAGATGGATGCATATGGTTAAAGACCAACAGAATAAATTTAAAGATACTTGAGCAGGATGGCTGTATTACTCCTCAGAAATAGGGGTGGATTAAACCCTTTTGGGGGCAATGCTGCATTATGGATCGGATAGTCGATGAGATGCATCTGGTGGGGGGGAATTGAGAGGAGTTGCATTTTTATTTATTTATTTTTTAATTTAATTTTTTCCTCCTCCTCTGGGAGGCACAGTGGAGAGATCATTGATGTCATTAAAGGAAGAGGATATGTTATATTAGTAAATTAGGCATGGGATGGGCAACACATAATGGAATCACATAAAGAAGGATAGATTGAAATGAAAGGTGCAGAAGTATAAAAAATGAAATAGTAGCGTGAGATTATTTTGGATTAAATCACTAAACATGATAGGACACGAAAATAGTATTTCAAAATGATACACTTTTTTTTTATTATTATTTATATATTTTTTATTTTTTTTATTTTTTTTTATTTTATTTTTTCTTGTATTGTAGGTTGTTTGACACATGTAATAGGGCACTGTAAAGCCCCCTTCTTAATTATACTTTGAATAATGTTTTGCACAAATTGAGTTTTGGTTATGGGTAGGTAAGTGGGTGGGCTTTTTCCTTTTTTTTTTTTTTTTTATCTTTTTTATCTCTCTCTTTTGAAGAGGACATGATCAAGGATCCAGTGTGTTTTCTTGAGGGGGGGGGGGGGGGGGGTTAGTGTGGTTTATGTTAATGAAACGATTTATATAGATATATTGTGCAATGTGTATTTCGCGATTTGTATATGTTTGTTTGTTTTTTATTTTCTATATTTTTTTTTTTCCTTGAAAGTGGATTTACCTTTTAAATACTGTCTACAGTGTTAATCTGTTGTGTTTTTTTCACTTACTGATATGATAAAGTGTATTTAATTCTTTAACATCATGCCGACCAGTGCATGACGATGTACTTCGGAACAAGGGCACGGCTGGGCAAATGGGCGTACAGGTACATCCCCTTTAAATTGCGGCATTGTGGGCGGCACGTGCGCACCTGCCACGTAGTCCGTGACCGTGCCCGCAGGTCCTGTCTGCCGGGGGCCCATGATCGTGTCACGGAGCAGCAGAACGGGGAGATGTAAACAAGGCATTTCCCTGTTCTGCCTAGCAACATGACAGAGATCTACTACTCCCTGTCATTAGGAGCAGTGATATCTGTCATGTTGTAGTGAGCCCATCACTCCCTAGAAAACACCTAACCCCTTGATCGTCCCCTAGTGTTTAACTCCTTCCCTGCCAGTGTCATTTACACAGTAATCAGTGCATCTTTATAGCACTGATCACTGTATAAATGACAATGGTCCCAAAATAGTGTCAAAAGTGTCCAATATGTCTGCCATAATGTCGCTATCACGATAAAAATTGCAGATTGCCTCCATTACTAATACAAAAAAAAATTATAATAAAAATGCCATAAATCTTTTCCCTATTTTGTAGATGCTATAACTGTTGCGCAAACCAATCAGTATACTCTTACTGTGATTTTTTTACCAAAAATATGTAGAAGAATACATATCGGCCTAAACTGATAAAGAAATTTGTTTTTTTATATATTTTTTGGGAATGTTTATTATAGCAAAAAGTAAAAATATTGCTTAATTTTTCAAAATTGTCGCTTTTTTTTGTTTATAGCGCAAAAAATAAGAACTGCAGAGGTGATCAAATACCTCCAAAATAAAGTTCTATTTGTGGGAAAAAAAGAACGTCAATTTTGTTTGGGTGCAACATCGCACGACCGCGCAATTGTCAGTTAAAGTGACGCAGTGCCGTTTAGCAAAAAATGCTCTGGTCAGGAAGGGGGTAAATCCTTCCGGGGCTGAAGTGGTTAAAGATTTGTGCTAACTGTAACATCAGAGTAAGGACCTGTGTAGACTAGCTTTTGTTTGCTTCAAATGGGTTTTGCATCCCCATGCATGCATGTGGAAATTCAAATCCTGCTTGAATGCTTTGCAGATACAGAAACAAACACTCCCTCTAGATGTGTCTACCTCTGTTGCTGGAGATCCTCTTGGCGGATGTCAAGAAGGGCCTAATCTTTAAAGTGTGTTCAGTGCTATTGCCTTCTATACAGAATCATGCCTCTTTGAAATGTAGAGCTCAATGGGTGACAGACATTGGAGATATTGATGGGGATCAGGGGATATGGCCCTAGAATCGATTCGGTGGGGCAACTGGTGGCGAGTAACACTTAAGGCCTGGATAGTAGCTCAGGACTTGAAATTTTGAGCCCTGCTATAGGTCATCAGTTTAGGGGAGAAGAGAAAGGAGAGCAGGCGGCCGGATTATAAGGAGGGGAATATCGCTGTAACGGCTTTCATTTGCATTGCTGTGTGTTCCCCGCTCTCACTGTCCAATGCAGCCTAGCCTCCTGGCCCGGGTACTTTGATAGACAGATCATTCGTCCAATGCTGGGACGTGTGACGTATCTCAAAGTACCTGGGCCAGGAGGCGGGGCTATATGTAGAAAAATGTAAAATAATGCATTTGGGTGGCAAAAATATGAATGCAATCTATACACTGGGGGGAGAACCTCTGGGGGAATCTAGGATGGAAAAGGACCTGGGGGTCCTAGTAGATGATAGGCTCAGCAATGGCATGCAATGCCAAGCTTCTGCTAATAAAGCAAACAGAATATTGGCATGCATTAAAACGGGGATCAATGCAAGAGATAAAACGATAATTCTCCCACTCTACAAGGCTCTGGTCCGGCCGCACCTGGAGTATGCTGTCCAGTTTTGGGCACCAGTCCTCAGGAAGGATGTACTGGAATTGGAGCGAGTACAAAGAAGGGCAACAAAGCTAATAAAGGGTCTGGAGGATCTTGGTTATGAGGAAAGGTTGCAAGCACTGAACTTATTCTCTCTGGAGAAGAGACGCTTGAGAGGGGATATGATTTCAATTTACAAATACTGTACTGGTGACCCCACAATAGGGATAAAACTTTTTTGCAGAAGAGAGTTTAATAAGACTCGTGGCCACTCATTACAATTAGAAGAAAAGAGGTTTAACCTCAAACTACGTAGAGGGTTCTTTACTGTAAGAGCGGCAAGGATGTGGAATTCCCTTCCACAGGTGGTGGTCTCAGCGGGGAGCATTGATAGCTTCAAGAAACTATTAGATAATCACCTGAATGACCGCAACATACAGGGATATATAATGTAATACTGACACATAATCACACACATAGGTTGGACTTGATGGACTTGTCTTTTTTCAACCTCACCTACTATGTAACTATGTGATGGCTGGCGGCAGGAACACACGGCAATTCAAATGAAAGCTGTTACAGCGATGTTCCCTGCTTTCTGATGATCCAGCCTGCAATCCTCTTTCTCTCTTCCCCTGGACAGGTGAGGCTACATTGTTGGGCACAGCTGAGGCTGCATTGTTGGGCACAGCTGAGGCTGCATTGTTGGGCACAGCTGAGGCTGCATTGTTGGGCACAGCTGAGGCTGCATTGTTGGGCACAGCTGAGGCTGCATTGTTGGGCACAGGTGAGGATGCATTGATGGGCCCAGGTGAGGCTGCATTGATGGGCCCAGGTGAGGCTGCATTGATGGGCCCAGATGAGGCTGCATTGATGGGCCCAGATGAGGCTGCATTGATGGGCCCAGATGAGGCTGCATTGATGGGCCCAGATGAGGCTGCATTGATGGGCCCAGATGAGGCTGCATTGATGGGCCCAGATGAGGCTGCATTGATGGGCCCAGATGAGGCTGCATTGATGGGCCCAGATGAGGCTGCATTGATGGGCCCAGATGAGGCTGCATTGATGGGCCCAGATGAGGCTGCATTGATGGGCCCAGGTGAGGCTGCATTGATGGGCCCAGGTGAGGCTGCATTGATGGGCCCAGGTGAGGCTGCATTGATGGGCCCAGGTGAGGCTGCATTGATGGGCCCAGGTGAGGCTGCATTGATGGGCCCAGGTGAGGCTGCATTGATGGGCCCAGGTGAGGCTGCATTGATGGGCCCAGGTGAGGCTGCATTGATGGGCCCAGGTGAGGCTGCATTGATGGGCCCAGGTGAGGCTGCATTGATGGGCCCAGGTGAGGCTGCATTGATGGGCCCAGGTGAGGCTGCATTGATGGGCCCAGGTGAGGTTGCATTGATGAGCCCAGGTGAGGCTGCACTGATGGGCACTGATAAAGTTGGGTTTGGGTGTGGCAACTGATGGCGAGTGGGTTTTTTATTTTTTGCTAAATAAATGGAAAAAAGACTGAAACTTTTGAAAAAAAAAAAAAACATGATCAAGACTATGATATACATATTCTGATGGCCTGTCTTGTTTCTTGAGGCGCCGAAAACGCCAGGACAGTACAAATATCCCATCATATAACTGGTGTGGCAGTGATCAGGAACACTGACTGATGATAGTATGCAAAAAAAAAAAAAAAAATACATATATATATATAATATATATATATATATATATATATATATATATATATATATATATATATATATATATATATATATATATATATATATATATATATATATATATACATTTATTTATTTTAAACATTTTATTACATTTTTTTTTCTTGTGTTTTTTTTTTTTTTTTTTGGACAGAGCAATACAGTGTTGCCTTGGGAACTGACCAGGATTTATTTTTTTGCATATTATTATTGCTTTTGACAGTGAAAATCACTGTCTGAATTAATCAATTTCAGTAAAAATGATTGCTTGCGTGTGTATTGTTGTGATTAGCTGTGAATGGTTATAGCTAGCAACACATTTGTACACAATAAATAGCGTGAAAGGAAGTCATCCATTGTTTACAATTGTCATGTGATCTGTTGTGATTGGTCACAGTGATCACATTGTATCGGCGGCGGCCCGGTACAGTGATCTGCTGTGTGCGGCGGACACAACCGGTGACAGATTGCACCGCAGCGTGGCCCATTCCAGGAGTACATCATATGACATCCACGTGGAACGATAAAGGTCCCGCCTAGCCATCATTTGCGTATAGGCTCGGTGGGAACTGGTTAAAGTGATAACATCACAAAAAGTGTAGGTGCAAGATTTCAAGGCCACACAGGACCTCTTCGTCAGGCATGTAAGATCCTGCATGGCATTAAAACATTGCATCTGCACTTTTTGTGATGTGAGTACTTTAAATAAGCATTTGGAATATTGATTACGGATCCAGGGTGTACTGTTGACAAATGTTCTGATCTATGCTGACGCCCAGTGAACCTGCTGGCAGCTTCTCCAGCACCCTTTTTTAAGCCATGTCCAGGGACATGTGCAATGGGAACAGCTAGCGACCTCATCAGAAATGCATTGTACTACAGAAGAAGAGGAAGGGGGTTTAATCAGGTCTGTTAGTTTGCAGAGTGTATCAATGAATCCTCAATAAGGGTTTTTTCTTTCTCGTACATCATGGGACACAGAGCCTCAGTAATTACTGATGGGTTATATAGGGTATCACTAGGTGATTGGACACTGGCACACCCTAAACAGGAAGTTCAACCCCATATATAATCCCTCCCCTTACAGGGATACCTCAGTTTTTTCGCCAGTGTCTTAGGTGTTGGTCACGTGTAAAGATGTGCTGTGCTGAGCTCCAAAGGGAATATCCTATATCCTATACTGGGGCAAGCCATGCAAACCGGATCCAATTCAAGGTGTCCTTTTTAGGATGAATTGGATGGTACCCGGGCCTCGTGTCCGAAGAAACGAGGTCTTACCTGTAACGCTTCTCTTTTTAGAGAGCTGGACCCCGGGATCCAGTATTTGGTTTTTCTAGCCATATCCCTGGCGGGGTGCTTTACGGGCCCAGACTGTGGATCCTCCTTTTCTAGGGAGCACCTGTCTCTGAATGTTTTCCAAACGAAGCCCACCGTGAGAGGTGAAGATTGGGTCTGTATAACAGAACCCTGCAGCTGGATAAGGTAAGGGAGATTCCTCAGAATTTTTTAATTCTAGTAGGCTTCTCCTTTAAGTAAATGTATGCCATGCCTATTGTCGCCACCGGGGGCTGCCAAGAGCACATACCTTCACATGCTTGATTTGTCTGTCTCAGTGTTCACGCTGCACAGCTCCTCCAGCCGAGCTCCAGGTAGGATGGGATGGGGGGGCTCTTCCTCAGGGATATTCCCCCCAAGATTCGGGGGGGCCGCGGTGGTCTGAAAGGCGGTAGTATACTCCGCCGCCACTACTAATGGCAGATCCCATCATCTGCCGGCCTCCCTCCTTCCTCCTCCACCCCAGCCTCCCCTCCATACTTGTCCCGGAGGGTCGGCTCGCGTAGGAAAGCGCACGTTTTTTGAAAAAACGAGGAGGGGGCGGGAGGGGTGGTCAGAGGAGGGGGGCGGAGCATTAGCGCGACGTCCGGCGTGCCTAGACGCCCACATCGCTGGCTGCACAGGCTATAAAAAGCACACTTTTTCAGGTGCACTCAGCCTATAGAGGGACACAGAGCTGACAGTCACATGTAAGGTGGGACACAGGCATTCTCCCAGGCAGCATTTACTTAAAAACATTTGACTGGGCATTGGTAGCAGCGACAGTTGCTGTACTACATCGCTCAGCAGTCAGTGTTTGTGTGATACCTCCACCTTGTTGCTTTGCACTATGGGTAGAAGAGGTACAAATACCCCGAAAACTAGAGGCTCTAGGGGATCCCCCTTCTGCAGCGCCTTCCCCCCCTTAAGGACCTGGGATGGCCGGCCAGGGAGAGCCGTCGGGGTCAGGGGCTGCATCTGCTTCTGGCACTTCAGTCCCTGTATATATTACGCAGGAGGTTTTTTCATCGGCTAGAAGAAAGATTAATGGCCTTAATCGCATCCTCACTCAGTGGAAGGAAACGCAATAGGTCTTCCTCTGTTACCCAGGACCCTCAGGCAGAGGAACTCTGGGGAAAAAGGAGAAGAATCCCTTTCAGAGGATCAGGATGGGACTGATGATTCCTCCTCTGAGGAATCAAGTGGAGAAGGGCCCTCTTCAGCTTCTCAGGTTGAGAAGGTGTTAGTACAGATCCTTGCTGGATTGGTCCACTCCACATTTATATTACCCGTATCTGAGTCAGTTAAAGAACCCTCTTCTTCTTTGGGTTCACTGAAGCCTACTCAAACAACACATGCTTTTCCTGTTAATAATTTACTAGAAAAGCTCATTTATTCAGAGTGGGATCACCCAGATAAATGTTTTTTTCCGCCTAAAAAGTTTTCAACACTTTATCCTATGGAAGAAAAGTTTATAAAGATGTGGGGGATACTGGCTGTTGACGCCGCCATTTCCTCCGTAAATAAAAGTCTGACTTGTCCTGTAGACAATGCTCAGATGCTCAAGGATCCTGTTGATAAAAAGATGGAATCCCTGTTGAAAAATATTTTTTCCTTAGTAGGTTCAGTAGCTCAACCTGCAGTGGCAGCAATCGGAGTCTGCCAATACTTGAGAGACCATGTTAAGCAGGTCCTCAAAGTTCTACCTGAACAGCAGGCCCAGGGGTTGGCTAACCTTCCAGCGGCCTTATGTTTTGCTGTTGACACTATCAGAGATTCTATCATCCAAACCTCTCGTCTTTCACTTGTGTTGGTGCATATGCGTAGAATCTTATGGTTGAAAAATTGGTCAGCCGAAGCACCATGTAAGAAGCTTCTGACTGGATTTCCATTTCGTGGTGCAAGGCTATTTGGAGAGGATTTGGACAATTATATCCAAAGGATCTCTAGTGGGAAAAGCACTCTCTTACCTGTTAAGAAAAGGAGTACGCGTCCCTCTTTCAAACGGGCTCTTTCCCCAGTGCCAGGAGCATCGGCCTCCAGGCAGTCGTGACGGCCTCCTTCGTCAGGGTCAAGAAATAAATTTCAGAGTCGACCCCAGGGACAAAAGAAGTCCTGGGGGAAGAAGCCTACTAGACAAGACGCTAAAGCCTCTTTTATGAAGGAGTGCCCCCGCTCGCTCGGGTGGGGGGAAGACTGCAACGGTTCTCAAAGCTCTGGCAGGAGGATTTCCAGAACAGATGGGTAATCTCCACGGTAACTCTAGATTACAAACTGGAGTTCCAAGAATTCCCCTCTCCTCGTTTCCTCAGTTCAAATGTCCCCAGAGATCCAGAGAAAAAGCAATCGCTCCTTTTAGCATTAGAGCGACTATTGTCACAAAAAGTCATTGTGATGGTTCCCACGGAAGAACACAGATTGGGATTTTTTTCCAACCTTTTTACTGTTCAAAAATCAAATGGAGATGTCATCCTGGATCTAAATCGATTCCTAAGGATGCGATCCTTTCGCATGGAATCAATCCGGTCAGTAGTCTCCATACTACAGGGAGGAGAATTTCTGGCATCAATAGACATCAGGGATGCGTAGCTGCATGTACCCATTTTTCCTGCTCATCAAAAGTACTTGCGCTTCGAAATAGAAGGACGCCATTTTCAGTTTATGGCCCTGCCTTTCGGGCTAGCCACTGCACCTCGAGTGTTTACAAAGATCTTGGCTCCTCCTCTGGCTCAGGGTATAACTGTCATAGCATACCTAGACGACCTGCTCTTGATAGACCAGTCGGTAGCCTGTTTGAGCGGGAACTTGATGACCACAGTCAACTACCTGGAACACCTAGGTTGGATTCTCAACCTAGAAAAGTCTTTCTTAAAACCAGTAAGAAGACTAGAGTATTTGGGCTTGGTCATAGATACAGGCAAAGATCAGTGCCTTAAGAGAGCTGATTCAGGTAGTCAGGACCAAAAAGGGTCCTTCTGTCCGTCTTTGTATGAGCTTGCTGGGAAAGATGGTGGCTTCATTCGAAGCAGTTCCCTATGCTAAGTTTCATTCAAGACTGCTGCAACACAGTATCCTGTCTGCTTGGAACAAGAAGGTACAGGCATTAGATTTTCCGATGCTCCTGTCTCGTGCAGTACGTCAGAGCCTCAGTTGGTGGTTAATACCCGAAAGCCTGCAGAAAGGGAAATCCTTTTTACCGCCGGTTACCTGGACGGTGGTAACAACGGATGCTAGTCTTTTGGGTTGGGGAGCAGTTCTGGAACAGTCTGCGGTCCAGGGGGAATGGCTCGAAATCGAGAAGACCTTACCCATCAACGTTCTGGAGATCCATGCGGCATATCTAGCCCTAAGGGCCTAGACTCTCAGGCTACAGGGTTGCCCTGTCAGGATCCAGTCCGACAATGCCACAGCAGTGGCCTATATCAATCATCATGGAGGCACCAGGAGTCGTGCAGCTCAGAGAGAGGTGAACCAGATTTTAGTCTGGGCAGAAAAGCATGTGCCATGCATATCGGCAGTTTTCATTCCAGGGATAGAGAACTGGCAGGTGGACTATTTGAGTCGCCAACGGTTAGTCCCGGGGGAATGGTCCCTTCACCCTGATGTCTTTTGGGCCATATGCCAAAGATGGGGAATACCAGATGTAGATCTCTTTGCGTCCAGGATCAACAACAAGGTCGACAAGTTTGTGGCAAGAACCAGGGATGCTCTTGCATACGAGACAGATGCGTTGGTGATTCCGTGGCATCAGTTCTCACTGATTTATGCGTTTCCTCCTATTATGCTACTGCCACGGCTCCTTCGCAGGATCCGGCAGGAAAAGAAGTCGGTACTTCTGGTGGCCCCAGCGTGGCCCAGAAGAGCTTGATATGCAGAGATAGAAAGAATGACAGTGTGTTCCTTGTGGACCCTACCGTCACATCCAGACCTATTATCTCAAGGTCCAGTATTCCATCCTGCCTTACAAACGCTAAATTTGACGGTTTGGCTGTTGAGACCCACGTTCTGAGGAGTTGTGGGCTTTCAGGTCCTGTGATCTCTACTTTAATCAATGCTAGGAAGCCAGCTTCCAGAGTGATTTATCATAGAGTTTGGAGGACTTATGTATCCTGGTGTGAAGCCAGGGGTTGGCATCCCAGAAAATGTCATTGGTAGAATTCTTGACTTTCTACAAATAGGATTAGAGATGAAGCTGGCCTTGAGTACCATCAAGGGCCAGGTCTCGGCCTTATCAGTGTTATTTCAATGACCACTTGCTTCTCATTCCTTGGTCCGAACCTTTATGCAAGCGGTGAAGCGTCTTAATCCTCCAGTTAAAGTGCCCCTAAACCCCTGGGACTTGAATTTGCTTCTGTCGGTTTTACAGAAACAGCCTTTTGAGCCCATACATCAGATTCCCTTGGTCTTATTGACAAGTAAGTTAATTTTCCTGGTAGCCATTTCTTCTGCTAGAAGAGTTTCAGAGTTAGCAGCCCTTTCGAAATGGATTCGACAAATGATTATTCAGGCTTACGGTTTGAAACAAAAAATTACACCCTTTTCAGGTCAAGGCACACTCCACAAGGGCGATTACTGCTTCTTGGGTGGTGCGTCACTGGGCCTCTATGGCTCAAATCTGTAAGGCCGCAACCTGGTCTTCAGTCCATACATTCACCAGATTTTATCAGGTGGATGTGGGAAGGCATGAGGATATTGCCTTTGGGCGTAGTGTGCTGCAGACAGCAGTACGAGGTCCTCAGGTCTGATTACACCCTACGTGTATGGTCCCCTCCCCTCAAATAGCATTGCTCTGGGACGTCCCATCAGTAATTACTGAGGCTCTGTGTCCCGTGATGTACGAGAAAGAAAATAGGATTTTTTTATAACAGCTTACCTGTAAAATCCTTTTCTTTTGATGTACATCACAGGACACAGTGGTCCCGCCCCTCTTCTAATACACTTATATTGCTTTGCTACAAAACTGAGGTATCCTTGTAAGGGGAGGGATTATATAGGGGGTTGAACTTCCTGTTTAGGGTGTGCCAGTGTCCAATCACCTAGTGATACCCTATATAACCCATCAGTAATTACTGAGGCTCTGTGTCCCGTGATGTACTTCAAAAGAAAAGGATTTTTACAGGTAAGCAGTTATAAAAAATTTTTTTTTCTTTCAAAAAATTTCTATTTATACAGTGTGCGTGCATGCATATTTATATACTCAAATGTCTTCTGGTAAATGACATCACAGGTCCATCCTCTTCTCGAATGCATTATTGAATGTTATACCTGAACATGGGTCATTTTTGTAATATAAATCGTTCCCATTTACAGTGTATGTGTGGGTCCATCACAGCCTTGTCACAGAGGAAATGGGTTGAGTGCTGCTGACTGTCATTCAGCTCTGAAAACTAGCAGCATCTGATTGCAGCGATATAGTACTAATCAGCCCTAATTAACTCCTCCTTGCTCTTCCTCCTTTAGGTCAGCTGTTCTCAACCTTTTTACCACAGAGAACCTTTTGAAATACCACTTGTGTAACCCCTGCTAAAACCAATTAATTGGTTGTGTGGGGAGAGGGGTCAGTGGGAAAATGCCACTTACATTGGTGGCCTATGGAAAGAAGGTCTCCCTTATACTGGTGGACAGAATGGCCACCTTTACAGACATCCTTAATAATCATTGGTGTCCTTCAACTGGCTCTGCCAGGTGGCACTGGCACCAAAACTATTAGGGCACGGTCAAATGGATAGTTGGTCACAGCTCAAATAACCTATAGGAACTTTCTAAAGAGCCCTAGGGTTCCACAGAACCCTGGTTCAGAATCTATGCTTTAGGTATTACATTTTGCTGATATTTTAAAAAAAAATTAGTTTTGTGAGGAACAAAACAAATTATTAAACTTTTTTATGTAAAATAACATCTGGAATGAATGCCGGTCTAATTAGAAGATCCATGTCAAAAAAGTCTTCCTGTACCAAAACAAAGATATGTTTTATTTTAATATGGTGAGTAATGACAAATTTACTGAATCAGCGGGCCCTTGGAAGAATTGTAAAAATTTATCTGATCCATAAGGTGCGTATGGGTGCTGGAGACGAAGTGGTTAATATATGTATTTTGTTCATTGTAGTAGTTGATTGCTATTGAAGATGCAATTTCTCATTTTACGAGGTGAAGTTAAGAACACTCCTAAAGTGCAGAGATGTCATTACACCCTTAAACTGTATTTTTAGTCACATGTGGCTGTTGTGAAATATGACCGTGTTTAAAGAATTGATTAATTTTCTATTTGTGTCCTTGTTTAGAATTTCCAGACCCTGACAGACTGCTACTGTTCATTGTGAGCTCATGGAATGATATCTTTTCTACATATGGAGTTGTCAGTAAAGCCATACAGGCTGTATTGAAGAACTTGGCAAAGGATGATGTTGGCTCTTGTCTGAGTGCCTACCTTAACTGGGGAAAGGCAAGTCAGTTGTTCATGCTTTTGCTTAAAAACACAGATTCTTGGTGTTCAAGCTGGCCAACTGCGTCAGTGATCCCTTTTTTCTTCTCTACTGTGCAAAATTTCAAATACTTGCTTACATCATATTTAGATGGATATATAGTGCTAGTATGGGGGCAAACACACTGAATATTTTTCCATGTACAGTATATCAAAATATTTACTTTGTTTTTAACTGCTTGCCGATCAGTCGCCGCAGTTATACTGTGGCAGGTTGGCTCAGCTGCGCGAATCGCCGTAGGTGTACATCGGGCGCGTACACATAGATCTGTGTGTACACGCGCCATTCGCTAGCGGGGGAGCCAATCATCGGGGCTGACGGACTCAACAGCCACCCGCGATCACTCCACAGAGAGGCAGAATGGGGATCTGCCATTGTAAACAAAGCAGATCCCCGTTCTGTCAGGGGAGTTCAGTGATTGCCTGTTCCTAGTGATTAGGAACAGCGATCTCTCTGTACTGTCAGTCCACTCCCCCCACAGTTAGAAAGCACCTTCCTAGGTAACATTTAAACTTTCCATCGTCCCTGCCAGTTTAATTTATACAGTATTCAGTGCATTTTTATAGCACTGTCAAATGCCATAAATCTATCCCCTATTTTGTAGGCGCGATAACTTTTGCGCAAACCAGTATATGCTAATTGGGATTTTTTTTAACAAGAATATGTAGAATACATATTGGCCTGAACTGAGGAAGAATTTTTTTTTTTTTTGGATATTATAGCAAAAAGTAAAAAAACATTTTTGTCTCTTATTTTAACAAAAAGTAGAAAATATCATTTTTTTTACGAAATTTTCGGTCTGTTTCCGTTTATAGTGCAAAAAATAAAAACCGCAGCGGTGATAAAGTACCACTAAAAAAAATCTCTATTTGTGGGAAAATAAGGATATCAATTTTGCTTGGGTACAACATCGCACGACCGTGCAATTGTCAGTTAAAGCGACGCAGTGCCATATCGCAAAAAGTGGCCTGGTCAGGAAGTGGGTAAATCCTTCCGGGGCTGAAGTGGTTAAACTACTTCAGAGACTAAGGCTGGCCATATAATATTATTGTACAATTTTCCTTTAGATTTTTTAAAACTATATAATATGAGGTCAAACCTAAAAACTTTCAATTTGTATGCAATCAGGCAGGCTCTTGGACTACATAGTTGAAGGGTAATCTGAAGGAAAGTGAATGCGAAAATTGTATATTGTATGGCCAGCCTAAGGCCCCAGGCAGATGGCTGGTCCGTGTCTGCTCTGCTTATGGACACAGACACGGCCCGCTCTCCTCTTTAGGTGGTCTTATTTAAACGGACCGCCTGTCTGTTTACACCCGACTGTCATCCGATGCGATCTGCAAGATGAATGGGAACTTATCCCCATCCGTTTGTTTTTAGCAGATAGGATCGAATTGAATGCCGATGGGTGTCAACAGACACATATGCATTGACACTCGCCACTCCATAGAGGGCAATGGATGGTCTGATCGGGTCCGCCTAGAAAAACAATTGGTCCACCCCTGTGAAAGGGGCCTTATCGAATCAGTAAAATTTGCATATCTATGATCTATGGTCCTGTGCCATTCTACTTCAGCCGCAGGTTAAAGATATAGAGTAACCATTCTAAATAAAAGGAAAGCATGCTGGATTTTTTTGTTAGATACCAGAGTACATCAAGGTTTGAATTACAAATGACATGTTATTATATTTGCTATTATATTATTATGATTTGGATCTGAAATATTTCTTTTTTTTAATCTGTTTTTTTGTTCAGCTAATCTGTTAGAGCTCTGATAATAATAATAATCATACTGACTAAAAGAAGCAAAAGGTTTATCTTTTGCAGGACCCAAGTAAAGTGTTCATAGACTTTGGGTTATATGCCTGTGCCTTCAGGTGATTGGACACTGGCAAAGCTTTACAGGACACGCTCCCTGTACGCCTTCCCTGTGACCTCACCCCACTCCATGAATCTTTTTTGCTAGTGTCCTAAGGTGACAGATCTCTTCTCCTTAATGGAGAAATCGTTGCCTTCTAATACCACAAATAGAAGCAGTGCATCTGGATCAGCACAACCTAGACCCCATGTGGCGGGGACTGATTGTAATGTTGCTTGGGCACAGGATACTGAATGGGCGCTCAACCTTGACATTTGGAATGATGCATAGTCTGCCACAGGGTGCTATAGGATCCAAGGCCGCGGTCCATCCCTATCGAACCCAGTGCCTAAAAACCTCTTCAGGGGTATGCGCACTGTAAACTGTATGCTTCTGACCATTACGCTTAATCACTGGGGCGATATTTGGTTCAAACTTTTAAAATTTAGCGCTAGAACTTAACCACTCAGAGGTTAGTCTTGCACATTTTACCTCCGCTTCACCTGGAACCCTTACAGTGCACCTGGAAAGTATTCATAGTGCTTCACTTCTTCAACATTTTGTTATATTACAGCCTCATTCCAAAACTGATTAAATTCATTGTTATTCCTCTAAATTCTATAAACCATACCCCATAATAGCAAAATGAAAGTAGTTTGAAATCTTTGCAAATTTATTAAAAATAAAAAACGAAAAAAATCACACAAGTACTGTATTTATCGGCGTGTAACACGCACCCAAGTTAAGGAGGGAATTTTAAGGAAAAAAACTTTTAGGAGTAAAGTTTAAGGAAGAAAAACTTACATTAAAATGCCCATCAATGTAGCGTTATCGGTTTCCATCTGCAGCCTTGTCAGTGTCAGTGCAGTCTTGCCCCAGTGTCCATTGCAGCCTTGTCAGTGCAGCCTTGTCAGTGCAGCCTTGTCAGTGCAGCCTTGTCAGTGCAGCCTTGTCAGTGCAGCCTTGTCAGTGCAGCCTTGTCAGTGCAGCCTTGTCAGTGCAGCCTTGCCCCAGTGCAGAATTGTCAGTGCAGCTTTGCCCCAGTGCAGCTTTGCCCCAGTGCAGCCTTGTCAGTGCAGCTTTGCCCCAGTGCAGAATTGTCAGTGCAGCTTTGCCCCAGTGCAGCCTTGTCAGTGCAGCTTTGCCCCAGTGCAGAATTGTCAGTGCAGCTTTGCCCCAGTGCAGCTTTGCCCCAGTGCAGCCTTGTCAGTGCAGCCTTGTCAGTGCAGCCTTGTCAGTGCAGCCATGTCAGTGCAGCCATGTCAGTGCAGCCATGTCAGTGCAGCTTTTCTCCAGTGCAGCCTTGCCCCAGTGCAGCTTTGCCCCTGTGCAGCCTTGCCCCCCCCCGTGCAGCCTTGCCCCCCCCCCGTGCAGCTTTGTGGGATCGCCGTGTTCCCTGCCGTCATACACAGCCCTGTGTAAATTTAAATATGGCGCCGAGACTGCAGGGACTCGGCGGAGCGCTGATACACATAGCCGAGAGTCCTCGGGTTTTCTCTGTGCCGCTTACAGTCCCGCCCAGTTCCGCCCTATGGGCGGGACTGTAAGCGGCGCCGAGAAAACCCGAGGACTCTCGGCTATGTGTAGCTCCGCTCCGCCGAGTCCCTGCAGTCTCGGCGCCGTATTTGAATTTCCACACGGCTGTGTATGTCGGCGGCGATCGCGGCAATTGCCGCGATCGCTCCGATCACACACAATTGGGGGGGGATCGGCCTATAACACGCACCCACGATTTTCCCCTGATTTTCAGGGGGAAAAAGTGCGTATTATATGCCGATAAATACGGTATTTACAGCCTTTGCCGCTACACTCAAAATTGAGCTCAGGTGCCTCCTGTTTCCACTGATCATCCTTGAGATGTTTCTACAACTTGATTAGTACCACCCGTGGTAAATTCAGTTGATTGGACGTGATTTGCAAAGGCGCACACCTGTTTTTATAAGATCCCACAGATAACATGTCATTGCACACACCAAGCCAAGGAATTGTCTGTAGACCTCAGAGACAGAATTGTATTGAGGCACAGATCTGGGGAACGGTACAGAAACACTTCTTCAGCATTGAAGGTCCCAATGAGCACCATGGCCTCCATCATCTGTAAATGGAAGAAGTTTAGAATCACCAGGACTCTTCCTAGAGCAGGCTGCCTGGCCAAACTGAGCAATCGGGGAGAGAAGGGCCTTAGTCAGGGAGGTGACCAAGGACCTGATGGTCACTGACAGAGCTCCAGCATTTCTCTGTGGCGAGAGGAGAACCTTCCAGAAGAACAACCATCTTCTGCAGCACTACACCAATCAGGCCTGTATGGTAGAGTGGCCAGACGGAAGCCACTCCTCAGTAAAAGGCACATGACAGCACAAAATGCACCTGCAGGACTCTAAGACCTTGAGAAACAAAATTCTCTGGTCTGATGAAACAAAGATTGAACTCTTTGGCCTGAATGGCAAGTGTAATGTTTGGAGGAAAGAAGGCACCACTCATCACCTCACCAATACCATCCCTACAGTGAAGCATGGTGGTGGCAGCATCATGCTGTGGGGATGTTTTTCAGTGGCAGGAACAAGGAGACCAGTCAGGATCGAGTGAAAGATGAATGCAGGGATGTACAGAGACCTCCTTAATGAAAACTTGCTCCAGAGCGCTCTCGACCTCAGACTGGGGCAAAGGTTCATCTTCCAACAGGACAACAACCCTAAGCACACAGCCAAGATAACAAAGGAGTGGCTACAGGACAACTCTGTGAATATCCTTGAGTGGCCAAGCCAGAGCCCAGACTTGAACCCGATTGAACAGCTCTGGAGAGATCTGAAAATGGCTGTGTACTGACCATCCAACCTGATGGATCTTGAGAGGTCCTGCAAAGAAGAATGGGAGAAACTGCCCAACAATAGGTGTGCCAAGCTTGTAGCATCATACTCAAAAAATAATTGAAGCTGTAATGGTGCCAAAGGTGCTTTAACAAAGTAAGGCTGTGAATACTTGTGTACATGTGATTTTTTTGTTTTTTATTTTAATAAATTTGCAAAGATTTCAAACAAACTTCTTTCACGTTGTCATGATGGGGTATTGTTTATAGAATTTAGAGGAATGTAATGAATTGAATCCATTTTGGAATAAGGCTGTAATATAACAAAATGTGGAAAAAGTGAAGCGCTGTGAATACTTTCCAGATGCACTGTATATGGTACTCAGGTGCTTCCTCCCACCCTTTCACCTCGATAATTTGCTTTCAGGAAGGTGCACACCCAGTTGCTGTGTTCTTCTGGACACACCCTGCATTTGGCATCCCACAGAAGAATACCTTCACACATAGCTGTGGCAGATGACAAGCAAAAGGGAGCCATTGCAAAACCACAGGCAAACATTTGCTCACAACTCACATAACATATAATCTCAATGTATTCTTGATCTGTTTACATTTTTGATATTGCTGGAGTCCCTGTGGTATTTTCTATAAATACATATATTTTCTGCTTTTAAATCCCATTAACTTGGTTATGTGCCATTTACTTTTTCTTTTGTACATTTAGATTGTTATTGTGTTCCCAGATCTCAAAATTATCTTTATCTTCTCTTATTCATTTACTTGCCTTTTGTGATCTACAGAAGTAACAAAAATAGTATAATAGTAGATGTATCAATACATCAGTTCTGATATTAAACACACTACTTTTTTTTTTTTGTTCTAATCACTTTTGTACATGGGTTTTAAGATTCTTGAAACTTGTATCCTTTTTTGCAGGTCCAACCCATGAGTGTAACTGTACTTCTGTCCAGCATTTTAATGGCGGTACAGCTTTATCCTGATGGGAAGTTTCAGCAGAGTAAGCAATATGGAGAAGATTTAACCGATAGCATTTGGGAATATGTCTTTGCAGTTGATTTGCTTTGCAGTCACCGTAAATGGGTTTGGACACATGATAAGATCATAAGGTAATGGTGCATTTAAATAAATTCTCTTTTGAAAAGTGTACAATTTACTTAGGCCTCAACCTTCGATCAGCGATAATGAATTCTAAAATGCATCTAGAAACAAACACTGAATATATTGCAGTATACCAGCTGAGGTGGCTGCCTTATGCCCTGTTCACACTGGCTTTAAAAGCAGGAGTTTGATGTGCGTCTTTAATTCTCCTCAAACGCCTAGTAAAACCATCTGCAATTGAGAATATGGACAGTCCACAGTACACATTATCAAAACATGAAGCATTTGTGTCATGTTGTGTTGCTGCTCTTCAAAAATGAACCTTCATGTGGAGTTTGGAAGGAGTTGAAGTACCTCAACTCCTTCCATTCAAGTCTATGGTAACGTGCCACCACTCATTTGCAAAGAGTTTGCACTGCATTAGGGATTGTTCTCAACAGCCAACAAAAACCTGGGCATGTGGGGTGCATTTTTTATAACACATATCAAGCGCGCATAGGGTGTTTGGGGCATGTTTTTAATGCGTGAGCAACTCACATTAATGCTATAGGCGCATTTGTTAACCACTTCATCCCCGAAAAGGTTTTACCCCCTTCCTGACCAGAGCACTTTTTACAATTTGGCACTGCGTCACTTTAACTGCTAATTGCATGGTCATGCAATGTTGTACCCAAACTAAATTTGCGTCCTTTTTTTCCCACAAATAGAGCTTTCTTTTGATAGTATTTGATCACCTCTGCGGTTTTTATTTTTTGCACTATAAACGGAAACAGACCGAAAATTTCGAAAAAAAAATGATATTTTCTACTTATTGTTATTAAAAAAATCCAATAAACTCAATTTTAGTCATGCATTTAGGCCAAAATGTGTTCAGCCACATGTCTTTGGTAAAAAAAAAAAGTCAATAAGCGTATATTTATTGGTTTGCGCAAAAGTTATAGCGTCTACCAACTAGGGTACATTTTCTGGAATTTACACAGTTTTTAGTTTGACTGCCTATCTCATGTCTCGAGGTGCTAAAATGGCAGGGCAGTACAAACCCCTCCCCAAATGAACCCATTTTGGAAAGTAGACACCCCAAGGAAATTCCTGAGAGGCATGTTGAGCCCATTGAATATTTAATTTTTTTGTCCCAAGTGATTGAATAATGACAAAAAATATATATTTTACAAAAAGATGTCACTAAATAATATATTGCTCACACATGCCATGGTTATATGTGGAATTGCACCCCAAAATACATCTTGCTGCTTCTCCTGTGTACGGGGATACCACATGTGTGGGACCCTTTGGGAGCCTAGCCGCATATGGGGCCCCCGAAAACCAATCACCGCCTTCAGGATTTCTAAGGGCGTAAATTTTTTATTTCACTCCTCACTACCTATCGCAGTTTTGAAGGCCATAAAATGCCAAGATGGTACCAAATCCCCTCAAATGACCCCATTTTGGAAAGTAGACACCCCAAGCTATTTGCTGAGAGGCATGTTGAGTCCATGGAATATTTTATATTTTCCCACAAGTTGCGGGAAAATGCCAAACTTTTTTTTTTTTTTTTTTTTGCACAAAGTTGTCACTAAATGATATATTGTTCAAACATGCCATGGGCATATGTGGAATTACACCCCAAAATACATTCTGCTGCTTCTCCTGAGTATGGAGATACCACATGTGTGGGACTTTTTGGGAGCCAAGCTGCTGGCCCCGACAACAAATCACCGCCTTCAGTACTTCTAAGGGCGTACATTTTTGATTTCACTCCTCACTACCTATCACAGTTTCGAAGACCATAAAATGCCAAGATGGCACAACCACCCCCCCCCCCCCTAAATGACCCAATTTTGGAAAGTAGACACCCCAAGCTATTTCCTGAGAGGCATGGTGAGTATTTTGCAGCTCTCATTTGTTTTTGAAAATGAAGAAAGAAAAGAAAAATGTTGTTTTTTTTTTTCTTTTTTCAATTTTCAAAACTTTGCTGAGAGGTATGGTGAGTATTTTGCAGACCTCGCCTTTTGTCACAAAGTTTTGGGGTGTCTACTTTCCAAAATTGGGTCATTTGGGGGGGGTTGTGCCATCTGGGCATTCCATGGGCTCCGAAACTCTGATAGGCAGTGAGGAGTGAAATCAAAAATTTACACCCTTAGTAACCCTGAAGGTGGTGCTTGGTTTTGGGGGTCCCATACGCGGCTAGGCTCCCAAAAAGTCTCACACATGTGGTATCCCTGTACTCAGAAGAAGCAACAGAATGTATTTTGGGATGTAATTTCACATATGCCAATGGCATGTTTGAGCAATATATAATTTAGTGACAACTTTGTGCAAAAAAAAAAAAAACAGAAAAATTTTTCCCGCAACTTGTGTCACAATATAAAATATTCCATGGACTCGACATCCCTCTCAGCAAATAGCTTGGGGTGTCTACTTTCCATATCTCCATATTGACCCCATATCTGGCTCGCTTGCTAGAAAGGTACTGTTTGAATGACAAGCAACCAGAAAACTTAATCAGGGACTCATCAATGCAGACAACTTGATGGGGAGTAAACAAGTCTGCAAAACGTTGGTTGAAGTGGTTTACGAGGGGTCTCCACTAGGACGACAGAGTTCATTGTTGTTGAAGTGCATGAACCGCAAAATCTGCTCGTATCGTGCCCTGGCCATGGAAGCAGAGAACACGGGCATATGGTGAATTGGGTCAGTGGACCAATATGACCGCAACTCACTCTTTTTGGTTTTGCCCATGAGGAGGGATAAGCCCAGAAAGATCTTAAATTCGGAAACCGTAATTGGTTTCCAATGTCTGGCAAGGGAGGACTGGGGAATAGTGGCGATGTGTTGACCAGCGTACAAATTGCTTTGGTCCACAATAGATCTATAGAGATCGTCGGTGAAAAACAGGGAATAAAAATCAAGTGACGGAAAATCAACTTCCGTTTCCACCTGAGTGCCGGGTTGGTCAGTGAATGGGGGAAGTACGGGTGCTGCAGAAGGGGTGGGTTCCCAATTAGGATTGGCGAATGCAGCAGGAAGGGCACTATGGGCACGACGGGCCTATGTTTGTCTTCTTGGTGGCAGCGGGACACTGCTTGTGCTTGCCACCTCGCCAGCTTGAACTGCACCTATGGGATTCGCTACGTCACCAAGTGTTATTGCAGTGCTGGATGTACGACCAGGGTGTACTAGGCCGCTGGTGCTTGCCAGTTCATCAGAAGGAATAGCAGCGCTAGTACTTCTCTGCTCCATACGAGAGCCCTGCGGTTCTTGCACCTCAACAGCAGAAGAAGATTGGGGTCTGGTATGCCTGACCTTGGCAGGGACCACAACTCGTCAGAGCTATCTGTCATGGAGCCGCTGCTGTCTACAGGTTCGTATTCTGAGCCTAAATCTGACAGATGAGTGACTTCCTCTTCACTATCTGTCATGCTCAGAAACATGTAGGCCTCTTCACTACTGTACCTTCGATTTGACATTTTGGGCTCTAAATTTAGTGGTACAGCAGTGAGACTCGCAGGTAAAAAAGCTCCTGACTGTTAGCGACTGTAAAAAAAAAGCTACCAAAAAAACTGTTAGCAATCGCAGGGATCAGGCCTGACTCTGCGAACGATGCAGTTATGTGTTTAGTGTTTTGTAAGTGACAGTGATCGATTGATACTGCACTTGGGTGGGCTAGGCTGGGCTGTGCTGGGTGGAGGGGCAAAACGCTGGTGCTAGCAGGTATCTGGGCTGATCCCGCAAACATTGGGTTTTCGGGAACCCTAAACTGCTGGGGACGCTAGTATAGATCTGATCTGATCAGATATTGATCCGTTCAGATACTATACCACTAAGGGAGGTGTATGCTGCGTGCGTGGGTGTTAGTGGTACTGGTACTAGCCTGACGCTGATCTGATCTGATCCTAAACCTAACTTATATCACCCGCCGAGCGATCAGGGGGTTAAACCTTTATTAGGTAATAAACGGCAGGTGCCCTGACACTATATAACACTAACTAACCAGCGTCACCTCAACAGTTATGCAGTGATCACTGGTGAAAGGGTTAACTAGGGGGCAATCAGGGGGTTAAAACCTTTACTAGGTAGTATATGGGGGTACCAGACACTATAAAAACCTGACAGCGAACCTAAATACTTACCTGCATAACTACTTGATGTCTTCTTTCCTCGGAAGCCGCAACGAAAAGGCTTCAGAGGAGCAATGACATCACTTCCTCTGCCGCTGTTTAAATTACAGCAGCAGAGGAAGCTTGTCATTTGCCAGGAGCGATCGTGAGGGGGTGGCCATGAATCAGTGGCCTCCCCCTCAGCTCGGATCGCTCCTAACGCTAATCTGACCGCCGCAGGCACCGGGGGGGGGGTTCATTCGGACCCCCCGCGGGCAGGCAGGGACGTACAGGTAAGCCCTTATGCCTGCCCGTGCCATTGTGCCGACGTACATCGGCGTGCGGCGGTCGACAACTGGTTATAGGATACGTGTTACTATCCAGATAACATGTTACCTTTAGTAACATGTTACATTTTCACCCAATTTAGGGTGTAACATGTTAAAGTGGTTGTAAACCCTCACACATGATCACAAATAAACAGCCGCAGATGATACACAGAGATTAAATAAATCCTCCTACATACGTTTTACTTGTTTATCTGCCGTATTCTCTATTCTACACCCCTTTAAAAGGAAAAAAGATTTTAACACTTTCTGCATCTGTCAGGAGCACAGAGGAGGGGGTGGAGAGGCTGGCGAAACAGTAAGTGATAGGTGATTGGAGGAAAGGCACACACCCCCCTTCACACAGCAGAACTACTGTGTTCTGAATAGACAAGCTCCATTCTGAGCTCTCCCTCCCAACAAAAATGTATCTTGTTTCGGAAAAGTTCTCAGAAGTGTAATGCTGATAACAGGAACGAAGCACCAGAGAGAGATGACACTTAAAGTTTGGAGAGAGATAAGTAAACAATACAGATATGTGCTTTGCTCAGATTCCATGACTGAGGTTTGCAACCACTTTAATAACTGAGCAGCCTTCTGAGTCCCTGTTGTGACAAAGAACCAGGGCTCCAGCCACGTCATTTATTCAGAGTTCTCTGAATGAGAAAACTACAACTACCATCAGCCATTATGGCTGACAGCTTATAGTTCTGAACGAACTACCAGGGCACTGATGAGAACTCTTGCTAGTTCATTCGTCTTTCCTGTCATTCACTAACTGCCTGCCCGTACAGAGTAAAGACAGCTACACTGACAGTCAACAGGAGCCTGAAATTGCAGATTAGATGTGCAATGCTTTGCAGGCTCTCCATAAAAATAATAAGTAGTGCACAGTTTTTTACCAGCAAAAAGATATGCATTCAATATTTTTTTTATAAAGGTGAACTTGTCCTTTAAGCGTCAGTATTTTGAACAAGTGTGAACAAGGCCTTAGTTTTCCTTTTTAGACTTTTTCCCTTTATTTTCACCTAGCAAGCCTGTGAATTACACATTTCCTGTCCCTTCATGTCTACACTCATTTTTCCATGGTATCTTTGGAAGGAGCCAAGGTTATCACAAAGGCTGGACTTGTCTTTCTTTGTTCATCTCCAATACATTGTGAATTGTGAGCTAGAAATGATGCTCTGCTGGACCTGGTATTTTTTAACCATGCAACCATATTACCAATGTTCTTATAAAAGAACATCAGGGTAGCCATGATCATGACATGATTTAATTTAATGTTAGCTGTAAAAAACAAGCACATACTGAAAAGGTATAAACACTTAACCTTAATGCCCTGTACACACGGCAGAAAATGTGTGATAGGACCTTGTTGTCGGAAATTCCGACCATGTGTGGGCTCCATCACACATTTTCCATCGGATTTTCCGACACACAAAGTTTGAGAGCAGGCTATAAAATTTTCCGACAACAAAATCCGTTGTTGGAAATTCCGATCGTGTGTACACAAATCCGACGCACAAAGTGCCACGCATGCTCAGAATAAATAAAGAGATGAAAGCTATTGGCTACTGCCCGTTTATAGTCCGTGTTTTATGTCACCGCGTACGGGTTTTATGTCACCGCGTTCAGAATGATTGGATTTTCCGACAACTTTGTGTGACCATGTGTATGCAAGACAAGTTTGAGCCAACATCCGTCGGAAAAAATCCTAGGATTTTGTTGTCGGAATGTCCGATCAATGTCCGACCGTGTGTACGGGGCATTAGAGTGCACATTTTTCAAGGCTGAAGGCTGCTCAGCACATTTTGAGCAATAGTCAGGATGAATTCCTGAAAGACAGAAGTTTTCAAACAAATCTGATTTCTCTTTATAAGAAGGTAAGTAAAACCTTAGACAAAGGAGTGACTGTAGATATAGTATCCTTGCAAAAGTGTTTGGCACAACTCCCCCACACATGACTAATTAGAAAAGTAAAGTCTAAAGGCTGCTTGTAAAAATCAGTTTGCAAATGTATAGAAAACTGGCTAAAAGACCATAGTCAGAGTAGTGATTAATCACTTGCTTACTGGGCACTTAAACCCCCCTCCTGTCCAGACCAATTTTCAGCTTTCAGTGCTCTCACACTTTGAATGACAATTACTCAGTCATGCAACACTGTACCCAAATGATTTTTTTGTCCTTTTTTCATACAAAAAGAGCTTTCTTTTGGTGGTATTTGATAACCTCTGGGTTTTTTTATTTTTTGCGCTATAAATGAAAAAAGACCGAAAATTTTGAAAAAAAACAAGTTTTTCTTAATTTCTGTGATAAAATTTTGCAAATTTAGTATTTTTTCTTCATAAATTTTTGCCACAATTTATACTCCCACATAGCTTTGGTAAAAATAACCAAAAATTATTGGAAATTATTTGGTCTGTGTGAAAGTTTTAGGGTCTACAAGCTATAGTGCAAATCATAAAAAATGTATCACATCTGATGTACTGGCGGTCTATATAATTTCTTGACACCCTAACAAGCCACGAAAGTACAAATGCCCCCCAAATAAAAACTTTTTGGAAAGTAGACATTTCGAGGTATTTAGTAAGAGGCATGGTGAGTTATTTGAAGTAGTAATCCCACAATTTCCCACAATTCTTTGCAAAATTAAGATTTGTTTTTTCCCACAAAATTTTCATTGTAATAGCTTATTTCTCTCACATGGCATGTGCATACCACAAATGACACCCCAAAATACATTCTGCTACTCCTCCTGAGTATAGCGATACCACATGTGTGGGACTTTTTCACTGCCTGGCCACATACAGAGGCCCAACATGCAGGGAGCACCATCAGGTGTTCTAGGAGCATAAATTACACACCTCATTTCTCAACCACCTATTACACTTTTGATGGCCCTGGAGCACCAGGACAATGTAAACACCCAGAAAATGTGGAAAAAAATGAAAACGCATTTTTTTTTACACAAAGTTGTCCGTTAAGAAGATATCTCCAACACATAGCATTTAGATAGCAAAATTGACACCCCAAAATACATTCTGCTACTCCTCCTGAGTATGGCGATAGTGCAAGGAGTATGGCGATGGTGCAAGGAACACCATCAGGTGTTCCAGGGACACATAGCATGCACATACCAAGAATTACACCCCAAAATACATTATGCTGAGCAAAGCGTAAACAAAAGATTACCTGTGGTTGTAGTAGCGCAGTTGTACACCTGAGGATAGCACTGGTCCAGGCAGCAGGCAGGGACTTGGTCAGCAACGGCGAACACAATTGTCCAGGCAGCAGGCAGGGATACTGTCCATATAAAGTCCAGGGTCAGTGCAGGCAGAGATATTGTCAGCAGTGCCAAAAATATTAGTCCTTGTAGTCGACAGGAACATGTGGTGTGGTCAGTGCGACAGGCAGAGTCATAATGGCAGTAAGTCTTACAGGCAGCAGGCAGAAGTAGGGCCTCGTTCAGGACAGATTGGGGACAGGGGTAGAGGCTTCTCCCACCCAAATCTTTTTGAAGCCTCCGAGTCTCCAGAACCTAATCTAGGAATGAGAAAACAAAAAAAAATTGTTTTCTTCATCCAGAAAAACAATTTTGGAGCCCCTTACATATATGAGACCCCTGTGTTGAATCCCACTTGTCCAGTAGCAGGGTACAAGATCAGTCCATGAGGCAGGCGAAAAACATGGTCAAACAGTCCAAGGTCAGTTCCAGATCAGGCAGAGGTATGTACAGAATCGTTAGGCAGAAGCATGGTCGAACAACAGTCCAGGGTCAGTTCCAGATTAGGCAGAGGTATGCACAGAATCGGCAGACAGAAGCGTGGTCGAATAACAAGCCAGGGTCAGTTACAGTGCAGGCAGTGGCATAAGGTGTGTGAAGGCAGGAACTGAGGATTACGTTTACCATACTTCACTAATAATTTATTGAAGTATGGTAACGGCGAAAACATTCACCTATGCAGAAGCCTGGTTGGGAAGGACATTGTGCACAATAATAAGATGCGTCTCTTCTGACTCCTCCACTGGTACACACCTTACTTTTTTTTTTTTTTTTTTACGTCGTTGGCCTGTTGGTTTGGGAGGGATTTTATCGGGAAAGTGGCGTTCAGAGAGTCGACTAAGAACATCTGATCGGATATTTTCTGGAATATAAGGGCAGTGAAAACTTCCTCCTGGTAGCCAAGGAAGCATTTGGGGTTTTGGGTGGAGTTGCGGTAAATGACATATGAGTTGTATATGGCCAATTGAAAAAAATCAATTGCAACTTTTTATACCAATGGTATGTCCATCTTGTGGCAAGGTATAGTTCCAGCATTTGGTCATTGGAGTCGACCCCCCCATGAACAAATTTATATTCATAGATGCATTTTGGTTTTTGTATGGGACCATTCCTTCTGGGGATTTCCACGAAGGTATCATTGTGGATTGAAGACCACATGTAAACATCCCTTTTGTCCCTCCACTTTACTGCCAAAATCTCCTTGTTTCGCAGACTTGCCGTTTCTCCTTTTCTCAGCTTCTTATTGACAAGACTTTGAGGAAAGCCCTTCCGGTTCTTTTTTATGGTGCCACATGCTGGCGTCTTCTTCCGATGAAGGTTGTGGAACAGGGGCAGAGATGTTTTAGCCTTTCTCCAGTAGGGGGTATATGAAGTCCTAAACAACTTTGCCGCTTGATCCCAAGTAGTCTGGGCAATTGGGGGGTTGCAGCTGGGTGTCCTTCCCTCCGTACACTTTGAGGGCATATATGTACCGTGACTCGGTCACATAATTTGTATACCTTCACCCCATAGCGTGCCCTTTAGCTGGGAAAAAATTGTTTGATTTTAAGCCTGCCACTAAATTTAACAAGGGACTCATCCACACATGTGTTGGTCTGGGGTAAACAGCTGGGGGAATATTTCAGAAAAATAATTTAGAAGTGGCCGAATTTTGAAAAGCCTGTGATAATTTGGGTTATTTCGGGGAGGGCACTGGGTATTATAATTGAAATGGAGAAACCTCGGGGGGCGCATGCGCGGCGCGATGCGGGAAGGACGCGAGTAATTACAGCTCCCTCTGACCCGGCCAGAGCGGGCTGAATAACCATAGCCAGACAAGCACAACGCCGCCGAAAACACTCCAGACCCCTCGGGGAACCCTCCGTGCATGCCGGTAAGAAAAACCGGGCATTTTTGCCGTTCACAACACCACTTAACTCACTATCTCCTGAACGCTGCAGGCAAGCAGGCCAGGAAGATGACCCAAGATGGCGCCGACGCCGGCACACACGCGGCTGCAATGAAACCGCTCTCTAATCCATCCATCCACCCTCTCAACAATGGAAACTGTGAATACTCATCCCCATTATCTAAAGCTGATTTGGATGCCAGCCTCACCACAATTTTTGATAAACTGGTAAATAAAATAGAGAGTGAAGTGCATAAAGCCACCACGGCCCTATCTCAGGAAATAGCCAATATAGAAAATCGCACTGACATATTAGAAACCAAACACGATGAACTTTCACTTGCTCATAACGATTTAAGAAAGGACTATGAATCTTTGGCTGATAGCTTTGCCTTTATGCAAGCTCAAGTGGAAGATTTGGATAATAGGAACAGACGCCACAATATCAGACTGCGAGGTGTCCCTGAAACAGTCACTGATCTGATACAAGCGGTTTCCAAGATCTTCCATAATCTTCTCCCTGACAAACCAATGTCAGCATTCACATGTGACCATATACACAGAGCCTTGCGCCCCAAACCCCCACCTGACAAACCACCTAGAGATATTATCATGTGCATGAAGGATTTTCTTATCAAAGAGGAAATCATGCGTGCTTCCAGAACCTCCCCAAACATTGCTTTTGAGGGCAATAGGCTACAAATCTACCCTGACATCTCCCCAGCCACCCTGGATAGAAGACGCAGAATTAAAGAAGTCACAAACATCTTACAAACAGCTCGAATAAGATACAGATGGGGATTTCCTTTCAAGCTTACTATCCCACATAATGGCTCTACATACACCGTGTATAATGTAATTGAAGGCAAAGAACTGCTAGTCAAACTGGGCCTACTTGATCGAGAACCACCGAACAGATTTCCATCCACTCCAAGACCCTCCCCAATCTGGTCGACTCAATCTTCCAGACACAATACAGCTGAACAGAGAAGATGGCGTCAACCTTTCCAGAACCAAGCCACTTGATCATCTTAACCACTTGCCGACCGCCTCACGCCGATATACGATATACATCGGCAGAATGGCATGGGCAGGCAGAATCACGTACCCATACGTGATCTGCCTCCCACGGGCGGGGACCCCCCCCCCCCCGGTGCCAGCGGCGGTCGGCTTGTGACTGGGAGCGTTTAGAGATGAGGGGGAGGCCATCCGATCATGGCCCCCCCCTCGCGATCGCTCCCAGCCAATGGGAATCCTCCCCTGCCTGTGTGTAGTACACACAGGCAGAGGATGTGAAAAAAGAAATGTAGATAGGGGTGGGTGGCGCTACCTTTTAACAGGGTACCTTAAAAAATATTATATATGAATAACCAAATAAAAAATACTCATATGTGCAAAACACCAATCACTCAAGATCATTGGTTAGTGAATGTGCATCTCTTGAATAGTGGACCGTGCTACCATACCAGTCTCATAACATGCCTAGAGGTATATGAAGTGTAGTTGACCATCAAAAGTGAATGATATGTGACAACATAATGATAAATAACAGTAAAGTAGAGTACTTGAACCATTCAATAAACACCACAGTCTGTGACATAGAAGGGAATCAGTCCAATAGGAATCCCCCCTCAGGAAACAATGTGTCATCCACTCTCCAAATAGCATTAGTCAACATGTGCAGCTAGTAATATCCCATGCCCAAATCCTATGTTGATCCACGAGTATAGCGTCAGGGACCCCCATATAAACCCTTGATTGCCCCCTAGTTAACCCTTTCACCACTGATCACCGTATAACCATTACAGTTGAGGCTGGTTAGTTTGTTTATTTTTTATAGTGTCAGGGCACCCGCCGTTTATTACCGAATAAAGGTTTAGCCCCCTGATCGCCCGGCTGTGATATGCACCCACGCACGCAGCATATGCCTCCCTTAGTGGTATAGTATCTGAACGGATCAATATCTGATCCGATCAGATCTATACTATCGTCCCCAGCAGTTTAGGGTTCCCAAAAACGCAGTGTTAGCGGGATCAGCCCAGATACCTGCTAGCACCTGCATTTTGCCCCCAGCCCACCCAAGTGCAGTATCGATCGATCACTGTCACTTACAAAACACTAAACACATAACTGCAGCGTTCGCAGAGTCAGGCCTGATCCCTGCGATCGCTAACAGTTGGTAGCGTTTTGGTGAACTGGCAAGCACCAGCCCCAGGCAGCGTCAGATTAGCGCCAGTACCGCTAACACCCACGCACGCACCATACACCTCCCGTAGTGGTATAGTATCTGAACGGATCAATATCTGATCCGATCAGATCTATACTGGTGTCCCCAGCAGTTTAGGGTTCCCAAAAACGCAGTGTTAGCGGGATTAGCCCAGATACCTGCTAGCACCTGCGTTTTGCCCCTCCGCCCGGCCCAGCCCAGCCCACCCAAGTGCAGTATCGATCGATCACTGTCACTTACAGAACACTAAACGCATAACTGCAGCGTTCGCAGAGTCAGACCTGATCCCTGCGATCGCTAACAGTTTTTTTGGTAGCGTTTTGGTGAACTGGCAAGCACCAGCGGCCTAGTACACCACGGTCGTAGTCAAACCAGCACTGCAGTAACACTTGGTGACGTGGCGAGTCCCATAAGTGCAGTTCAAGCTGGTGAGGTGGCAAGCACAAGTAGTGTCCCGCTTCCACCAAAAAGACAAACACAGGCCTGTCGTGCCCATAGTGCCCTTCCTGCTGCATTCGCCAATCCTAATTGGGAACCCACCACTTCTGCAGCGCCCGTACTTCCCCCATTCACATCCCCAACCAAATGCAGTTGGCTGCATGAGAGGCATTTTCTTTATGTCCTCCCGAGTACCCCTACCCAATGAACCCCCCCAAAAAAGATGTCGTGTCTGCAGCAAGTGCGGATATAGGCCTGACACCCGCTATTATTGTCCCTCCTGTCCTGACAATCCTGGTCTTTGCATTGGTGAATGTTTTGAACGCTACCATACACTAGTTGAGTATTAGCGTAGGGTACAGCATTGCACAGACTAGGCAAACTTTCACAGGGTCTCCCACGATGCCATCGCATTTTGAGAGACCCGAACCTGGAACTGGTTACAGTTAAAAAAAATAAAAATAAAAACACAAACAAAAATATAAAATAAAAAAAAATAGTTGTCGTTTTATTGTTCTCTCTCTATTGTTCTGCTCTTTTTTACTGTATTCTATTCTGCAATGTTTTATTGTTATTATGTTTTATCATGTTTGCTTTTCAGGTATGCAATTTTTTATACTTTACCGTTTACTGTGCTTTATTGTTAACCATTTTTTTGTCTTCAGGCACGCCATTCACGACTTTGAGTGGTTATACCAGAATGATGCCTGCAGGTTTAGGTCTCATCTTGGTATCATTCTTTTCAGCCAGCGGTCGGCTTTCATGTAAAAGCAATCCTAGTGGCTAATTGGCCTCTAGACTGCTTTTACAAGCAGTGGGAGGGAATGCCCTCCCCCCCCCCCACCGTCTTCCGTGTTTTTCTCTGGCTCTCCTGTCTCAACAGGGAACCTGAGAATGCAGCCGGTGATTCAGCCAGCTGACCATAGAGCTGATCAGAGACCAGAGTGGCTCCAAACATCTCTGGCCTAAGAAACCGGAAGCTACGAGCATTTTATGACTTAGATTTTGCCAGATGTAAACAGCGCCATTGTGAAATTGGGAAAGCATTTTATCACACCGATCTTGGTGTGATTAGATGCTTTGAGGGCAGAAGAGAGATCTAGGGTCTAATAGACCCCAATTTTTTCAAAAAAGAGTACCTGTCACTACCTATTGCTATCATAGGGGATATTTACATTCCCTGAGATACCAATAAAAATGATTAAAAAAAAAAAAATGAAAGGGACAGTTTAAAAATAAGATAAAAAAGAACAAAAAAAAAAAGCACCCCTGTCCCCCCTGCTCTCGCGCTAAGGCGAACGCAAGCGTCGGTCTGGCGTCAAATGTAAACAGCAATTGCACCATGCATGTGAGGTATCACCGCGAAGGTCAGATCGAGGGCAGTAATTTTAGCAGTAGACCTCCTCTGTAAATCTAAAGTGGTAACCTGTAAAGGCTTTTAAAGGCTTTTAAAAATGTATTTAGTTTGTCGCCACTGCACGTTTGTGCGCAATTTTAAAGCATGTCATGTTTGGTATCCATGTACTCGGCCTAAGATCATCTTTTTTATTCCATCAAACATTTGGGCAATATAGTGTGTTTTAGTGCATTAAAATTTAAAAAAAGTTTGTTTTTTACCTAAAAAATGCGTTTGAAAAATCGCTGCGCAAATACTGTGTGAAAAAAAAAAATGAAACACCCACCATTTTAATCTGTAGGGCATTTGCTTTAAAAAAAAATATATAATGTGTGGGGGTTCAAACTAATTTTCTTGCAAAAAAAAAAAATTTTTTCATGTAATCAAAAAGTGTCAGAAAGGGCTTTGTCTTCAAGTGGTTAGAAGAGTGGGTGATGTGTGACATAAGCTTCTAAATGTTGTGTATAAAATGCCAGGACAGTTCAAAACCCCCCAAATGACCCCATTTTGGAAAGTAGACACCCCAAGCTATTTGCTGAGAGGCATGTCGAGTCCATGGAATATTTTATATTGTGACACAAGTTGTAGGAAAGAGACAATTTTTTTTTTTTTTTTTTTTTTTTGCACAAAGTTGTCACTAAATGATATATTGCTCAAACATGCCATGGGAATATGTGAAATTACACCCCAAAATACATTCTGTTGCTTCTCCCGAGTACGGGGATACCACATGTGTGGGACTTTTTGGGAGCCTAGCCGCGCACGGGACCTCGAAAACCAAGCACCGCCTTCAGGCTTTCTAAGGGCGTAAATTTTTGATTTCACTCTTCACTGCCTATCACAGTTTCGGAGGCCATGGAATGGCCAGGTGGCACAAACCCCCCCCCCCCAAATGACCCCATTTTGGAAAGTAGACACCCCAATCTATTTGCTGAGAGGTATAGTGAGTATTTTGCAGACCTCACTTTTTGTCACAAAGTTTTGAAAATTGAAAAAAGAAGAAAAAAAGTTTTTTCTTGTCTTTCTTTATTTTCAAAAACAAATGAGAGCTGCAAAATATTCACCATGCCTCTCAGCAAATAGCTTGGGGTGTCTACTTTCCAAAATAGGGTCATTTGGGGGGTGGTTGTGCCACCTGGGCATTGCATGGCCTCCGAAACTGTGATAGGCAGTGAAAAATTTACACCCTTAGAAATCCTGAAGGCGGTGATTGGTTTTCGGGGCCCCGTACGCGGCTAGGCTCCTATAAAGTCCCACACATGTGGTATCCCCATACTCAAAAGAAGCAGCTAAATGTATTTTGGGGTGAAATTCCACATATGCCCATGGCCTGTGTGAGCAATATATCATTTAGTGACAACTTTGTGCAAAAAAAAAAAAAATTGTCACTTTCCCGCAACTTGTGTCAAAATATAAAACATTCCATGGACTCAACATGCCTCAAAGCAAATAGCTTGGGGTGTCTACTTTCCAAAATGGGGTCATTTGGGGGGGGTTTATGCCATCTGGGCATTTTATGGCCTTCAAAACTGATATGTAGTGAGGAGTAAAAAAAATGAATATTCAATGGGCTCATCATGCCTCTCAGCAATTTCCTTGGGGTGTCTACTTTCCAAAATGGGGTCATTTGTGGGAGTTTTGTGCTGCCCTGCCATTTTAGCACCTCAAGAAACGACATAGGCAGTCATAAATTAAAGGCTGTGTAAATTCCAGAAAATGTACCCTAGTTTGTAGGCGCTGTCACGGATTCCACACCCCACGACGACTAACTAACCGCGACGTGCATTCCGTGACCGGGGTATATGAGGAACTAAGGGAATAAGGGGGAACTTATACTGCGCATGTAAGACTGGCTGTAGTATTTTCACAGCCTACACTACCTTTGGCCACCACTAGAGGGAGACTCCACTCCAATCCAGCTAGCTGACCACACACAGGCAGATACGAATCTTACATACAATCTGGTGCACTCTAAGGATTGGGGAGCAGTCTAGCAATTACTACACACTTCTAGGGCTCCTCCAGCTATCCTGCAAGCTTGAACCCCGGTGTTATTCACTCTTCCCACTGTCCCTACACCCACACACCAGACACACAATAAACGATAGCCTGCCACCACCCAACAGTTTGTCCGCAGACTGGTCTGCTGAGCCACCACACACACAGATCTCTGTCTGGCAGATCTGTTAGCTTACAATCTGCATGCAATCTGCCAACACACAGTGCAATTGCATACCGATTGGCATGTAAATTAAACCGAGTACTTAGGCACTAAAATACAACAACCTCTCCAGAGATATGAGTCCTAGCTTAGTGCACAGAAGTCACTTATTAATTTTATCATTTAATATCCCGAAAGTGGGCAGTGCATAAAAGATATACAAAGAAAAAAGGATTTACCAAAAAAGATACAAGAAATGCAGAAAGACACACAATTGGCAATTTGCAATGAAAATAAAAAGGGATAAAAACAGAAATAAACTTTACCAAGTAAATCTATCCGTTAGTAGAAGCATACTGGAACATATGGGAACTCCCCAGTTTCGAACTGGCTTCGTGGAAGAACAATGTCCATATCTCAGGCTACCCAATTTATTGAAATATGGATGCGGGCTGGACTTTAGCCCTTGGCCAATGAACCCTGGGGGGTGTTCCTGTCTCAGCCCACAAGAGTTTTTGTGTTCTGAATTTACCAGAGTCAAATTGGCCCAGAACGGCGCTGATTGCTGGGTCATGGATAGGATTCCCGATACCAGCGCATCAGTCCAATCGCAACAGTACCAATCACTGCCTGCCTGCCGCAATCAGGCGCCATATAACGGTTTTGTGTGGTTCTCTAGGATTCCACACCTGCTAAACATACAGAGTCACATGTACACGTAACCCATCAGGTGTACGATCAAAAGGAATTATTTTCATCTCTCTGCCGTTAATATTTTAGCTTTTATGAGAGATAAAAATGGTTCCTTAGATCTCTTGATATTAATCAAAGCTTACAGACTGTCCGGAGCCTTGTGAATGCCCCCTGCAGATCCGTGTGGCCAAGATGACTAGCAGTTTTCTTTGAGCCCCAGGAAGGTGCCAATCTATGTTTACTCTAATGGGAACTTTTATTGGCATCTAGGTGTCACTCCGATCCTAGAAAAAACTGTCTCTGTCCTTTTCAAATGCTAGTTAAAGAACATATGTGCATGACTGATATAGAATACTATATTTTTAATAACCCAGAATTAAACTACATCTACAATTACACTACTTCTACAGATCACACCACATCTAGTTAAGGCAAAACTATCCTACGCTTATATTTTCGTCACAGGCGCTATAACTTTTGCGCAAACCAATAAATATACACTTATTGACATTTTTTTTACCAAAGACATGTGACCGAATACATTTTGGCCTAAATGTATGACTAAAATTGAGTTTATTGGATTTTTTTTAGAACAAAAATTTTTTTTCAAAATTTTTGGTCTTTTTCCGTGTATAGCGCAAAGAATAAAAACGGCAGAGGTGATCAAATACTATCAAAAGAAAGCTCTATTTGTGGGAAGAAAAGGACGCAAATTTCGTTTGGGTACAGCATTGCATGACCGCGCAATTAGCAGTTAAAGCGACGCAGTGCCAAATTGTAAAAAGTGCTCTGGTCAGGAAGGGGTTAAATCCTTCCGGGGCTGAAGTGGTTAATTAACTGACGTACCTTTCCACACAAGGCTCCATTTGTTTTGATGTCCTACCCGGATTGAATTTTGGTTCTTCTTTACCATTCCCCATTTGAATGGATCATTTTGAGCACAGACCTACTCATCATTTTGCTAACATTTGAACTTCTCCCACATTTGGAACTTGGACATCGAGACCACTAAGAAATTGAATAGAACAAATTTTCCACAACTCCATCTCAAACCCTCTTCTTCCCCTACTCCTTCCTTTTCCCTCCCTTCCCCCCCTCCTACCCATCCCCCCCTCCTACCCATCCCCCCAATTTTGCCTACCACCCCCCTTTTTTTTTTATCACTAAATGGTATATATGTGGCTAAAATGTGTTTTAATGCTTAGAATGGTAACTCTTAAATGGGTGAACTTGGGGTCTGTTTATTTATTTATTTCAGGTACTTATATAGCGCCATCAATTTACGCAGCGCTTTACATATACATTGTACATTCACATCAGTCCCTACCCTCAAGGAGCTTACAATCTAAGGTCCCTAACTCACATTCATACATACTAGGGACAATTTAGACAGGATCTAATTAACCTACCAGCATGTCTTTGGAGTGTGGGAGGAAACCGGAGTACCCGGAGGAAACCCACGCAGGCACAGGGAGAACATGCAAACTCCTAGCAGGTAGTGTCGTGGTTGGGATTCGAACCAGTGATACTTTTTACTGCTAGGCGAGAGTGCTACCCACTACACCACTGTGCCGCCCAGCCGTCTGTTAAAAATGAGATATAATCTCCTTGTCTTTCGACCCTCAAAGATGGATGGTATCTACCTCTGCTGTTACATTAACCCCTCTGGTTGGTATTTAATTGTTTTTGTTCCAGTTTACTCAAATAGCCTGCTAAGTCCGTCGTCGCTGGATTGTCTCCCCACCTGCCCATGCGGTTAACTGCTGCATCCTTAATTTGGAGGATGGCACACTTGATGGCATTCGCAGGATCAGGACATGGTTGTCCTCTTGATTCAATTTTAAAATTTTGTGACAAGATATTTCTTGTCCCTTGGTTTTTGTTATTTTACATTACAGTATTTACCAATTTTGGTCGATACTTTTTTTAGATTAAAAAATGGAAGGTACAGTAAGATGGTTCAATCTCATCTAATCATCCAATGTTATATTCTTTTTTGTTTCAAATACTCATGTTTTAAATTTGGTATACACTTGACTATAATGTCTCTACAAATACGGTATAAGGTGTCACTCCTACTTCGAGTGCTAAGCTTTAACCTTCCCTTATACTCTCATATGCTTTTCATTCATATTCCACTTTGTGTAATTATGATTGTCTTTTTTCATAAGCAGACCCCCCTACAAATTACCAATGGTACTTAAAGTAATATCTCATAATGTTCATGGCTTTAACACACCCCACAAAAGGAAAAAGGCCTTCCAACACTACAAAAGAATTGACACCCAAACTATTTTGACAAAACATACAACCAATTTTATTATACTACATACCACAATAAAACCCGTTGAGTTGATATCTTTATACGTAACACTATTATTTTTGACTCACAACATATCTATAAAGATCCAGATAGCCGCTATATCATTATAAAAGGTCAGATAAATAACAAAGAAATCACCATTGCATCAATTTACGCACCTAATGATTCCCATTCTTCCTTTTTCCAGAGCTTTTTTGATTCTCTGGAAAAACTTAGCTCTCCCCATCTGATTGTAGGTGGTGACTTTAATCTAACAGCACATCCAGCTCTAGACAGAAGCAAAATTTCCCCATCCACCAAAGCTTTCCCTAAATCTTTAAACCGATCCCTTAATAAATTTCAACTTATTGACTCCTGGAGGGCGCATAATATAGGTGCAAAAGTTTACACACATTACTCACACCCCCATGACGTCTACGCTAGACTAGATTATATTTACTGCATTCTGTTAGCAAACTCCTCTAAAGCTACTATACATCCATGCCCCTGGTCGGACCATGACATTACATTTTTTGAAACTTCACACGTAGGTCTCAAACTTTACCATTACAACACAAATTGAGAATTATTTTACCGACAATGTCAATGATGAAACTCCTCCCACTATGCTTTGGGTGGCACATAAAGCAGTCTTAAGAGGCCATTTATTTAGCCTCGCTGCAAACAGAAACAGACAGAGACTCACAGACATCAAATGCCTTACCAAAGAACTCAACGACTTATACCATAAACTGCAAGTAACTCATTCACCAGAAATTACCAAACAAATACAGGACAAGCGTCAAGCTTTGGATGTTATTCTTTCAGCAAACACTGAGAAATCATTAAGATTTTCCAAGGCCAAATTTCTATTACATAGCAACTCTCCCTCATCTATGTTTGCCAAAAAACTTAATCATGAACACAAACCCCCACATACATATAAACTCAGGGACCCCAGCGTAAATATGATCACACACCCTCAAGAAGTACTTAAAATATTCTCCACGTTTTATAAAGACCTCCTCTCAAACCCTCAACCTCCTATAGACCAATCATCTAGACTGTGGATAGATGACATCCGACTACCCTCTCTCACCCCACAGCAAATAGAGTCGTTGAACGCCCCCTGTACAGAAATGGAACTGACCCGAATTATAAAATCCCTTAAAACCTCCACAGCCCCGGGCCCAGATGGTTTTTCATCTTCATATTATAAAAAATTTGCCCCCCTTCTAACCCCTCATTTGACTAACCTTTTTAATCACATTCTTAATGGTGGACAATTTCCCAATGAGATGCTTCTAGCTAATCTTTCCCTTATTCCTAAACCGCTTAAAGATCACTCTCTTCCTCAAAATTTTCGCCCTATATCAGTTTTAAACAATGACCTCAAAATCTTTGGAAGACTACTTGCTGACAGACTGGCAAAAGTTATCACGAATCTAATTCGCATTGATCAAACCGGTTTTATCCCTGGAAGACAAATTGTTGATAATGTTAGACTGGTCACTAATATTATCCAAGACGCAAAACTTTACTCGCGTAAGCTTTGCCTCTTAAGTCTGGATATTCATAAAGCGTTTGACAGCGTTAGCTGGTCATACCTTAACTTTATACTACCCAAATTTGGGATATCAGACAAATTCTTGCAGGGATTTAACGCCCTTTATCATAACCCCCAAACTAGAATAAAAATCCCAGGTCACAACTCAGAATTTTTTCCCCTTAGTAAAGGAACTAGACAGGGATGTCCCCTTTCCCCACTCTTATTTGCCCTTGCTATTGAACCATTAGCCCATAAAATAAGGAATAACTATGATATAAAAGGATATACTAAAGGGGAAAACGAATTTAAACTCAGTTTATACGCTGACGATGCTCTTGTATTCCTCACAGAACCTATTACCTCTATCCCATCCCTCCTTAAGGAACTGAAACTTTTTCATAACATCTCTGGCCTCAAAATAAATATGAATAAATGTTCTGCCATGCCAGTTAACCTCTCTCAAAACACACAAAACTTATTATCGAGCAATTTTCGTTTCATATGGTGCCCTAATTCATTTAAGTACCTTGGAGTTTCTATAACCCCAACACATAATCAGTTATATAAGTGTAATTATATCCCTCTCTTTTTTAACATTAACACTATCCTTAACTCTTGGTCTTCATTTCATATCTCGTTCCTAGGTAGAATATGTGCCATCAAAATGACAATCCTACCCAAACTCTTATATTTTTTTCGCACCCTACCAATTAACATCCCAAAATCCAAATTATTCTCTATACAAAGAAATATTAACACATTTATATGGGCAGGTAAAAAGCCCAGATGCAGCTATGCTCTGATGCATAGACCCCAGTCTGCAGGAGGTTTGGGTCTTCCCAACATCTGGCTATATTACCTTGCTGCTAGACTAACCCAGCTTTTCCAATGGTTCACTCCTATACACGAGACCCCTTGGAAACGATTTGAAATCACCTCTATTAAACCACTGTATCTACAAGGAATATTATGGTCTAACATCACATCATACAGTAAACTTTCCAAATTAAATATTATAGTTGCCCAATTTCTCCAACTTTGGAATAAACAGGACACCTTCAAACTTTCCTCTAACACCCCACCCTTAGCATCCTTTTTAGGTGACCCCAGATTTCCACACGCATATAACAACGAAAGACCCTTCTCAAATTGGATTAACAAAAATCTTACTACACTTAGATCCCTGCAACTAAAATGGAACGTTACCCCATTCCCCTCACTACAATCTATACATGGCCTCCCTTCCTCAGAACTTCACCATTACCAACTAATTAGGAGATTCTATGCTCAGTGTTTTGCACTTTCAACAAACCCCTCCAACACAGTGTTTGAACAGATCTGTATCTCCTTTTCTAGAGACAGAGGTTTTATCTCAAAACTATATAATTTCCTAAACAGTGTTGGAGTCCCGGAAAAATCCACACAGATGATTAAATGGGAGTCCAGATGATTTGGGCATCACATTCAGCATGGATGACTGGATGTCTATGTCAATTAACCTACGTAAAAGTAACAAAGCCATATCATTCAGAGAAACCCCAATTAAAGTATTCTCAAGGTGGTACCTAACCCCAGTGAAATTGCATTCTTACTACCCTTCAGTGTCTCCAAATTGTTTGAGGTTGTTCAGATCCTAGCACATTCATACACACATATTCTGGTCCTGCTCCCACCTAGACCTAATATGGCGTAAAGCCTTTGATATCATTGAATCCTCCTCTAAACAAAAAATCACACCTACACCACAAATCTGTTTATTATTTGCTAATGTCCCGAATGTCCCCCTTCCATGTACCAGATTAATTCACTCTTTATGCAGCTCCATACTCTGGATGATTGCTTACAATTGGAAATCCAACAATCTCCCATGGCAACAAGTTGATTCTAGAATGGAATCGATTAAACGTGCAGAATGGATATACCACACCCTCAATGATACTATACATATACACAAAAATAAATGGTCTTTTTGGATTTCAGATTAGCACTTATATGTTTTTGCTCACTTTTTATATATATGACTTTTGTACCTGTAAGTTAATGTATACATAGTCTTCATAATCGCATGTTTTTACCTTGAAATTATGGTCTGGAAATGTATTTCAGTCTCCTACTTTAATGATAACTCTGTAACATTGTGACATGCTCTGTTAACACTCCTATTTTTTTTTTGTACTTCTGTGAAACTTCCAAATAAAACTTGACCAATAGAAACTTGACCAATAGAAATTTAAAGTGTTTTTTTTTTTTTGAGAGTCCCATACAAAATGTGAACTCCTCCACCATTAGGTCTCTCCACTTGTAGTGGCGGGCATAATAGGACATTGGATTATTTAAAATAAATTGCTGTGCATAGAGGTTGCACTGGGCCACAATTGTTGATGGCATGTCCTCTGTAATAATTAAATAAAAAAAAATTGATTGGGGAAAAATTCTCAGTGTCCACCTGGACTACTGGCTGGGCAGTGAAAGGGGGAATGTTGGCTTCTCCTGAATTAGGAGGAAGCCACAAGGGGTTCTGAAGGGCATAGGGAAGGCTGGCATGGGTCCAGGTGGCACAGATGGGAACTGATGAGGTGGCACAGGTGGGCACTGATGAGGTGGCACAGATGTGCACTGATTGCGAAGATGTGCACAGATGGACACTGATCACTGATTGTAGATAGGCACAGGTTGGCACCAATTGGCACAGGTGGGCACTGTACTAATGGGGCACTGTTGGCACTGTAATTTGTGTTCTTACACTCACAGATCGCTGTCAGATCCTCTCTCTCCTCACACGTGGTCTGTGTGAGCAGAGAGAGCCGGCAATGAGAGATGATCTCATATGTTTACATTTGAGATCCTCTCTCATTGGCCATGCCGATCGTGCTGTAAATGGCCGCTGTGATTGGCCATTTACAGCGATCTGTGATTGGCTGTGTCCAATGGACATGGCCAGCACAGAATTTCCCCGATACGTGCTCGTGAGTGAGGAAAGGGGAGGCCGTCATTCGGCTATGACCCGAACGTCAAGAGGTTAATCATTCATACTTCATGGTCTAAGGCAGGAGTAGGCAAACTTTCAGAGGTTGAGATCTACCTGGACAACATGGAGCAAAGCAAAGATCTGGGGAGGTTCTAGGCGGTGCTCTTTAGATAAAAATGATTGGGGGGGTACTAGGCGGTGCTCTTTAGATAAAAATGATCAAGCTCCCAATAAAAAGAGGACATGAAGAGCACAAAGTGTGTCACAGTAATGTCCTCTGCCCCCTTCACATCACCTCCCACAGTAGTGTCCACTGCACACCCCCCCCCCAGCAGTGTGTCCTCTAACACTTTCACATCTCCCTCCTACTGTAGTTTCCTCTGCTCCCCTCCAAAGCAGTTTCCTCTGCCCTGTCCCCTTTGTCCTCCTACTGTAGTGACTTACCTCTTGTGTATGGTCAAACAGAGGTGTGTAGACATTTTCTTGTTTCTGGCAAGTGCGCGTTCTCCCTTTTTGGATGTTAAGTTTGACTTCTCACTCACAGATTAATGAATAAACTTAATAGAATAGGTATACAAAAAATTTGATTCACCATAAACTACCCCAAACCAATAGTGAAACCAAATAGCAGCGCTAAATCAATTAACCTAAATAAACAAATGAATACATTCCATAAACAATGAAAATATTACAAAAATATGAAAAAAAATAATCCACAACACAGTGCATCAAATAATGTGAACCGTGTCCTGAAAAAATGTGTGTATGATCAAATAGGTGAATAAGAGATCTGTGAAAGCAAAAAATGTTAGAAATCTTTTAAACCCAAAAAAATGTGAAGAGTCCAAAAATTAGTAATGAACAGATAGTGATTTCTTTTGTTACTAATCTGTGACGTGATATAGTGAAGATCTTCAATAAATCAATCTTCCACCACACCTCTGTGACTGTGATTCCACTCCCCTTAGGCGGACAAACTCACCAGCTCCTCTTGCCTCACACTCTTGTGTTTGGCTATAAGGCTTTAACCCACACATCCGGTGGTCCAACGTTACACATCCAGAGTTTTCAATAAAGTGCTCTCTCCACATGTAAAAAAGAAGTGATCCAAAAGTGTAGTACCGTGATGAAATTTATTAAAATAACACTCTCCTCCACCATTAAACTCACATCTTAAAAGATCACAGCAGGCAAAGAAGCACAGCAAAGCAGATTATCACAGCAACAACTCCAAACGAAAGAACCAGCGTATGGTGGTCACGGCGGACCCAAGTAGTGCACCCTTTGATGACAGCCTCACCCGTCCCCTGGAACCGCTTCCCCACTTCCTAGTATGGCGCTCTCCGTCACAGCGTACTACGTCACACGTTTTCGATTGCCATACAGCCACGCCCCGACATGTTTTGTCACAGGGACTTAATCATATGATTGGCTGTGTGGCTAGGAAATCTCTCCTTTATACCATCCGCTCTCATTACGGGCGGACATATCACTCCGCTTGCGCACTCACTGTGTCCTCCACCTTGCAGATCCTCCTATTCTAGGGGGCCCCTGTCTCTGAAGGTTTTTCCAAACGGAGCCCACCGTGAGAAGTGAAGATTGGGTCTGTATAACAGAACCCTGCAGCTGGATAAGGTAAGGGAGACTCATCAGAATACTCCCCCTGAGACTTACGGGGGCCGGGGTGGCCTGGAACAGCGGTAGTACACGCCGCCGCCGCTATTGTTCGGCAGGTTCCTCATCTACCGGCTCTTCTCTCTCCTCCACCCCAGCCTCTCCTCCATGCTTGTCCCGAGGATCGGAGCCTCGGCTCGCGCAGGAAAGTGCACGTTTTTGAAAAAAACGAGGAGGGGGGCGGGAGGGGTAGTCGGAGGTGGGGGGGTGGAGCATTAACGCAACGTCCAGCGTGTTTAAACGCCCACATCGCTGGCTACACAGGCACACTTTTTTCAGGTGCACACAGCCTATGGAGGGACACAGAGCTGACGGTCGCATGTGAGCTGGGACACAGGCATTCTCCCAGGCAGCATTTACTTAGAAACACTAGACTGGGCATTGGTAGCAGCGGCAGTTACTGTACTACATTGCTCAGCAGTCAGTGTTTTTAGTGGTACCTCCACCTTTTGTTGCTTTGCACTATGGGTAGAAGAGGTACAAATACCCCGAAAACCAGAGGCTCTAGAGGATCTCCCTCAGGCTCTGAGGACCCCCCTTCTGCAGCGTCTTCCCCCCCTGAAGGACCTGGGATGGCTGGCCAGGGAGAGCCGTCGGGGTCAGGGGCTGCATCTGCTTCTGACACTTCAGCCCCTGTATACATTACGCAGGAGGTTTTTTCCTCAACCATTAATGGATTAGAGGAAAGATTAATGGCCTTAATCGCATCTTCGCTCAGTGGATGAAAACGCACTAGGTCTCCCTCTGTTACCCAGGACCCTCAAGCTGAGGAACTCTGGGGAAAAAGAGGAATCCCTCTCAGAGGATCGGGATGGGACTGATTCCTCTTCTGAGGAATCAAGTGGAGAGGGACCCTCTTCAGATTCTCAGGATGAGAAGGTGTTAGTGCAAATTCTTGCTGGGTTGGTTCGCTCCACATTTAAGTTGCCCGTATCTGAGTCAGTTAAAGAACCCTCTTCTTCTTTGGGTTCACTGAAACCTCCACAAACACATGCTTTTCCTGTTCATAGTTTACTAGAAAAGCTCATTTATTCTGAGTGGGATCACCCAGATAAACGTTTTTTTTCCCCCTAAAAAGTTTTCAACTCTTTATCCTATGGAGGAAAAATTTAGAAAAATGTGGGGTATACCGGCAGTTGACGCCGCCATTTCCCCTGCAAATAAAAGTTTGACTTGTCCTGTCGACAAAGCTCAGATGCTTAGGGATCCAACTGATAAAAAAATGGAATCCCTGTTAAAAAATATTTTTTCCTTAGCGGGTTCAGTAGCTCAACCTGCAGTGGCAGCGATCTGAGTCTGTCAATACTTGAGAGACCATGTTAAACAGGTCCTCAAAGTTCTTCCTGAACAGCAGGCCCGGGGGTTGGCCAACCTTCCAGCGGCTTTATGTTTTGCTGTTGACGCAATCAGAGATTCTATCATTCAAACCTCTCGCCTTTCGCTTGGGTTGGTACATATGCGTAGAATCTTATGGTTGAAAAATTGGTCAGCCGAGTCACCATGTAAGAAGCTTCTGGCTGGATTTCCATTTCGTGGTGCTAGGCTGTTTGGAGAGGATTTGGACAACTATATCCAAAAGATCTCTAGTGGGAAAAGCACTCTTACCTGTTAAGAAAAGGAGTAAAGTCCCTCTTTTAAACGGGCTCTTTCCCCAGTGCCAGGAGCATCAGCCTCCAGGCAGTCGCGACGGCCTCCTCCGTCAGGCTCAAGAAATAAATTTCAGAGTCGACCCCAGGACAAAAGAAGTCCTGGGGTAAGAAGCCTACTAGACAAGACGCTAAAGCCTCTTTATGAAGGAGCGCCCCCGCTCGCTCAGGTGGGGGGAAGACTGCTACAGTTCTCAAAACTCTGGCAGGAAGATTTCCAGGACAGATGGGTAATCTCCACGGTAACTCTAGGTTACAAACTGGAGTTCTGAGAATTGCCCTCTCCTCGTTTCCTCAGATCGAATGTCCCCAGAGATCCAGGGAAAAAGCCATCTCTCCTTCTAGCGTTAGAGCGACTATTGTCGCAAAAGGTCATCATGGTGGTTCCCACGGAAGAACAGGGATTGGGGTTTTATTTCAACCTTTTCACGGTTCGAAAACCAAATGGATTTGTCAGACCCATTCTGGATCTAAAGGATCTAAACCGATTCCTAAAGATTCGATCCTTTCGCATGGAATCAATTCGGTCAGTAGTCTCCATCCTACAAGGAGAAGAATTTCTGGCATCAATAGACATCAAGGATGCGTACCTGCATGTACCCATTTTCCCTGCTCATCAAAGGTACTTGCGTTTCGAAGTAGAAAAACGCCACTTTCAGTTTATAGCCCTGCCTTTCGGGCTAGCCACTGCACCTTGTGTGTTTACAAAGATCTTGGCTCCTCCTCTGGCCAGATTAAGGGCCCAAGGTATAACTGTCATAGCATACCTATGCTAAATTTGACAGTTTGGCTATTGAAACCCACGTTCTGAAGAGTTGTGGGCTTTCAGGTCCTGTGATCTCTACCTTAATCAATGCAAGGAAGCCAGCTTCCAGAGTGATTTATCATAGAGTTTGGAAGACTTATGTATCCTGGTGTGAAGCCAGGAGTTGGCATCCCAGAAAATATGTCTTAGGTAGAATTCTTGACTTTCTACAAATAGGATTAGAAATGAAGCTGGCCTTGAGTACCATCAAGGGCCAGGTCTCGGCCTTATCAGTATTATTTCAATGGCCACTTGCTTCACATTCTTTGGTCCGAAGCTTTATGCAGGGGGTGACACGTCTTAATCCTCCGGTTAAAACGCCCCTAAACCCCTGGGACTTGAATTTGGTTCTGTCAGTTTTACAGAAACAGTCAATACATCAGATTACCTTGGTCTTGTTGACAAGAAAGTTAATTTTCCTGGTAGCCATTTCTTCTGCTAGAAGAGTATCAGAATTAGAAGCCCTTTCCTGTAAAGAGCCTTATTTAATCATGCCTAAGGATAGAGTGGTATTGCGCCCTCATCCTAGCTTTCTACCGAAAGTGGTTTCAGATTTCTATCTAAACCAAGATATTGTTCTGCCTTCCTTTTTTCCAGATCCCTGTTCTACGGAAGAAAGGTCACTACATTCTTTGGATGTAGTAAGGGCAGTCAAGGGCTATCTGGAAGCAACTGCTCAAGTTCGCAAAACGGATGTTTTGTTCGTACTACCAGAAGGTCCCAATAAAGGGCAGACAGCGTCAAAGTCTACCCTTTCGAAATGGATTCGACAAATGATTATTCAAGCTTACGGTTTGAAACAAAAAATTACACCTTTTCAAATCAAGGCACACTCCACAAGGGCGATTAGTGCTTCTTGGGCGGTGCATCACCGGGCATCTATGGCTCAAATCTGCAAGGCCGCAACATGGTCTTCAGTCCATACATTTACCAGATTTTATCAGGTGGATGTGGGAAGGCATGAGGATATCGCCTTTGGGCGTAGTGTGCTGCAGGCAGCAGTACGAGGTCCTCAGGTCTGATTACATCCTACGTTGTGTGGTCCCCTCCTCTCAAATAGGATGTCCCAGAGCAATGCTATCAGTAATTACTGAGGCTCCGTGTCCTGTGATGTACGAGAAAGAAAATAGGATTTTTATAACAGCTTACCTGTAAAATCCTTTTCTTTTGAGGTACATCATGGGACACAGAGGTCCCGCCCCTCTTCTAATACACTTATATTGCTTTGCTACAAAACTGAGGTATCCCCAGTAAGGGGAGGGGTTATATAGGGCTTGAACTTCCTGTCTAGGGTGTGACCAGTGTCCAATCACCTTGTGATACCCATAACCCATCAGTACTTACTGAGGCTCTGTGTCCCGTGATGTACCTCAAAAGAAAAGGATTTTACAGGTAAGCTGCTATAAAAAATCCAATTTTTCCCAGAGGCTTAAACATAGAACTGGACCTCAACTGCTTCATTAACAACTACTGACCCCCCCCCCCCCCTCTTCCCCATATATAGAGTGGAGTCCTATTTTATGATGCCCTTCCAACAAAAGGAAAAATAAAAATTGTTCTTTGGTTAGGGAATAAAAGATGTGATGTGCCAAGACTTTAGGTTGTTGAGCATTTCAATCTGGGGAAACCTCATTCCCTGTTTTGTTGGAAGTGTATTGGTGTCCAGTAAGAGAAGGGGGTGAGATCATGATGGGGGTATTGTCACCTATAGGACTCCCAGTGGCACGTCATTGATCACACCTCCTTATAGTTTAAGATAAGCTTCCATTTAGAATTCGAAAAATATATTTTTTAAAAATAAATATTTAAAAATAAAAGTCAATTTATAAGTATTTTTCAAAAATAATAATTTTTTTCTTCTATATGTTTTTATTTTTTATTTTGATTTTATTTTGCATTTTCAGTTTAATTTCATTTATTGAGCTGATGAAGCAAAATTATTTTGCGGTTTGTCAGTTTCCTTTTAAGGTTATGTATATGTCCAACCATTCATTTAAAGAGAGTGATATCTCTCAGTTTTAAATCACCCCATTTTACTAAAGAGGGATTATTTGTCCGTTTTTTATATATTGCGGGGTATACCTTTAGTATATGATAAGCTATTGTTCTCACATAAATATGTATTTTGTTATTTACATTATTATTATTATCTTTGTGTTTAACGCTCTGCTGCAACGCAATACTTGCGTATGGTGCGAGCGGGGACACAGTGCGCAACGCAGTGATAATGTCCGCCCGTAATGAGAGCGGATGGTATAAAGGAGAGATTGCCAGAGAGTACAGCCAATCCCATGATTAAGTCCCTGTGACGAAACATGTCGGGGCGTGGCTGTACGGCAATCAAACGTGTGACGGAGACCGCCATACTAGGAAGTGGGGAAGTGGTTCCAGGGAACGGGTGAGGCTGTCATCAAAGAGTGCACTACTTGGGTCCGCCGTGACCCCCATACGCTGGTTCTTTCGTTTGGAGTTTTTACTGTAATAATCTGCTTTGCTGTGCTTCTTTGCCTGATGTGATCTTTTAAGATGTGAGTTTAATGGTGAAAGAGAGTGTTATTTTAATAAATTTCATTACGATACTACACTATTGGATCACTTCTTTTTTACATGTAGAGAGAGCACTTTATTGAAAACTCTGGATGTGTAACGTTGGACCACCGCAGGTCATTATTTTACCCCCTTCTGTGTGGGTTAAAGCCTTATAGCTAAACACGAGAGTGTGAGGCAAGAGGAGCTGGTGAGTTTGTCCGCCTAAGGGGAGTGGAATCACAGTCGCAGAGGTGTGGTGGAAGATTGATTTATTGAAGATCTTCACCATATCACGTCACGGATTAATTTCAAAAGAAATCACTATCTGTTCATTACTAATTTTTGGACTCTTCACATTTTTTTTGGTTTAAAAGATTTCTTACATTATATTTTTTTTGCTTTCACAGATCTCTTATTCACCTAATTGTTCATACTCACATTTTTTCAGGACACGGTTCACATTATTTGATGCACTGTGTTGTGGATTTATTATTATTTTTCATATTTTTGTAATATTTTCATTGTTTATGGAATGTATTCACTTGTTTATTTAGGTTAATTGATTTAGCGCTGCTATTTGGTTTCACTATTGGTTTGGGGTAGTTTATGGTGAATAAAATTTTTTGTATACCTATTCACACACACTGAAGCGGCTGCTCAATTTCATGCTTTGTTTCCATTAGCGCAGTGTTTGGAATATAGGAGTGGGCGGATTTCCTATACACCATATTTTTGACACAAACTTAATAGAATACTACAGTCTTGGAACAATAAATGCGCTAAGGGGAAATAGAAATGCTCTTATTTTTTAGTAGAGTAGGGGAAAGATAGAACCGTGGTCATCTTTTTTTAGTGCTGAAACGATTGCTGACATAAAAGCAAGTTAGGGAAATCTCTCTAACAGCCATGTACATTAGTTAAAATCTGACAGGGGTTCTCATCCTTCCTCACCATTTCGAAAACAAGCAAAAGGATGTCTGTTGGAAGGCAACATATTTTATTTCATAAAAAAGAAAAAGAAGCCACGCTAATAAAGTTCAATTATCAGATAGTTGATTGTAGAAATGGAAACCATCTCTCATATAACAAGAAATGTGGGATAATTTTCATCATTTCTTCAATTAACACCACAGTGAGTTCATTCAGTAAGTGTGCCACCACCTTAAGAAAAACTCGCTTACCAGATGGCAAGCAAAACCAGCATATGGCTATAGCCCTGCGAAGATCGTAGAAATAGGCAATGGATATTGATTGCACAGATAATTTCAAACACTGGTAACATTGTTCAATCCAGGACCATTATATCAGCAACTCACTCAGCAGTAACCCAGAAGAAAGAGAACTACCATAGTGTAATATTGCCTATTAAATGTTTAATTATAAAAACAGTAGGGCTGTGGAAATTAAAGATTAATTCCTCGATTAATGTTTTTGTTCGATCAAAATTCTTTTGATCGGTAGATCAAAATTCTTTTGATCGGTACTCGCCTCTCCGCCGGCTTCCAGGTCTTCAGGGAGTTCCGTCTGTCTCCGTCTGCTAACGAAGGGAAGGGGGGAGGAGTCCGGTGATGTTGAAGTTCTGATTGAACGTAACGCATACAGGGGAGGAGCTATGCATGACATCACCCGCTGCTGCCCTACGGAACTTACACGATTGTCGGCTTTACATGCTGTGTTTTTATCATCTTCATGTGAGTTTTTTGTGTTTGAACACAAAAATTAAATCTTATACTTAAGCAGTGAGCACTTAGATCTTTTCTTTCTACCCATTAACTGGCGTCCTTGCTGAGATCTAAGGAGACGTGAGAGAAGTTTATGGTCAGTGTTAACCCTTTTGATACCCGCTTGCATGACCACCTGTTTGCACAGGGGTCCATGCCATAAGGTGAGAGTGATTAGTTAGACCGGAGGTGGAGGGATTGTCACGCTACTGTGGGAAAAAAATTACCTATGTCAATGCTACAGTTTGAATTTAAAACGTATGTGTGTGAACTGTGAAGTTAAGTCATGGATTGTGGAAACGAATTTGTGTCGGGTGATTGTATATAGTGTATACCACATTTACCACTGACTAATGCAGAGTTGCAATGCAAGGAGATCAGCTAAAAGTTGTTGGATCTGTATGTGAGTTATAATCGAAATTAGTCAATTAATCGATTAAAAGAAAAATTGATTAATCGAACACGAAAATTTTAATCAGTAACAGCCCTAAAAAACAGTGTTGCACTTAAATCACAGAAGTTTTAAAATTGCGCATAAAATTACAGAGCCGGTCGGCTGTAAACAAACTCCCATCCTCCTAGCGAGACAGCGTGGTGATGTCAGCACGTATCCTTCTCCAGACGCGCTTCGTCATATGTGACGTCAATGGGGAACGGGTAGCATGCTGATTCACCACCTTAATATAGAACCACACCTCGTTCTGAGTGCCGTGTGCGGACCCTCGAGCGCTATTTTAAAAACTGGCAACCCATCCCTTATTGAGAAATAGTATATTGAACTTAATAATACAAAGATAAAATTAAAAATAGAACATATAGAATATAAACGGACACACCAATATAGTGTTCAATTATATTACTATTAATATGTGCATATAATTAACCAGTTCAAGTATTTACAATACATGAAATGGTAGTGAGAATACAGAGTGATAAATATCATTGCATTTAACCCTTGATGTTGTGACTATGAAAAACACTTCAATAATTGAATATAAATAGGAATAATCAGAATAAAATTAAAAATACTGTGAATTTAATATATGTCAACCTCCTATATATTGGATAGTTCCAGAAAATTAATAAATATATGTGGATGCATATATATATATATATATATATATATATATTTTTTTTTTTTTTTAAAGGATACACAAAAGTATATAATAAACCCATATATAATAGCATAGATAATTCCATACATTTATATACATATGGTAAAACCAAAACATTTTTTTAAATAAATAAAAATCAAATTTAGATTGAAATAAGATAAATATACTAGTTATATGAAAAATACAGAAATGAATACAAAAATCCGCACATGTGACTCAGATCGAGTTTACATCAAAACCCACTAGGAATTATCGATAAAAAAGAAGTTTACGTCAACATCAATAGTTAACCCATAGGGTGCATGGGTTTTCACCCTATGGATCCAAGCCATCTAGAGTTTTGAAAGTTCTCTCACCAGTGAGCTACCCCTCCAATTGGGGCTAAACTTCTCTATACCTAAGAACAAAGTATTAGACGGATCCTTATTATGTGCAAAAAAGATAGTGTTTGGACACTGAATGATTTTTAAATCCAGATTTAATATTTGTGATATGCTCTTTTGAGGTGAACTTGTAGGGGGCGCTTGGTCCTCCTTATATATTCTAGACAACACGGACTTTGAAGTAAATACACTACTCCCACTGTTGAACATGTAATAAATGGAGCGATCGTGTGTTGCATCTGAGTGCTTGTAGACAGAAAATTAGTAGTTCTCCTATGGACACAGCTACTCAAGGAGCACACCCTACATCTTTAACATTGATAGAAGCCAGTTAATCGATCAATGAAAGTGACTTTATGGGTGGGGGGATCAAGAATATTGGGGGCCATTCTATTCCTTATAGAGGGTGCCCTTTTGAAAACCACCTGAGGTTTCTCAGGTAGCACTCCCTTTAGTACTCTGTCATTGCTGACAATGTGCCAATTTCTGGAAATTTTCTGCCTGATTCTTCTGTGCTGTAGGGAATAGGTAGTTATACAAGGAACCCCCAAGGTGTGTGGCCTATTGTTTTGAGAAGGCTTATCAAGAAGCAAAGATTCCCTATCAATCCCCTTAACTGTATTCAGTGTGCACATCAAGGAATCTCTAGTATAACCCTTCTCAAGAAATCTACCTGTTAGCGTTTCAGCCTGTACCAGGAACTCATTCGGATCAGAGCAGTTCCTTTTTAACCTTATGTATTGGCTCTTGGGTACAGAGCTAAGCCAAGGACCATAATGACAACTATCCACTGGGATGTACGAGTTGCGGTCAGTGGACTTGAAAAAAGTGGACGTCACCAATCCATTGTTTTTAACAGCAATCGTCAAATCCAAAAAATTAATTTCAGACTGACTCATTTCATAATTTAGATGAATGCCTCTATGGTTGGAATTCAGGGAGGCCATAAATCCCTGTAATTCCAAACCATCACCATCCCATAGGAGGAGGATGTCATCTATGTACCTAGCCCACAAAATAAGTTTGGGTCTATCCTGGGCATTGATGACATCCTCCTCCCATCTGGCCATAAAAAGATTGGCCAGACTTGGCGCATATTTATCCCCCATAGCAACGCCTCGACTTTGCCTGTTAAATTGATTCCCAAACCAAAAATAATTATGAAATGCTGCATAATCTAAGAGTTCCATAATGAAGGACACCTGGCACATCGGAAGTCCAGAATCTCTCTCAAGAAATCCCTTCACCCTTCACATTTATCTATGCAAGTTGAGGGAGATATTGACAGTAAGGTCTCTTCGTACAAGTTAGAGGCTTTGCTGCCAATTCATAGTCCTGAAGTACCGCTGACATGCCAAAATTACTGGAGAAAAGGCAATATTGAGCAAGCCTGCCTAATCCCGACCCGTATATACAATGAAGGGTATAGGAGGTTGGGGTTGGGATGCTTAATTTGGTGGGTTGAATTTATATGTATATATTATGGTATTGGGTTGATTTGTGTGATGGTGTAGTTTGACATATTTGTATTTTAGGTTAGTAATATGGGTGAGTAAGGCCCTCCTCGAGGTTCTGTATCTAAAAGCGGATTGATATGTGGCTCTTGAGTGTGTGTTGGTGAATAGTGAGTGAAAACCCCTTGCCTGTACTGCACCATCATGAAGATACCAGAAAGGAGAAGACACAGAATGGTGCCATGGAAGCGGTCACTGAAGAATGGTGGTGGCGTCACTCAGGCACAAAGCGGAATATGTTGGAAGGCAACATGTTTTATTTCATAATACAAGATGTGTTTGAATATGAAATCTGGATACACCTAACCTCATTACTCTTGGGGGCCACCTGGAATGCCATTTAGCAGGTTACCCATCAAGGCTTTGTAGTTAAAGAATGAACCTTCATCTGAAAGAGTCATGCCCCCTGGCAGGGGGAGTATGGGAATAGAGCTTGGCTCCAATCTTTATTACACCAGGAGGTCTGAAGTGCCTGATTAACCGCTTCAGCCCCGAAAGGATTTGGCCCCCTTCCTGACCAGGCAATATTTTTGCGATATGGCACTGTGTCTCATTAACTGACAATTGCATCGTGCAACGCTGTACCCAAACAAAATTGATATCCTTTTTTCCCCACAAATAGCGCTTTCTTTTTGTGGTATTTGATCACCTCTGTGGTTTTTATTTTTTGAGCTATAAACAATAAAAAAGGGACAATTTTGAAAAAAACACAATTTGTACTTTTTGCTATAATAAATATCCCAAATAAAAAAAAACAAAACATTTCTTAATCAGTTTAGGCCGATATGTACTCTTCTGCATATTTTTGGTAAAAAAAAATCACAATAAGCGTATATTGATTGGTTTGCACAAAAGTTATAGCGTCTACAAAATAGGGGATACATTTATGGCATTTTTATTATTATTTTTTTTACTAGTAATGACAGTGATCTGCGATTTTTATCAGGACTGCAATATTGCGAAGGACACATCGGACACTTTTGAGACCATTGACATTTATACAGCGATCGAAGCTAAAAATAGTCACTGATTACTGTATAATTGTAACTGGCAGGGAAGGGGTTAACACTAGGGGGCAATCAAGGGGTTAACTGTGTTCCCTATGTGTGTTTCTAACTGTGGGGGGAATGTGGTTGACTAGAGGAGGAGAGAGATCGTTGTTCCTACTTAGTAGGAACACAATCTGTCTCCTCTCCCCTGACAGAACCAGGATGTGTGTGTTGACGCACACATCCCGGTTCTCGCTCTGTCACGAGCGATCATGGGTGCCCGGCAGTCATCATCCCCGCCGGGCACATGCATCAGCTCCAGGGACATACTGCGGGCTAGCGCACCTGCTACAGCGTCTTAAAGAGCCACCCTACAGTTACGACGGCTCACGCAGCTGTGTCAACCTGCCACAGTATAACTGCAGCGGCTAGTCGGGAAGGGGTTAACACATCTGTAAACAAAGCTTCAAAAAACCACTACTGCCAAGATGACTGACTGGGCTGAGTTACAGAGGAGGTTAGGCACTTTAACTTTTTGCATTGATACATGCCCTTTAGTGTGATAAAAGTCAGAGACAGTGTGGGTTTGTTATATGTCAATTTTAGTTTGCTGGGAGCAATAAGGCTTTTTATGTTTCGCACCTTACGGTATGTTATCCTAGGTACAGTGGTGGTACATGTTTTTAGCACTGGATCCTCTAGTAGAAACCCCAGTGTTTATGAAAAATTCTTTCCATTTTTTCGTGTTGAGAATGGTATTGCGTAATAAACCTGGTGATATGAGGTTGAAGGGAGGGTGTGAGGGTGTCAGTTCAGTCTGTGATTCAATATGTAGGGGGGATTTTTGACAGGTGGTGGAAGAATCTTCATCCAAGAAGTTGGTGAATGCTTCCTCCTACTAAAGCTGAGGGGGTACCCTTTGTCCTCAAACTTGGTTTTGAACAGGTTTCCTTGTGAGATGTAGTCTGAGTTGTGAGTACAGTTTTGCTTTAAACGGTTGAATTGACTTTTTGGAATATTTGATTTCCATCTGGGATGGTGGCAGCTTTTTTTTTTATTCTACTCAGAGTGAGTGTATTTCTACTAAAATTAAAACATGTGATAACACTACTGCACTTAAATTGGCGCTGCTTGTTTTCTCTTTTTTGTATTTCTCCTAAAGGTGCCTTCTACCCTTCAGTGTGCTGCCTCCTGCATTGTGCCAGTTACTTTCCCCTGTGGTAATACACCCAGGCTATAGATTTTCCCCTTTTTTTAACTGACTGAATTCTCACTTTCTAAATAACTGTCTATTGACTCTCTGCTGCTAATTTTAATTGTGTCCTATTCCTGGACATTTTTAACCCCTCCCTTCCATCCTGCAAACAATACAGAATCGCTTATAAGTTGACATTTACTTGCGCAACAAATCATTGTTTTTTCTTGTACGTGGTAAAGAGCTTTAGTCTTTACCAAGATCGGTGTAGCGGTACTCATTCCTGCTTAGTCATCCCCAGCCATCCCCAGCCATCCCCAGCCATACTCATTCATGCTCAGTCATCCCCCATCCATACTTGGCCACCCTGATTCATGCTCAGTCATCCCCCATCCATACTTGGCCACCCTGATTCATGCTCAGTCATCCCCATCCATACTCAGCCATACTCATTCATGCTCAATCATCTCCATCCATACTCAGCCAGCTATCCTGATTCGTGCTCAGCCATCCCCAGCCATACTCATCGATGCTCAGTCATCCCCATCTATACTCTGCCATACTCATTCATGCTCAGTCATCCCCAGCCATACTCTTTCATACTCTTTCATGCTCAGTCATCCCCAGCCATACTTGGCCATCTTGATTCATGCTCAGTCATCCCCATCCATACTCAGCCATACTCATTCATGCTCAATCATCTCCATCCATACTCAGCCAGCCATCCTGATTCATGCTCAGCCATCCTGAATTATGCTTAGACATCCCCATCCATACTTAGCCATACTCATTGCTGCTCAGTCATCCCCATCCATACTCATTCATGCTTAGTCATCCCCATCCATATTTATTCATGCTTAGTCATCCCCATCCATCCTCATTCATGCTTAGTCATCCCCATCCATCCTCATTCATGCTTAGTCATCCCCATCCATCCTCAGCCATACTCAGCCATCCCCATACATACTCAGCCATCCTCAATTCATCCCCATACATACTCAGCCATCCTCATTCATCCCCATACATACTAAGCCATCCTCATTCATCCCCATACATATTCAGCCATCCTCATTCATCCCCATACATACTCAGCCATCCTTATTCATCCCCATACATACTCAGCCATCCTTATTCATCCCCATACATACTCAGCCATCCTTATTCATCCCCATACATACTCAGCCATCCTCATTCATCCCCATCCATGGCTCATCCATCCCCATCCATGGCTCATCCATCCCTATCCACGGCTTATCCATCCCGGCTCATCCATCCACATTCATGGCTCACCCATCCCCATCCATGCTCAGCCATCCCCATCAACGGCTCATTAATGCTCATCCATGCCACATCAGTTCTCATCTATGCCACTACAGTGCCCATCAGTGCCACTACAGTGCCTCACAAAAATGTAAAAAGTAGTGAAATTAGGTTTAAAATGTATGCCCCTAGAACACCTGATGGTGCGCCCTGCATGTTGGGCCTCTGTATGTGGCCAGACTGGAATAGTCTCACACATGTGGTATCGCCATACTCGGGAGGAGTAGGAGAATCTATTTTGGTGTGTAATTTTTGGTGTGTACATGCTGTGTTAGAAATAATGTATACATTGACAACTTTCTTTCTACATTTTCCAAAAACTTGTGGAAACAAGTTACATGTTCAAAAGACTCATTCTGCCTCATAGATTATACGTTGGGGTGTTTTATTTCCAAAATGGGGTCATTTTGTGGGCATTTCTATTGTCCTGGTGCTCCAGGGCCTTCAAAAGTGCAAGAGATAGTCAAGAAATTAAATGTGTATTTTATGTCCCCTGAACGCCTGATGGTGCACCCTGCATGGTGGGCCTCTGTATATGGCCATGCTGTATAAAAGTCTCACACATGTGGTATCTCCATACTTGGGAGGAGTAGAATGTGATTTGGGGTGTAATTTAAGGTATGCATATGTTTGTGTGTGTGAGAAATAACCTGTAATATGACAATTTTGTAAAAAAAAAAAAAAAAAAAAAAAAGAATAATCATTTTGCAAAGAATTATGGGAAAAAATTACAACTTAAAAAAACTTGCCATGCCTCTTACTAAGTACCTTGGAATGTCTACTTTCCGAAAAAACGGTCATTTAGGGGGTATTTGTACTGTCCTGGCTTGTTAGGGTCTAAAGAAATGAGACTGTCAGTAGTACACCAGGTGTGATCAATTTTTAGTGATTGGCACCATAGCTTACCAAAGATATGTAGCAGTATAAATTTTGGCCAAAATTTATGAAGAAAAAAGAACTAATTTGCTAAATTTTATAACAGAAACTTAGAAGAATATTTACAGAATTTTTGGTCTTTTTCCATTTATAGTGCAAAAAATAAAAAATATAGCGGTGATTAAATACTACCAAAAGAGAGCTCAATTTGTGTGAAAAAAAGGAGAAAAAATTCATCTGGGTACAGTGTTGCATGACTGAGTAATTGTCATTCAGAATGTGAGAGCGCTGAAAATTTGGTCCAGTTAGGAAAGGGATTTAAGTGCCCAGTTGGTAAGTGGTTAAGGCCTTAGAACCAATTTAACATTTCTTTTGTCAGTTTCAAGTTGTTTCAGAGAAGTCTACAGGCCCTTCTTTTTTCATGGAAGGATACCAACAAATTTGTTCACATCTGTATAAAATGGTTTCTATGACAGAATTATATGAAGGAAAACCGACCAAATGTATGTTTTGCCCTTGTTGACCAGTTATTTTTGAGCTAAAAGATTTTTTAATGTCTCTTTTACACTGGTGCGCTTTTGCTGTGCTTTTCCAGGGCAACTAAAGCAAATGACAGCTATTTCCTGCTACATCCTAAGTAACTGTTCAAACCAGCAGGTGTGCAGTGTTTGAAAAGTTCTGCATGCTGCATCTTCGGTGTAGTTTTTCAAAAGTGCACCCAAAAAAATCGCCCTCCTAAATTGGTCAAGTCTGTGATAAATCAATCAATTATGTTGTGATGAGTGAACACTGTGCTTCTTTTACATTGTCCACTGGGGGCTTATTCTTCAGCAAGCTACTGAATATTGCAATTAGATTTTCTAAATCTGGCTATGCTGCTCAGTGTGTGTGAATTAACTGATTGGAAAAGAGGTATTGCATGCACTATTTTATGTACATTTTGCTTTTCAAGGGTGCCTGCATAACAAGTCTAAACAGAATTACACAAAGCATTGAAGAGTAAATTTAAATAAAGGTATTTCAATTGTGTATTTAGTTGCTTGCTTGGAGTTTAGTTTTAACTATGATTCTTCATGTAATTGCTATAAACTGCTTTGTGCAGGATTGACAAAATGTGTTAACAAAATGCATTTTGGCCCTAGAAAATAAATTTTTATCCTAATGTTTCCTTAGTAAAGAATTGTGGCCCCTACTGGATAAATGGGTGAAGCGCAAAAAAGGCAATCCTAATGTCTCATTTGTCTCTGATATCCTTGTCGCTACAGTACTTCGTCTAGTAGGTAAGTGCTGCTGTTAATGTTTTTCCTACATTTCTGGCCTTAATCTTTGACAAACATAGTTAAAAAGGAAGAAAGAATGATGTAGTTTTATTGTTCCTCTGCTCATTTTAAAAGTGCTGAGTCAGAAGCCGAGGACGGAAAGCAGGCAACTTTAGATGCTTGCGTTTGTGCTCATATACCTTGTGCAGGTCCCAGGAGCCCTGAATCCTGGGGTGCTTCTATTATATAAATCTTGATATGCTCCTGTGATTGAGCACTTGCCACACTTTCCCTGTCTCCCTTTTGCTCAAGTATGGCACAACTGCAAACCTACCAAGACATGGCCGTCCACCTAAACTGACAGTCCGGGCAAGGAGAGCATTAATCAGACAAGCAGACAAGAGGCCCATGGTAACTCTGGAGGAACTGGAGAGATCCATAGCTCAGGTGGGAAAATCTTTCCACATGACATCTAAGTGTCGTGCACTCCACAAATCTGGCCTTTATGGAAGAGTGGCAAGAAGAAAGCCATTGTTGAAAGAAAGCCATAAGAAGTCTCCCATATGCAGTTTGTGAGAAGCCATGTGTGTGTTTGGGGGGGGGGGCACAGCAAACAGGTGAAAGAAGGTGCTCTGGTCAGATGAGACCAAAACTGAACTTTCTGGCCTAAAAGCAAAACGCTATGTTTGGCGGAAAACGAACACTGCACATCACACTGAACACACCATCCCCACCATGAAACATGGTGGTTGCAGCATCATGTTGTTGGAATGCTTTTCTTTAGCAGGGACAGGGGAGCTGGTCAGAGTTGATGGGAGGATGGATGGAGCCAAATACTGGGCAATCTTAGAAGAAAACCTGCTTTTCTGCAGAAGACTTGAGACTGGGGCATAGTTCACCTTTTGCAGGACAAAGACCCTAAACATACAGCCAGAGCTGCAATGGAATGGTTTAGATAAAATCATATTTATGTGTTAGAATGGCCCAAAGTCCAGACCTACAGTAAATCCAATTGAGAATCTGTGGCAGGACTTGAAAATTGCTGTTCAGTTTTTCTCCATCCAATCTGACAGAGCTTGAGCTATTTTGCAAAGAAGAATGGGCCAAATGTCACTCTCCAGATGTGCACAGCTGGTAGAGACATCCCCAAAAAGGCTTGCAGCTGTAATTGCAATGAAAGGTGGTTCTACAAAGTATTGACTCGGGGACTGAATACAAATGCACACTACACTTTTCACACTTTTATTTGTAAAAAAAATTGAAAAACATTCATCATTTTCCTTCCACTTCACAATTATGTTCCACTTTGTGTTGGTCTATCACATTTTTTGGTTGTAACATGACAAAATGTGGAAAATTTCAAGGGGTATGAATGCCTTTTCAAGGCACTGTACCTCCTCATAAAAAATAAATCTGGTTTGTTTGACAACTACTGGCTTTCATGAATCCATGATTCTATGTCTGTTGCTTAAAATATTTTTTTTCAGCAAGAACTCATCTATGTGGTCTTTTTTATTTTTTGATCAAATAAATAAAATTTTATTGAGCATATTGAAAGGATATACAAACAGGCACTATTCATGAGGATAAAGCAGTGACATAACCATACTAAGTGTAGAGATATAAAAGGTCAAGATACCAAGGATTAACGCAACCTTTACATAGAACTGATTATACTCTGATGGGGGGTTAAGGGACAGCCCAGTACTGTGCAATGAAACTTGGTATGCCTCAGTGCGTGGAGACAAACGAACATTGGTTTTGAAAGTATGTATAGCATGAGATAGAGGGAGTCGCACATGGTAGGTGGGGGTTACTCCTTGTCAGTATAAGTGGAGGAATCCTCAAGCCACCTGTCCCATATTTTGTTGTATGTAGTCGGGCAACCCCTGTGTGAATACAGTACTTTTTTGTAGGGTAAGGTGGCATTGACAGCCCTGATCCACTGCTGAATGGTGGTGGGCGACTCCTTGATCCAGGTCCTGGCTATTTGCATCCTGGCCAAGAACAGGGAATCTTGCAAAAATATGTTAAGATATTTTTCCTCCTTTGGTATGGAGAGGAGGCCCAGGAAACGCTAACGGGGGCATAGGGTCAAAGGGGTTCCTATGTGATCATGGAGAAATTGAACTACCTGCGACCAGTATCCTTGAAGGGAGGGACAGGACCAAATTAGGCGGTAGAATGTTCTCCCTAGGTCACCGCATTTAGGACAAGCTGGACTGTGTTCCGGTTTATATTTGGAAAGGCAAATCGGTGTCAAGTAGGACCTGTGGAAAATGTAAAGGTGCGTAAGGCGGTCAGACAATTTAGGGGACACCAATTTACAGGAGGCCAGTACTTCTTCCCAGTCCTCATCTGCCACGTCCCCCACATCCATCTCCCATCTTGATTTTAGTTGATAGGCCTGAGCAGTGGCCACAGGTAACATAAGGTGGTTTTAGAATGGGGAAATTAATTTCTTGGGGTCCTGACCAATGACCACTTCCACCAGATATAACGATTCAAGGGGATAAAGTCACAGAATTGGGAGTTGAGGGTGTGGTGGTGTTGGAGGTAACGGGAGAACATATGATTGGGCACACAGAACTTGTCTTTTAGAGCTTGAAACTATTTAACCGAGCCATTGGCTATGACCTGTGAGAGAAATACAACCCCCCAAGCAATCCATAGTTTATAATCAGGGACAGGCAGCAATTCAGGCAGATAGGAACAGTAGTGTGTGGGTATGGAGTAGGGTAGTGGACATAGCTAGCGGACAAATTTTGCAGTGATGGAATATCATATGACATATATTGCCCATGTAAGGCAACTCTCGAGTGCCACATAATAAGACCTGAAAGGGGTGGGCCACCAAGCTAGAGACGAAGGAGCATACAAGTGTAGAATACCTGTCCCTGTCTGCTTGATTGTAATAGAAAATATGAGATAACTGAGAGGCAACTAAGAAAAAAGGAGGGGGGTTTGGAGTGGTTCCGAGCAGCTGAATTGGAACAAATGGGATGAGCAGCCCCAACACTGGCCATGCAGATTCTAAATACATGCAGGTGGGGGCATGGATGGGCAAAGCCCTACTCACGATTTACGGATAGTTAGATGATCCGGGGCTGCAACAGTGGGTGCCAAGGCAGAGGAGTCATGGTCACAAGGTGGCGATGAAAGGTGACAAGTGGAGGGTCAGGTGAGTGCGGGTCAAGCCGCATCTCTGTGCTCCAGCCACGACAATACCGCGTCAGGATCCTCGAAGAACTGGCCCTGGCCATCACAAACAACTCGGAGTCTCAACGGGAATAATGTTGCATATGTCAGATGGTGGATGCGTAGTTGCCGCTTGGCCCCAACAAATCACGCCCTCTTCTTTTGTACTTCAGAGAAGAAATCCAGGAACACAGCAATGTGGATGTTGTCGAAGAGGATGTTACCTCTTTCACGGGTTAACCTCAGGATAGCATTCTGGTCTCGGTAGTTTAGGAACTTAGAGATGAAGGTGCGCAGGGGGTACCACTGGGTGGAGGGCATGCAGCCAGGCAATGAGCGCGCTCCACCACAAACCTTGAGGAGAAGGCCTATCTGCTTGAAGGTTTTGATTAGCAGGTTCTCGGGGAACCTGGGGAGGTCAGAGCCTTCAGACCTCTCAGGCAAACCCATAAAACGAAGATTACAGCGATGGAGTCTGTTCTCCATGTCATCTTGCTTGCTGAGAACAGTATTAAGCTGGTGCTGCAGCCTTTCAGTTGTCACCTGCAACGGTGGCAGTTCACCCTCCATGCGGCCCACCCTGCGTTCAGTCTCTGTCAATTTTCTAGTATGTATGTCTTGCCTAATGAGGGATATGTCGACCTTCACCTCCTCTATCTTTGAGGTAGTCTGACAGAGGGAGATGGCCTCTAGCACTCTGGCAGTGTCCCCTGGGGGTGGTTCTTCCTCCTCCTGAATTGGAGCGACGCCATTTTACTCCTCCAGGTCCCGCTCCTCGTGGTGAAATTTGTCGAGCTGTGCCAGGGCTCCGGAGGTCCGTTTTGGCGGCGACATGGAGGCGGATGAAGTGTGGAACATGGTGGGTAGCTTGGTGTGGTGGTAGGAGAAGGATTTCCCCCCAGGATCTGTATAAAGGAGTATTCTCAAGCGGAACTCTCAGTCTGCACTCCCTATGCCATGCAGCTCCAGGCCATGCCCCTATGTGGTCTTTTATTAAGCTCTCCAGTATCTTCCTGACTATAGTAGTTAAGCTAAGAGGTCTATAGTTACTTGGTAAAGACTTTGATCCTTTTTAAATATAGGCACCACATTGGCCCTATGCTATTCCAGTCTTTAAAGAGTCCCTAAAAATTTTAGTCAATGGCTTTGAAATGACAGAGCTCAATTCTTTTAGAATCCGTGGATGGATGCCATCTGGTCCCAGGTGCTTTGTCCACCTTTTATTATGTCTAAATATTTCTGGACCATATCGCATTTGAGCCATTGTGGATTATTTGAGGCTTTGTGGATACCACCCCCATTATGGACATGAGCTCCCCCATGCTCTTTTGTATACACAGAGCTGTATACACATATCCTGTTATATTCTTTTTAACATTTAAATGATGATGGTGTTCCTTCATTTTTATATTTTTTAGAAGCTCTTTTCTTATAACTTTTTTAACTTTGGCTGCGGGCCACATAGGTTTTATTTTTAGCCTTTTAAACGTATTGCCCATGGAAATATATTTTGCAGTGAGTTTGCATACAGTCTTTGAAGAATTCCCATTTCTGTTCTGTGTTCATCGATGCCAATATTTCCTCCCAGTCTAATGCCCTGTACACACGATCGGACATTGATCAAACATTCCGACAACAAAATTCGTGGATTTTTTCCGACAGATGTTGGCTCAAACTTGTTTTGCATACACACAGTCACACAAAGTTGTCGGAATTTCCGATCGCGGTCACGAACACCACGTACAATGAGACTATAAAAGGGCAGTTCAGAACCAAGTGCGCCACACTTTTGGGCTTCTTTTGCTAATCTCATGTTAGTAAAAGTTTGGTGAGAGACAATTCGCGCTTTTTCAGACTCGTGGCTTTCAGATCGTTTTCTGCTGTTCAGTTTGTGCTTGTGGGTTTGTATCTGGTCTTCAGTGCGTGCAGCGAGTACAATTGACTTGTCATTGTGTTCGTGTTCGTTCGTTAATGATTTTCAGATCACTCTTCACAGGCCTTGCTGTTCTTCAGTGCGTTCTGTTACTTCGTTCTGAGCAGCCAACCATTTTCTAGCCATGTTGCATATACGTAATCCTCGTAGAGTTCGTGCTGTGCGGGGGCTTGGTGTTGGGGTCCTTACCTTGACACAAGTCCAGTCCATGAACAGGGCTTGGAGGAGTACATGGACCAAGAATTGGTTGCTCCAGCGTGACCAGTTCTGTCATATGCCTTTGCTCCGTGAGATCCATGCGAATAATCCTGATGATTTCAGGAACTTTCTCAGGATGATGGACCCCGTTTTTCACAGTTTGTTGGCTTTGCTGACCCCTTATATCAGCAGGCAGGATACCTGCATGAGGCAAGCCATCACTGCAGAGCAGAGGCTAGTCGCCACCCTGCGGTACTTGGCGATGGGGAGAAGCCTGCAGGACCTCAAGTTCTCGACAGGCATCTCCCCCCAGGCTCTGGGGATCATTATCCCAGAGACCTGTTCTGCCATCATCCAGGTCCTGCAGAAGGAGTATATTAAGGTAAGATTTTTATCCTTTAACATCACATTTTATTGTATATAATGTTTGCTAATGTATTGTATTTATTTCCTCATTCCCTAATTACTATGATTGTAATATGCTGTGAATGTCCCCTTTGTCCTCATGCACGCTGGATTTTTAGGTAATTTTTTTTTGTTCTTTATGCATATTTGCCTTCACTTACCTCCCCAGCATGCTCTCCTGGCCCTATATTCACCTCATGTAGTCACTTAACAATGTACAGTGGGCCAAAAAAGTATTTAGTCAACCACCAAATGTGCAAGTTCTCCCACTTAAAAAGATGAGAGAGGCCTGTAATTGTCATCATAGGTATACCTCAACTATAAGAGACAAAATGTGGAAACAAATCCAGACAATCACATTGTCTGATTTTTGAAAGAATTTATTTGCAAATTATCGTGAAAAATAAGTATTTGGTCACCTACAAACAAGCAAGATTTCTGGCTCTCACAGACCTGTATCTTCTTCTTTAAGAGGCTCCTCTGTCCTCCACTCATTACCTGTATTAATGGCACCTGTTTGAACTTGTTATCAGTATAAAAGACACCTGTCCACGACCTCAAACATTTACACTCCAAACTCCACTATGGTGAAGACCAAAGAGCTGTCTAAGGACACCAGAAACAAAATTGTAGACCTGCACCAGGCTGGGAAGACTGAATCTGCAATAGGCAAGCAGCTTGATGTGAAGAAATCAACTGTGGGAGCAATAATGGAAGACATACAAGACCACTGATCTCCCTCGATCTGGGGCTCCACGCAAGATCTCACCCCATGGGGTCAAAATGATCACAAGAACAGTGAGCAAAAATCCCAGAACCACACGGGGGGACCTAGTGAATAACCTGCAGAGAGCTGGGACCAACGTAACAAAGGCTACCATCAGTAACACACTACGCCGCCAGGGACTCAGATCCTGCAGTGCCAAACGTGTCCCCCTGCTTAATCCAGTACATGTCCAGGCCCGTCTAAGGTTTGCTAGAGAGCATTTGGATTATCCAGAAGAGGATTGGGAGAATGTCATATGGTCAGATGAAACCAAAGTAGAACTGTTTGGTAGAAACACAACTCGTCGTGTTTGGAGGAGAGAGAATGCTGAGTTGCAACCAAAGAACACCATACCTACTGTGAAGCATGGGGGTGGCAACATCATGCTTTGGGGCTATTTCTCTCCAAAGGGAACAGGACGACTGATCCGTGTACATGAAAGAATGAATGGGGTCATGTATCGTGAGATTTTGAGTGCAAACCTCCTCCCATCAGCAAGGGCATTGAAGATGAAATGTGGCTGGGTCTTTCAGCATGTCAATGATCCCAAACACACCGCCGGCAACGAAGGAGTGGCTTGTAAGAAGCATTTCAAGGTCCTGGAGTGGCCTAGCCAGTCTCCAGATCTCAACCCCATAGAAAACCTTTGGAGGGAGTTGAAAGTCCGTGTTGCCCAGCGACAGCCCCAAAACATCACTGCTCTAGAGGAGATCTGCATGGAGGAATGGGCCAACATACCAGCAACAGTGTGTGACAACCTTGTGAAGACTTACAGAAAACGTTTGACCTCTGTCATTGCCAACAAAGGATATATAACAAAGTATCGAGATGAACTTTTAATATTGACCAAGTACTTATTTTCCACCATAATTTGCAAATTCTTTCAAAATGTGATTGTCTGGATTCATTTCCACATTTTGTCTCTCATAGAAGAGGTATACCTATGATGACAATTACAGGCCTCTCATCTTTTTAAGTGGGAGAACTTGCACAATTGGTGGCTGACTAAATGCTTTTTTGCCCCACTGTATTTTGTCAGGTCCATAGTAGTGCTTTACCCTAAACACACCCTAAAATGTGTAAAATTGTGATTTATGCTTTAAATTCAGGCAGAGTGCGAGATGCTTTTTTTTGGTGTCCCAAAATCTTTTGGAACCCTCCCTCCCCCCAACTGCTAACTCAGCTGATACCAATCCTCTATCTGCTGACTTTGCCAAACCCATATATACTATACTCGCCTCTTTAGTGGTCAGATTTATGGATGAATTCCCCAAAGCATGTAGTGCAAGGGCCTGCCTGAATACTTTCAGATGGTACTGTTTAAATCTTTTGTATCCTATTATTATCTCTCAATGAAGTGGAGAGGGTTACCTGTCCAAAACATCTCCCCCCCCGTAAAATTTTAACAAATGGCCCATGAGAGGGGGGGAGGAATCTGATAGTTGGACATCTCGGGGTCATACTATTACAACTATAAGGGGTTCAATAGTATTGTGATGTTGGCGGTGGTGTCGGCTACTTATGAGTTCCTGTATGTGGACGTGGGGAAGAATGGCCGGATGTCAGATGGTGGAGTCATCGCCCCGGACGGAGTCCTACAGGCGTCTCCAGAATGGCAGCATGGACTTGCCACCTCCAGAAAACAATGCGGAAGGACTTCCATTGGTCTTTGTTGCGGATGGAGCGTTTGCACTGGGGGACCATCTTATGCAGCCATTCCCTATGAGGACCCTCACCCCGGACCAGAGGGTTTTTAATTACCGGCTGGCCAGAGCCAGAAGAGTGGTGAACACGTTTGAAATAATGGCCAGCCGGTTCTGCCTATTTCTTACACCCATACACATGGCAGAGTATAAACTGAATCACATCATCCTGGCTTGCTGTGTTCTCCACAAATTTTTAAGGAGAAATTCTGCCAACTATGCTGCCTCAGTTGGGCATGAGGCCGGAATTCACTAACCCTGACGGCGCTTGAAGCTGGCCGTCCTGGCCTGGACCTCGAAGTCCATCTAAGGTACCTTGAATACTTTGCGGGTAGGGGGGCCATCAATATGCCAGACAATGTCTGAGACATTTTTTAATTAAAAAACTAATTTTAACTACTAAAATATGTGCTGACATTTACTGCTTGTGTTTCTTTTAGCTGTGATTGTGTAACATTAGAAAGCACTGTTGGGTGTTATTTACTAAAGGCAAAGACACTTTCCACTACAAGTGCAGTCTCAAGTGCACTTGTAGTGCAAAGTGGATTTTCCCTTAGGAAATAACCCCCATTGTCACAGAAAACACCAATTTTACCACAACAAAAGTTTTGGAGCATTGAAACAATAATCTACACGTTCTTGATTATCAATCTTTTTAACCACTTCAGCCCCGGAAGGATTTACCCCCTTCCTGACCAGAGCACTTTTTACAATTTGGCACTGCGTCACTTTAACTGCTAATTGCGCGGTCATGCAATGCTGTTACCCAAACGAAATTTGCGTCCTTTTCTTCCCACAAATAGAGCTTTTTTTTATGCTATTTGATCGCCTCTGCGGTTTTTATTTTTTGCGCTATAAACGGAAAAAGACCGAAAATTTTGAAAAAAAATGATATTTTCTATTTTTGTTATAAAAAAAATCCAATAAACTCAATTTTAGTCATACATTTAGGCCAAAATGTATTCACCCACATGTCTTTGGTAAAAAAAATGTCAATAAGCGTATATTTATTGGTTTGCGCAAAAGTTATAGCGTCTACAAACTAGGGTACATTTTCTGGAATTTACACAGCTTTTAGTTTGACTGCCTATGTCATTTCTTGAGGTGCTAAAATGGCAGGGCAGTACAAACCCCCCCAAATGACACCATTTCAGAAATGTGGAATTGCACCCCAAAATACATTTAGCTGCTTCTCCTGAGTATGGGGTTACCACATGTGTGGGACTTTTTGGGAGCCTAGCCGCGTACGGGGCCCCAAAAACCAAGCACCGCCTTCAGGATTCCTAACGGCGTAAATTTTTGATTTCACTCCTCACTACCTATCACAGTTTTGAAGACCGTAAAATGCCAAGATGGCACAAACCCCCCCAAATGACCCCATTTTGGAAAGTAGACACCCCAAGCTATTTGCTGAGAGGCATGTTGAGTCCATGGAATATTTTATATTTTTACACAAGTTGCGGGAAAATTACAAACTTTTTTTTTGCACAAAGTTGCCATTAAATGATATATTGCTTAAACATGCCATGGGCATATGTGGAATTACACCCCAAAATACATTCTGCTGCTTCTCCTGAGTACGGGAATACCACATGTGTGGGACTTTTTGGTAGCCTAGCTTCATACGGGGCCCCGAAAACCAATGACCGCCTTCAGGATTTCTAAGAGCGTAAATTTTTTAATTTACTCCTCACTACCTATCACAGTTTCGAAGGCCATAAAATGCCAAGATAGCACAAACTCCCCCCCAAATTACCCCATTTTCGAAAGTAGACACCCCAAGCTATTTGCTGAGAGGCATGGTGAGTATTTTGCAGCTCTCATTTGTTTTTGAAAATGAAAGTCCAGAAATTTTTTTTTTTTTTTTTTTCAATTTTCAAAACTTTGTGACAAAAAGTGAGGTCTGCAAAATACTCACTATAGCTCTCAGCAAATAGCTTGGGGTGTCTACTTTCCAAAATAGGGTAATTTGGGGGGGGGGGTTTGTGCCACCTGGGCATTCCATGGCCTCCGAAACTGTGGTAGGCAGTGAAGAGTGAAATCAAAAATTTGCGCCCTTAAAAAGCCTGAAGGCGGTGCTTGGTTTGCGTGGTCCCGTACGCGGCTAGGCTCCCAAAAAGTCTCATGTGGTATCCCTGTACTCAGGAGAAGCAACAGAATGTATTTTGGGATGTAATTTCACATATTCCCATGGCATGTTTGAGCAATATATCATTTAGTGACAACTTTGTGCAAAAAAAAAAATTGTCTTTTTCCCGCAACTTGTGTCACAATATAAAATATTCCATGGACTCAACATGCCTCTCAGCAAATAGCTTGGGGTGTCTACTTTCCAAAATAGGGTCATTTGGGGGGGTTTGAACTGTCCTGGCATTTTATGCACAACATTTAGAAGCTTATGTTACACATCACCCACTTTCTAACCACTTGAAGATAAAGCCCTTTCTGACACTTTTTGTTTACATGAAAACATTTTTTTTTGCAAGAAAATTACTTTGAACCCCCAAACATAATATATTTTTTTAAAGCAAATGCCCTACAGATTAAAATGGTGGGTGTTTCATTTTTTTTTTTCACACAGTATTTGCACAGCAATTTTTCAAACGCATTTTTTGGGGGAAAAAAACACTTTTTAAAATTTTAATGCACTAAAACACACTATATTGCCCAAATGTTTGATGAAATAAAAAAGATGATCTTAGGCCGAGTACATGGATACCAATCATGACATGCTTTAAAATTGCGCACAAACGTGCAGTGGCGACAAACTGAATACATTTTTAAAAGCCTTTACAGGTTACCACTTTAGATTTACAGAGGTCTACTGCTAAAATTACTGCCCTCGATCTGACCTTTGCGGTGATACCTCACATGCATGGTGCAATTGCTGTTTACATTTGATGCCAGACCGACGCTTGCGTTCGCCTTTGTGCAAGAGCAGGGAGGGACAGGGGTGCTTTTTTTTTTTTTCTTTATTTTTTTTTTGCTTTTTATCTTATTTTTAAACTGTTCCTTTAATTTTTTTTAATCATTTTTATTATCTCAGGGAATGTAAATATCCCCTATGATAGCAATAGGTAGTGACAGGTACTCTTTTGAAAAAATTGGGGTCTATTAGACCCTAGATCTCTCCTCTGCCCTCAAAGCATCTGACCACACCAAGATCGGTGTGATGAAATGCTTTCCCAATTTCCCAATGGCGCTGTTTACATCCGGCAAAATCTAAGTCATGAAATGCTCGTAGCTTCCAGTTTCTTAGGCCATAGAGATGTTTGGAGCCATTCTGGTCTCTGATCAGCTCTATGGTCAGCTGGCTGAATCACTGGCTGCATTCTCAGGTTCCCTGTTGGGACAGGAGAGCCAGAGAAAAACATGGAAGATGGTGGGGGGGGGCATTCCCTCCCACTGCTTGTAAAAGCAGTCTAGAAGCTATTTAGCCGCTAGGATTGCTTTTCCATGAAAGCCAACCGCTGGCTGAAAAGAATGATACCAAGACGATACCTAAACCTGCAGGCATCATTCTGGTATAACCACTCAAAGTCCAGCAACATACCAGTACATTGCTGGTCCTTGTTGAGCATATATTGTAAACTTTTTTTTCATGCAGCCTGTGGGCTGAACGAAAAAAAGATATTGATCGGTGGTTATGCCCACCATTAGAATACCTCCCTTCATCCACCCACTTCTAATGATGGGCATACATGCACCGTTTATATATGCCAAAGCATGGGGGCATCCTCCCGCAAAAGGTAGGAGCAAATCGCTCCTCCACCCACTGCTGCCCCCACGCTTTGGCATATATGCTGAAGTATGTAATTGTGGTGGTGAAATCACCTCCGACAGTGCTGGAGTCACGGCTTTATGTATCGTGGGAGTAAACGCTGTTGCTGTCAAGATAAATAAATCTGCGCTGCAACTGAATGGCGTACCTGCTAAGCAAATGATGGTTAACAATAAAACAAAGTAACATTACAGTATAACAGTAAGACTTACAATACCTGCAAAGCAAATACAAAAAAAACATAGTAAAAAAAAAAACATTTAATGCAACCTGTGCCTAAAATATATATATGCCGAAGCATGGGGGCGTCCTCCCGCAAAAGGCAGGAGCAAATAGCTCCTCCACCCACTGCTGCCCCCACGCTTCGGCATATATGCTGAAGTATGTAACTTTGGTGGTGAAATCACCTCCGACAGAGCTGGAGTCACGGCTTTATGTGGGAGCACATGTATCGTGGGAGCAAACGATGTTGCTGTCGAGATAAATCCGCTCTGCAGCTGAATGGAAACAAAAAAGTGGTTAACATTAAAAAAAAATAAAGTATAAAAAAATTGAATACCTATAAAGCAAACATGATAAAAACATAATAACAATAAAACAGTGCAGAATAGAATACAGTAAAAAAGCGCAGAACAATAGAGAGAACAAAACGACAACTAGTTTTGGTTTTTTTATTTTATATATTTTTTTGTGGGGTTTTTTTTTATTTTTTTTATTTTTATTTTTTTCAACTTTTTTTTGTAACTTTAACTTTTTTAACTGGTACCAGGTTTGGGTCTCTCAAAATGCGATGGCATCTTGGGAGACCCTGTGAAAGTGTGTCCTAGTCTGTGCAGTGCTGTACCCTACGCTAATACTCAACTAGTGTATGGTAGCGTTCAAAACATTAACCAATGCAAAGACCAGGATTGTCAGGACAGGAGGGATAATAATACCGAGTGTCACGCCTATATCCGCGCTTGCTGCAGACACAACATCTTTTTTGGGGGGCTCGTTGGGTAGGGGTACTCTGGAGGACATAAGGAAAATGCCTCCCATGCAGCCGGCTTACTGCATTTGGTTGGGGATGGTGAGGTGGAGCACCGTCTGTAAACAGAAGGGCTCTGACGATCTCTTCCTGGAATTTAAGGAAGGATCCAGTCCATCTTGAAGCTCTGTATAGCACATAAGCGTTCAGCAAAGCCAATTGAAATAAATAAACAGACACTTTTTTGTACCAGCATCTGGCCTTACGGGCAACTAGGTACGGCGCCAACAACTGGTCGTTGAGGTCCACCCCTCCCATGTTAAGGTTATATTCGTGGACACAGAGGGGTTTCTCCACAACACCAGTCGCCGTAGTAATTTGGACCGTCCTGTCTGCATGAAGGGAGGTAAGAACGAAAACATTCTTCTTATCCGTCCACTTCATAGCCAGCAAATTATTACACTGCAAGCAGGCTCTCTCCCCCAGCCTAAGACGGGTATCTACAAGCCGCTGGGGAAAGCCCCGTCGATTAGATCGCACGGTGCCACATGCTCCAAGTGGCACGCTCGTGTAATTGTCTACGTACAAGTGCTACCCCTTTCCTGAATAAGGGTGACACCAAGTCCCACACAATCTTGCCAGCGCTTCCTATGTAGTCAGGGCAGTTTGTCAGCTCTACGTGACTATCTTTGCCCTCGTAAACCATAAAACTACATGTATAGCCTGTGGCCCTGTCACAGAGCTTATACATCTTGACCCCGTATCTGGCACACTTGCTGGGAAGGTACTGTTTGAATGACAAGTGGCCAGAAAACTTAATCAGGGACTCATCAACGCAGACAACTTGATGGGGAGTAAACAAGTCTGCAAAACATTGGTTGAAGTGGTTTACGAGGGGCCGAATTTTGTAGAGCCGATCATATTCAGGGTCTCCACGAGGACAACAGAGCTCATTGTTGAAGTGCATGAACCGCAAAATCTGCTCGTATCGTGCCCTGGCCATGGAGGCAGAGAACACGGGCATATGGTAAATTGGGTCAGTGGACCAATATGACCCAACTCACTCTCTTTATTTATGCCCATGTTGAGGGAAAGGCCCAGAAAGATCTTAAATTTGGAAACCGTAATTGGTTTCCAATCTCTGGCAAGGGAGGACTGGGGAATAGTGGCGATGTGTGGACCAGCGTACAAATTGCTTTGGTCCACAATAGATCTATAGAGATCTTCGGTGAAAAACAGCGAATAAAAATCCAGTGACGTAAAATCAACTGTTTCCACCTGAATGCCGGGTTGGCCAGTGAATGGGGGAAGTACGGGTGCTGCAGAAGTGGTGGGTTCCCAACTCGGATTGGCGAATGCAGCAGGATGAGCACGACGGGCCTATGTTCGTCGTCTTGGTGGCAGCGGGACACTACTTGTGCTTGCCACCTCGCCAGATTGAACTGCACTTATGGGACTCACCACGTCACCAAGTGTTACTGCAGTGCTGAATGTACGACCAGGGTGTACTAGGCCGCTGGTGCCTGCCAGTTCACCAGAAGGAATAGCGGCGCTAGTACTTCTCTGCTCCATACGAGGGACCTGCGGTTCTTGCACATCAAGGACAGAAGAAGAAGTTTGGGGTCTGGTACGCCTGACCTTGGCAGGGACCACAACTCCGTCGTCAGAGCTATCTGTCATGGAGCCGCTGTCCTCTACAGGATCGTATTCTGTGCCTGAATCTGACAGATGAGTGACTTCCTCTTCACTATCTGTCATGCTCAGAAATGTGTGGGCCTCTTCACTGGTGTACCTTCGATTTTCCATTTTGGGCTCTAAATTTAGTGGTACACTAGTGAGACTCACAGGCACAAAAGCTCCTAACTGTTAGCGACTGTATCAAAATGCTACCAAAAAAACTGTTAGCGATCGCAGGGATCAGGCCTGACTCTGCGAATGCTGCAGTTTTATGTGTGCTTAGTGTTTTGTAAGTGACAGTTATCGATCGATACTGCACTTGGGTGGGCTGGGCCGAGGGGCAAATCGCAGGTGCTAGCAGGTATCTGGGCTGATCCCACTAACACTGCGTTTTTGGGTACCCTAAACTTCTGGGGACGCTAGTATAGATCTGATCGGATCAGATATTGATCTGTTCAGATACTATACCACTAAGAGAGGTGTATGCTGGGTGCGTGGGTGTTAGCGGTACTTGTGCTAACTTGACGCTGCCTGGGGTGACGCAGACCTTATCTGACCCTAAAACTTAACTTATATCACTGCCGGGCGATTAGGGGGTTAAACCTTTATAAGGTAGTAAACGGCGGGTGCCCTGAAACTATAATTAACTAACCAGCGTCACCCATAACAGTTATATGGTGATCGCTGGTGAAAGGGTTAACTAGGGGGCAATCGGGGTTAAAACCTTTATTAGGTAGTATATGGGGGTCCCTGTCGCTATAAAATGCTGACGGCGAACATATATACTTACCTCCCTAACTAGCGTCACCTGTGTCACTTATACAGCGATCAGAAAAACGATCGCTTAGTGACACTGGCGATGGGGGTGATCAAGGGGTTAAAACTTTATTAGGGGGTTTAGGGGGTACCCTAGACCTAAATGGGGCTAACCCTAACTACCCTACCACTTATAACTGTCACAAACTGACACCAATGCAAAAAAACTGCTATTGGGGTCACTGTGACAGGGGGGGAGGTAATTGAGGGGTGATCGGGGGGTTGATGGGGGTTGAAAAGTGTGCCTAGTGTGTTCTACTGTTAGTGTTGTGTTGGTGCACTTATTTGGATGTCTTCTCTGCTCGGCGCCGGAACGAAAAGACCTGCTCGAGGAGCGATGACATCACTTCCTCTGTCGCTGTTTACATTACAGCAGCAGAAGAATTTCATTCATGGGGAGCGATCGCGAGGGGGTGGCCATGAATGAGTGGCCTCCCCCTCAGCCTGTATCGCTTCCCCAATGATGCCGACCGCCTCGAGCACCAGGGGGCGCGATGCGCCCCCAGCCCGCGGAAGGCAGATCACGTACCAGGTACGTGATTTTGCCTGTCCGTGCTATTCTGCCGCAGTATATCTGCGTGAGGTGGTCGGCAAGTGGTTAATACCAGCACAATCACATGTGCATTTATAAAAGGTTTTTAAAACAAACCAACATGTTTGTTTAACAATTTTTTGGGTCACATTAATAAAAGTAGAAATGTCCATTTTAGGTAAAACAGGCATGTTTCAAACCAACAAGAAATACACAAAACTGGAACTTACAAAGTTCAACTTTGTTCGAAATTGACGGCAATATCAGACATGAGTATTAATAAACTGTGTTTGATATTGCGTTCAGATGGGGTGAAGTCACCCCTGGAAAAGCCAAATTTTGAAGCTGCACACGAATTGCCGAATGTCAACATGTGCTAGCTGCCATCACGGGGGATCAAGGCAAGTGTTTTGGGGGTGCAACCCCTTCCTCTCAGCTACTTTATAGTTGAGGAAGTGGTTGCACCCCCAAAATGCCTACATTAATCTCCCGTGATGGCAGATAGCACATGTTGACACACTGTGTGCATCTTCAAAATTTGGCTTTTCTCGAATATGTCAAAAAATGTGAAAAATTTTTAGATTCAAAAAACCACAAAAGAGGAAGGGATTTGGAGGTGTTTAAAACTCTCCCTAAAACATCAATGATGTTCTTCTTTTTGTTTTGAACATCACTGATGTTTTTCTGGATGTTTTCCAAGTCCCTATTACACCCCATGATCTCCCCGATCAGGATCTGTGCACTTTCACTGGTGACATAACCTGGATCCACAACATCACAATCACCTAAAAATATATAAAAAAACAAAAACATGTATTATAAATATGCTGGCATCCATCTCTTACCTGAGCCTGTGGTCGCAGACACTCACCTGTTGTGGTGACTATTTCCACCACGTCTCCCTTGGCTTTGGTGGATTCCCACTTCTTCATGAGGTGGGGGGTCTGTTGTCTCCTCAGATGAGTGGTGTCCTCTGAGTCTTTTCTCCCCTATGTAAAAAAAAAATAGGTATACTTGGCACACAGATATTTGATGACAGAAATAGGAATATGAAACATTGCTTGGAAAGTGGGGTACAATTGTCTGTTTTGGCAAGATGAAAAAATATTTTTGTCCTTTGTCAAGCTTGAATACTTACCTGTTTTGTACAAGCTTCACAGATGGAGACACCCCTATAGTATACACTGGAGCACCTGTGTGGGCCCCCTAATAAAAAGGGGGTCCTAGTAGATGATAGGCTCAGCAATGCCAAGCTGCTGCTAACAAAGCAAACAGAATATTGGCATGCATTAAAAAGGGGATCAACTCCAGAGATAAAACGATAATTCTCCCACTCTACAAGACTCTGGTCCGGCCACACCTGGAGTATGCTGTCCAGTTCTGGGCACTAGTCCTCAGGAAGGATGTACGGGAAATGGAGCGAGTACAAAGAAGGGCAACAAAGCTAATAAAGGGTCTGGAGGATCTTAGTTATGAGGAAAGGTTGCGAGCACTGAACTTATTCTCTCTGGAGAAGAGACGCTTGAGAGTGGATATGATTTCGATATACAAATACCGTACTGGTGACCCTACAATAGAAATAAAACTTTTTCGCAGAAGAGAGTTTAACAAGACTCGCGGCCACTCATTAAAATTAGAAGAAAAGAGGTTTAACCTTAAACTACATAGAGGGTTCTTTACTGTAAGAGCGGCAAGGATGTGGAATTCCCTTCCACAGGCGGTGGCCTCAGCGGGGAGCATCGATAGCTTCACGAAACTATTAGATAAGCACCTGAATGACCACAACATACAGGGATATATAATGTAATACTGACACATAATCACACACATAGGTTGGACTTTTTTCAACCTCACCTACTATGTAACTATGTAATGGTGTTTTCTAGGCCGAACGAACAATGTTTCATACGAACGAACATGCCCATGAACATGAAAGTTGCCATTTTAAACTGTACAGCAGTAAAGAAAAGCACATGGAGCAGCACGAACGTAAGAAAAATAATGAATAGGAACACAGGACAACTACTTACTTTTTTTTTTTTAGCACTCTCCTGATCCTTCTGTACTGCCCATGCTCCCTTAATTTGAGGTCCGACCCCCGCTTCCTGAGTTGATCTTTCGATCGTCGTACCCCAAAATTTCGGTGTAGACTCTTGACAACTTTCGCCATGATCTTGGCCTTTCTGACATTGGGGTTGGGGTAAGGTCCATACTTCCCGTCATAGTCGGCCCTCTTCAGGATGTCCAACATCTCCCCAAAGGACATATTATATTTGATGCCTTAAATCGTCTCCTCCGGGATCGGGACGTTTCTGGCTCTGGGCTTTCCTCCTCTTCCTCGTTGGTGTAATTATTAGACACCTGCTCTGTCTCCGCCATGGGCTCTTCCCCACTGCGCCGAACAAGAAGGGGCAGGGGATAGACTAGAAACAACGTCGGACGGGGCAGAGTTTCACGCATGCGCAGTGTATATAAAGCGTAACACGTGTGCGTAGTACGTATGATCTGTGAGCGGAGAAAGGAGTATCTGAGGCGCTGATCGTGATAACGAAGGTAAGATTTAAAATTGGACCTATACTGCTTCTAGATTGAGCCCTGTATTTGGAGAAGTTTAGAAGACTTTAGGCTGACATTAGGGTTTGTCTTGTGTTGTGTCTTGCAGTGAAAATGGATCTAGTCAATGATCATGACTTTATGCCAATCTTCATAGATATGTTCAGGGAGCTGCCCTGTCTGTGGCAGGTAAACCACCCTGATTATAAGACCCAAACAAAGAGGAAGGTAGCGCTGGATAATTTGCTGCAATTTGTGAAGCCGGTGATACCCACGGCAGATATCCCATATAGAAGGCCCTAATTGGTGGCATGAGGAGCACTTATCTAAGGGTGCACAAGAAGGTCCAGGATTCCCAGAGATCAGCAGATGACATTTATGTCCCCAGGCTGTGGTACTATGACAGGCTGCATTTTCTGGCAGGTCAGACTGAACCCAGGCCAGCACTCTCCAGTCTTCCTTCCACGCTTCCTTCCCCCCAGCTGAGGCTTCTGACACCAAACCTGGGCCTTCCAGGCAGCAACATGTGGAGGAGCCCAGCTTGAGTCAGGTATAGCATTCTTCAAAATATTTCTGGTTGTCCAATCAATGATGTTAAATAGATGTTAGTTTGGAGTACTAATTTTATGATTGTGATTGAACCAAAAACTAAAACCATGTCCCTTTTCATACACAGGGAAGTCTCAGCCAGGAGGTGGCCGGGCCAAGCAGGCTGCCCAATACCCAGGTCTGTCCCCTCCGCCTTCAAAGACAAAGTGGCAGGAAGAGAAATTTCCTGGAGGAGGCTGCAATAGGCCTATTTTGGAAGGCTACTGAGGCCTGAGGCCTACTGTGGAAGAGGATTTTGCTGAGCTAACTGCATGCAAAATGATGCAAATGAAGGAGGGCCAACGCCTCGTATGCGAGTTTGTAATTTTGGAAGCTCTAAATAAAGGGTTCAGGGACCAACTCACATGTGAAAGCCACATTTGTGAGCTCACCCATGGTCCTCCTCCAGGTCCTACTCCTCCTACCACACCTCCAACACCAGAGCCACAGTGTGGAAGGAAGCGTCTAAGGAAGACCAGAGAGTGATAGCCTGGGTTCAGTCTGGTCTGGCAAAAGATGCAGGCTCTTGTATGACCACAGCCTGGGGACATACATGTCATCTGCTGCTGTTCGTGATTCTCTTGGGCTTTTGGACCAGACTGCACTCCCTTAGATATGGACTCCTCAGGCCACCAATTTTGCAGTAAAATAATTGATGTGTGCCCTGGGTGCCAAAGGCTTCGCCAACTACTGCAGTTTATCCAGCGTTGCCTCCCTCTTTGTTTGGTTATGAGCCCTTAATAAAGGATTTTTTGTTTCAATTCTACTCGCCTGTGTGTGTTTTCCTTCAAAAAGGACAGTTTGTGAGGAGGCAGGTACATTTCAGAAATACTGTGAAATTAACAAGAGACACCAACCAACCAACCTCCTTGAAATTAAATACAAGATAATAATGGTGTTGTGGTAACTTGACACACAAAACACACACAAATATTCTGGAGTAAAAAAAAATAAATAAAACAAGATCAGGCTTGAAAAAAATACAGCAAAACTACTTCATTCTTCTAGAATTATAAAGAACAGCGTGCACTGCATTAAATTTAAAACATTGCAGCCTGACAAAAGTGCTTTATCCATTCCGAACGCTGATTTTACCAGAACGAGCAGTTCTGTCTCGGAATTTCTTCTGAGCATGCGTGGCACTTTGTGCGTTGGAATTGTCCACACACGGTCGGAATTGACGCAATCAGATTTTGTTATCGGAAAATTTTGTAGCCTGCTCTCAAACTTTGTGTGTCGGAAAATACGATGTTAAAAGTCCGATGGAGCCCACACACGGTCGGAATTTCCGACAACACGCTTCGATCACACATTTTCCGTCGGAAAGTCTGACCGTGTGTACGGGGCATAAGTCTTGGAGAGCAGCCCTCATCCTTGGAAAATTTGCTCTCTTAAAGTTGTGTGTTTATATTTCCAGTATGAGCTTGTTGCTTACAGCTAACCTTAAATGAAATCATGTTCTGGTCACTGCTACCCATATGTTCTTTTATATGAACATTTGTAATAAGCTCTGCATGGTTTGTGATTACCAGGTCCTGCAGAGCATCATTCCTAGTGGGGGCCCTTAATAAACTGGACCATAAAATTGTCTTGTACTAGGTTTATAAATTTCTGCACTTTAACTGTCCCAGCCATTACTCTAGTCAATGTCTGGGTAGTTAAAGCTAGTTTTGGCAATTTTTAAAGAGATTCTAAGATTCTATTGTCTCCTCTGTGTTGCAAGTAATCCTGACATTGTTTTATGAAAATATGAAGGGAGTGTTTTTTCCTTCTGGGCAATGATTTTTGAGTGAGCAAAATATTTTTTTGCAGTGGTGAATTGGTGCTTTAATTATCTCATTATTATCTACTTTCCTATTTTAGGGCATCTGTGTCAAATGGGTTTAAAGGAAGGCTTTGTTACTGCTGTAAAAAACATTGGCGCTGTTATCTCTGCATTTCTGCAACATGCTAATGAAGAAGGTAAAGACACATTTTAGACTATTTGAGAATACCTTTGTATTTTTTGTTGTGTCCCCTGTGGTTCCACGTTATAAATATGTATTGAAAGATAAATGACCACACTCAACTGTATGGAAACTGCAAACAGATTTATAAAACACAAGTATCACAGCTCCACAGGCAGGGGACAGCATTGACGCGTTTCACGCATACATGCACTTAGCCTTGCAATAAATCTTTAGGTCTCAAACAAGTTTTTCTTGCCTTCGATCCCACTGGGTTTTAAAACATTTTAAGCAGAAGCAGACAATTATTTAGCTTTTGATGCTTCATCACTTTTACAAAATGCTAAACAGTGTTCTAAGAATGTTGCATGTGTCCTGACAAATAGAAAACACAACCTCTGCAAAAATAAGCAACTGAAGGTGGAGAATATCTTAAATATCCAAATGTTGGGTGATTCTGATATTCATCATTTAGCCAGGATTCTTGCACTCTCCACATGAACATATTAAACTAGTTCACTGGAGAAAAAAGGGTTAATTTGAGTGGAGAGGGTTATACTGCTGTCTACCATTTTTAGACACTAGCCAACAAAACTGTTAGTCGGGTAGATAAAACCCTTCCCACTCCTATCATGTTCCAGTTTTTTTGGAATAGCAGGAGTGGATCATAAAACAGGGCCGAAGCTGCGTCCCCTAATGCGCTTCTAGAGAAGGACCTCACGGTAAGTACAAGAATACTATTTTCTTATAGTTTGTTGACTGACACAGGATTAACTCTGAGGCAAGAGGGGTGTCCAAAACCAGTCCAACTGAGGGGCTTGCAATAAAGCAAGTGAAACACTAAAAAGTCCTCCAAAACAGTGTACACTGGGACAGCTTGAAAGCTCAAAAAGCTGCCAGAAGGACCATGAGAAGAGACTTGAGCGGTAGAACTTGGTGAACATGTAAACAGAAGGTGGCAGCTATATAAATCTGAGAAACAGATGCCTGAGGCTCATGGGGCACTCTCTGACCTGATTGGCAAGAATTGTTTTTTACCCCCTTCCTGACCAGAGATTTTTTTGCAATTTGGCACTGCATTGCTTTAACTGGTAATTGCGCGGTCATGCAACGCTGTACCCAAACAAAATTTGCGTCTTTTTTTCCCCACAAATAGAGCTTTCATTTGGTATTTGATCACCAGTGGGATTTTTATTTTTTGAAATATAAACAAAAAAGACCCAACATTTTGAAAAAAAATTATATTTTCTAGTTTTTGCTATAAAAAAAAATCCAATAAACTAAATTTTAGTCATACATTTAGGCCAAAATGTATTCAGCCACATGTCTTGGGTAAAAAAAAATCTCAATAAGCGTAGATTTATTGGTTTGCACAAAAGTTTAAGTGTCTACAATCTATGGTCCTGGCATTTTATGCCCAACATTAGAAGCTTCTGCCACACATCACCCACTCGTCTAACTATTGGAAGACCAAGCCCTTTGTGACACTTTTTGTTTACATGAAAATGTTTTATTTTTGCTAGAAAATTACTTTCATCCCCCAAGCATTATATATATTTTTTTAAAGCAGAGGCCCTACAGATTAACATTGTGGGTGTTGCAATTTTTTTTTTCACACAGTATTTGCGCAGTGATTTTCCAAACGCTATTTTTTTGGAAAAAAAACACTTTTTTGAATTTTAATGCACAAAAACACACTGTGTGTGATCTTAAGGTGATCTTATGCTGAGTACATAGATGCCAAATGCGCATTGCTTTAAAATTGCGCATGCCCGTGCACCGGTGACAAACTACATACCTTTTTAAAAGGCTTTACAGGTTACCACTTTAGATTTACAGAGGAGGTCTGCTGCTAGAATTACTGCCCTTGATCCCGACATTCCTGGAGATACCTCAAATGCATGGTGTAATTGCTGTTTACATACGACACGAGACCAATGCTTGCGTTCGCCTTTGTGCGCAAGTACCGGGGGACCGGTGCTTTTTACTTTTTTTTTTTTTTTTTTTTAATTATTTATTTTTTTAATTTTTTTTTTTCTTTTAATTCTTTTTTATTTTTTTTATAAGTTTGTTACCACAGGGAATGTAAATATCCCCTATGATAGCAAGTCATGCCTTTTGGGTTAAAACAGAATTTCTGCCTACCACTAATTACTCCTAAAAAAAAGTCGTCGTCCCCCCCCTCCTGCTACCTATGCTGACTAACCTGTGTAAAAAAAATGTGTATACTTATTTTCAGCCCTCTCCCTTGTGGTCATGTGAGCCAGCTCCCCTGTGTCAGTCAGCGGCAGCTGCAGGTTAGAGGAGAGTGTGGCGACAACAGCCGAGGCATAGGTGATGTCATCACTCCCAGACTTCCCAGCCACTATTGAGCACAATCTTCTCTCCCCTGTAGCCGCCTTTCACTGACACAGGGGGTCACGTGACTGGACCGGAGCAGGCTGAAAGCAGGTAAGTGTACAATTTTTTTTTTTTTTCTTTCAAAGGTTTGTCAGCAAGGGAGGAGGGGACATTTTAAAACAGTTACAATTAGACTGAAATTCCACTCTAACCACTTCCGGACCACCCCCCACATACGTATACTGCAGCAGGGTAGCCCAGCTGTGCAAAATCGCCTACAGGTGCATGATTTGCGCCTACTCCCTGCGGCGATTGGATTAGATTCAGAACCGATCAGTCATCAGGTCTAGGCGAATGATTTATAGCCTGAACCTGCTGATCGGTTCTGATCAATGGAAGAACCTCCTGTGCCTGTGTAATGTAAACACAGGCACAGTAAATGATACAATCCCCTCCTGGAGCCCTTTTCTGTTCCAATATGCGAAGAGAGAGCATCATCAGTGAGTATAGGAGCACTACACTGACACCAGTACACGTAGGCACACTGACACCAGTATAACCTGTTGAGAGCATCGGCACCCTGACAGATGGCTCTGACAACGTAGTAGAGGTCCCTGCTAAGCTCAGGCGTACCTGAACCCATTAATCTGTTGGCTGAGGTTCTACAACCACATGATTCTCGTATGCAGCAAAGTGTCAGCACTAGTGCCTTCTGGAGAACTGGCAAGCACCAGCGGCCTAGTACACCTTGGTCGTTAACAAACCAACACTACAGTAACACTTGGTGACGTGGTCCCATATGTGCAGTTTAAGCTGAAGTGGAGGCTAGCACAAGTAGTGGCCCGCAGCCACCAAGAATTTAAACACAGGCCTGTAGGGCCCATAGTGCCCTTCCTAATGCGCTTGCAAATCCTGATTTGCAGCCCACAGATTCTACAGCACCCGTACTTCCCCCCTTCACTGGCCTAGCTGGAATTCAGGTGGAAACAGCAGACTTAACGTCCCTTGTTTTTTTGAGACGTTTTTCACTGAAGATCTTTACGGATCTATTTTGGACCAAAGCAATTTGTATGCTAATGAATTTATTGCCGCAAACCCAAATTTGACCCTTGCCAGACAATTTTGGCTGGAAACCTATAACCGTTCCTGAATTGAAGATCATATTGGGCCTATCCCTCAACATGGGAATTACTAAAAAGAATGAGTTGCGGTCATATTGGTTCATTGACCCATTCATCATATGCCCGTGTTCTCTGCTGCCATGGCCAGGGCTAGATACGAGCAAATATTGTGGTTCATGCACTTCAACGACAATGAACTCTGTCCTCCTCGGGCTGATCTGAATATGTTCGGCTCCACAAAATTTGGCCCCTCATAAACCACTTCAACCAAAAATTTGCAGCCTTGTACATCCCTGAACAAGAGTTCCTGATTAAGTTTTCTGGCTGCCTTGTTTTTAAACCTTTTCTACCCAGCTAGCGTGCCAGATATGGGGTCAAAATGTATAAGCTCTGTGACAGGACAACAGGCTATACATGAAGTTTACTGGTTTACGAGGGAAAAGATAGCAGTGTGGAGCCCAGACTACATAGGGAGCAGTGGCATAATTGTTTGGGACTTGGTGTCACCCATATTTGGAAAGGGGTAATATTTATATGTGGACAACTTCGACACAAGCGTGCCACTTTTAGACACTTTCAATTAGGAATTGGCGCATGTGGCACCATGTGATTTAATAGCCGGGGCTTCCCCCAATGGCTTCTGAATGCCCAACTTAGACGGCTTTCACACTGAGCCACGGGGGCATCAGCGGTTAAGCTGCGCTATTTTTAGCGCCGCTTGCCAATGTTTTAGCAGCGCTATTTGGCCACTAACGGGGCAGTTTTAACCCCCCGCTAGCGGCCAAAAAAGGGGTCAAATCCACCCGCAAAACGCCGCTGGATCGGCGTTTTGCCTGCGGTATCGCAGCGCTGCCCCATTAATTTCAATGGGAAGCAGCAATGGAGGAACCGCTCCTTCACCGCTCCAAAGAAGCTGCTGGCAGGACTTTTTGTGATGCCCTGGCAGCGCACAGCTCCAGTGTGAAAGCCCTCAGGCTTTCACACTGGAGTGAATAGAGCCGCTTTTTTCAGACGGTATACAGGCACTATTTTTAGCGCTGTAGCGCCTAAAAAACGCTGGCAGTGTGAAAGGTGTCTTAGTCAGAGGGAGTGAGCCTGTTTGAGGTGAAAATAATTGCTTGCAGTTAGGTGGAAGGACAAGCGGAATGTTTTTGTTCTGACTTCCATTCACGCAGATACGGCAGTCCAAATTGCAACCGTGACTGGTGTTGTTAAGAAGCCCCTCTGTGTCCACGACAACAATTACGGTTGTAGTGTCCACGACTACAACCGTAAAATGGGAGGGGTGGACTTCAACGACCAGATGATGGGGCCGTACTTAATTGCCCGTAAGGCCAGACGCTGATACAAAAAAGTGTCTGTATACTTAGTCCAATTGGCTCTGTTCAAAGCTTATGTACTATACAAAGCGTCAGGAAGAAGTGGATCCTTCCTAAAATTCCAGGAAGAGATCATTACAGCCCTTCTTTGATATGGCTACAAAGTGTGGTCACCAAAAGATCTTATTCATGGGACATGATGCAGTATAATGCAATTCCTAATTTTAATAATATCAAAAATACTAAAAGAAAGCTCAACCAATGCAAAGAACCCTTTAACACGCCACCATATTAAAAAAAATAAATTTATCACTTACAATAATATCCCATATAACCTAAATCCAATTATAAAACTGATATATCCCTGTACCATTATGATAGACCAAAACCCCGGGTCATTACTGCGGGATCTTGGATGGTAAACCAGGTTATTTGAAGTTGAGCCAGAGGGATACCTCCCATGCAACCGCATGCAAGTAATAAATATTGCACTTTGCACCATCAAAGATGCTTCACGTGTCTGTTAGACATGTCATAAGTTACAAATTTCAACAAAAGCAAAAGGTCACTAAAACATATCACATAGGGACTGCCTCCCCTTCCTAAAATCTTTGATCTTAACTGCTTAACTGTCAGTATAATCATTGCCCTAACACAAAGGCCAGAAATGAATGCCAATAACTGTTCCACTATACCACATTCATTACAAAGCAATAGAATCATTCCACATACATCTGCCCTATGGGCTAAAGCATGTTGGGTAAGAAAATGGAGTCTATTGGCTTCTGAACTGCAATACCCAGGGTTCCCTGTGTCAGAGGAGGAGAGCTTCAGCATTTTCCTGGGCAAATCGAAGTGGATCAAGGCAGTCTAAGGCTAGGAGCGAGCAATTAAGGATCTTCTACCTAGAGCAGTGATGACGAACCTTGGCACCCCAGATGTTTTGGAACTACATTTCCCATGATGCTCAACTACACTGCAGAGTACATGAGCATCATGGGAAATGTAGTTCCAAAGCATCTGGGGTGCCATGGTTCGCCATCACTGACCTAGAGTGTCTGCATCCACATACCCCGGAAGGCCGAGAGACAAAGCCATTGTGAACCTTTTATGTGTGTGGACCTGGAGCAGTGCAGACCCAATGTTAAGGTGTCTATGCCCAAACCGTGGACCACAGGACTGAGTTGCTGAGAGTTATTCGGCTGTGCCAGGACCCAGAGCTGGGGGGACCCATAGACGTGTGTGCCTACAGTCTGGGAGAGCCTGTGAGGACTGAGACAGCTAGCTTCCAAGTGCCTGGTGAGCTGTACTACACATCCTAAACTCTTGTCACACACACAGTTACCGGAATAGAGACTGCTCACACCTCAGCTTGTCCTCCAACCATAACTCGCACTCAAGTACATCAATCATACATATCAATTGCTTGTGAGTGGAGGGAACTACTTGATGAAGCTCACTCCTTTAGCTGAAGTCTAATACAGGGTAAACAAAAACTTCTGTGCTCATCACTTTTGTCTTTAATTGAAAAAGAGAAATGGAAAAAGGGAGGGAAAGAGAAAAATGAGAAGGCAGGAGGAAGAGGGAAGAGGAGGAGAGGAAGAAGAAAAAAAAAAGGGGGCAGTTACCCTCAGGGAGCCAAGGCCGATAATAATAATACTGAACAGATGGTGGGGATCCTAGACGGAGGATCCTAACATGTATTGGTGGAATTCGTCAGAGAAGCGAAACAGATTCCAATGAAACCATCTGGACTTATGTTCCTCTGATTTATCTCGCAAAGCGGAGGTCAGATCTTCCATTTGCTTAATGTCCTTCACTCTCGTGAACCATTGGGCCATCGTTGGTGCAGATTTTTGTTTCCAAAGGGGTGGAATGCAGGCTTGTGCTGCATTAAGGAGATGTTTGAGAAGTGAATTATGATAACATTTCCTTGATAAGGGGGTAAGGTTAAGGAAGACTGCCGCCGGGTTATCATCTAGGGATATATCTGTGAGTTTCTGTATAAGCTTAAGCAGCGGCTGCCAGAAAGTTTGGAGCACGGGGCAATCCCAAAAAATGTGTAAGAGGGTGCCTGAGTGTAGGCCGCAATGCCAACAGCGATCAGTTTGTAGCGGATATATCATAGCCAGCACCGAAGGGGTTCTGTACCAGCGCGCCACTATTTTATATGCGGTCTCTTGATATTTGCTACAAAGAGAAGATGTCTGTGCGAAAAAGAGTATGCGTTCTTTTTGGGGTTCTGTGAAGGTGATTTTGTAGATCTCTCTCCCATTTTGCTAAGAACGGGGGGTCTCCAGTGGCGTGGAGGTCTAGCAGGGACTTGGAGGTTGATAAGGACCTCCGGGTCGGTCCCTTTCCCAAGCAGATTTCCTCAAAAGAGTGAAGCTTTCTGACAAAGTGGGTTGGTTTGGGCAATGAGCCAAGAAAATGAGATAGTTGATTGACTATTGATTGACTACTAAAGAGAGTGGAGCCCGGCCTGAGAGCAAAGTCTCCAAAGTTAGCCAACCAGAGGAATGTAGGAACAAGGAAGCCCTCATGAGTCCTTGAGGAGCCTGAGAGAGGAAGGATGGGTCAGTGAGGCCAGGTATAAAGTCTGGGTGACCAATGAGTGGCGTCGTTGGGGATGGAAAACTACTTAGTGAGGATAGACGGAAAAACCTTTTCATTTCCATTAGAGTTGGTCCAATTAGTGGGTGAGTAGTCAAGTGAGTGGAGTTTTCCCCGCCCAAGGTAGACCCGCTAGTGGGCGGCCTCCTGTTCTACCGACACCCATAGTTTTGAATCCCCATGACGGCACCAGTACACGACCCTGGTCATATGTGTCGCAGTATGGTATAGGGCTGGATCTGGGAATCCGATACCGCCTTTAATCTTTGGCTGTAGTAGTAGCGCTCTGCAGAGACGTGGGTGTTTACCACGCCAGATGAATCTGATAAATATTGAGCGCATGGCGTGAAAGAACGTCTGCGGGATCTTGACGGGCAAAGCCTGCATTAAGTGCAGCAGTCTGGGCATTGCATTCATTTTAAGTATATTGCAACGGCCAAACCAGGAAAGGGCCAGGGAGTCCCACTGCTTGAGATCAGCCGTAAGTGTGGATAAGAGGGGTTGGTAGTTGAGTGTGATAATGTCGTTCAGGTTTGCAGGAATCTTTGTTCCCAGGTATTGAATTGAGCGAGCAGCCCATTTGAACTGGAAGAAGGGGCGTAGGTTAGAAATAGTAGAGTCTGACAAGGAGACGCTCAGGGCCTCCGATTTCTGTAGATTAACCTTAAAATTGGACAGTGTGCCATAACGCTTCAGCTCCTGTAGCGGGGAGGGTAAAGAGGTAAGGGGTTCAGCAATGTAGAATAAAAGGTCATCTGCATAGGCTGCAACCTTGTGTTGATATTGGCCTGACTGGATGCCTCTAATAGACTGATTCCCTCTGACATGGTGCAAGAAAGGTTCTAGAGAGAGGATGAATAGCATAGGAGACAGGGGACAGCCTTGTCTGGTGCCATTCAAGATAGAGAAAGGGCTTGAGTCGTAGCCGTTTACCCGGACTGTCGCTGTGGGATTATTATAGATGGCCAATATCCATGACAGGATGGGGTCTGGCATACCTACAAATTTAAGTGTCTCCTGTAGGAAAGACCAGTCCACCCTGTCAAAAGCCTTCTCGGCATCCGTGGATAGAAGCAGCACGGGGAACACTGTCCGAATGGTGTTGTCTTTGGCCTCTCTAGACTGGATAAAGCCGACTTGATCTGTTCTAATTAGACGTGGTAGCAGGGCATTCATCATAGAGGCAAGGATTTTTGTGAATAGTTTCACATCACAGTTCAGGAGCAAAATGGGTCTGTAACTGGCACATAATAGTGGGTCCTTACCCAGTTTAGGGATCACCAATATAGAGGCGCGCAACTTGTCCGCAGGAAGGTTGTGTCTGTTGTTCGCCGCATTAAAGGCCGCAAGAAAGGAAGGTGCCAGGATGTCCTTATACATTTTGTAATAAGGGAGGGTGAATCCGTCAGGTCCGGGGGCCTTACCGGCTGAGCGTCAGCTATGGCGGATGCAAATTCCTCCGTAGTGATAGGCTTAGACAAGTCTTCTCATTCCTCTGCCGTCAGTGTAGGAAGGTCAGTTTCTCGAAGATAATTGCAAATATTTAAGGCATTTTGGGGCAAACAGAGAGGTGGAATTTGGGTCTAAATTATACAATTTGGAGTAGAAATCACGGAAAGTATCTGCTAGTTCTGGGGACGAATGAACTCTGGAGCCCGATGTCGTGAGAAGGGCGGGCACGTATGTCTGAGAACGTTTTGTGCGTAAAGCATTGGCAAAAAGACGACCGCACTTGTCGTCATATTCGTAGAATGAGCGACGGGCCTTCAGCAGTACATGTTTCGCCTCGTACATGGAGTGATCACGTATAGCCTCCCGTAGACGGACCAGTTCCACTTCGGTAGCACCATCTGGCCTGTCAGAGGTCAGACAGGGTCTTAGCGCGACGCTGGTTGGCTGCATGGCCGTGTTTAATTAGTATGCCTCTAATAAAGCACTTATGTGCTGACCACACTGAGGCTGGGTTATCCACAGATTCCATGTTGATAGAAAAGTAAGACTTAAGTTCCCTAAGGACGTTTGCTGCAATTTCGGGATTCTTTAGGAGCGCCTCGTTAAGTCGCCATGTAGAGGTCCGGGGGGACACTTGTGAAATAGCCAGTTCTAGCAGAATTGGAGCATGGTCAGAAAATGCGATGTGGCCAATATCTGTCTTAGTGACCAGGGGGATTGCAGAGTGTTTTAAGAGAAAAAGGTTGATTCTGAAATAGGACCCATGGACGGCAGAGTAAAAGGTATAGTCCCGCTCTTGTGGATGGACTATTTTCCAAATGTCAACTAGTTGATGTGAGTGCAAGAGATCTTTTAGGTGAAGTCGGGTTCCCCGTGTCAGACGACAAGTTTGAGGAGGCGTCTTTATGAGGGTCCAACGTTAAGTTGAAATCCCCTCCTAAGACAAGGGTTCCCTCGAGGCACTCGCACTCTTGAATGGACAGTGCACCACCTACAGAAGGGCCCCAACATAAGCCGGCCAACACTGACATTTATGTGCCAGATACTTTTAAACACCTCCAGTGGTACCCCTACCCCAAGAACGCATACGCCTACCCACTTTTGGGGCTTAGTTAGGGGAGTTAGTTTATGGGGAGTTAGTACAACTGCAGCAACGTTAAAGTTAACTAAAACTAGTGGTCATCTAAGTACAGTATGCTTAAATCTGTTTAGCTGCCTGTTGTATGATGTACAGTATGTATTGTTTATCAGCATTACCTCAATACATTCATTAAATCTACCACCAGTCTTAGCCACTTGCTTGTATAGTGTTGTAATGTAGCATACTAACGCTTACGTTACACAGGTGTGAGTGGCCTTCTACCTATAGCCACGTGTGTCAGTGGGGACTGAGCAGCTTTAAGAGTTGTGGCAGAACAGAGAACTCATCATCTCCTGCAGGCGTAAGCACTACACTGTTACAATAGGGCAGGGGTAGGCAAACTGGGACCCTCCAGCTGTTGCAGAAATACAAATCCCATCATGCCTCCGGGAGTGATTGTAACTGTCAGCCTTGCATTGCCTCATGGGAAATGTAGTTCCACAACAGCTGGATAGCCCCAGGTTGCCTACCCCTGCAATAGGGTAACGGATGTCTGTCACACTGCAGCTGTTTGCTCCATCTTATCAACCGAAGGCTTAGTGACAATGGCTCAGTCCAGCTCCCTCCTCATCCCTCCTCACTATAAGCCCTCAGCACTGTAGACAGTAGTGTATGACAGGGTGACAGCTGCTGCATTGTACATGCAGTAAATGTTAACAGTTTATTGGCCATAAGGGAGCAGGTCCCCAGTAATCCACTTTAGCCCGTGCCAGCTGGTTGGGGGCAGGGCATTAAGGGTGGGTGGCGTTAGCTACCTGTTTTGCCATATTCTGTCTACAGTACTGACTAATATAGGAATTATGGAATGGGATAGGCCCCTGTCTTTTAGAAACAGAGTAAAACCAAAGGGTACAAAAGCCTAGTGCATTATCCATGGCACTTTATTAAGAGTGCATATTTACAAAATGAAAGGTGGTAACAGCATTGTGCGTCAACCAAGGAACCGAAGCGTCTAAAATGCAATGGAACTCTGTTGTTATGACATCCATTTGAACCAGAAGGCGTGTTTTGGGGGACATGATTCCTTCAGAGCAAAACTGATCTATACTCATCAAAATCTCTTATATAACGAACCTGTTACTGATCCTTTCTCGTGAAGGGGCATGAAGCCCAGAAAATATGTTGCCTGGCCTGTTCCTGTCCACCTCCTCTGCTTATTCTGTGTGCGAGGTGTCCAGATAATCCAGTATACTGAAAAGGACAATGTTGTGTATATGTTAAAGCGGAGTTCCACTCAAAAATGGAACTTCCACTTTAAGTGATAGTGACCCGCTGACATGCCACATTTGGCATGTCATTTTTTTGAGGGGGGGGGGGGCAAATACCCATTTTTTATGGGCACCCAGCTCCCACTTCCACTTTGGACTTTGTTCTGTGTTGGAAGTCAATAAAGTGCATCTCTCTGGAACAATTGGGTTGCTGCGGAAGAATACTTACATCATCATTATAATAACTACTAATTAATTATCATACCCACTATACATCATATCACTACATCCGGGTCACGACACCAATGTAGTGATATGATGTATAGTGGGTATGATAATTATTAGTTATTATAATGATATAAGTACTCTTTCGCAGCAACCCAATTCTTCCAGAGAGATGCACTTTATTGACTTCCAACACAGAACAAAGTCCACAGATGACAAAAATCCAACAGAGTATATAAATTAGAGTCCCATTTTTCCTAGATCTACACCTTCATAGTCGCACACAGACAGGACTCACTGCCAGCTTGAATAGTCCCCCCTGAAATACTAATACACTAGGAGGGAGTTTCTGCTAGGTCAACCCAAAATACTCTTTGATCTTATTGTTACCCCCTCAAGTCTAATTACCATCAATAAATACTTCTTCTATGGTCCTTTAAACAATGTACCCTTTGAAATGTTCAATTAGGTTAACAGGCCATACCTCACACACCTAGGTAGACTTGCATAAGATTAACACATCAAAGGGTCTTCAGCTGTCCCCTTGATATGTTAAAATTCAGTTGGCTCGGACAAATCAACCATTGTCAATTGAATTCTGGCCTGGTCAATATTGTACTGTATGTGTACACACATATAATAATATAATGTCCCAAATAAATCTGTGAACATATTACAACACACTGCTGCCAAATTGCATCTACACACCCCTAGTAATGTGCCCCCTAACATGTATCTCGGGCTTTGCTTGCCCATCTGCAAGCCTGGGACTGGCATAGCGGGTGCCGTCAGGTAGGGGGGAGCTGAGCGGACTCACTTAAGTTACACCCAAGCACATAAAATCCTCCCTCAAAAATATGTTGATGCCCCCCACCTATACGCACACACAAACCTAAACACATGCGCCAGGGGTGTCTACACCTGAAAAGATTGATTGCAATACATGTTTTATATCGCCGCGCACGCCAGAGTTAGAGCACTATTTCTAGCACCATACCTCCTCTATAACGCTAAACTGATGATCTATAGGGGGCTTTAAAGCAAAATTATGGAAAATATTGGGTACTGAAGTTTGTCACCATTTTACTGGCACACGCACATTTAAGGTTTGACATGTTGTGTATCCAATTTACTCGGTGCAACTTTGTCTTTTATATTTTACCGCAAAAAAATATTGGGGTAATTTATTGCATTTGTATGCCCTAAAATGAACCTTCATATTTTTTTTATATACTGAAATTTCAGTTGCATTTCCTAGACCTTTTGAGGTAATATCATATGAAATAAAAAATTAGAACTACCACTATTTTATTCACTAGGGTGTCTGCTTTCAGAAAATATATAATGTTTGGGGATTTCATGTAATCTTCAGGCCTTAAATGTTTTTTTGAACGTGTGCAAAAATAACAGAAACTGCTCTGGCAGCTTTAACCACTTCCCCACCAGCCTCCGCAGTTTTACTGCGACAGAATGGCATGGGTGGGCGAAGCGATGTTACCTTGCATCGGCCGCGACAATCAGATTTGTTTTAGAATGAAAACGGTCCCAACTAATGAAATCCTCCCCTGCCTGTGTAAGTGTAAACACAGGCAGGGGAAGTGACGTCATCTCCCCTCGTGGAACTCTTCCGTTTCAGAGAGAGGACATCCAAACGTGAGTTGCACCAACACTACACTGACACAGTACACATGGGCACACATTTTACCCCCCGATCGCCCACCCAGTTAACCCCTTCACTCCCTGTCACTGTGTCACCCAGCGCAGTTTTCATATTTTTCTTTGATCACTGTAGGGGTGTCATTTGTGACACTAATCAGCATTAGGGTACTTAGTATTAGCCCCAGATAGGTCTAGGGACCCCCCCAAACCCCCCTAATAAATGTTTAACCCCTTGATCACCTGCTGTCACCAGTGATCACTGTATTAGTGTTACAGGTGACGCTGGTTAGCTAATTATTTTTTATAGCGTCAGGGTACCTGCCGTATATTACCCAATAAAGGTTTAACCCCCTGATCACCCGGTGGGTGACATCAGGTTTTAGCATCAGTCAGGGTCTGCATCGCCCCAGGCAGCGTCAGATTAGTGCCAGTAGCGCTAACACCCACGTACGCACAATACACCTCCCTTAATAGTATAGTGGATCGATATCTTTATTCTGATCAGAACTATATTGGCGTCCCCAATAGTCTGGGGTTCTTAAAAATGCAGCGTTAGCGGGATCAGCCCAGCTACCTGCTAGCATCTGTGTTTAGCCCCTCCGCCCAGCTCACCCAAGTGCAGTATCAATCGATCACTGTCACTTACTAAACACATAACTGCAGCATTCGCAGAGTCAGGCCTGATCCCTGCGAATGCTAACAGTTTTTTTGGTACCGTTTGAAGCAATCACTGACAGTCAGGTGCTTTTTTTTTTTTCCTGTAAGTCTCATTAGTGTACCAGTAAATTTAGAGGCCAAAATGTCTAATCGAAGGTACACTAATGAAGAGGCCTACACGTTTCTGAGCATGACAGATGAGAGTTAAGAGGAACTCGCCCATCTGTCAGATTCAGGCTCAGAATACGAACCTGTAGACAGCAGCGGCACCATGACAGATAGCTCTGATGACGGAGTAGTGGTCCCTGCCAAGGTCAGGCGTACCCGACCCCGTTCTTCTGCTGTTGTTGAGGTGCAAAAACCACAGGGCTCTCGTATGGAGCAGAGAGCCAGTACTAGTGCCGCTCATCCTTCTGGTGAACTGGCAAGCACCAACGGCCTAGTACATCCTGGTCGTACATCCAGCACTGCAGTAACACGTGGTTACATAGTTACATAGTTACATAGTAGGTGAGGTTGAAAAAAGACACAAGTCCATCAAGTCCAACCTATGTGTGTGATTATGTGTCAGTATTACATTACATATCCCTGTATATTGCGGTCATTCAGGTGATTATCTAATAGTTTCTTGAAGCTATCAATGCTCCCCGCTGAGACCACCGCCTGTGGAAGGGAATTCCACATCCTTGCCGCTCTTACAGTAAAGAACCCTCTACGTAGTTTAAGGTTAAACCTCTTTTCTTCTAATTGTAATGAGTGGCCACGAGTCTTATTAAACTCTCTTCTGCGAAAAAGTTTTATCCCTATTGTGGGGTCACCAGTACAGTATTTGTAAATTGAAATCATATCCCCTCTCAAGCGTCTCTTCTCCAGAGAGAATAAGTTCAGTGCTCGCAACCTTTCCTCATAACTAAGATCCTCCAGACCCTTTATTAGCTTTGTTGCCCTTCTTTGTACTCGCTCCATTTCCAGTACGTCCCTCCTGAGGACTGGTGCCCAGAACTGGACAGCATACTCCAGGTGCGGGCGGACCAGAGTCTTGTAGAGTGGGAGAATTATCGTTTTATCTCTGCAGTTGATCCCCCTTTTAATGCATGCCAATATTCTGTTTGCTTTATTAGCAGCAGCTTGGCATTGCATGCCGTTGCTGAGCCTATCATCCACTAGGACCCCCAAGTCTTTTTCCATCCTAGATTCCCCCAGAGGTTCTCCCCCCAGTGTATAGATTGCATTCATATTTTTGGCACCCAAATGCATTATTTTACATTTTTCTACATTGAACCTCATTTGCCATGTAGTCGCCCACCCCATTAATTTGTTCAGGTCTTTTTGCAAGATTTCCACATCCTGCGGAGAAGTTATTGCCCTGCTTAGCTTAGTATCGTCTGCAAATACAGAGATGGAACTGTTTATCCCATCCTCCAAGTCGTTTATGAACAAATTAAATAGGATTGGTCCCAGCACAGAACCCTGGGGGACCCCACTACCCACCCCTGACCATTCTGAGTACTCCCCATTTATCACCACCCTCTGAACACGCCCTTGTAGCCAGTTTTCAATCCATGTACTCACCCTATGGTCCATGCCAACAGACCTTATTTTGTACAGTAAACGTTTATGGGGAACTGTGTCAAATGCTTTTGCAAAATCCAGATACACCACGTCTACGGGCCTTCCTTTATCTAGATGGCAACTCACCTCCTCATAGAAGGTTAATAGATTGGTTTGGCAAGAACGATTCCTCATGAATCCATGCTGATTACTGCTAATGATATCATTCTTATTACTAAAATCTTGTATATAGTCCCTTATCATCCCCTCCAAGAGTTTACATACTATTGATGTTAGGCTAACTGGTCTGTAATTCCCAGGGATGTTTTTTGGGCCCTTTTTAAATATTGGTGCTACATTGGCTTTTCTCCAATCAGCTGGTACCATTCCAGTCAATAGACTGTCTGTAAAAATTAGGAACAACGGTCTGGCAATCACCTGACTGAGTTCCCTAAGTACCCTCGGATGAGGTGAAGTGGCGAGTCCCATAAAGTGCAGCTCAAGCTGGTGAGGTGGCTAGCAAGTAGTGTCCCGCAGCCACCAAAAAGACAAAGACAGGCCCGTCAAGCCCATAGTGCCCTTCTTGCTGCATTTGCCAATCCGAATTGGGAGCCCACCACTTCTGCAGCACCCGTACTTCCCCCATTCACTGGCTAACCTGAAATTCAGGTGGAAACAGTTGATTTTACGTTATTTGATTTTTATTCGCTGTTTTTCACGAAAGATCTCTATAGATCTATTGTGGACAAAAGCAATTTGTATGCTGGTCAATTAATCGCCGCTAATCCCCAGTTGATCCCTTGCCAGAGATTGGAGACCTATTACGGTTTCCGAATTTAAGACCTTCCTGGGCCTATCCCTCCTCATGGGCATAACTAAAAAAAGTGAGTTGCGGTCATATTGGTCCACTGACCCAATTCACCAAATGCCCGTGTTCTCTGCCTCCATGACCTTGAATACGATCGACTCTACAAAATTCGGCCCCTCGTAAACATCTTCAACTAGCAGTTTGCAGCCTTGTTTACTCTCGATCAAGTTGTCTGCGATAATGAGTCCCTGATTATGTTTTCTGCCGCTTGTCATTCAAACAGTATCTTCCCAGCAAGCGTGCCAGATATGGGGTCAAGATGTATAAGCTCTGTGACAGGGCAAGAGGCTATACTCATAGTTTTATGGTTTATGAGGGAAGAGGTAGTTACGTAGAGCCGAAGAACACCCAGACTACATAGGGAGCGCTGGTAAGATTGTGTGGGACTTGATGTCACCCTTATTCGGAAAGGGGTACCACTTGTATGTGGACAATTATTACACGAGCGTGACACTTTTTAGTCACTTGTTTGATCATGGAATTGGCGCATGTGGCACCATGCAATCTAATCTCTGGGGCTTGCCCCAGCGCCTTGTAGATTCCCGTCTTAGGCTGGGGGAGAGAGCCTGCTTGAAGTGTAATAATTTGCTTGCTGTGAAGTGGAGGAATAATGAAATTTTTGTTCTGTCCTCACGTCACGCAGACACGATGGTCCAAATTCAAACTGCAACTGGTATTGTGGAGAAACCCCTCTGTGTCCACAAATATAACCAAAATATGGGAGGGGTGGACCTCAACGACCAGTTGTTGGCACTGTATCTAATTGCCCATAAGGCCAGACGCTGGTATAAAAAAAGTGTCTGTATATTCAAATTGACTCTGCTGATTGCTTAGGTGCTATACAAAGCTTCAGAACAAACTGGATCCTTCCTTAAATTCCAGGAAGAGATCATCACAGCCCTTCTGTTTCCGGACGGTGCTGTGGCCCAACTTCCCAATCCAAAAGCTGTGAGCCGGCTGCATGAGAGGCATTTTACGTATGTCCTCCCTGGTACCCCTACCGAAAGAAATCCCTAAAGAAAATATTGTGTCTGTAGAAAGTGCGGATTTAGGTGTGACACCTGCTTTTATTGTCCCTCCTGTCCTGACCAACCTGGTCTTTGCATTGGTGAATGTTTCGAACACTACCAGATATTAGTGGAGTATTAGCGTAGGGTACAGCATTGCACAGTCCTAGGGCACACTTACACAGGTTCTCGAAAGATGAGATGACCATCACATCTTGAGAGACCCTAATCTGGAATGTTTACAGTTTATATAAAAGTGCAAAAAAAGCCAAGAATAGTTAAGGTTTTATTTTTCTTCTCTCTCTATTGTTCTCTTTCTTATGTCCGCTTTCTATTGTTCTATATCTTTTGTTTTCTCTCTATTATTACTGTATTGTAGAACTGTAATGTTTTATTTTTACTATGTTTTGTTGTATTTGCTTTGCAGGTATGGTATGTCTTACTGGTAAACTGTCATGTTACTTTGCTTATTGTTAACCATCATTTGCTTAGCAGGTACGCCATTTAGCTGCAGCATGGGTTTATTTATTCTGACAGCAACAGCGTTTGCTCCCACGATATATAAAGCCGTGACTCCAACACTGTAGGAGGTGATTTCACCACCACAGTTTAAAAAAAGAGCATATACGATTAAAGCTCATTATCAGAATTTATTTGACCTATATACACTCTACTTGTAAACAATATGTATAGTAGGTATAAATCATTTAAATACCTACAAAAGTAACTAAGGAAATGATATATATCTTTAATTTAGGTTTACGTGAACCCAATGTTTAATATTTGAAATTTCATGATATTTACCTATATAAACCCTACTGTAAAACAATGAGCTTACTTTATAGATCCTTGTAAACTTACTTTATGTATCTTTATAACATTGTATACTCAATAAACTTCTTTTGACAAGGAAAAAAAGAGCATATATGCCGAAGCATGGGGGCAGGGGTGGAGGAGCAATTTGAAACCGGAAGCTACGAGTATTTCATGACTTAGATTTCGCCGGATATAAACAGCTCCATTTGGAGATTGCAAAAGCATTTTATCACACTGATCTTGGTGTGGTCAGATGCTTTGAACGCAGAGAGATCTAGAGTCTAATAGACCCCAATTTTTTTTCAAAAAAGAGTACCTGTCACTACCTATTGCTATTATAGGGGATATTTACATTCCCTGAGATAACTATAAAAATGGTAAAAAAAATTTAAAAAATGAAAGCTACAGTATAAAAATGAAAAAAAAAAAGCACCCCTGCTCCCCCCGTGCTCATGCGCAAAGGCAAACTCAAGCATCAGTCTGTTGTCATATGTAAACAGCAATTGCACCATGCATGTGAGGTATCACCGCGAAGGTCAGATTGAGGGCAGGGACCTCCTGTGTAAATCTAAAGTGGTAACCTGTAAAGGATTTTAAAGGCTTTTAAAAATGTGTGTAGTTTGTCACCGCTGCACGTTTTTGCGCAATTTTAAAGCATGTCGTGTTTGGTATCCATGTACTCAGCATAAGATCATCTTTTTTATTTCATCAAACATTTGGGCAATATAGTGTGTTTTAGGGCATTAAAATTTAAAAAAGTTTTATTTCTTTCAAAAAAATTGCGTTTGAAAAATTGCTGCGCAAATACTGTGTGGAAAAAAAATTGCAACACCCACCATTTTAATCTGTAGGGCCTTTGCTTTAAAAAAAAAAAAAAAAAACTATGTTTGGGGGTTCAAAGTAATTTTCTAGCAAAAAAAAATGTTTTCATGTAAACAAAAAGTGTCAGAAAGGGCTTTTGTCTTCAAGTGGTTTAGAAGAGTGGGTGATGTGTGACATAAGGTTCTAATGTTGTGCATAAGATGCCAGGACAGTTCAACCCCCCCCCCCCCCCAAATGACCCCTTTTTGGAAAGTAGACACCCCAAGCTATTTGCTGAGAGGCATGTTGAGTCCATGGAATATTTTATATTTTGACACAAGTTGCGGGAAAATTACAAACTTTTTATTTTTTTGCACAAAGTTGCCACTAAATGATGTATTACTCAAACGTGCCCATGGACATATGTGGGATTATACCCCAAAATACATTCTGCTGTTTCTCTTGAGTACGGGGATACCACATGTGTGAGACTTTTTGGGAGCCTAGCCGCATACAGGACCCCGAAAACCAATCACCGCCTTCAGGCTTTCTAAGGGCATAAAATGGTGATTTCACTTCCTCACTACCTATCACAGTTTTGGAGGCCATGAAATGTCAAGATAGCACAAAACCCCCACAAATGACCACATCTTTTAAAGTAGACACCCCAAGGCATGTGTGAGCAATGTATCATTTGGTGACAACTTTGTGTAATTTTTTTTTTTTCATTTTTAAATCACTTGTCACAAAAAAATAAAATATTCACTGGGCTCAACATGCCTCTCAGCAATTTCCTTGGGTGTCTACTTTCCAAAATGGGGTCATTTGGGAGGGGGGGTTTGTACTGCCCTGCCATTTTAGCACCTCATAAACTAAAACCTGCGTAAATTCCAGAAAATGTACCCTAGTATGTAGACACTATAACTTTTGCGCAAACCAATAAATATACGCTTATTGACATTTTTTTGCCAAAGACATGTGGCTGAATACATTTTGGCCTAAAGGTATGACTAAACTGAGTTTATTGGATTTTTTTTAACAAAAAGTAGAAAATATAATTTTTTCTCAAAATGTTCAGTCTTTTTCCTTTTATATTGCAAAAAATAAAAATCGCAAAGGCAATCAAATACCATCAAAAGAAAGCTCTATTTGTGGAAAAAAAAAGGTTCACATTTCGTTTGTGTACAGCATTGCATGACCACGCAGTTACCAGTTAAAGCAGCGCAGTGCCAAATTGTAAAAAGTGCTCTGGTCATTGAGCAGCCAAATCTACCGGGGTTAAAGTGGTTGTAAAGGCTGAGAGTTTTTTTTTACCTCAACTTCTTCCGGACCAGCCGCCGCATTTATACTGGGGACAGATTGGCTCCCCTGGGTGAGCCGTCATTGCTGTACGTCGGCTCTTTAAGATGCTGTAGGAGGCGCGCTCATCCGCAGCGTGTCCCCGGAGCCGATGCGAGTGCTTGGCAGGTGCGATGACCGCCGGGCACCCACGATCGCTCATGACCGAGCGAGAACCGTGATCTGTGTGTGTAAACGCACAAATACCGGTTCTGTCAGGGGAGAGGAGACCGATCGTGTGTTCATACTAAGTATGAACACCGATTGGTCGCCTCCCCTAGTCATTCCCATCCCCCCACAGTTAGAACACACCTAGGGAACAGAGTTAACCCCTTGATCGCCGTCTAGTGTTAACACCTTCCCTGCTAGTGACATTTATACAGTAATCAGTGCATTTTTGTAGCACTGATCGCTGTATAAAAGTCACTTGTCCCAAAAACGTGTCAAGTGTCCCATTTGTCCGCTGCAATATCGAAGTACCACTAAAAATCGAAGATTGCCGCCATTACTAGTAAAAAAAAATTTTAAAAAATGCCATAAATTTATCCCCTATTTTGTAGATGCTATAACTTTTGTGCAAACCAATCAATATATGCTTGCGATTTTTTTTTTTTCTTTTTACCAAAAATATAATAGAATACATATCGGCCTAAACTGAGGAAAAAATTTAATTGGTTTGTTTTTGTGTTTTTTAAAAAGTGGGATATTTTATTATAGCAAAAAGTAAAAGATATTTTTTTTTTTCAAAATTGTCACTCTTTTGCTTATAGCGCAAAAAATAAAAACCTTCAGAGGTGATCAAATACCACCAAAAGAAAGCTCTATTTGTGGGAAAAAAAGGATGTAAATATTGTTTGGGTACAATGTCGCATGACCGCGCAATTGTCAGTTAAACCAATGTAGTACAGTATCGCAAAAAAATGGCCTGGTCAGGAAGGGGGTAATTCCCCCCCCCCCCCCCTTATACTTACCTGAGCCCAATATTGATCCAGCAATGTGCACAAGAGAACTAGATCTCTTGGCTCTCTCTCTCCTCATTGTCTCTGAGCCAATTGCAGCCAGTAAGGAGGGGGACGGGCCAAGCTAAGCTGCGCTCTGTATGTCTATGGAGACACGGACTGCTCGGAAAAAGTGGCTTGCTATGGTGGGCACTCAGGGAGGGGGTGGAGCCAGGAGCGCCGGCAGGGAGACCTGAAAAGAGGAGGATCGAGGCTGCTCTGTGCAAAACCATTGCACAGAGCGTAAGTATGACATGTTTGTAAAAAAAAAATTAAAAAAAGCATTTACAATCCCTTTAATTTTGCTGATCTAAGAACCCTTTGAAATTGCTGTGTGACATTATTTGGTCTGTGCGAAATACTCATGAATTGTATTTCTGTATTGTGCAGGTATGCCTTGGGGAGTGCAATTGGCCTGTGTGTACATGCTTTTTGACTTGGCCCCAAGCAACCCAGCTGCAATATACAAGACACTACAAACCTGGAAGGAGTCTGCAAAGAATGACATCCCACCAGCAGTTGCAAGCTGTATGCAGGAACTGGAATCCATGTGTGGACTCATAAAGTGACTTGGTATAATACTATCTCAGAGGTGCAAAGCGATCCTGAATTTAGTCTCCGCACTCATGGAAGGAAGTGCCTTCATCCATGTATTAGTTTGCACTTTGTTATGTAGATAAAAATCCATTACCATTTGAATTTTTTTATTTTTTTTTTATATTTTTTTTTTTTCTAGTCTGCGAAACAGAAAATTGTATGCCTGTACATTATAAATATTGCTTGTAAAGTTTTTGTATAATAAATTTTCCAAATATATTGTAACAATGCTTTGTGCAAATTAACAATGTGCAAAATAGCCTAAACATTTTTGGTCTGTAAAACCACAGCGTTTTGTTTGTTACATGCTTCAGTGATATGTTAAAACGTATATTTTGTAAAAATAGAAAGGAAGCAGTTTTGCTTAGAAAAACAATGGTTAGAGAGTTGAAGACTATAAGTAGAAACTCCAGGCAAACTGCTTAAAAATAATATATATAGTTACTAGTTTACCTGCTGCCACACTGGCAGGTAGAATACATATTGGCCTAAACTGATAAAGAAATTTTTTTTCAAAATATTTTTTTGGATATTTATTTTAGCAAAAATTAAAAAATTGGGGTTTTTTTTCAAAATTGTTGCTGTTTTTTGTTTATAGTTAAAAAAAAAAACTGCAGAGGTTATCACTTACCACCAAAAGAAAGCTCTATTTGTGACGCAGCCCCGTATCGCAAAAAATGGCCTGATCATTAAGAGGGCAAATCTTCTGGTCTTTGAGTGGTTAATGTGACCTATAAACTGTACAACTCAATTGAAAAACAAACTAAAATCTTTTAGGGGGAGGGGTAAGGAAAAATAAAAAAAAACTAAAATAATGTGTTTGCATAAGTGTGCACACCCTCTTATAACTGGGGATGTAGTTATGTTCAGAATTAAGCAATCACATTCAAACTCATGTTAAATTGGAGTCACCACACATCGGTCATAATTTAAAGTGCCTCTGATTAACCCCAAATAGAGTTCAGCTGTTCTGGTAGCTCTTTCTGGCCATTTTCTTAGTTGCATCCTACAGTAAAAGCCATGGTTCACGGAGAGCTTCCAAAGCATCAGAGGGATCTCATTGTTAAAACCCTTACAGGCCACTTTAACCTACAGGTAAGCCTAGATTAAGGCTTACCTGTAGGTGCAAGAAATATCTCCTTAACCTACATGGTTAAGGAGATATTTTCCAAAAAACGGGCACCAATTTCTAGACAACGGCGCAGGTGCACAAAGCGTGTCGTTAGTGAAGGCGATCATGCCGTCATTGCCGGCTCCCGCACGCTGGATTGACGTCATAGCTGCTCCGGCTAGTCACAGGGCCGGAGCAGCGATACCCGGAAGTCACTCATGGAGATATGGCGGTGACGGAGGAGGTGAACGACGGTCGCTGCGGGGGCTTCAATCTCAGGTAAGTAATCCATAATGAGCTAGTATGCTATGCATACTAGCTCATTATGCCTTTGTTCTGCAGGGTGTGTTTTTTGTTTTTTTTTAAGAGAGGGTTTACTTCCTCTTTAAAAGTTATCAGTCAGGAGAAGGATACAAAAGAATTTCCAAGGCATTAGATATACCATGGAACACAGTGAAGACAGTGGAGAAAGTATGGCACAACAGTGACATTACCAAGAACTGGACGTCCCTCCAAAATTGATAAAAAAACAAAAAGAAAACTGGTCAGGGAGGCTGACAAGAATCCTACAGCAACATTAAAGGAGCTGCAGGAATATCTGGCAAGTACTGGCTGTGTGGTACATGTGAAAACAATCTCCCGTATTCTTCATATGTCTGGGTTATAGGGTAGAGTGGCAAGACGGAAGCATTTTCTTACGAAGAAAAACATCCAAGCCTGGATAAATTTTGCAAAAACGCATCTGAAGTCTCCAAAAAGCGAAAAAATGTGTTATGGTCTGTAGGGCTGCAACGAACGATTATTTTCATAATCGATTAGTTGGCCGATTATTGTTTCGATTAATCGGTTAATAGCCTTAAAAAAAAAGAGTGGTGTATAATTTAGTTAATATGTAAAGTTTTTAAAAAAAGGCAATTTATTCTTAAATATCTCTATGCCGTGGTAAATATAAATAACCAATTATATGTTTAGGGAGCAAAATATATAATCCACTCTGAGAATAACAGACAGAGGAGATAAATTGTATATACTATTAAAGGGTGAATCTGGTAAATATCATCAGACTCAGAAATCAAATTTCGTTCGATTTTCTAATCGTTAGTGGGGTAAAATCGATGTTCATTTTTAACCACAGTGATGGGAAAATTTGGAAATAATAGAAAACTTCTTGGTGAAAGGAATTTTCAGACAGTGTATGTGGCTTTCGTTCAGAAATTACATTCATTTTAAAAACCAGAATGTTAAAAACAAGTGAAAATTTCAAAACCACATTCTTTCATTCAGCGAATGTCAAAGATTTTTCATCTGAATATTCTTGTCTGAAAACTGATCCGTGTGGCCAGCATTAGGCTCGGTACACACCTATGCAGTTTGCTTTTGATCTGTTTCTGCAGTGCTTTTTGCTGTGCGTTTTGATTTTTGCTCACGTGATTTTGCTGCGACTGGGCATTGTGCCACCTGGGCATTTTATGGCCTCCGAAACTGTGATAGGCAGTGAAGAGTGAAATCAAAAATTCACGCCCTTAGAAAGCCTGAAGGCGGTGCTTGGTTTTCGGGGTCCCGTACGCGGCTAGGCTCCCAAAAAGTCTCACACATGTGGTATTCTGTACTCAGGAGAAGCAGCAGAATGTATTTTGGGGTGTAATTTCACATATTCCCATGGCATGTTTGAGCAATATATCATTTAGTGACAACTTTGTGCAAAAAAAAAAAATTGTCTCTTTCCCGCAACTTGTGTCGCAATATAAAATATTCCATGGACTCGACATGCCTCTCAGCAAATAGCTTGGGGTGTCTACTTTCCAAAACGGGGTCATTTGGGGGGGTTTTGAACTGTCCTGGCATTTTATGCACAACATTTAGAAGCTTATGTCACACATCACCCACTCTTCTAACCACTTGAAGACAAAGCCCTTTCTGACACTTATTGTTTACATGAAAAAGTTATTTTTTTTTGCAAGAAAATTACTTTGAACCCCCAAACATTATATATTTTTTTAAAGCAAATGCCCTACAGATTAAAATGGTGGGTGTTTCATTTTTTTTTTTCACACAGTATTTGCGCAGCGATTTTTCAAACGCATTTTTTGGGGAAAAAACACACTTTTTTAAATTTTAATGCACTAAAACACACTATAGTGCCCAAATGTTTGATGAAATAAAAAAGATGATCTTAGGCCGAGTACATGGATACCAAACATGACATGCTTTACAATTGCGCACAAACGTGCAGTGGCAACAAAATAAATACATTTTTAAAAGCCTTTAAAAGCCTTTACAGGTTACCACTTTAGATTTACAGAGGAGGTCTACTGCTAAAAATACTGCCCTCGATCTGACCTTCACGGTGATACCTCGCATGCATGGTGCAATTGCTGTTTACGTTTGACGACAGACCGCCGCTTGCGTTCGCCTTAGCGCAAGAGCAGGGGGGCGACAGGGGTGCTTTTTTTTTTTTTTTTTTTTCTTTATTATTTTTTTGCTTTCTTATCTTATTTTTAAACTGTTCCTTTCATTTTTTTTTTTTTTTTTTTTTTATCATTTTTATTGTTATCTCGGGGAATGTAAATATCCCCTATGATAGCAATAGGTAGTGACAGGTACTCTTTTTTTTGAAAAAAATTGGGGTCTATTAGACCCTAGATCTCTCCTCTGCCCTCAAAGCATCTGACCACACCATGATCGGTGTGATAAAATGCTTCCCCAATTTCCCAACGGCGCTATTTACATCTGGCGAAATCTAAGTCATAAAATGCTCGTAGCTTCCGGTTTCTTAGGCCATAGAGATGTTTGGAGCCACTCTGGTCTCTGATCAACTCTATGGTCAGCTGGCTGAATCACCGGCTGCATTCTCAGGTTCCCTGTTGAGACAGGAGAGCCAGTGAAAAACACTGAAGACGGTGGGGGGCATTCCCTCCCACGGCTTGTAAAGGCAGTCTAGAGGCTAATTAGCTGCTAGGATTGCTTTTACATGAAAGCCGACTGCTGGCTGAAAAGAATGATACCAAGATGATACCTAAACCTGCAGGCATCATTCTGGTATAACCACTCAAAGTCGTGAATGGCGTACCTGAAGACAAAAAAATGGTTAACAATAAAGCACAGTAAACGGTAAAGTATAAATAATTACATACCTGAAAAACAAACATGATAAAACATAATAACAATAACAATAAAACATTGCAGAATAGAATACAGTAAAAAAGAGCAGAACAATAGAGAGAGAGAATAGAGAGAGAGAACAATAAAACGACAACAATTTTTTTTATTTTATATATATTTTTTTTTTTACACTTTTTTTTGTAACTAACTTTTATAACGGTAACCGGTTCCAGGTTCGGGTCCCTCAAAATGCGATGGCATCTTGGGAGACTCTGTGGAATACTGTAACCTACGCTAATACTCAACTAGTGCATGGTAGCGTTCAAAACATTCACCAATGCAAAGACCAGGATTGTCAGGACAGGAGGGACAATAATAGTGGGTGTCACGTCTATATCCGCGCTTGCTGCAGACACAACATCTTTTTGGGGGGGTTCGTTTGGTAGGGGTACTCGGGAGGACATAAAGAAAATGCCTCTCATGCAGCCGACTGCATTTGGCTGAGGATGAGAATGGGGGAAGTACGGGCGCTGCAGAAGCGGTGGGTTCCCAATTAGGATTGGCGAATGCAGCAGGAAGGGCACTATGGGCACGACGGGCCTGTGTTTGTCTTTTTGGTGGCAGCGGGACACTACTTGTGCTTGCCACCTCACCAGCTTGAACTGCACTTATGGGACTCGCCACGTCACCAAGTGTTACTGCAGTGCTGGTTTGACTACGATCGGGGTGTACTAGGCCGCTGGTGCTTGCCAGTTCACCAAAACGCTACAAAAAAAACTGTTAGCGATCGCAGGGATCAGGCCGGACTCTGCGAACGCTGCAGTTATGCGTTTAGTCTTTTGTAAGTGTCAGTGATCGATCGATACTGCACTTGGGTGGGCTGGGCTGGGCCGGGCGGAGGGGCAAAATGCAGGTGCTAGCAGGTATCTGGGCTGATCCCGCTAACACTGCGTTTTTGGGAACCCTAAACTGCTGGGGACGCTAGTATAGATCTGATCGGATCAGATATTGCTCCGTTCAGATACTATACCACTAAGGGAGGTGTATGGTGCGTGCGTGGGTGTTAGTGCTACTGGCGCTAACCTGACGCTGCCTGGGGCTGTTGCTTGCCAGTTCACCAAAATGCTACCAAAAAAACTGTTAGCGATCGCAGGGATCAGGCCTGACTCTGCGAACGCTGCAGTTATGCGTTTAGTGTTTTGTAAGTGACAGTGATCGATCAATACTGCACTTGGGCTGGGCCGGGCGGAGGGACAAAACGCAGGTGCTAGCAGGTATCTGGGCTGATCCCGCTAACGCTGCGTTTTTGGGAACCCTAAACTGCTGTGGACGCTAGTATAGATCTGATCGGATCAGATATTGATCCGTACAGATACTATACTACTAAGGGAGGTGTACGGTGCGTGCGTGGGTGTTAGCGGTACTGGCGCTAATTTGACGCTGCCTGGGGCGACACATATCACCGCCGGGCGATCAGGGGGCTAAACCTTTATTCGGTAATAAACGGCGGGTTCCCTGACACTATAAAAAATAAACGAACTAACCAGCGTCACCCGTAACGGTTATACGGTGATCAGTGGTGAAAGGGTTAACTAGGGGGCAATCAAGGGGTTAAAACATTTATTAGGTAGTATATGGGGGTCCCTGACGCTATAAAACGCTGATGGCGAACCTACATATTTACCTCACTAGCGTCACCAGCGACACTAATACAGCGATCAGAAAAATGATCGCTTAGTGACACTGGCGACGGGGTGATCAAGGGGTTAAAACTTGGTTAGGGGGGTATCCTAGACCTAAAGGGGGGTAATACTCACTGTCCCAACACTGTAACTGTCACAAACTGACACCAATGCAGTAATCAGAAAAAAAAAAAAACTGCTGGTGTCAGTTTGTGACAGGGAGGGGGGGGGTGATTGGGGGGGGGTCGGGGTGTATTGTGTGCCTGGCATGTTCTACTGTGTTGTGTAGTGTTGGTGCACTCACAGTTCAGTCTTCTCTCCTCGGCGCTGCAACGGAATACCGAGCCGAGGAGAGATGACATCATTTCCTTTGCTGCTGTTTAGCATACAGCAGCAAAGGAAGTGATCTGATTGGCCGGTGGCGATCGCAAGGGGGGGGGCCACGAACAGATGGCCTCCCCCTCACCTCCAATCGCCGGGGGACCAAACGGGACCGCCTCGGGCGGCGGGGGGGGGTCCGATCGGACCCCCCACCCGCGGGAGGCAAATCACGTACATGTACGTGATTTTGCCTGCCCGTGCCGCCTTGCCGACGTAAATAGGCGATCCTTAAGTGGTTAAAGGTGGAAAAAGTTCTGAAATTATTTATCTTTGTCTCATTTTTTACATCACAGAAACCTGACATTTTAACAGGGGTGTGTAGACTTTTTACATTCACTGTATATGGAGCCTCCAACTGACTCTGGACATCTGACTCTGTATCTGGGGAAGGTGTTTCTGCAGAGTTTCTGGCAGCAGCTAATCGGCCAGTTTTGCATTCACAGTACAAAGTACAGCTGAACGCAGCAAACTATCAGCTCCCTATCACCCGTGTGGATGTAGCCTAAAGATATAATTGGTGCCCCGTCTCAATACAAGTTTGAGGAGGATGGCAGGCTTCAGAGACACAGTTGAGGCAGGTGATAGAACGTTGGGCTCCATTTTCCCTAAATATTGCATGCAATCCTGAAACTGTCAATTCACTAAAACCGTTTTGCAGTATTTACCTCAGAAGAGGCATTAAAGTCAATTCACAAAAGGAAATAAATAATTACATAGTTAATCTGGTTAAAGTCCATCTAGTTCAACCAATAAAAGGGGGAAGTAAATTCTATAATAAATAAAAATAAATCGTACAATCCTATACCCACAGTTGATCCAGAGGAAGGAAAAAAACCCAGCAATGCATGAACCAATTTGATCTAGCAGAGGAAGAAATTCCTTCCTGATCCCCTGAGAGGCAATCTGATATTCCCTGGATCAACTTTACTTATAAATCAACTACCTAGATCAACTTTACTTATAGCTATATTATGTAAATTTAGAAAAAAATTCAGGCCTTTTTTTTAAAGCTACTGAACTGGCCAGAACCAGCTCTTAAAGGAGTCTATTCCACATTTTCACAGCTTTTACTGCAAAGAAACCTTTCCGTATTTGGAGATTAAATCTCTTTTCTCTTTCATTCATTGACGGACACAGCGCCTCCTTAATCTTGATCATTGGGTTATATCGCCTCTGCAGGGGTAGGGCTAGGCAGAACAAAAAACACCTGGCTACGCCCATGGGCTGTCCTCAGTCAGTATATAACCCCCTCCCTGCTCTAGGTATTCAGTTTATTTCTGTCTAGTCAGCAGTAAGGACCTAGACCCTTGCTGAGATTTTTTGGCCCTAGCAAATTTTACTTTTTGTCTTTTTTTCCATGCATTTTCTCCTGGGAGATCTGCAATCAACTGATCTCCCCAGTCCAGACAGAGAGTGCGTCCAGACCACAGCTAAGCGCTAGGCCTTGCAGGGTCTCATATGAACAGGCTCTGGTCTGAGTCGCAGAGGTCCCTTGACAGACAGCCCCCCACTTCGGTGGTGAGGAGTTCTGTCTGGAGGGTCACCTGCACCATGGATCGGTAAGTACAGTTCCCCCTTTGCCCCTTTGTGCGGTTTGGGGTGGTCGCGGGTACCCTCCAGGGATGGTCGGACCTGCCTGCAGGATCCCTCCTCCCATCCTAAAGTCCCCTGGTTAAACTGGGCTTCCCACTCCCCCCACGGATTGGTGGGAGTCCCAGGGCAGGCAGCAGAGACCCCGGGGGGTCTTCCTGCCATATCCCTTCTGAGTGGTGTGTGTCCTGCCCTGGTGGTAGGGGGGTTCCAGTGCAGAGGGTGCAGCGGAGACCCCTAGGTGCATGCCCTGCTGTGTGTGCAGTGTGAGGTAGTGTGCAGTTTGGGGGTCCCAGTGCAGAGTGCACAGCGGTGTCCCCTTAAATGTTCACCCTGCCTGGTGGAGTACAGTACCTTTTTGGAAGGGGGTCCCCTTGCAGAGGGTGCAGCAATGTTGAAGGCACAGAGAGGATCCTGGCAGCATGCTTCAGTATGTCAAATGGCCGGCGGACATTTTTGGGTTGTCTGATGACATTTTGGTCTGGCTGGTCTCCGGCTGGCGGCCATGTTTGTGTAACCAATGAGGTCACGGCGGACATTTTTCCATTGGTCTGGCTGGCTGCCATGTTTGTGTAGCCGATGATGTCACGGTGGCCATTTTGCGTTAGTCTAGTGCAGGGGTCTCAAACTGGCGGCCCTCCAGCTGTTGCGAAACTACAGGTCCCATCATGCCTCTGCCTTTGGGAGTCATGCTTGTAACTGTCAGCCTTGCAATGCCTCATGGGACTTGTAGTTTTGCAACAGCTGGAGGACCGCCAGTTTGGAACCCCTGGTCCAGTGAGGCTCTAGAAGATGGCCAGAACCTTGTGGAGATGCCAGAGCTCCTCCTCTTCCTCCCCTATGCTTCTCTTCCTGTCCCAGGATATTAAAAACTGCTGCCCCCCTATATACAGGAAATACTTAAGTGAAACCAAAACGCAAATAAAAAACTGGAGAATAGGGAATGGCGCTGTTATAGAAAGTGTATCAATACAATAATCTTTCTTATTATAGATATAAAGTGGCAGGTGCTAAATCTGTGCAAGCAAAATAATAAAAATATATCAGTGCAATAATTTCTGTTATCAAAGACATAAAGTGACAAGTGCTAATTCTGTGCAAAAAAACTGTAAACAATATACGTATAATGAGAACTCAGTCACTATACCCAAACACGTAAGTGGCAGGTGCTAAAACCTGTGCAGACAAAATGGTAAAGGTGTCTCAGTACCATAAATTCTCTTATAAGGTTTCATAATTAACTGTCATCGTGGGATCAACATTTATGCTCGCACCCCTGCAGGGGTAGGGTGCTCCGGTGAGTGCAATCACATAGGGGGAATACTGCCATCATTCCTGCACCTTTTCACCTGCATCCCATTGTGATAAGAGGATTTCAAAACATATTGGATGGAACACATCACCTTTATGGACATTTTCATTCTGTTTTTATTAAATTAACACATCATATACGTTTTTCACACACTATACAGCAGGCTAATGAATTGTACTATTGCTGTTTTTTAAGTGCATATTGATTTTTCATTGCACATTAATTTTGTATTACACATTGATTTTTTACACATATTTATTATATCTTTGCACTTGTCACTTTAGACCCTTATTTCAAAGGATTAATTCACACGAGAATTATAAGTACAAGTCATTTTAGCTTTTTGTATATGCTTTGTGGGTTTTTCCACTTACATGTTTGGGTACAGTGACTGAGTCTTCATTATATGGATATTGTTTACAGTTTTTTTGCACAAATTAGCACTTGTCACCTTATAGGAGAATTTATGGTACTGAGACACCTTTACCATTTTGTCTGCACAGGTTTTAGCACCTGCCACTTACGTGTTTGGGTATAGTGACTGAGTTCTCATTATACATATAATGTTTACAGTTTTTTGCACAGAATTAGCACTTGTCACTTTGTCTTTGATAAGAGAAATTATTGCACTGATATATCTATTATTTTGCTTGAACAGATTTAGCACCTGCCGCTTTATATCTATAATAAAGATTATTGTATTGATACACTTTTTATAACAGCGCCATTCCCTATTCTCCAGTTTTTTATTGTCCCTTAGTGGAGCCAAAGTTCCTTTGTACTACAGGGTCTTCTTCCTTATGGAGCCTCAGGGTTCACATCTCACCTACTGATCCCCTCATGGAGGTGGCAGGTCCCTCGGAGCCCCGGCTCCCCATGGTTGCGCTGACGGTGGTCCTTGAGTCATTGGTATCCCGGGTGGAAGTAGGGTGTGGGCAAAGACCCAGGAGGAAGCGTCCCCCACCTTCCCCTGCTCAGTCTGTCTCATCTGATTCTGAGCCTGATGCCGCTGGGGATAAGGCCTGTCCAGGGGGGTTTAATATCTCACCCCCTGACCCGTTTGATAGTGAGGATGAGTCCTCTGCAAGCTCAGCAGCGAGTGAAAAAGCGCTTGTGGACGCACTTGTTACTGCGGTGCGGGAGACTCTAAATATGGGGGATGTGGCTGACAGGGCCACAGACGTGGCTGTGTCCTTTGGTATGCATAGGTCACCTCGCACACCAAGGGTCTTTCCTTATCTGCCTATTTTGATAGGTTTACCTATAAGGAATGGTAACAACCAAAATCACCCTTTGTGGTCCCCAAACATTTCTCAGTTTGCTACACCTGAAGAAGCACTTTTAAAAAAGTGGACTACCTCACCAGTGGTGGACCCTCCTGTTTGCAGGTTGAATAAAGCAACCATGATCCCAGTAGAGCAATCCCTGTCCTTTAAGGCCCCAGCTGACAGGAAAGCGAAGGCTGTGGAACGCAGCATGTTTACTATGGCTGGGTCGGCATTGCATCCAGTCTTAGCCTCGCCCCTGGTGTCGCAGACCCTAACTGAATGGGCCAAGCTTTTGCGCCAGGGTCTGGGTAGTGAGCAGGTTCCCGCTGCTTATTTTGATTTAGCAGACCAGTTGGTCCATGGGCTACATTATCTTTGTTATGCAGCTCCTGTGCTGTCCAAGCTTTCTATTTCAGCGGTGGTGATTAGACGCGTGCTGTGGCTTAAGAATTGGTCGGCAGACCAAGCCTCTAAAAAAGCTCTCATTGATCTGCCCTTTTTAAGGATGACATCAAAGATGTAACAGGGCGAAAGGGTACCTTCCTGCCTCAATCTTGGAAAGGGAAGGAGCCTCGTCGCAGACGGGGGGGCCTTCCTTCTCAGCCTATAAGAAATTCTTCTGGGCTCCCGGGACTGCAGATAAAGGAAACAGATCTCTCAAGTCTTCCCCGGGAAAGTCAAAGCAATCTTGGTCTGGTAAGCCTAGAGCAGGCTTCTCCAGATCCACTGACAAGACTCCTTCAGTATGAAGGTCTGCCCTCACCCATTGCTGGGGTGGGGGGACATCTTTGCTGGTTTGCAGATTCATGGACCTCCTTCGTGAGCATCAAGGGGGTCCTTGAATTGAACCTTTTTGGGGTACCAAAGAAGGGGGACAGAATTTGTCCACTTTGGGGGCCCCGTGTCTCCCTGTGTGGGTATAATTCCTGTAAAGGTTTGGGTGACGTCCGAACTACCCAAGGGTACCCTCTAGCCCTAATAACAAAGAGAAAAAACTGCACTTGGAAAAATTGTGAAAGCTGCGGTTATAAGTGCGACACACCAAAACAAAATAAAAAACAAAAAACCGTCCTGGCCAATCAGACCCGAGCTCAGCAGTGCATATATGGTAAAAACAGCCAATAGTGTGATACTGTATAAATCTTGTTTATTAAAATAGAGTAACACTTACACTTAGATGAAGATAAAAAGGGAAGGAATAAAAACAGAGCTGGCCGGCACTCAAACACACTCCCGTCCTCAACAGGGCAACGTGGTGACGTCAGCACGTCCCTCCCAGATGCGTTTCGTCACACGCTGACGTTTTCAATGGGGAACCCTTTGCTTTTTATCTTCATCTAAGTGTAAGTGTTACTCTATTTTAATAAACAAGATTTATACAGTATCACACTATTGGCTGTTTTTACCATATATGCACTGCTGAGCTCGGGTCTGATTGGCCAGGACGTGTCCACACCGTTCCTGTTAGGAGTCCGTTTGTGCTCTATTACATCTGCCTACCTTATCTGGATGTCTGGTAAGCAGGATTTCCCCAAGGTTCGCTGTGTTCTACATATGGTTATCAATATTTGGCTGTGTGGAATTTTGCTCACAAAGGTTTGCCATCTGGTAAGCAGTTTGTGCATGTGATTTGCTGCACCTAGAGGGATCTTTTTCTATGTCTATATCTGGGTGATTTGGTGCATACTCGCCTTTATCTAATCTGGCAAGCAGATTCTGGGTGCCGTTCATGTTTCTCTACTTACTCACTTTAAGATGCATCTTTGCATGATTGCATGACACTCATCTACCATCCTTAATTGTTGCACTGACATTGGATGATATATGATTACACATGATTTAGATTTATGTTGAGTGTTGCACTTATTATTTGTATTTGGAGTGCTTTATATTATCAGTATTACGCTATGTTTTTGTCATATATTTTTGGATAAAACCTCTGTGGACTGGATACACGGGACAAGTGCGTTTATCCTACTTCACCTTGATCGTCCATCCAAAGGCCCAGGTTGGGTTTAAGCCACTTGCCCCTATTTGGCTTACTTCTGGTAAGCGCAATATCTTGGTGTGTTCCAGCTTCATGTTTTTTTCATAATTTATTCACTTTGGATGAATTTCACGTCATTCACTTATGATAGGTTTACCTTCTTCATCTGTCGTGGACATTCATATGGGACTACACAGATTGTACAAAGGACTTCACAATTTTTTTCACATTTTTTATTGTTTATATCATTTTATAGCGCGGTTTTTTGTTTTTTATTTACCCTCTAGCCCTATCCAGGAAATTGGGCTACCTGGGCCTGACTCTGGAGTGAATGTTGACCAGGTTAGTAGTTTTTCTTCTCAAACGTCGGCCCCTTCAGCAGCTGCAGTTCAACAGGAAGTAACTGAGGCTCGTGGCAATCTCACGAGTTCCTCTGGTAGACGCCACAGTCGTCCTAGTGCCACTGCGGAGCCAACGCCTTCCTTTTCTGCGGTGCCTACGAAGGACCGAGGGTGAAAGTCTTCTGGTGGCCGTAACCGTCCCATGGAAGCTACCTCTAAAAGAGGACCAGTTTACCGAGGGCTGAGCTTTCATCCTGCTTTACAGTAACTGGTTTTAATGGCCTAGCCATTGAATGGCAGGTACTAAGAGATAGAGGTCAGTCAGGATAAGTGATCCCTACTATGGTTAAGGCGAGGAAGTCGACTTGTAGTAAGATATACCATCGTATGTGGAAAGCGTACATTTCTTGGTGTGAGTCGATTGGCGTTCATCCTCGATCCTTTTCTGTGGCTCGGATCTTAGCTTTTCTTCAACAGGGTGTTGAGGAGAAGTTGGCTTTGAGCACCATCAAGGGCCAGGTGTCTGCCTTAGCAGTCTTCTTTCAGCGACCCCTAGCCACTCACTCTTTAGTTCGTACTTTCATTCAAGGAGTCCGGCATGTGACTCGCCTGTACGGTCTCTTTTGCAGCCATGGGATTTAAACTTGGTGCTATTGGTTCTCCAGAAACCTCCATTCGAGAAAATATTTGGGAGATTCCCTTACCTACTTTGTCCCAGAAGGTGGCATTCCTGTGGCTATTACCTCGGCCCGCAGGGTTTCGGAGTTGGCGGCATTATCCTGTCATAGTCATTATTTAGTACTCCATAGGGATAAAGTGGTTGTCTCTGACTTCCATTTGAATGAGGACATTGTGTTGCCATCCTTGTCTCCCAAGTCAGCTCATCCCAAGGAATTTGCTTTGCACACCTTGGATGTGGTTTGTGCGATTCGGGTGTATCTGGAATCCACTGAGTCCTTCTGGACGTCATATGATGCCCAGTCAGGATAACTGAACCACCACCTGGCCGTCATTCTGCTATAGGCCGGGCGGGAAGTGGTTAATGAATGTAAAAATATAGCCAATTTTGAGCAGTCTCTGCCTTTTTGGGTTGGTTCTCTCAAGAGTAATGCATATAAACTTTAATATGGAAATCATTGGACTTGATTTACTTAAACTATAACTAAAGGAAACATTTTGTTTTAGTTTTGAATAGAGTGTAGGTGGATTACAAACACCTGTCAGGTTTTTATTGTTGTCTGTGCCCCTATTAGATTGACCGTCTCTATTTTTAATTTGTCATGTTTAGCATTATCATTGAAAGTGAAAGTAAAAGAAAATGACAAATTTTGGGTGGTCCCCAGAAAAGTAATAGATGGGACATCTTCCACTGGGAACACAGATGGCAAAAAAAAACTGACAGGGGTTATAACCTTCCTTTACTCTATCCAAAATGAAAAAAAGGCAAATAGACTGTGCACTTTGCAAATTGCTCCCTGGGTACATGAGGTAAGGCTTCACTTTACCCAGTCACATGCAAGGACAAAAAGAATAAAATTTCATTTTTGCTTGTACATGATTGGATGATGGGAGTCAGCAGATATCCCACTCATTTACTAAGCTCTGGAGCAACTTCACTTGCAAAGTGCTCACTCTATGTGCCTTTAGTAAATCCACCCCATTACATGTAGTAAAATCTATTTTCTCCAGTCATTTCGCCAGATTTTTAGAGATTTTTTTGTGAATGTACATCATTTGCTGAAAAAAAAAACTCAGTCACTCCCAACATAATACAATATGCATGTATATAACAGTCCATTCTTTCCTTTTTTGGACAATTGTCTCCTTTTAATCCATTACTATCTTGATACCCTGAACAAAGTACACATAGAATAAAATGCAAGTTTTTTTTATTTATGCCCAAAAAAAATCTAATGATATAAAAGACAAAGTATCCACATACAAAAAAGACAACCGTATCAATTTACATACAGGTTCTGTTAAAAATGTGTCTATACATGTGTTACACTGGCACTTAGTGACCTCCAAGATGGAAATGGGAGATACTGTGGGTTTTCAGTGAACACAAAGAGAGACTCCTCTACATTTTTTGCAGAAATCTACTGCGTCTTCAGGAGGAATACATTAACAAGAATTTGAAATCAGAATGACAAAATAGTACACATTACCAGGATAATACAATAAATCAAGCATGGTGTGCAGGGCAGCTATCTGAAATTTTGGGGCCCCTTACACAGCTTTAGGCCTGGGCCTGACCACTCACATTCCCCAGGGCCAGCCCACTCGCCGTCCCACCGAATCCACCGACTGGCTGCCCCACCAAGTCTCATCCTATTTCCTCCTTCATTTCCATCTTCCCCCGTCCCATGTCGTCGTCCTCCTCCTCCTACATCCCATGTCCTTCTACTTCTCCTGTCCCATTCCCCCATCCCATGTGCTTCTCCTCCATCCCATCCCCCCATCCCATGTCTTCCTCCTCCTCCAGTCCCATGCCATGTCCCCTTCCTCTAGTCCCATCCCATGTTCTCTGCCTCCATTCCATCTCCTCTTCCTCCTCCAGTCCCATCCCATGTTCTCCTCCATTCCATGTCCTCCTCCAGTTTCACCCCCCCAGATGTCCTCCTCCTCCCCCATCCTTGGTGACACCAAGACAGGAAGTGAGGGGAAATCTCAGTGGGGACATAGCCAGCAATATACTGAGATTTCCCCTCACTTCCAGTCTATTAAATATAATTTATAATATGGACATAGTTTGGACAAGATCAGCACTGGAGAAGCTTTGCCCAGCATATGTGCAGCTTAAAGCGGCCAGCAGGATGCCATAGGTGAAGGAGTTCAGCCTGCCCTGGGTGCCAGCACTGACCAGAATGATCGAGAAGCACAGTGTCCTCTCAAAGCCAGCTGCTTCTCCCCCACATGCTCGTTATCCTCCCGTGGGACCCCGGCTCTGTACTCTGCTGATGGGGGCTGAGGTGAGGTCGGCAGCACTTTTCTGGGCTGAGCATGTAGCAGGCGTCCCGGAGTGACCAGAAGCGGCTCCTTCCACTGACATTGCAGAGCCCGCACACTCCTGTTACCTGCATTTACTTTCCCATCTGGAGCTCCGCCGTTATCCTGCAGGGGTTGCCTGTCCAGAGATTAAGGAGGAACAAGAGGGAAGTCTGTCTCCTGCCAGGGATTACGAGCTGCTGTCTGGTAACATGGTCCAGGCACAGGGATGGTGCACACAGGCAAATGGGTATTTGTACCGCCCCCTCCTGAAGCCGAGGCCCGGGCCCCTTACATGTGTACGGGCAGTTCCCCCCTGATGGCGGCCCTGATGGTGTGCAGAAACTAACAAGTGAGGGAGGGGAAAAGGGAACTGGTGCTTACCAGTGAAGACCAACACACATGAGGAGACATGTAACCCCACTCAAATTTCCCTAGGGCAGGCATGGGGGACACATATTTGGGAGGATGAGTTGATACTCAATAGCGACTATAACAGAGTTATATTTATATATATATATATATATATATATATATATATATATATATATAATAATTATAAATGGTATCCAGACTCTCAATCAAATAGAAGTAGAGGGAAGAAAAAAGGGGGAGGGAACAACAGTAGGGGAAAGAAAAAAGGAAAAGAAGGAAGAAAAGGAAGATGGGGGGGGGGGGAAGGGAAAGAAAGGGGAGGATGATAAAAAAAGGGGGATGAGGAAAAAAAAAGGGACAAGAGGGGAAAGGTGTTTAGAGAGGAAAAGAGGAGAGGGAGGAGGAAGGGAGAGGAGGGGGGTATGACAAGGAGGGGGTAGAAACACGAGGGGTAGAAAAAAGAGGAAAAGGAGAAATGATTAAAAAGGAAGGACAAAGGGAGGGGGAAATGTTGGAGGGGTGGGGGAGGGAGACGGGCCCTGAAAAATTATTGGTTGAATTCATCCAACAATTGAATATTAATGATTTGAATGTGCATTTCACTTTGCATTACCAGACGGTACCATTGGCACTGACCTATACCACAAACCCACAGCTGGTAACGCACTGTTACATGCCTCTAGTGCACATCAAAGACCTCATGTCCATAGCATCCCCTACGTGCAATATCTGCGGCTTCGCAGGCATTGCACTGAGAAAAAGGAATTTCGTTCACAAGTAATACGTGAAGGCCTCTTAGGGGGCTATTCATGTACCAATTTGAGGAAGGCATTTACCTGAGCATTGACTTGTACTAGAACCTCGTTACTTTATGATCCTCCCCAAACATAGACAATCAGACACTGTTAAGATTATAACTAGATTTTCGGCTCATCAGATCACTGGCATCTGCTAGCTGACCATCATATCCTCAATAAGTACAATAGGATGACTCCAGAGTTGGTTTTCCATAGGGCAGCTTCCCCTAGGGACCAATTGACTAGTAGCCATTATAAAACTGGGACAGGTTCTCCTGCCTGCCCCTGTGGCATTTCCCGCTGTGGACAGTGCCCTCGCTGCCCTTGGGTACTTGAAGGCACCACCTTTAGATTACCCAATAGCAGCAAATTGACCACTGTGGGCCGACATATTGCCTTCACCATAGATTTGACCCCCATGTAGTCAGGTTTATGATCCTTGAGGCCATCCCCCAGGACCCAAGGGTTGGCGACTGTGATAGGGCCATTTTACGACGTGAGACCATGTGGTTTGAGAAGCCTAATGCCACTACTCCACCAGGCCTCAATGAGGTTTTGTCCTATAAATTGTTCCTGTGATGTTATTATTGAGTGGATTGTGTTGGCATTAGCGTTCTTTCTTGCCTGATATATTGACCCCGCCCAGTAGTGCTCTGTCTAGGCATCCATTATAGAATAGGGAATTTTGTATATATATTCTTGATTTAGATGTAATATTTGATTATTGTTTACTTCATCCTATGTTTTGTACTTTGATAATCCTTAGGTGTATAGTATTCTTTATATCTCCTAATTATGGGATTACTGTCGCTTATAGGTATCCCCACACATGTGACGTGTTGCTGGTTGGGCTCTGTTTCTCCTTTCCAGAGGGCATGTGATCTCCCAGGCTGAGGTGGACTGCTCAAGTTTCACTCAAGGCCATTCCTTGCCTTTGTCTGCGTTTACTGTGACTTGGGCTTGCAAGCCCATTGAGCACGACCTGTGCGTGCACGCGCATTGCGGGGGGATCTGACCCAGCAACGTCACGCGCTGACTGCGGTCGGCATGTAGCTGAGTTGGTTCCAGGTAAGCTTGGGTGGCTGCAATCCTCTCTTCTTTTTACCCATACTAACCTGATTGAGATCCCCTTCTTTTAGATCTCCATGTTGGATGTGCAGCAGCTCCTGTTTGGACACTACCATGTGTACCCACCCAGGCATATTTGTGCCTGTCTCCTCCTCTGGACCAACTGTGTATCCCTGTGCTTCACTCTCCTCCCTGGCATTATAGAGTCCTTTCAGGTCCCCCCCTCCTTCCTCTCTTTCCTTCTCATCCCCTTTTTTTTCCCTACCTCCCTTTCTCCACCCCCACTCCATTTCCTTCCCTTTTTTCATCATTTCTCCTGCTCTGGTTCCCCCCGCCCGTTTTTACTCTCCCTACCGTATTTTTCTCCCTTCTCTTCCCCCCTCTCCTTTTCCTTCCTTTTTTTTATCATTTCTCCTTTTCCTCTCCCCCCCCCCCCCCCCCACTTGTGTTTCTTCCACATACCCTCTTTTCCTCTCTACACACCTCCCCCCTCTCCCCCCCTTTTTTTTCCCAACCCCCCTTCTTTCTCCCCCCCCCATCTTCCCTTTCTTCCCCCTACTGTCCTCCCCCCTTTCTTCTTCGCTGTCCTTCCCTTTCCCCTCTTTTACTTTTTTGGGGATAACCCAAACATTGGGACTTTCTTTTAATTTACCTTTAAACGGTAATGGTAAAGAGGACAAATAGAGAGGGTGAATCTCCCTAATGGGGACAGAGTCAGCAATAAAAACCTAACCAAAACTAAAAAAACACCCTATCCAAAACAGAAAAAACTGAAAATTATATCCTACTTACTGTAATCTTCTTTTTCTGGTGCCTATCTATGGCAGCATACATGTGATAGGAGCCCCGCCTAATTATGCCCACAGGACCAGTGCATAGCTATAATAAAAAACACCCACATAACAGCTGATTCCCTGTACATCGCTAGGAACAAGCTGGGTGGGTTCAGTATGCTGCCATGGATGGATAGGCACCAGGAAAAGAAAATTACGGTAAGTATGATACAATTTTCTGTTTTCCTTGTGCCTCCATATATGAATACATTTCTTCCACCAATAAAAGACAATGTTGTAGAAGAACTTTTTTAAATATGTTACAAGTAGAGTGTATATAGGTCAAATAAATTCTGATAATGAGCTTTAATCGTAAGGTGGAGAAAAGGAAAGAGAAAGAAGAAAAAGGGTTGAAAGGTAGAGGTATGGTCCACAAGGTTGTCCCGCTCGTCAGTTTATTATTCTTTTTAGTTCTCTTTGAAGCCTTAGAATGGGTGTCTCTGTAAGTCATTTAATCTGTTACCATGGCAACAGGACAGAGTCATTGAAGTTTGACAGGAACTGTTGTTTTATCCAAGGGTGCCAAAGTTTTTCAAATTTTGGAATTTGATTTTGATCGATGGCTACCATCTTAGCATGGGACATTGTATTATTCATTCTGTGAATTGTTTCTGCTAGTACCAATGTAGGAGATTTCCATGCTTGGCCACTGTTTGTTTTGCAGCCGTTATTAGTTGGATTATAAGTTTGAATTGAGAGAGTGTTAACCATTCCGGTTTTAGATTAAGTAAAGTTAAATATGGATCTGGTTGTATTATTTTTTTAAATATTTTAGATGCAATCACGAAGACTTCCTTCCAGAAGGTTTGGATTACTGGGCATGTCCACCATATGTGTAAATATGTGCCTATTTCTGGGCATCCTCGAAAACAAAGAGCTGAGGTATTAGGTGAATATTTTGCCACTCTAGCGGGTACAAGGTACCAGCGAGTTAGGACTTTATAATTTGTCTCCAGTGCTAAGATGTTGGGTGAAGATGACTTAAATGTGAGCCATATGTTAGACCAGTCCGTGTCTTCTAAAGTTCGTCCCAGGTCCTCCTCCCACCTCTGAACGTAAGAGGGTCTATTAAGATTTGCTACTCCATATAATTGATTATAAAGTGATGAAATTGTACCTTTAGCAAATGGATCTTTTGTACAGATTGATTCAAAAATGGATAATTGGGATAATGGTGTATCCCCCTTTAGGAATGGTGTATAGAAATTTTTGATTTGGAGATATCTAAATATCTCAGAGTTTGGTAGATCATATTTTTCTCTAAGCGATGGGAATGAAAGGAATGATTTAGATGCTATGAAGTCATTTAGTGTCTGAATGCCTGATGTTGTCCAAGCTTTAAAAGAATTTGGGTAGATCCATGCCGGATAAAAGGCCGGATTTCTGATAAAAGAAAGGAGAGGATTGTGTGGAGATTGTAACTGATATTTGGTTTTTAGTTTATCCCAGAGAGATAAGAAGTGTTTAGTTATGGGATTATGAATTTTAAAGCGGTCTTTAGGATAAAGCCATAATAAATTTGATATTAATAGAGGGTCATTTTCTGAAGCCTCTATAAATACCCATAATGGGATTTCCTGTTTTGCATGGTATTTGGACAGACTGGCCAAATGTGCTGCTCTGTAGTAGTTAGTAAAATTAGGGTATCCCAGGCCTCCTTTATTTTTGGGAAGATGTAGTGTGTGTATAGGTATACGTGGTTTAGAAGAGCCCCATATAAACGAAGTTGCTCTTTTTTGTACTATTCTCAAAAAATAGGAAGGAATTGGAATAGGGAGGACTCTGAATAGATAAAGCAATTTGGGTAGAATAGTCATTTTGATTGCATTAATCTTCCCTATCCAGGATAAAGGAAGTTGCGACCATTGTTTATTATATTTGTGATCTGTCTTAATACAGGAGGATAATTGGTTGAGAATAAGTCAGAATGAGATGCTGTTAAATGAATTCCAAGATATGGGATTGATTTTTCTGCCCATGTGAATGGGAGTGCAGCCCTAGCCGGGATCAATTCCATGTTTGTGAGTGAAATATTAAGCACTAGGCATTTCTTAGGATTAATCATAAGGCCGGATAGGGCTGCAAATCCATCAAGAGCTGGTATTAAGTTAGGACCAGAGACCTGTGGTGATGATAGAAAAAGTAATATATTGTCTGCAAATATACATAATTTGTGTGTAATACCTCCTACTTCAATGCCAGTTATAGTTTGGTTTGTTCTGATGTATTGGGCCATGGGTTCAAGTATAAGGGCAAATAATAAGGGAGATAATGGGCAACCCTGTCGGGTACCTCTTTCGATATTAAAGGCATCAGATTTGTATCCAGCATATTTTATATAGGCTTTGGGTTTATTATATAATGCTTTGATCCATGTTAAAAAGTGGGGTCCAAAACCCCATTTTTGTAATGAATATTGCGTATATTGCCAGGATACTGTGTCAAATGCCCTCTTAATATCGAGAGATAGAAAACATAAAGGGATTTTCCGTTTTTTAGCAATATGTGCCAATAACACTGCCCTGCGTATATTATCGCCTGCCTGTCTATTTGGCATGAAGCCTACTTGATCTCTATGTATCAATTTTCCTATAATGCTATTGAGGCGTTTTGCTATTATTTTTGCTAATAATTTAATATCGAGGTTTAACAGAGAGATAGGCCGATAATTCACACAGGAAGTATCATCAGAAAGGGGTTTTGGGATCATACAAACAATTGCCATTAGTGTTTCTTGCCGAAAAGAATGTCCATCTAGAAGTTTGTTAAAAGTTTCAGTGAGAATGGGAGAGAGTATTTCTGAGAATGTTTTATAGTATAAAGCCGAGTAGCCGTCTGGGCCTGGTCTTTTGTTAAGTTTTAGGTCTTTTATGGCGTTAGCAACTTCATCTATAGTTATAGGCTCATCCCAACTGCTTTTTTGATTCTGAGATAACTCAGGTAAGGTTATTTTTGAGAAGAAGGATTCAGCCTCTGTAGGATTAAATTCATTGTTTGTCTTGTATAAAGTTGCGAGATGTGAGTGAAATTTATGGACTATTTTAACTGGATTACAAGTGTAAACATTTTTTGATAATTTCAAACGTATTGGTTTGAAAGATTTGTTAGTTGAATTTAATGCCCGAGCCAAATATGTACCTGGTTTGTTTGTATTCATGTAGAAATTGTGTTTGGAGCGTTTGAGGGATTTATCAACTGAGTCAGTGAGAAATAGATCGTATTCCAATCTAGATTTTTCCAGATGAGATTTTGTACTCTGAGATGGATTATCTTGAAATGATATGTAGGCTGCATTAAAATTGAGTTCTAGTTTTTTTGCTAGATTTTTGCGTTCCCATTTAAATAGTGCCATTTGTCTTTGTATTGTACCACGCAAGACAGGCTTATGAGCTTCCCACAGTGTTATTGGGGAGATGTCTGTTGTATTATTAATTGATATGTATTCCTTTAAAGCTTGTTCAATGGCCATCTGATGTAGTGGGTGTTTGAGCATTATGTCCGGTAAGTACCACGTTGGGTCATGCGCTTTTGGTATGGCTGAGGCTATAGTAGTGTATACTGCATTATGGTCAGACCACGGAATCGGAATTATATCTGATGCAATAATTTCTGGTATCATTCCTATTGTTAGAAAAATATGATCTATTCTGGTGAAGGTTTGATGAGGGTGCGAGAAATAAGTGAATTTCTTTTTCATTGGGTTACTTTCTCTCCACAAATCTACCAGATTGTATTTGGAAAGAAGTTGAGAAAAAGGTAATCTAGAGGTTATTTTGGATGGTGTAAAAGGTGATTTATCTAGAAATGGGAGGAGGACCTGGTTCGAATCCCCACACATTATCACTGTTCCTATTTTGTGTGTATTAATCACTTGTAATATATGTGAGAGGAATGGTGTAGGTTGTTTGTTAGGAGCGTAGTAGGAAATCACCGTGATTGCTGTATCCATTATATAACCCATGAGTATCAGGTATCTACCTTCTGGGTCTTTAATTTCTGATGATAAGGTGAATGGTGTGGATCGGTGAAATGCAATTAGAGTTCCCCTTTGCTTGGTACAGGCAGAAGCCGTGTAAATTTGTTGATAAAAAGGAGAAATATATTTTGGAGTAGAATCTTTGGTGAAGTGCGTTTCTTGGAGGCATACTATGTGAGCCTTCTTGTTATGAAAAGTACGGAAGGCTTTGGTCCTTTTTTGAGGGACATTTATTCCCTGAACATTTAGGGAAAGTATATTCAGTGGTGCCATGGCAACAGATCAAATAGTTTTGACTTACTTTTTGTTATTCAGAGCTGACTGCGCAGATCAACCTGTGTGGACTGAAGAGATGAATAGATAGAAAAGAAACCAGTGAATTCTGGAGTAAAGAGTAAACAAAAAACATATGAGATTAGATGATACATTGTATAAATTATTTTTTGCAAGTAATCGCAATTTACCCGTGAAAGAGAGTAAATATCTCTCTCAGGGGAATAAGTGCCTTCGTCACACTCCCACATAATATGGTTGATAGAATGAGGAGGGCTAATGGGGGTACACGGATCTTCCGCTTACAGGAGAGAAGTGCTATGTCAAAAGACATCAAAATGATGTTTCATTAATTGGAGTGCAGAATACAGTTTTTGTTGAAATTATTTATTCCAGGGTGGTTGTATATGGTTAGTCTTGCCCTAGGCTAAATAATTCAGTTAGAAAGGTACTGTTAATAACTTTGGTATTGATGAAGATAGTTTGAATTATTTTGGGATTTTAACCCTTTTAGAGTAAACAATTACATATTTTATTCATATGTAATTGTTTAGATATGTTAACTCATAAAATTGAAGTTGTATTGCTTCAGATTAGAATAAACAAAAACATAATTCTAGGAACTAGTTAGGTAATAATATATTTGTTTTAAGAAAAGAAAGAAAAAGCTTCCATTACTTCTGGATTATTGAACATATTTGTCCTAAAAAGTAATAAATCTATTGTTATTACCTGATAATATATAACTGAACAAGAATTTCCTTATTTCACTTGTATATTCAAAGGCTATATGAATCAGAAGTAATAAGAAATATAACTGGAATGTAACATGATCCCACACAGAGTGTGACTATCAGAATGCAGTTACATTCAGTTATAAATACAGGTTTTTTTTATAGAGAACCATCTCTTAGTATAATAAATGAAGAGATATCAGGAATTAGGATGTCAGTCCATTGAATCTTCTTGGTCCATGGATAATGTGGCATAACGGCCTCTTTTGTGAGAATGATGATTCCCATTTTGTTCTGAAATTTTCTGAGTGCTGCCTGAAGGTGAAGATGATGCCATTCTTCTGCGTGTGGGAGAGTTGCTGCTTGTGGGTTCTGTCAGATTTAATTTTAAAAGGGTTTGTTGTAGTTCATCTGCTGATCTGCTTCTGTAAATTGTACCTTGGTAGTTAAATCTGACTGAAAAGGGGAAGCCCCATTGATACATAATGCTGTGGTGTTGCAGTTCCATTAGTTGGGGTTTCATGGATCGTCTTTTAGTAATAGTAAGTTGGGATAGGTCAGCAAAAATTTGATAATTGTGTCCTTGAAAATTAAGTTCCTTTTTTTCTCTTGCAGCAATTAGTATTTGTTCTTTCGTTCTGTAATAATGAAATTTTGTGATTATATCGCGTGGGGGTCCATCTTTCTTTTTGGCTGTGAGGGCTCTGTGTACTCTGTCCAGTTCTAAACATGCAATAGGGATATCTGGCTTTAGTTCTTGTAATAGAGCAGTAATAGTAGATTGCAGGTCTGTCACAGTTTCAGGTATTCCCCTTATGCGCAAGTTTGAACGTCTGGCTCTATTTTCGTAATCTTCGAGCTTAGTTTGAAGTATTAAATTCTCTTCTTTTAATTGTTCCAATTCTGTTATATTTACTTGGGTTGTAATTTCAATTTCATCCATTTTTATTTCTAAGGCTGCGGTGCGGTTTCCCAGCTCTCTTATTTCTTTGGTTAGGCTTTTTGTTATTTGGTCTGAGGTTTGTTTTAAAGCCTTATGAAGCATCTTTTCAAATTGTAATAATATTACTGGGGATGCTGAGGAGGCTTGTGGAGAAGTTTGTGAGAGGATTTGTTCTGTATCTGACTCAAATGGAGAGTCTTGCTGTGACATTTTCTGTCTGTGAGAGCTCCCTGATGCTGTATATGGTGAGGTGACTGGAGCTGCTTTAGTTGCAGTGAGTGCCTGTGAGCTGTTTGTGAGGTGATTTTTTTTTCTGCCACGGTTTCCTCCCAGTACCATATTTCCTGCCCAAACTTTCACAGTTTGTTCCCAGGGGCAAAAAGGTTCAAATGGATACCTTTTGAGCCTGCAGGCTCCGCTTTGTCCTTCTCTTCTCTCCTCAGCGGTGCAGAGCTCTAACAATGCATATCTGCTCCGCTAGGCTCCGCCCATCTCCAGGACTGCTTTTTTAATATGTACCCATAATTGTTCTGGATTAGGGTTAAACCAGGCCTTTAATTGGTCCAAAAGGGCTACTCTGTAGTAAAATTGTATCACCGGGAGGCCAGCTCCTTCTATAGATTTGTGTTTTATCAATGTATTATAAGGCATACGTGCTGGTTTCCCCTGCCAAATAAATCTTCGTAAAGTAATATTCAAACATTTAAAAAGGAAGTGGTATAGAAATTGGGATGGTTCTAAAAAGATACAACAACCTAGGTAGCAGGATCATTTTAAAGGCCACTATTCGGCCTAGCCAAGATAGTTTGTAAGTTTCTATTACAGCCATCTCCTGTTTCATCTCAGATATGAGCTTAGGAAAGTTAGCCTCAAATGTTTTAGAGATGTTTCCCGAGGTAAGTTAAGGATTTGGATTCCTAGTTATAGGGGAATTGTGATTGCAGGGAGAGTAGTTGGGGTTTAGGGATTGCAATTGGAAGTGCAGAGGACTTGGTCACAATAACTTTATAGTATGAGATTGCACTAAAGTGGGAAATTTAGAGTCAAATATGTTTTATTAAGTTTTACAAGGTAAAACAATGCCAAACATAATACATTAGTACGTTCAATACATCAGTAACATGAAAAAAACAGTCTGCCTAGTTATCATACTTTGAATATAGGCCGATACAATATAGGTACATAAGTGTATGTTCGGCTTGGTTTCTGTGCAGTAAATTGTAAAATATCCATTTTATGATACAACCAAAAATCACTTGTTTTAAGGCCTTGTTACATGAATCAAGAGAGAGAAGAGAAAAAGAAGATAGAGCGGGAGGGAATCGAGAGGAGAGAATAGGTACAGTAGGGGCGAGGAGGTTCGAGGCAGACGAGCAGGCCCTGGCGCAGCACATTGGAGGGTCTGGTCAGAGTTCATTTAATTAGGTGGCGTTAGCAAGGTTTTTAGGGCATCTGAAGTGGAATAATCAATCCAGATAAGCCATAGGGTTTTGAATTTATCAAATGTATCATTATCTAGGGCTATCATCTCTTTCATTCGCATAATATCATTGACTATAGAGACCCATGAGGACTAAAGTGGGAAATTTAATTCTGTACTGCCAGTAGCGAAGAAGCTGGATGAGTTAAAGCTGGATACACACTATACTATTTTATTTAGATTGTTTCCTTAAAGTGGTTGTAAACCCCTTACAACCACTTTTCACTACAGGTAAGCCTGTAATAAGGCTTACCTGTAGCTACCTTGGATATCTCCTAAGCCTGCCTCAGCTGACCTGCCGTTAATGGCAGCTCCCGCGTGCATGTGCAGGAGTGACGTGAAAATGGCTCCAGCCAATCACCGCACCGGAGCCCGCAATTCCCAGGAATAACTCCAGGAGACATGTCGCCAGGCAGAGAAGTGTGCCGGGACCGCTGCGGGGGCTTCAAACTAAGGTGAGTATTTCATAATGAGCTAGTATGCTATGCATACTAGCTCATTATGCCTTTGTCTTGCAGGTTGTTTTTTTTGTGAGTTTACAACCACTTTAAGGTTTGACCTCATATTATATGTTTTTGGTAAATCTAAACAGTTTCATTTTGAATGCAATCAGGCAGGCCCTTGCACTACATGGTTTTGGTAAATCTAAAGGAGTTCAAACAACAAAAGTTGTATAGTGTGTATTCAGCTTTAGGCCCCATACACACTATTAGATTTTCTGCATATTTTTGTCTTCATGTAGTGCAAGGGCCTCCAAATTGAAACTATTAAGGTTTGACCTCATATTGGTAAATCTGAAGACAAAAATCGGCAGAAAATCTAATAGTGTGTATAGGGTCTTAAGCCTCGTACACACAATCAGATTGTTGGCAGGGGATTGTCTGTTGACAGACTGTTGGCCTAAAATCTGACTGTTAGTACGCTCCTTTTGACAATTGTTGTTCAACTTTCTGCCAACAAATTGGATGACATGCTAGTAAATTTTCAGCAGACAACTCTCTGTTGTCAGATTTTCTGATGGTCAGTACAAAAGTCTGTCACACAAAAGTCGAAAGTACAAACACGCGTGCTCGGAATCAATTCTCACCAAATACGAAATTAGCAGAAGGGGCCCAAAGGGTGTCGCTCAAGAGCTGAAATTCCTCGTAGTACATCACTATGTTCGTGTTTGTTGGCTGACAATTGTGTACCGTTAGTATGCCAAGACAAATTCCTGGCACACACCCTTTGGACATAAATCAGACGCTCGGTTGGCCAACAATCTGATCGTGTGTACGAGGCTTTAGAGTGATGATCACATCTTCCGCAAATAAACCGATTTTATGTGAGTAATTAGTTACGTTAATAGCTAGCTTAGATCTTATGGTCTCTACCATTATCATGGTAAAATTTAAAGGGGATAACGTGCAACCTTGCCTGGTCTCATTCGTGATGGGGAAGGGTCAGAGAGGACATTAGATGTGTACACCTGTGCTGAAGGGCATGAGTGGAATACAGCGGAGTTAATAAACCCAAGTAGTCTGAATCTACGTAGTACTGCTTGTGGATAACCCCAGTGCACCCTATCAAATGCTTTCTCAGCATCCAAAATGAAAAAGACTGAAGGGGCATTTGCACACATTTTTAAATCAGTATTTAAAAGTACCGTATATACTCGAGTATAAGTCGTTCCGAGTATAAGTCGAGGCCCTAATTTACCACAAAAAAATGGGAAAAACTTATTGACCCGAGTATAAGACGAGGGTGAGAAATGCACAGCTACTGTAAGTGGAAAAGAGGGTCAACAATGCCCATTTGCAGCATCACTGTGCCCATTTGCATACCTCACTGTGCCCATTTGCAGCCATAGGTCCCCTGAACTTCAAACTCGGTAGTTAAGGGTTCCTAGATGCCCCCTAGCTGCAGCCAAAATTTGGGGTCTCTGAACCCAAAGGGTCCCGAAATGACATTGCTGCAGATAGACACAATTGACTGAATTTGGGGCCCCATATCTCAGGGCCACTTAGTGCTAAGAACCCCAAATTTGGTGTGCAAACCCAGTGGAACTAGCACCATAAAATTTTCAAAGCTGGGGTTTCTAGCACCAAGTGGCCCTGAGATACAGGGCCCCAAAAATCAGTTCAGAAAATGTCAAGCACTTTTCTGCAGCAGAGAATGACATTTTCCGAACCAGTTTTGGGGCCCCGTATCTCAGGGCCACTTGGTGCTAGGAACCCCAGCTTTGGATATATTATGGTACCAGTTCCACTGGGTTTGCACACCAAATTTGGGGTTCCTAGCACCAAGTGGCCCTGAGATATGGAGCCCCAAAGTTGGTTCAGAAAATGTCAAGCACTTTTCTGCAGCAGAGAATGACATTTTCCGAACCGATTTTGGGGCCTTAGTATAAGTCGAGGGGGGCACTTTCAGCACAAAAAAATGTGCTGAAAAATTCGACTTATACTCGAGTATATACGGTAATATCGGCCTAAAGTTTTTCGGGTGACCCGGCTCCTTCCCTGGTTTTGGCAATGTAATTACCACTGCTTGTAGTATTTCAGGTGGAAAGGAATTGGATGCCGCTGCTGCATTAAACACTGCTGTTAAATGAGGTACGAGTGTCTCTCTGAATACCTTATAATCCTGGGCAGAGAACCCATCAGCCACAGACTTGTTTGCAAGTGAAGAAATTACATTCTGGATCTCATGAGAGTTAATCAGGGCATTTAAGTGAGACAACATAGTAGGGTCAATTTTGGGGCGCTTAACGGAGTCTAAGAAGGTATTGATAGTAGCTGCTGTTGGTTGGATTACAGAGGTATAGTTTTTTTTTCTAAATAGTTACCTAGTTAGTCAGGTTGAAAAAACAACACAAGTCCATCTAGTTCAACCAAAAAAAAAAAAAAAAACCCATACAATCCCATATACACAATTCTATACCCAGAGTTGATCCAGAGGAAGGCGAAAAACCCCAGCAAAGCATGATCCCCTGAGAGGCAATCAGATATTCCCTGGATCAACTTTACCTATAAATGTTATTGTAAAGAGCCGAGTAGTATTTTTGAAATTTGGCACTGCGCTGTTTTTTTTTGTAATATTTTTATTGGATTATTGCGATACAGAGTAGAAATGAACAGACAATTAAGAGTATACAATCGATTAATTTCGAAACACAGTAGCAGCTCAATGCAAAGGATAGGTAATAAAAGGGGGGAGGGGGGAATGGGTAGAAGGGGAGAGGGTGGGGGTGGGGGAAAGGAATATATGAGTATAATCACCTGTATATAAAGTAATGGTGAGCTGATTCTGTCATGAAAGATACATATCAAATTGTGTGTCAGGTATCCTGGAGGAGTGGAAGCTTCCTAACTTAGACTACAGTGGAGACTGTCATATATAGTTCACGTCTATAAACAAAACACATAACGATAATGGCTAGAGGTTTTATTCCCAGACTAGGGGCCTGTGGTGAATGAATAGTTCTGCAAAGCTGTCATCCTGTGAGGAGATCTGGGCGAAAGGGGGTTAGGGGAATTGGGCCGATCCTTTATTTTGAGCTTTCCCAGGGTATTGGTGAGATCGCGTTTCAGGTACCAGTCAGTGTACCGAAATGGATATATGATGTAGGATAACTCATCGGTGGTGAACGTGTGTTCAATATATTTTCTCCATCGGGTAAAGAAACAAGTAAGAGAGCGTCAGTTCAACATCATGATGTCCAGTCTCCCAATATGAAACACTGACTGTAATGTTTGCTTTACGGCTTGCAAGGAGGGTGGAGATGTTTTGATCCAGTGGGACATGATCATTCTTTGGGCTGCCAATAGGCATATATGAGTCCACTGCGTGAGAGTTGGTGATCTCAGCGATGTTGATGGGGAGGCTGTTGATCGCAGCCAAATAGGCATAAGAGCGGATCTTTAATCAGCTGTGTATTGTTTACTTTGAATATATATTTAAGCACCGAGTCCCAAAAAGTGGAGATTGTGGGGCATTCCCATAGGCGATGCAATAGGTTAGGGTGGGGGAAAGAGCACCAAGGGCAGTGAGCTTGGGCAGGTTCCGAGATGCTGGTGCAGAAGGGGTAGTATGCCCTGTGAATGATTTTGAAGTGGGTTTCCCGCCATGTTTCTGATACGACAAGTTTGTGGACGTGTCAATAGCTTTGTAGGATCTTTTCTGGCAGTTCTGTGTCCTTGAATATTGAGGACCACTTCTGGAATGGGGTAAGATGATATTTATCCACTTGATGAGCAATAAGGTGGGAGTAGAGGTTGGAAATGGAATAATCATCATTCTGAAGCACAACATCCAAGTAGGATTTTTGAAGAGGATCTTTGTGAGGACCATGACAAGCTCGCAGGTAGCTGAGTAGCTGATGATGGTGAAAAGCATGAGATGGTGGTAGTGAGTAATCTTGTGAGATATCCTGGTATGATCTGAATTGTCCCGGTTTATCACCATATAAAGTAGTAATAGCAGTGAGACCTTGTGTGCTCCAGAGGTTAAAAGCTGAATGGATAGTGGAGGGAAGAAACATAGGGTTTCCCTGAATGGTTAAATAGTTAGATATACTTGAGGGTAGCCCTAGCAACCTCTGCACCTCCCTCCAGGCAATCACCGTGTCTCTAATGAGGACATTAGATTTAAGATGTATGGGTAAAGCTTTTATATTGGAGTGGAGGACGGCTAAAAGGGTGTACGGGGACACCAAGGCTCCCTCAAACCTATGATTTGAGTATCGAGACTTACCCGATAGCCAATCTAGACCCTGTCTAAGAAGGCAAGAGATGTTATAAAAAATTGAGCAACCCTGCTCCACCCTCGGACTTAGGAAGACAGAGCTTTTGGAGAGCTATACGCGGCTTTTTGTTGGCACATATGAAGGCATGCACAGCCTTGTGTATCTTCTGCACATCTGAGTGTTTCAGTAAAAGCGGAATAGTCTGCATCAGATAAAGTAGCCGTGCAAAGGACACCATTTTAAATAGATGACATCTCTCAAAGAGCGAGAGGGGAAGGGTCGCCCAAGCTTCCAACTCCTTTACAATTTTTATTATTAAAGGTGGGTAATTAAGAGTGTACAAGGAAGACGGCTCTCGACCTATGTGTATCCCCAAGTATGTAATATAGCGGGTGGCTAGAGCGAATGGAGAGGATAATCGCCATTTAGTAGATAATCAGGAGTTTAGTGCTAGTACTTCACTTTTGTCAAAATTAATCCTAAATCCGGAGCTAAGTCAAAAGGTCGCAAACAGGTCACGCAACGTATCGAAATCTGACAAGGGGTTAGACAAGAAAAGCAAAATATCATCTGCAAATAGTGCGGAACGAACAGTTTGGTCGCATATGTTAATACCGCTAATACCCGCAAGTGAGTTAAGGATTCAGGACAATGGTTCAATTGCTAGGTTGAAGAGTAAGGGGGAGAGGGGACAGCCCTGCCTAGTTCCCTTAGTAAGAGGTATGGTGTCGGAGATAAAGTCCGGAGTCACTAAGCGGGCCGTAAGGGATGCATACATCTGGTGTAAGAAACGTGTAATCGGACCCGAAAAGTCGAATTCCGTCATTACCCTAAATAGCCAATTAAGACTAATATTATCAAAAGCCTTTTCAGCGTCAAGTGATATAATAGCAGTGTCTTGCTCCGGGTGTAGTTTGGCATACTCTAGTGCCATCAAGACTTTGCGGATGTTCAAGGTTGCTGATCGTCCTGAGACAAAGCCCGACTGAGCTGGATGAAGTAAAGAGGGGAGTAGAGTAGCTAGACTAGAGGTCACTATTTTAGAAAGAATTTTTACGTCCACATTTAACAGAATTGGTCTGTATAAGCCTGGGTGTAATGGGTCTTTTCCTTTTTTTGGAAATTAGTTTAATGTGTGCTTGGGTTCCAGTGGGAAGTTATGGGCCCCCTTCCCACATGGTGGAAAATACATGTTTCAAAGTGTCAGTAATGAAATCACTGGTTAGTTTGTAAAACTCAGCAGTATAGCCGTCAGGGCCTGGGGCCTTCAAGGAGGCTAGAGATTTGACCGTCGCTTGGATATCTTCTACTGTAATGGGAGCATTAAGGGACTCTAAGTGAGCGGTGGTAAGTTGGGGTAGTCGCACCTTGGCTAACATAGACTCCGCCATAGCTTGATCGATCGGGTCCTCAGAGTAGAGGGATGTATAATAATCAGTAAGTAGTTTACTAATTTCTGTAGGAGAGGTAACGAGAGAGCCAGCAGTGTTTTTTAAAGCGGAGAATTAAGTAGGTTGTTTAAAGCCCGTGCACAGTCGGGACAGAAGTTTGCCCGCCTTGTTACCAAATCTGTGCAAACGAAGCGTAAAGTACGAAGTTTTAGCTGCTTCTTGTTGTTCAGGTAATAGATCAAAGATTCGTTTGGCAAGTTGCCAGGCTTTAATATTATCCATGGTGCGAGCATGAGTGAGAGTAGAGTGCGCGGTTCGTAACTTCTCACTAGCCTGTACATATTGTTCTCGTGAGTGTTTTTTAAATTGTGCTGTGTAAGAGATAATCTTACCTCTAAGGAAGGCTTTACCCGCCTCCCAAAAAAGGTTTGGGTCAGTGAGGTGCGCGCCATTCGTGGCGGTATAGTCCTCCCAAGAGACATGGAGCATGTGTTTAAAATCCTCGTTTTCAGCTAGGTATGAGGGGAATCGCCAAGTGAGTGAGGGCGCTGACGGTTTGCTGTTGGTCAAATGTATAATAATGGGACTGTGATCTGAGATCACTGCATCACCGATCCATGGATCGCTTATTGTTAACAGCAAGGCTTGTGATGCAAAAAAATAATCTATTCGTGAAAAAGAATTGTGGGGGGGTGAAAAAAAAGTAAAATCGTGGTCAGTCGGGTGGGTTAGGCGCCAGAAGTCTATAAAATTGATAGATGAAATGGCCTAAACAAGCAGCGTCGTGTTATCAGTCAGAGAGTCGGGGTTTCATGTTCGTTGGGGTATATGACCTGTTGAAGTCCCCTCCGACCAGGTGGAGAACCTCAGGGGCGGCCATTATCCAAGACACCATGTCTTAAATGAAACAACTATCAGGAAAGTTAGGGGCATAAATGTTGGTAATAGCTATGTCTCTAGAAGCTAAGGAAAGACGCAGCGTCGCCTTGCGGCCAGTCGAGTCAGCCTCAGATTTTTATGTAGCAGAATAGCCACCCCGGCTTTATGGCCTACTGCAGGGGAGCCATACACATCTCCAACCCATAGCTTACGCAGACGTGGGAAGTCATTAGCGGAAAGATGGGTCTCCTGGAGGAGGACTATATCAGTACGGAGGCGTTTTAGATGTCTAAGGATTCGCATACGTTTGTTGGAAGAACGAAGCCCCTTAACGTTCCAGGAAATGACTTTTAGGTGATCCCTGTCAGTATGGAGAGCGGCACTGCGCTGTTTTAACTGGTAATTAGGTACAGCGTTGCATGACCACGCAAACAAAATTTGCGTCCTTTTTTTTACTCACAAATAGAGCTTTCTCTTGGTGGTATTTGATCACCACTGGGATTTTTATTTTTTGCAATATAAACAAAAAAGACCCAACATTTTGAAAAAAAAAAAAAAAAAAATGATATTTTCTAATTTTTTTTTGTTAAAAAAAATCCAATAAACTCAATTGTAGTCATGCATTTAGGCCAAAATGTATTCAGCCACATGTCTTGGGTAAAAAAAAAAAAAAAATCAATAAGCATATATTTATTGGTTTGCGCAAAAGTTATAGCGTCTACAAACTATGGTACATTTGCTGGAATTTACACAGCTTTTAGTTTATGACTGCCTAGCTCATTTCTTGAGGTGCTAAAATTGTAAGGGCAGTAACCCCCCCCCTCCCCCAAATAACCCCTTTTTGAAAAGTAGACACCCCAAGGAATTTGCTGAGAGGCATGTTGAGCCCATTGAATAATTCATTTTTTGTCAAAATTGATTGAAAAATGACAAAACATTTTTTATCCTTTATTTTTATTTTTTTAACACACTCAATGATAATGTCACTAAATGATATATTGCTTATGCATGCCATGGGTATATGGAAAATTACACCCCGAAATACATTCTGCTGCTTCTGCTGAGTATGGGGATACCACATGCGTGAGACTTTTAGGCAGCCTAGCCGCATACAGGACCCCAAAATCCAATCACGGCCTTCAGGCTTCCTAAGGGTGTAAATTGTTGATTTCACTCCTCACTACCTATCACAGTTTCGGAGGCCATGAAATGCCAAGATAGCACAAACCCCCTCCCCCAAATGACCCCTTTTCGTAAAGTAGACACCACAAGCTATTTGCTGAGAGGCATGTTAAGTATCTTGCTTTTTGTCACAGTTTTGAAAATTGAAAAAAAATATTATTTTTCTTTCTTAATTATACAAAACAAACAGTGCTGCAAAATACTCACTATGCCTCTTAGCAAATACCTTGGGATGTCTTTGGGGGGGGGGGGGGGGTTGTGCTATCTTGGCATTTCATGGCCTCCGAAACTGTGATAGGAGTGATAAACAATTTAGGCCCTTAGAAAGCCTGAAGGCGGTGATTGGTTTTCGGGGGGTGCGTGGCTAGGCTCCCAAAAAGTCTCACACATGTGGTTTCGCTGTACTCATAAGAAGCAGCAGAATGTATTTTTGGGTGTAATTTCGCATATACCCAATGTGTGAGCAATATATCATTTAGTAACAACTTTGTGTAAAAAAAAAAACGTGGCAAAATATAAAATATTCCATATCTCTCAGAAAATAGCTTGGGGTGTCTACTTTCCACACATCCCCCACTCGTCTACCTAAAGATCAACTACTTTGACACTTTTTGTTTACATGAAAAAAATATTTTTTTTGCTAGAAAATTACTTTTAACCACCAAATATTATATATTTTTTTAAAGCAGAGGCCCTACAGTTTGAAATGCTGGATGTTGCAATTTTTTTACACACAGTATTTGTGCAGCGGTTTTCCAAATGCAGTTTTTTGGGAAAAAAACTTTTTTGATATTTAACCACTTGCCGACCGATTCATGACCACCCCCTCGCTATCGCTCCTGACAAATGGGCTTCTTCCTCTGCCTGTGAACTGTAAACACAGGTCAGAGGAAGTGATGTCATCTCTCCTCGCGCTTCCTTTTTTGTTCGAGAGCCGTGGAGAGAGGACGTGAAAAGTGAGTTGCACCAACAGACCACTGACACCAGTACACATAAGCACACAAATTACCCCCCGAACACCCTCTGCACCCCCAGTCACAGTGTCACCGATTGCAGTGTTTATTTTTTTACTGATCACTGCATTTTGTGTCATTTTTGATTGTAAAAAGTGTTAGGGCAGTTAGTGGTAGGCCCCTTAAGGTCTAGGGTACCCCTCTAACCCCCCCTAATAAAGGTTTAACCGCCTTGATAGCCCCCCCCAGTTAACCCTTTCACCCCCTGTCACCAGTGTCACTAAGCGATCTTTTTTCTGATCGCCGTGTTAGTTGCACGGGTGACGCTAGGTAGCCAGTTAGTTATTTAGGTTCACTGTCAGCTTTTTATAGCGTCAGGTACCCCCATATACTACCTAATAAAGGTTTTAACCCCCTGATTACCCCTAGTTAACTCTTTCACCCCCTGTCACCAGTGATCACCATATAAGTGTCACGGGTGACGCTAGGTAGTCAGTTAGTTATTTAGGTTCACCGTCAGCTTTTTATAGCATCAGGTACCCCCTTATACTAAATTGAAAACGTCAACGTATGACGAAACGCGGCTGGGAGGACGTGCTGACGTCCCCACGTCACCCTGTTGTGGACGGGAGCTTGTTTTAGTGCCGGCCGGCATCGCTTTTTATCTTACGTCTATATTGTAAGTGTTATTTTATCTAATAAACTCCAGTTATATACAGTATCACACTATTGGCCATTCTTTTCATACAATATGCAATGCTGAGCTCGGGTCAAGTATTCCAGGACGTATCCATGCTGTTCCTGCCGGGATTTTGGTCTGTGTTTGTGTCAGTCTGCTTACTCACATCTGACGTCTGGTAAGCAGGATTTTCACAAGGCTCGCTGGAACTCCATACTCTGTGTCACTCCCTATGGTGTTTAGATTTCAGCTGTGTGAATCTGCATACATTAGTTTGACATCTGGTAAGCAGGTTCTACGAGTGGCTTGCACCCAGAGGAATCTTTTTTCATACCGCTCATTTTGGTGATGGTTATATGCTCACTTGCCTTTAAATATCTGGTAAGCAGATTATTTGGAAGGTTTAATATATATCTTTTCATCCAGGGAAATTTCACTATTTTGCATGTTTGCATGGCATTCACTTAACGATCCTTTGTGTGTTTGAGACACTGGATGTTGTTTATGATTACCTATGATTTTGTCCTGTGGGGTGTTGCACTACTTTTTTTCTTTTGAATTTGTCTTGTTATCAGTATTATGCTATGTTCTTTGTTATATATTTTTGGATAATCCTTGGCGGATCTGTACACACGGTACGAGTGTGACCTTCCTGCTCCATTGGGATCGTTCTCCAAAGGCCCAGGCTGGGTTTTAAGCCACTCGCCCGTTTTTGGCTTACTTCTGGTAAGCGCTTCACCTTATAGATGTGTTCATCAGAATTTTCACCTTACAAGATTTGAATATTGAGGAATTTCACGTCACTCATCTATGATTTATGATTGTTGGACTTTTTTTGTATAGGACTATACACTTTGACATAACTTTATAGCGCGTTTTTTTTGTTTTTATTAACCCCCATATACTACTTAATAAAGGTTTTAACCCCCTGACTGCCCCCTAATTAACCCTTTCACCCCCTGTCACCAGTGATCACCGTATAAGTGTTACGGGTGACGCTGGTTAGTTAGTTTGTTTTTTATAGCATCAGGGCACCCGCCGTTTATTACCCAATAAAGGTTTAACCTCCTGATCACCTGGCGGGTGATATCAGTTAGGTTTTAGGGTCAGTCAGGGTCTGCTTCGCAGCAGGCAGCGTCAGATTAATGCCAGTAGCGCTAACATCCATGCACGCAGCATACACTTCCCTTAGTGGTATAGTATCTGAACGGATCAATATCTGATCTGATCAGATCTATACTAGCGTCCCCAGCAGTTTAGGGTTCCCAAAAACGCAGTGTTAGCGGGATCAGCCCAGATACCTACTAGCACCTGCATTTTGCCCCTCCGCCCAGCCCAGCCCACCCAAGTGCAGTATCGATTGATCACTGTCACTTACAAAACACTAAACACATAACTGCAGCGTTCGCAGTCAGGCCTGATCCCTTTTTTGGTAGCGGTTGATACAGTTGCTGACAGCCTAGGAGCTTTTTTTCCTGTGAGTCTCACTAGTGTACCAGTAAATTTAGAGCCCAAAATGGCAAATCAAAGGTACACTAGTGAAGAGGCCTACATGTTTCTGAGCATGACAGATAGTGAAGAGGAAGTCACTCATCTGTCAGACTCAGAATATGATCCTGTAGACGACAGCTGCTCCATGACAGATAGCTCTGACGTCGGAGTTGTGGTGCAAGAACCACAGGGCTCTCATATGGAGCAGAAAAGTAATAGTGCTGCTCATCCTTCTGGTGAACTAGCAAGCACCAGTGGCCTAGTTCACCCTGGTTGTACATCCAGCACTGCAGTATCACGTGGTGACGTGGCGAGTCCCATAAGTGCAGTTTAAGCTGGTGAGGTGGCAAGCACATGTAGTGTCCCGCTGCCACCAAGAAGACAAAGACAGGCCCGTGGTGCCCATAGTGTCCTTCCTGCAGAATTTGACAATTCTGTTTGGGAGCCCACCACTTCTGCAGCACCCGTACTTCCCCCCCATTCACTGGCCAACCCGGAATTCATGTGGAAACCGTTGATTTTACGTCACTTGATTTTAATTCGCTGTTTTTCACGGAAGATCTCTATAGATCTATTGTGGAACAAAGTAATTTGTATGTTGGTCAATTCATTGCCACTAATCCCCAGTTGTCCCTTTCCAGACATTGGAAATCAATTACGGTTTTCAAATTTATGATCGTCCTGGGCCTATCTCTCGACATGGGCATAGTTAAAATGAGTATGTTGCAGTCATATTGCTCCACTGACCCAATTTACCATATGCCCCTGTTCTCTGCCTCCATGGCCAGGGCACGATACAAGCAGATCTTGCGGTTCATGTACTTCAACGACAATGAACTCTGTCACCCTCGTGGAGACCCTGGATATGATTGGCTCTACAAAATTCGACCCCTCGTAAACCACTTCAACTAACGTTTTGCAGCCTTGTTTACTCTCGATCAAGTTGTCTGCCTTGATGAGTCCCTGATTAAATTTTCTGGCCGCTTGTCTTTCAAACAGTGTCTTCCCAGCAAGCGTGCCAGATATGGGGTTAAGATGTATAAGCTCTGTGACAGGGCAACAGGCTATACATATAGTTTTAAGGTTTACAAGGGAAGAGATGGAGAACTGCCCAGAGTACATAGGGAGCGCTGGCAAGATTGTGTGGGACTTGGTGTCACCCTTTTTCTGAAAGGAGTACCATTTGTACGTGGACAATTATTACACGAGCCACTTTTTAGTCACTTGTTTGATCATCAGATTGGCGCATGTGGCACCGTGCGACCCAATTGTCGAGGCTTACCCAAGAAGCTTGTAGATTCCTGTCTTAGGCTGGGGGAGAGAGCCTGCTTCAAGTGTCATAATTTACTCGCTGTGAAGTGGAGGGATAATAAGAATATTTTCGTTCTGTCCTCCCTTCACGCAGACACGACGGCCCAAATTCCTACGGCGACTGGTGTTGTGGAGAAACCCTTCTGTATCCACGAATATAACCAAAATAATTGCCCGTAAGGCCAGACGCTGGTACAAAAAAGTGTCTGTATACTTATTTCAATTGGCTTTGCTGGACGTTCATGTGCTATACAGAGCTTCAGGACGGACTGGATCCTTCCTCAAATTCCAGGAAGAGATCGTCAGAGCCTTTCTTTCTGTTTCCAGACGGTGCTTCACCCCCCCCCCCCATCCCGATCCAAATGCAGTAAGCTGGCTGCATGAGAGGCATTTTCTGTATGTCCTTCCTAGTACCCCTACCCAACGAGCCCCCCAAAGAAAATGTATCTGGAGAAAGCGCGGATATAGGCGTGACACCCGCTATTTTTGTTCCTCCTGTCCCGACAATCCTGGTCTTTGCATTGGTGAATGTTTTGAACGCTACCATACACTAGTGGAGTTTGAGCGTAGGGTACAGCACTGCACAGACTACAAATAAAAGTGTAAAAAAAATATATATAAGAAAAAACAAAAATAGTTGCCGTTTTATTGTTCTTTCTCTCTCTCTATTGTTCTGCTCTTTTTTACTGTATTCTATTCTGCAATGTATTATTATTAACCATTTTTTGGTTTTCAGGTATGCCATTCAGCTGCAGCGCAGATTTATTTATCTTGACAGCAACAACGATACAGCACTCCAGCACTGTAGGAGGTGATTTCACCACCACAGTTAAAAAAAAAATAGCATATATGCCGAAGCATGGGGGCAGCAGGGGTGGAGGAGCGATTTGCTCCTAACTTTTGGGGTGGATGCCCCCCATGCTTTGGCATATATATATATATTGTAGGCACAGGTTACATTAAAAAAGTTTTTTTTTTTACTATGCTTTTTTTGTATTTGCTTTGCAGGTATGGTATGTCTTACTGTTCTACTGTAATGTTACTTTGTTTTATTGTTAACCATCATTTGCTTAGCAGGTACGCCATTCAGCTGCAACACAGATTTACTTATCTTGACAGCAGCAGCGTTTGCTCCCACGATACATAAAGCCGTTGACTCTAGCGCTGTAGGAGGGGATTTCACCACCACAGTTAAAAAACAAAATGGTGCATGTATGCCCATCATTAGAAGTGGGTGGATGAAGGGAGGTATTCTAATGGTGGGCATATCCACCGATCAATCTCTTTTTTTCATTCAGCCCACAGGCTGCATAAAAAAAGAATTACAATATATGCCCAACAAGGACCAGCAATGTACTGGTATGTTGCTGGACTTTGAGTGGTTTACCAGAATGATGCCTGCGGGTTTAGGTATCATCTTGGTATCATTCTTTTCAGCCAGCAGTCGGCTTTCATGTAAAAGCAATCCTAGTGGCTAATTAGCCTCTAGAATGCTTTTACAATGTCCCCCCCACCGTTTGTCCCCTTTTACAATGTCCCCCCCACCCACCACATGGTTTTCTCTGGCTCTTCTGTCCCAACAGGGAACCTGAGAATGCAGCCGGTGGTTCCGCCAGCTGACCATAGAGCTGATCAGAGACCAGAATGGCTCCAATTGTCTCTATGACCTACAAAACCGGAAGCTACGAGCATTTCATGACTTAGATTTCGCCGGATATAAACAGCGACATTGGGAAATTGGAAAAGCATTTTATCACACCAATCTTGGCGTGGTCAGATGCTTTGAGGGCAGAGGAGAGATCTAGGGTCTAATGGACCCCAATTTTTTCAAAAAAGAGTACTTGTCACTACCTATTGCTATCATAGGGGATATTTACATTCCCTGAGATACCAATAAAAATGATAAAAAAAATGAACAGGTAAAAAATAAAATAAAAAAGCATCATATGTAAACCGCAATTGCACCATGTATGTGAGGTATCGCCGTGAAGGTCAAATCGTGGGCAGTGATTTTAGCAGTAGACCTCCTCTGTAAATCTAAAGTGGTAACCTGTGAAGGCTTTAAAAAATGTATGTAGTTTGTCGCTACTGCACGTTTGTGCGCAATTTTAAAGCATGTCGTGTTTGGTATCCATATCCTCAGCCTAAGATCATCTTTTTTATTTCATCAAACATTTGGGCAATATAGTGTGTTTTAGTGCATTAAAATTAAAAAAGTGTGTTTTTTCCAAAAAAAAAAATGCGTTTGAAAAATCGCTGCGCAAATACTGTGAAAAAAAAAATGAAACACCCACCATTTTAACCTGTAGGGCATTTGCTTTAAAAAATATATAATGTTTGGGGGTTTAAAGTAATTTTCTTGCAAAAAAAAAAAAATTTTTCATGTAAACAAAAAGTGTCAGAAAGGGCTTTGTCTTCAAGTGGTTAGAAGAGTGGGTGATGTGTCCTCAAGCTTCTAAATGTTGTGCATAAAATGCCAGGACAGTTCAACCCCCCCCCCCCCCAAATTACCCCATTTTGTAAAGTAAACACCCCAAGCTATTTGCCCAGAGGCATGTCAAGTCCATGGAATATTTTATATTTTGACACAAGTTGCAGGAAAAAGACAATTTTTTCTTTCTTTTTGCACAAAGTTGTCACTAAATGATATATTGCTCAAACATGCCATGGGCATATGTGAAATTACACCCCAAAATACATTCTGTTGCTTCTCCTGAGTACAGGGATACCACAGGTGTGAGACTTTCTGGGAGCCTAGCCGTGTGCAGGACCCCGAAAACCAAGCACCCCCTTCAGGCTTTCTAAGAGTGTAAATAACAGTTTTGGAGGCCATGGAATGCCCAGATGGCACCCCCCCCCCAAATGACCCTATTTTGGAAACTAGACACCCCAAGCTATTTGCTGAGAGGTATGGTGAGTATTTTGCAGATCTCGCTTTTTGTCACAAAGTTTTGAAAATTGAAAAAAGAAAAAAAAATACATTTTTCTTTTCTTTCTTCATTTTCAAAAACAAATGAGAGCTGCAAAATACTCACCATGCCTCTCAGCAAATAGCTTGGGGTGTCTACTTTCCAAAATGGGGTCATTTGGGGGGGTTTTGTGCTATCTTGGCATTTTATGGCCTTCAAAACTGTGATAGATAGTGAGGAGTGAAATCAAAAATTTACGCCCTTAGAAATCCTGAAGGCGGTGATTGGATTTTGGGGCCCCGTACGCGGCTAGGCTCCCAAAAAGTCCCACACATGTGGCATATCCATACTCAGGAGAAGCAGCAGAATGTATTTTGGCATGTAATTCCACATATGCCAATGGCATGTTTGAGCAATATATCATTTAGTGACAACTTTTTGCAAAAAAAAAAAAAGAAAGTTTGTAATTTTCCCGCAACTTGTGGTAAAATATAAAATATTCCATGGACTCAACATGCCCCTCAGCAAATAGCTTGGGGTGTCTACTTTCCAAAATGGGATAATTTGGGGGGTTTTGTGCCATCTTGGCATTTTATGGCCTTCAAAACTGTGATAGGTAGTGAAGAGTTAAATCAAAAACTTACGCTCTTAGAAATCCTGAAGGCGGTGCTTGGTTTTCGGGGCCCCGTACGCGGCAGTGTTAATTTTGGCAGCAAATTTCGATTTAGTTTTAGTCTTATGCTGGCCATACACTATACAGAAAAATGGCCGAACCCATTTTCGAAAAACGAACGTTCGACCGTGACCGCAAACGATCGTGCCATCATGTAATGACCGATAAATTGTTCAGTGGACATGAATAAATAATTTTTTGTTTGTTTTTTTACATATACCTAGTGCAGACAGTTCGGACGGGAAACACATTAACCTTGCAATTTATCGTACGTTCGGCAGAAATTTTCCAAACTTCCCATTCGTTTTTTTTTCCACAAAAACGTCACAAACGATTATCGATTTGTGCCCATTAACTTGCCGAAAAACGAACGAAGTATCTATACGAACGATTTTTCGGCCGATTTTTCGTATAGTGTATGGCCAGCATTAGTCTTAGGACTAAAATGGCATTTTAGTTTTAGTCCCATTTTAGTCTTCTGCAATTGTTTTTGTTTTAGTTGACTAAATCTCCAGTACTTTTTAGTCGACTAAAACTTATTTTAGTCATCTAAAATCTAATCTAATTCAATTGTAATGCATTAGTTAACAATTCTCTACAATTTGCAAACTCATTATATACTGCTGGAGTGAAAAAAATAATATGTTATTTATTATTACATTGGGGTATGAATATACACTACAGACCAGTGTTAATTTTGAAGTCAAATTTCAATTTAGTTTTAGTTCTAGTCTTTTGACTAAAATGCCATTTTAGTTTTAGTCCCATTTTAGTCTTTTGACTAAAATGCCATTTTAGTTTTAGTCATATTTTAGTCATCTCTGCTGTTTTAGTCGACTAAAATAATATTCATTTATTCAACTAAAATGTTTTGGTTGTTTTAGTCGATGAAATTAAGACTGGTACGCGGCTAGGCTCCCAAAAAGTCCCACACATGTGGTTTCCCTGTACTCAGGAGAAGCAGCAAAATGTATTTTGGGGTGCAATTCCACATATAACCACGGCATGTGTGAGCAATATATCATTTAGTGACAACTTTTTGTAAAAAAATAAAAAAAAAATGTTGTCATTATTCACTCACTTGGGACAAAAAATTAAATATTCAACATGCCTCGGCAATTTCCTTGGGGTGTCTACTTTCCAAAATTGGGTCATTTGGGGGGGGGGGGGGGTGTACTGCCCTGCCATTTTAGCACCTCAAGAAATGAGATAGGCAGTCAAACTAAAAGCTGTGTAAATTCCAGAAAATGTACGGTACCCTAGTTTGTAGACGCTATAACTTTTGTGCAAACCAATAAATATACGCTTATTGACACTTTTTTTTACCAAAGACATGTGACTGAATACATTTTGGCCTAAATGTATGACTAAAATTGAGTTTATTGGATTTTTCTTATAACAAAAAGTAGAAAATATTCTTTTTCCAAATTTACGGTCTTTTTCTGTTTATATCGTAAAAAATAAAAATTGCAGAGGCAATCAAATACCATCAAAAGAAAGCTCTATTTGTGGCAAAAAAAGGACGCAAATTTTGTTTGGGTACAACATTGCATGACCGTGCAATTAATTAAAATTAAATATTCAATGGGTTCAAAATGCCTCTAAGCAATTTTCTTGGGGTGTCTACTTCCCAAAATGGGGTCATTGGGGGGGGGGGGGTTTGTACTGCCCTGCCATTTTAGCACCTCAAGAAATGAGATAGGCAGTCAAACTAAAAGCTGTGTAAATTCCAGAAAATGTACCCTAGTTTGTAGACACTATAACTTTTGTGCAAACCAATAAATATACGCTTATTGACATTTTTTTTACCAAAGACATGTGGCTGAATACATTTTGGCTTAAATGTATGACTAAAATTAAGTTTATTGGATTTTTCTTATAACAAAAAGTAGAAAATATCATTTTTTTCCAAATTTATGGTCTTTTTCAGTTTATATCTCTAGATCATATCTCTATTTTACTTTTATCTCTATAGCTCTATTTGTGGGAAAAAAAGGATGCAAATTTGTGTACAATATTACATGACCACGCAATTACCAGTTAAAGCAGCGCAGTGCCAAATTGTAAAAAGTTCTCTGGTCTTTAGGCAGCCAAATGGTCCAGGGCTTAAGTGGTTAATGCACAAAAAAACACTATATTGCCCAAATGTTTGATAAAAGATAATCTTAAGCCGAGTACATAGATACCAAACATAACATGATTTAAAATTGCGCACACCCATGCAACAGTAACAAACTACATACATTTTTAAAAGCCTTTACAGGTTACCATTTTAGATTTACAGAAGAGGTCTACTGCTAGAATTACTGCCTTCGATCTGATGTTCGCGGTGATATCTCATATGCATGGTGCAATTGCTGTTTACATATGACACGAGACCGATGCTTGCGTTCACCTTTGGGCGTAAGCATGAGGGGGGGGGGGGGTGTTGTGCTTTAATTTTTATTATCATTATTATTTATTTTGCATTTTTATTTTATTTTTACACTGTCCCTTCAATTTATTTTTTCATTATTTTTATTATCACAGGGAATGTAAATATACCCTATGAAAGCAATAGGTAGTGACAGGTACTCTTTTTTGAAACATTTTGGGTCTATTAGACTCAAGATCTCTTCTCTGCCCTTAAAGCATCTGACCACACCAAGATCGGTGTGATAATATGTGTTTTCCCAATGGCGTAGTTTATATCCGGCAAAACCAAAGTCATGAAATGTTTGTAGCTTATGGTTTCTTAGGCCATAGAAATGATTGAAGTCATTCTGGTTTCCGATCAGCTCTATGGTCAGCTGGTGGAACCACTGGCTGCATTCTCACATTCCCCGGTGGGACAGGAGAGCCAGAGAAAACCATGAAAGGCAGTGGGAGGGGGACATTCCCTCCCACTGCCTGTAAAAGCAGTCTCGTGGCTAATTAGCTACCAGGTTTGCTTTTACATGAAAGCCGACTGCTGGCTGAAAAAAAACAATACCAAGATAATGCCTAAACCTGCAGGCATCATTCCGGTATAACCAAAGTCCAGCAACATGCCAGTACGTTGCTGGTCCTTGTTGTACTGTTACTGTGATTTATTGTTATCCATTGTTTGCTTTGCAGGTACACTATTCAGCTGCAGCACTTATTTTTTTTTATTTTGATAGCAACAGGGTGTGCTCTCACAATACCTAAATCCGTGACTCCAGCGCTATAGGAGGTGATTTCACCACCGCAGTTAAAAAAAAAAACCATATATGCCGAAGCATGGGTAAGGGGTGAACATAGGGGTGGATAACCCCTATGCTTTAGCATATATTTTTATTCACTGTTCTTGGCAGAGATTTCTTCATTCACATCGATCAATGTGAATGGAGGAATCTGTTAGGTTCCGCCCCTATGTTCACCCCTACTCCATGCTTCGGCATATATGTTCTTTTTGTTTTTTTACTGCGGTGGTGAAATCACCTCCTATAGCGCTGGAGTCACGGAAATAGGTATGCAAAGAAAAAACAATAGATAACAATAAATCACAGTAACAGTACAGTAAAATAGTAGAATTACATAGTTACATAGTAGGTGAGGTTGAAAAAAGACACAAGTCCATCAAGTCCAACCTATGTGTGTGATTATATGTCAGTATTACATTGTATATTCCTGTATGTTGCAGTCGTTCAGATGCTTATCTAATAGTTTCTTGAAATTATCGATGCCCCCCGCTAAGATCACCGCCTGTGGCGATATTGATCTATTCAGACACTTTTCTAGTAATTAGGGTATATAGTGTGTGTGTGTGTTACCAAAAAGGGGTCACTTTGGGGATTGTAACAAAGGGTTAAAATCTGACGCTGTCTGGGATTGACGCTAACGGACGTCACCTGTGACACTAATACAGTAATCAGAAAAAAATAAATCTGTATACTGCATTAATGACACCGACAGAGTGAAAGGGTTAACCTCAGTTAAGGGGTTGAGCAAGGGGTTAAACCTTTATTAGGGAATATATGGGGAGGTACCCTGAACCTGAGACTAACGCCAACGGCCCCTAACGCTGTTTAGCATCACAAGTGACACCAATACAGTGATCAGTAAAAAAAATCTGTACACTGCACTTTGTGACCCTGTGACAGGGGTCAGGGGGTTAAATATGTGCTTATGTGTACCTGGTACGTGTAGTGCTTGTGTACTCATTATCTGATGCTCTCTCCTTGCTCGCTGGAACCAAAGGGGCTTCAGGAGGGGAAATTGCATCACTTCCTGTGCCTGTGTTTTCATTACACAGGAGGTTCTTCCCTTGGTCAAAACCGATCAGCAGGTCCAGGCCATACATCATTGGCCTGGACCCAATGACTGATCTGTTCTGTACGAATTTGATCGTCACGGGGACAGTGGGTGCATGCGAAAGCCCCCTAGCCGCGGGCACGAATCACGTACATGCATGTGATTTCGCGCAGACGTGGGGCAGTCCGGAAATGGTTAAAGTCCTCGAATACTAGGAGGCTACCCTTTTGAGCTTTTTTTTTAATGGGTCTATATAGTTTTTGCTGGAATTTAAGCTGACCTGCATTAGGTGCATATAGATTCACCACAGTAAAAGTAGCATTGTTCAGGTCACAGGTCAGTATTATAAATCTACCCTGCGGGTCTAAAGTTTCATGAAGTTTAAAAGATAGAGTTTTTGAACTCTCTTTTTTTTCCTCTGCGTTGGCAAAAAAAAGTATGCAGATAATCTTTATGCGTACACTTGGGTGCTTTATGGCTGTGAAAGTGAGTCTCTTGTACACAAGACATCTGCTTTTAGCTGCTTAGCTTCTAAACACATTTATCTTCTCTTTTATAGACTATTTATACCATGTACATTCAAGGAGACAAATGTGACAAAGATCATTGATGATAGTGGTGGCATAAAAAGGGTCTGCAGAGTAATGTATTACCTAGTAGACGATCACTAGATAACTGCAGAAATTGGAGACTCTGGACCAGAAAGCCCTCCTCTAAGAAGATCTGGCTACTGTGGTATGTTGTACCCAAAATGGAATATTGATATTGTTATCAACATTCCATTTCAGGTACAACATATCTCACGCTGTTCTTATTACTTATTTCTGTTACTTGTTATTGACTTTTTTTTTTCCTTTTTTCTGTGCACCTTGAAAAAATAAAAAAAAAAAAGTCAAGAACAAGTAACAGAAATAAGCAATAAGAGCAGCGTGAGTACTCTCATTGAGCAGCATTTGCTGCACTCAACAGCTGGGGGATTTGGCATCCAACCACAGTCCTCGCGTAACTTGAAAAGAACGGAGAAGAGTTACAGCAGGAATTCAATACTTTACAGTAAGTTATTCAGCCCGGCACATTTTCCATCCCGGGGACAGGGGCCCACTGGGCGAATTTGATTAGGGGGAGTGCCCCAAGGGCGAAAGGAGGCCCCAGGACCTCATTAAGCGAAGTCCCTCATCCAGGGAGGTCACAGCTCATCTTTAGTGATGAGTAGCTTTGCTGGATCTGTATAGAGGGTAACATCTACATAAGGATCAGGCAAGGGACAGTTTCACCTGACAAAATGCATGAGAACATGAAAAAAAAAATTTTTTGCAATAACATCTCTGGGGACATGATCTGGCAGGTGGGCCCTACCTACAACTAGTTCTCTCTGGAACTATAGGGACGCAAAGTAGAAATCAATTGGTGAGGCAAAGTGCCTGCCGTGGGGAAAAAAAAAAGTCAGTCAGTTAACACGGAACGTCCCCAATTTTTTTTTTACTTGTTTCCCCATGGCTTATTTGGGTATAGAGAAGCAATATGATGCTGTGGTGAACCCGTGTAGGTCAGTCGCAGTCGCTGTGTGCGAGGCACCGCTGGAGCAAGCTTAAACAGCGGTCATCTTCTCGAATGCTGGCTTCGCCTGCTCAGGTTTTTTTTTAAATTTTAATGCATTCTATGCTCCACAGAGCAGCCCCCCTAATACTTACCTGAGCCCCCGCTCTATCCGGCGATGTCCACGAGTACTTCGGACATCCATGACTCTCCCCTCTGGGAACACAGCAGCGGCACTATTGGCTCCCGCTGCTATCAAACTCATTTAGCCAATCAGGAGAGAGAGGGAGTGGGGCGTGGCTCCAGGTCTGAATGGATAATGCTAATAAAGAGGTAAAATGATTCAAACCGTAGAAATATGGCAACTCACAAAGTCAGTGCAGTCCCTGCAGCATATGTATTAATGTGTTTGTAAAGTCTTGTGTTTTTTTTTTTTCTATTAACCACTTGCCGACCGCTGTCAGCATGTATACGTCAGCAGAATGGCATGGCTGGGCAAAGTAACGTATGGGTACGTTACTTTGAATTTCCCGCCGTGCATGCGCGCCTCCTGCGTGCTCCGTGACCATGCCCGTGGACTCGTTTGCCGCTGGGATTCCTGCGATCGTGTCACGGAGCTAAGGAACGGGGAGATGCCGATGTAAACAGCATCTCCCCGTTCTGCCTAGTGACAGGACACCGATCGCCTGCTCCCTGTCATCGGGAGCAGCGATCAGTGTCATATCACTGCTAGCCCATCCCCCCCCACAGTTAGTAATCACTTAACCCCTCAACGGCCCCATAGTGGCTAACCCCTTCACTGCCAGTGACATTTTTACAGTAATCAATGCAATTTTATAGCATTGATCGCTGTATTAATGCCAATGGTCCCAAAAATGTGTCAAAATTGTCCGATGTGTCCGCCATAATGTCGCAGTCACAATAAAAATTGCTGATCGCCTCCATTACTAGTTAAAAAAAAAAAAATAATAAAAATGCCATAAAACTATCCCCTATTTTGTAAATGCTATAACTTTTGTGCAAACCAATCAAAAAACGCTTATTGCGATTTTTTTTACCAAAAATATAAAGAAGAATACGTATCGGCCTAAACTGAGGAAAAAAATGTTTTTTTTTATATATTTTTGGGGGATATTTGTTATAGCAAAAAATAATGCGTTTTTTTCAAAATTGTCGCTCTACTTTTGTTTATAGTGCAAAAAATAAAAACCGCAGGGGTGATCAAATACCACCAAAAGAAAGCTCTATTTGTGGGAAAAAAAGGACATCAATTTTGTTTGGGAGCCACGTCGCAGGAACGCTCAATTGTCAAAGTGACGCAGTGCCGAATCGCAAAAAAGTGCTCTGGTCAGGAAGGGGGTAAATCCTTCCGGGGCTGAAGTGGTTAAAAGATCTAAACATGTTATACTTACCTTCTCTGTGCAGTGGTTTTGCACAGGGCAGCCCCGGATCCTCCTCTTCTCGGGTCCCTGGCGGGAGCTACTGGAGGATCCGAGCTGCCCTGTGCAAAACCACTGCACAGAGCAGGTAAGTATAACTTTTTTTCTATTAAATAACGAATATAAAAAAACCCCCAAAACTACAATCACTTTAATACATATGCCGCAGGGACTGTACTGACTTCATGAGTTGGCATATTTCTACAGTTTAAATCATTTTACCTCTTTCTTAGGAATAGAAAACCTGACAGGGGTTCTAATTCTCCACTGTATCCATTCTACTGGATATTGCATGTGGTATTTTAGAAGTGTTTTTTTGTGAATGCCACATTTCCTAATGCAATAGATACCGCTTTGTGAATGGAGCCCAATGTTTTTTAACATAAAAAAGGGCAAGAGGGGAGTTGCACCAACATGATGTAGCAATCCTTTTTAATGTGTCAATAATAAAAGTAATTCACTCACAAAGCAGGATGTCACTGGTAGCTGTCATTAGCTTAAAAAACAGCAAGTAAGGAATCCTGGAGCCAGCGCGAAAACACAGGCCCCCTGGGTGCCAGATGTTGGAGCTCGTCCCTTCTGTAGCTTGCTGTGGTCCACCACATGCTGTTTGGTGATTCCCTGTGCACAACATTGAAGCACACTTGCTAGGTTGCATTTCGGCGAAGCTTCTCCCCTTTCCTGATAACAGTATGGACTAAGCAGCATTTAAAGTGTCGTTAAGGCAAAACTTTATTGGTTTTCATTTTGGAGGGAGTAAGGGAGGGTTAAAACTAACCAGTCATGTTTTTTTGGCCATCTGTGTTCTATAGAAGATTTCCCTTCACTTCCTGTCCCGTAGGTGGAAATCCCTACAAAGTAAGGGAATCATGGCGTGTCGCCAGAACTAGTGTCCCTGCTGGAAGATTTCCCATCTATTACCGTTCTGGTGTCAACCCAAAATTTGGGACTTTCTTCTACTTTCATGTACTTTTGATGGTAACAGTAAACAGGACAAATTGAGAGGGTGAATCTCCCGAATGGAGACACAGAAAGCAATAAAAACCTGACAAGTTCTAATTCCTTTTCACTCTATCCAAAAAAAAAAAAAAAAAGGTTTTACCTTTAAAGCAGAGTTCCACACAAAAATGGAACTTCCGCTTTTCAGAACCCTCCCCCCCTCCGGTGTCACATTTGGCACCTTTCAGGGGGGAGGGGGGTGCAGATACCTGTCTAAGACAGGTATTTGCACCCACTTCCGGCATAGACTCCCATGGGAGTCTACGCCTGTTCCCCTCCCCACCGCGCTGTCTCCTGGGAACACACAGCTCCCAGGAGAGAGCCGGGACCACTTGGGACGCGCAGCACGTCTCGCGCATGCGCAGTAGGGAACCGGGAAGTGAAGCCGCAATGCTTCACTTCCTGATTCCCTCACCTAGGATGGCGGCGGCAGCTGCCTGAGAACCGAGCAGGTTCTCGGTGTCCCCTGCCGACATCGCTGGACCCTGGGACAGGTAAGTGGCCATGTATTAAAAGTCAGCAGCTGCAGTATTTGTAGCTGCTGGCTTTTAATATTTTTTTTTTTTTTTGGCGGTGTGGGTGAACCCCCGCTTTAAGTACATTTCCAATAACTATTGGTGATTCCTAATTGGTGGTTACAGTTTATCAATTAAGTGGGAATTTTAGAACCCTTTTAAGCCTCTTGTTTGTAAAAGACAGTTGATTGAATAACCTGAAGTAATATAGCCAAGCTAAGAGCGATTTCTCTGTAACTGAGAATAGGCCCATTATCTTAGAACACTAACAAAAAACTGAAAACTCACAGAGTAGGGTAGAGCTATAGAGGGTATGCACAGGTCCATGTTCTAAAAATCTTTGCCAGTTAGCCAATTAGGAGACCTGAAGGTAACAGCCCAGGGTCTATGAATATCATGTCTGTGTTGTGTACTGTATGATTAAAATAATAATGCTATAACAGCTTTGACATGTCATTATGGGATATTACTATCAGGTCAAACCTTCCATTTGCTACAAAAGAAAAAAAAAAAATATTCAGGCGGTTTCTGTTGAACAATAAAATAAATTTTGTGTGTGCATTCCCACCCAAAGTCTTTTTTTTTCTAGCTAGATGCCATATGTATGCAAAATTGTATGACTATTACGTATGTAAATTTTTCATGGCAACAAATTCATGCCCTTAGACCAGGGATAGGCAACCTCGGCCCTCCAGCTGTGGTGAAACTTCATATCCCATGAGACATTGCAAGACCCTGACAATCACAGGCATGATGGGATTTGAAGTTTCACCACAGCTGGACTGCCGAGGTTGCCTACCCCTGCCTTAGACAGTGTAAAAAAGCACTGGTATGGAAATTGGGCTGTAAGAGCAATCTTTATTCACTCACCCTATGGGGTTAAGGGAAAAAGTTAACATATATGTGTATGCTACCATCAAGAGCTGTCATAAAAGAAAAAATATGGTCTCATAAATTTCTGGTGGTATAACAAGACCTTTGTGATAATGAAAGCAGGTGTATGCAACACAAAACTTTTCTTTTGTCAAAATTTTAATGGTAAAACATATTTTAGGGCCTTTGATTTGCTCACCATAATCACACTCCAAAATGTAATTTGAATTTATACATTTTTTTTTAAATTAGCATTACAGTAAATCAGTTTGTTAAAATTATGTTTAAAAGGAATCAATTACATAACATATAGTAGAAAAGACCCATCATACAAACAACAGAATCAACTTTCACAGTAAAATTCAGAAAATGAACATGAGCTTTAATAAATGTACAGTATTTTCATGTTGCGCTTACATGAAACATTGTTATGTAAACTTTCTTTATACTTTATTATTATTACTTATCCTTCATATATCAGAGCAGAGGTTCTCAGCAAATATGTTTCTTTACCCTAGAGGTATTTGTGACAGGGAATGGTTAGAAGTGTATGTTATGTATATTTTGTCACATTTGTTGTTGTTTTTTTTTAGTTATTAATAAAAGGAAACCTCAGAAATACTGAGTTGACCTTTTGAAAATCCCTAGCTAAATTTCTGGCCTGCATGCTTTCCCCATCTGCACACTTATGCCAAGTCAGTGATTCAAAATACTGAAAAAAGATGGTCAACCTTCTAGGACAGTGATGGAGAACCTTGGCACCCCAGATGTTTTGGAACTACATTTCCCATGATGCTTATTGCACTCTGCAGTGTAGTTGAGCATCATGGGAAATGTAGTTCCAAAACATCTGGGGTGCCAAGGTTCGCCATCACTGTTCTAGGATTTCGATTAACTATGGGTATAGGATTCTGTACAGTGCTGTGAAAAAGTATTTGCCACTTCCTGACTTTTTTTTTTTTTGTAGATTCAGATCATCAAACAAAATTTAATATATACAAAGATAACCGAGTAAATAGTTTTTAAATGAAGATTTCATTTAAGGGGGGAAAAAAAGCTTGTTTTTTTTGAGTCATTCAGAGGTGGACTTGCTGGTGTGTTTTAGATCATTATCCTGCTGCATAACTCAAGTCCACTCACAAACATATGCACACAATGTACATCACATTAAAGGAATTATAATTACAATCCAATTTTTCTTTGCATGAGTTAATGTCTGCATTTGGAGAGATATAAGAAGAGGGAGAACAGTGCTTGGAACCAGGGTTGCCAACCTCCCGCAACTTTTTTTCCTAATAGAACATGAAACATCTACTGACAACGCACCTTTTTTTTTACTTTCTTACTTTTACATTAGAAACTAAAACAATCAGTATTTAAAAACAGTATAAACACAACCTGTAAGCATTGATAATACCTATAACAGGTAATTGCCCTGGTTTTCATTTAAAAATATATTACGCCCTCTCAGCAATGTGCAAAACACTGTAGCCATTATTCAGCTGTTGTGAAGGGGTCATGAAGGGGTGAAACAGAACCACTCCCTGGCCACCTACCTCTAAATGAACATAGCAGCTGCTTGGGTGAGTACACATTGCCATGACCTCGATGCTTTGCTTTATAGTGGGACGATTTTAACTCAACATGTCAAGTTTCACAGGCAGCATCGCCTCTCAAACTAGTCTGTTACCTCAATGGGCCAGCCACAAGCCAAATGCTTGATTTGTGATTATGACAGTATTGCAATGCAAAATTCCCATTCAGAAGGCAGAAGTATCACCCCCTACACTAACAGTGGGAGGGTCTTAAAAGGGCATCAACTACCAGGAGTGTGCATTAAGTAGAGTGCAGGGTTCAGGGGTGTGCTGTGTACAGAGCGCAGGGTTTAGGGATGCTGCAGTTCCCCTTTTCCCTCTAAATCGCTCCCTCCTCCAGTGCAGGTGTCTACTCCCACCCCCAACTCCCTCTCCTTGACAGTAGCTGATAGATAACTGTGGCTGCAGACAAGCAGGATAGGTTACTCAGGAGGAGAGTGTAGTGTAGCTGCGGGGCCATGGGCACAGGCTTCAGGAGCTGTTGCCACCAGACAAGCATTGGGTTCTAACTACCTATCTATGCAGAGAGGCCGCAGTTGGAGCACAGATAAAATCACTCCAAACTCTGATCTAGAGAAGCAGCACCGGCAAATGCGGCTGCCGGCTCCGACCTGCTTCTATTTAACAATAGTCCCAACTGGCTCTAAACACTGTCTGGATAAGTGGCTGCTGGTGCTGCATCAAGCTGTCAAGGGGTTCTTTCTTACACGTGTCAAGCCAACATTAACCTGCCTGGAAAAAAAAGGGTTGGTTTTTACTGACATAGTTTTGAACTAAATGTCCATAACAAAAGTCCGTCAGCTGTAAAAAGTAACTGATGCAGTATACTGTATATATACAAACACACACAGTATTTTATATATTATTTATATATATATTACACACACGCAATCTGACTCTTGGTCAGACCTGGTGTCAAAAATTGCTGATCTTATTTCTCTGCAGGTGAGTTTTATTATTTCTAAACCAACCATTTGGCCAACCAAAGGAGAGGTAAAAAAAATATATATATATATTCTTGAGCTATGGTAGAGAACTCCAGAAACCATTTAATATTTTGGAACTCTCCAACATCTGAAAAAATAAATAGAGTCCAACACGCTTCTATTATAATCGTAACATACTAATACGGTCCATGGTCATTATTTTGACATTGATGCTCAAAGCTCTGCACCTCAAAATGTCCAAAAAGGACATACAGCATTTCTGTCATGACAGGTTCCCTCTACTTCTTACTCTGTCCATATACTATTAATTATGGAATGATGATATTCAGTATTAAAAATTTATAAAACTACTGCAGTGCAAGTTAGACCCACTAACCACAGAAAGTGAATATTTAGAAACTTATACTAAATATAGTATGAAATATGAAGGCCTCCAATGATCACCTTAAAAAACAAAACAAAAAAAACAAACAAAAAAACGAAGAAGTATCCCATTACCTGACAGTACGTTATGAGCAGCAAGCATGCATATTAGAAAGTCAAAGCACAGCACGTATGCCAGCAACTGACATTGTCACAAAAAGTCAGCAATGTCACCCCCCACATTCTCTCATTACAGGTTTCATTTAGCAGAACCAAATAAATTCTGACACAGAAAATTGCAGAAAATGTACAATGAACATGACAACAACTATAGGTCATTTGCAGCAGCTTTAACAAATGTGATTATTTTGCATGTAAATAATTACATAAAAGTTACTTGTGAATCATCAGTTTTTGAAACAAAATGTAAACATGCTTTGTTTTAGTAAAAAAATAAACAGGGGCTCAATATAGTCCTTCCACCTACAGAGATCAAGATCTACAATTCTGGTTAAAAGGTAAAACATGGTTTTAAAACAGAAATCAATAATACAGCAATTTCCCTTAAGTTGCAAATCTTTTCATATATACTATATGAGAAATAAATGCTTTATTTTCACTGCACACCATCACCTTTAAAATATAAACTTATCTTTCTTACCATAGTTCATGTTACACCCATATTTATGTAACATGAAACATGGTCACAGTCTGCCACCCCTACTAAAAAAAACATGAGGGGATGCTATAGGGAAAAGAACCGGAAATGCTACAGGGAAAAGAACCCCTGGATGTAGGGACATCCAGGGGTTCTTTTCCCTGTAGCATCTCCTTATGTTTTTTTATTTGGCACAGCTGTGCATGGCTCTGCCCACACAGTCGCACCACTCATTCACAGGGATCTGTAAATGGAAAAAAAAAAAAACACAGCGGCAGAGGGAAGTCTTGTAATCCATTGATACTTCCTCCAGCCCCATAACTGGAGGTCCGTAGCTTGGTACAAAACCTGTGGATGGAGAAATAGTCTGCAGGAGCCAGGGCTTTTTGCCCGCAATCAACTGATTGCATTTGCAATGCTTTGCAGGTGCTCCAATGCAAAAAAAGGGAAAATAGATGCACATTTTTTTTTAAATAACTATAGGTGCATGTATTATTTTTATCATCAGAAAGGTGGACTATGCATCTAAAATTTCATCTATAATTGCATTCGAATTCTGGAAGTATTCCACCATCCGTTACTCTAAAAAGGCACAGTTCAAAAGAAAAGTACTGAGATTTTCAACAATTGTGAACATCCAATTATAGCACATATTACATAAATCCGAGACAAAAAGTGCAGGGTGACATCAAAATAGCTGCCAAATGCTCCTTTCTGTTGAAGCTACATCACTCCACAACACTTTCAACTTCTTTCTTGGAAAAACCATTTCTGTAGATCGATATCCAAACAGGGCCTTAATACAGGCTCAGGATTTCCTGTTTGAGAGTTTCTTTCAGCTTGAATGCACTTTTGGGTTTGTTGATGTAGCAAGGTACCATCCTGTAAAGAAGCAAAACAAATATTGAATGTATTTAAAGAAATGGGTGACCTAGGTAATTTACAGACACCTTCATGAAAAAAATAAAAATACATATATATATATATATATATATATATATATATATATATATATCACACACTGCTCTTACACAATGCTCAACATAAATGAGTACAGCCCTTTTGAGAAGTAAGATTTTCATCAATATCTCAATGAACACAAGAACAATTTCCAAAATTTTGACAAAACTGAGTTTTATAGAACAATTTGTTTAGCTCATTACATGAAAATAAGGTTAATAAAATAACTTTGATTACAAAATCTTCAGTTTTACTCAAATTAGTTGATTCAAAAGGGAATACACCCCACAACAAAAACTACTATGTCTAGTAAAATACTATGACCTCCATGATTAGCAAGGACAGCACCAAGTCTTCTAGGCAGGGAATGAACAAGTTGGCGACATATTGCAACATCTATTTTGTTTATATTCTTCAAGAACAACATCTTTCAGAGCCTAGAAGCTGGATGGAGAGTGAAGCTTAAAGGGGTTGTAAAGGTAAAAATTTTTTCACCTTAATGCATTCTATGCATTAAGGTGAAAAAACTTTTGACAGTACCGCCGCCCCCAGGCCCCCCGTTTTACTTACCTGACGCCTCGAATCTTCGCTGCACGTCCTCATCATCTTCATTGCAGCTCAGCCTGGTCGCTGATTGGCTGCAGTGGATGGATTGAAAGCAGCGCAGCCATTAGCTCGCGCTGCTGTCAATCACATCCGATGACGCGGCGCGCCGGGGGGCGGGGCCGAGTGATACAGCGAGCGGCTATAGCCGCCGGCTGTATCACGGGAGCGCGCCCGCAAGCACTCACCACCGTGCGAGGGAGCTCGCATTAAGGTGGTAAATGCTTGCGGGGAGGAGCTGAAACAGCCGCCGAGGGACCCCAGAAGACCAGGTTCGGGGCCACTCTGTGCAGAACGAGCTGCACAGTGAAGGTAAGTATAACATGTTTGTTATTTAAAAAAAAAAAAAAAAAATAACTTTACAACCCCTTTAACCCTTCAGAATTCCCTATAGGTGTTCGATTGGGTTCAGATAAGGAGACATACTTGGCCACTGAATCACTTTCACGCTGTTCTTCAAAAATGCAGCAGTGGCCTTAGATGCGTGTTTTGGAGAATCGTCATGTTGGTAAAGTGCACAACTACCAAGGGCACGGAGTGATGGTAGCATCTTCTCTTTCAATATAGAGCAGTACATCTGTGAATTCATGATACCAGCAATGAAATGCAGCTGCTCGAGAGCAGCAGCACTCATGCAACCCCACAGAAGGGCACTGCCACCACCATGTTTCACTGTAGGCACCATGCATTTTTCTTTGTACTCCTCACCTTTGCAATGCCATACAGTTTACAGAGTCCCAGTAGTCGTCTTCTTTTTCAGCATGGGCCCTGGCAATTTCTAGGTGGGCTTTTTTGTGCATGGGTTTTAAGGAGAGGCTTCCTTCGTGGACGACACCCATGACTGTCATTGCTCTGCAGTGTACACCAAATTGTGTCAAGGGAGACAATCACCCCAGTTTGGCTTTGTACTTCTTAAGCTAACTGCAGTGAACTTGCATGGCAATTTTCTTCAACCCTTCTCATCAGAAGACGCTTTTGTTAAGGTGTTAACTTCCGTGGACAGCCTGGACTTCTCTGTGTGATGGTTGCAGTTCCAACTTTGGTAAATTTTGGAACACTTTTGCTACAGTATTCTAATCAATAAGTAAAGCTTAGTTGATCTTCTTGTAGCCTTCACCTTTCTTGTGTAAAGAATTTTTTTTTTTTTCTCAGGCCTTGTGACACTTACTTCTCTTCCATGTGGTGCCATTGCTGACAGCATGAAGTGAGAAGGGGTTTTCTTTGTTAAGTAACACTTTTATAATCAACTGTTGGACACCTGTTTAACCACTTGCTTACTGGGCACTTAAACCCCCCTCCTATCCAGACCAATTTTCAGCTTTCAGCGCTGACGCATTTTGGATGACAATTGCGTGGTCATACAACACTGTACCCAAATGAATTTTTTTTTCATTTTTTTTCCCACAAATAGAGCTTTCTTTTGGTGGTATTTGATCACCTTTGCAGTTTTTATTTTTTGTTAACAAAAAAAGTAAAAAGACCGAATTTAAAAAAAAAAAATTTTTTTTATATTTTGTTATAAAATTTTAAAAAAGGTTATTTTTCTCCTTCATTGATGTACGCTGATAAGGCGGCACTGATGGGTGGCAGTGGTGGGCACTGATCTGTTACACTGATAGGCAGCACTGCTAGGTGGCACCGATTGGCACCACTGGTGGGCATTGATAGGTGGCACTTGTGGGCATTGATAGGTGGCACCTGTAGGCATTGATAGGTGGCACTGGTAGGCACTGTCAGGTGGCACTGGCAGGGGATACTGGTGGCACATATTAGGCATTATTGCCTCTTCCTCTTCGGGACTGATGTCCCTTGCTGATGAGCCAGTGATCGGCTTTTTTTTCTCCTTGCGCTGTCAGCGTGAGGAGAAAAAAAAAAAGATCACAGAACTTTTGTTTTGATCTCAGTGACTCGGTGATCACAGCGCAGATCACAGCGCAGATCACAGCGCAGAGCGCAGGCAAAGGGGAGGCCGTCATATGACGGCCTCCCAGGAATTTAGGTCCGCGCTGTAGCTGTCATTCGGCTATAGCGCGGATGTCAACTGGTTAATGAATAATTAGACTAACCTATAGTGGAATTCTTGTTAATTAGAATTTGGATGTCTAAAATTTAGCTTTGCTCTTAAGACTTTCATTGGGGTGTATTCATTTTTGCAACATGGTCTTGAATTTGTTAGGAAAAATACTTTGTGTGTGCAAATTAAACAAATCACGGTTGCAATCAATGGCCTGCATTTGTGGGAGTATTTTGTAGTATAGTGTCCCATAGAAAACAATGAACAACAAATAGGACAAAACAACATAAAAAGTCAATTTGCATAACTATTCACCCCCCTACAGTCAATACTTTGCAGAGCCACCTTTTGCGGCTATCACAGCTCCAAGTCGCTTTGGATAAGTCTCCATGAGCTTGCCACATTTTACCACTGGGATTTTTGCCCATTCCTTCTTGCAAAACTGCTCCAGCTCCTTCAAGTTGGATGCTTTGCGCTTTGTGAACAGCAATCTTTAAGTCTGACCACAGATTTTCTATTGGATTGAGGTCTGGGCTTTGACTAGGCCATTCCAACACATTTACAGGTTTCCCCTTAAAACACTCAAGTGTTGCTTTAGCAGTGTGTTTGGGGTTATTGTCCTGCTGGAAGGTAGACCTCTGTCCTAGCCTCAAATCACAAACAGAGTGGTACCAGTTTTGCTCAAGAATATCCCTGTATTCCATAAATCTTTCCCTCAACCCCGACCAGTTTCCCAGTCCCGACTGCTGAAAAACATCCCAACAGCATGATGCTGCCACCACCATGTTTCACTGTGGAGATGGTGTTCTTTGCGTGATGTGATGTATTGGGTATTGCGCCAGACATAGTGTTTTCTTTGATGGCCAAAAAGTTCAATTTAAGTCTCATCGGACCAGAGCACCTTCCTCCATACATTTTCGGAGTCTCCCATGTACCTTTTTGCAAACTCAAAATGTGCTATTTTGTTTTTTCCTGAAAGTAATGGATTTCTTCTGGCCACTCTGCCATAAAGCCCAAATGGAGCGTACGGCTTTATTGTAGTCCTATGTACAGATACTCCAGTCTCTGCTGTGGAACTCTGCAGCTCCTCCAGGGTTACCTTAGGTCTCTGTGCTGCCTCTCTGATTAATGCCCTCCTTGCCTAGTCTGAGTTTTGGTGTGCGGCCATCTCTTGGAAGGTTTGCTGTTGTGCCATGTTCTTTCTATTTGGTTATGATATATTTGATGGTGCTCCTAGGAATCATCAAAGATTTGGATATTTTTTTATAACCTAACCCTGACTTGTACTTAACAACATTGTTCCTTACTTGTTTGGAGAGTTCCTTGGTCTTCATTGCAGTGTTTGGTTAGTGGTGCCTTTTGTTTAGGAGTTGCAGCCTCTGGGGCCTTTCAAAAAGGTGTGTATATGGGGGGCGTGGCCAGGCAGCTGATGTACCCTGTTTCCCTGAAAATAAGACCTAGTGTGATTGTCAGTGATGGCTGCAATATAAGCCCTACCCCCCAAATAAGCCCTAGTTAAAGTCCTTGTAGGTCTTATTTTCAGGGTAGGGCTTATTTTTGGGGAAACAGGGTAGGGCTTATATGGGGGGTAGGGCTTATATTGCAGCCATCACCGACAATCACGCTAGGTCTTATTTTCGGGGAAACAGGGTAGTCAGACGTGCACTCTGTTCTCTCCTCCGAATCTCCATACTTTTATCCTGATGACACATTGCACAGCCTCGCAAAACAAACAGACCGGTTCCCGATCATCCCCCTCAGCATTACCCTGCAATCAGAGTCAAGATTGTGGTACGATGTCCCGGACCGTGGACAGCATGGCCCAAAATGGCGCTCAAGCACACCGCTCAGCCAATGATCTTCATAGAGAAGCCACAGAGATGCTGTTCTCTAAATCTCTTCTAATTGACCAGGCAGCAGCACCGGGGACACCGGAGGGATCGTCCGGTGGGAGCTCCGAAGCGGATGACACAGTGCCCCTGGATGATGCGGGTGGATCCGGCTTCACATGGGACGCAGTGAGTACTCCAGAGGGAGGATCTACTAGGCCTCAAGCACCTACCAGCCCTGATGCTGACACAGAGCCCTCACTTAGAGATATCTTTACGGCTATAACCTCATGCAATGCTTCCCTGACAAACCTGACAACCGAGATAAAAGAGGTAAAAGCTGAGATCTCCTTTTTGAGACAAGATACACAAAAACTAAGGGAAAGAGCATCAGCATTAGAGGGCCGAATCAGCTCCATAGAGGATGATATGGCGCCCATGCAGCAAGATCTCACTTACAACCATCTCCTAACACAGCACTCCTCTCGCTTAGAGGAATTAGAGAATAGAATGAGACGAAATAATATCAGAATGATTGGGCTACCAGAAAGGATTGAAGGAAAGAACCCAGTGGAATTCATTGAAAAATGGCTGGTGGCTGCTTTTGGGATGAGATGTGTTTACTCCTGTGTTCTCTGTGGAACGAGCACACAGAGTACCTGCAAGGCCCCTGCCACCAGGAGCCCCTCCAAGACCCTTCCTATTCAAACTTCTTCACTATAAGGACAGAGACGCAATCCTGTATAATGCCAGGATCAAACCTGAAGCTTTAAAAATAGATAATGCCAAAGTGTCCTTCTTTCCAGATTTTTCTGCTGAATTACAGAAGCAACGCACTAAGTTTCTTGATGTCAAACGGAGACTCAGATTACTTGACCTGAAATATGCTATGCTATATCCTGCTCGCCTTAGAGTGGAAGCACTGGGCTCAGTGCATTCCTTTGATCAACCATCTGCGGCTACACACTGGCTGGATAGAGAGGAACAATCAATTTGGGAATCTCGCAATCGGCACTCTAATCCTCATAATGGATGAAGTATTGTTTTCAGAGGTTTTTACTTGTTTTCTGTTTATTTTCTTTTCATTTTTTTATACTATAAATGCTAGGGCGGAGAAAGCCATTGGTACCTGGATCTATAATTCCTTCCGGCCTACTTGTTCTTGTTGTTGAGAAGTTGTAAAGACACTATGTGCACTTCCACTGTTGCCCCCGAGAAGGTCCTTTTCAGACCTTCTGTTGCCCCTTGGCAGCACAGTTTGGCCATGTTGGCCTGTTTATTTTTGTTATTTTTCCTCAGTGACTACTCCACCTCGGATTCTATATCAGTACTATTTTTGCAACTCGGTGCTATACCCACTACATACATGTCTGTTTCACTCCATTTCTTAGAGTTTTGTTGTGGGTTGGGTCTATCAACATTTAATTGTCATTTTTTCACAGGTCATTCAGGACAATGGTTTCCTATACTCTGCTTAAATACTTATATACCTGATTATTTTGCATTACTCATTGAGCGCACTCTTGATAATACTTTTATGCTAATTCTATGTCCAAGGTAACCAGAATTTTGTCCTGGAATGGCCGGGGATTGAATAGTCTGGTCAAGCGGTTGGCTGTGCTTCGCGCGATCAAGCACATTGACGCGAATGTAATTTGCTTGCAGGAGACTCACTTCCCCTCGACTTCGACTCCTCAATTTGCTACGCGACAATTCAGGCATCAATACCATGCCACGTACTCAGTATACTCGAGGGGGGTGAGTTTCCTGGTGAAAAAGGAAATTCAATTTTCAACTGCAGAAGTGAAAATTGACCCAGATGGTAGATATATTTTTCTCTCTTGCTCCCGGTATGGCACTAAATGTAGCGTCTGTACATTTCGCCTCCATTCTCAGCCAGTGTACTCAAAAACTTAGCAGAATTCATGTCTCGTTTCCCGGGGCTGCCGATCTTGGTCATTGGAGACTTTAACAACTATATTGATTATGATAGGGACAAGCCACATATCGGGGGGGGGGGACGAGTCACAGAGGCGTCAGGGTATTACCACTTTTGCTCGCCTCCTCTTGGAGATGGGTCTTACTGATCTCTGGAGAATGCGCAATCAGGATGCTAGGGTGTATTCATGTCAATCTGCTTCGGTCGGGGGATTGTCTAGAATTGACATGGGGCTCGGGAATGACATCCTGCATCCACTGGTAGATTCCTCACAATACCACACGAGACAGGTGTCAGACCACTCTCCATTTTCAATAGACCTACGGTTGGGAGCGGTTAAAAGTAATACTATGTGGAAACTTAACCCCTTCTGGTTAACGCTTTTGCTGGATCCGGACCCAACTTACTCAGTTTTTCAGACATAATATTGATTCCACAACTATTGATGTGGTTTGGGAAATGGCAAAAGCATACCTACGAGGACAGTTTATCCATGTGATTTCTAAGATCAAAACCTCTACTAAAAAATGGGAACAGTCAGTATTGGAGGAAGCTCATAGGTCGGAAGTAAATTATATAGCTAACCCCACAGATGACACAAAAAGATCATGGATGGCGGCCCAATTCATGCTTAGGGACTTATCTTTACAGCTGGCAGAAAACAAAAGATTCTTTTTACAACAAAGCCACTTTGAAGAAGGTGAAGGTACAGGCCATATGTTAGCAATGCTGGCCAAATCACAGCAATCTTCTTCTCTCATAGGGGTTGTAACTGACCAATTGGGTGTGTCATGCTACACCACCAAACCATCATGGATGTATTTAAATTATTTTTCCAAGATGTATACTCCTCAAAGGTCCAACCTTCACAGGACGATATTTGCTCTTTTTTAGACAAATATCCCATTCCATGTCTATCTGACTCAGATTCGGCCCTCCTCAGTGCCCCTTTGACAGAGGAGGAATTGTTGGAAGCCTTAGCTTACACAAAAATAATAGAGCACCTGGGGCGGATGGACTCCCTGCAGAAGTGTACAAACGGTACGCACCACAACTCATCCCAATCCTCTTAAAAGTTTACAACCAGGCTTTTATAAAAGGATCTCTCCCCGCATCTATGAATGAGGCCATCATTATAGTACTTTTAAAACCTGGTAAAGATGCACTATCTCCGGATTCATATAGGCCCATATCCCTACTTACTTTTGATGTCAAGCTGCTGGCTAATAGGTTGGCTAAATGTATCCAGAAGATCATACATAGAGACCAGTCTGGTTTTATACCTACAAGATCTACCTCTCAAAACCTACGTAGATTATTTCTGAATCTACAAATTCCCACAGATAAACCAAGTAATAGGGCCATCTTCTCTTTGGACGCCGCTAAACGTTCGACAGCGTGGAATGGCCCTATTTATGGGAAGTATTGTCTAGATTTGGCGTCGGTGCACCTTTTTTAAAATGGGTTCAACTATTACACAGTCTCCCGACAGTGAGAATGCGTATTAATGGGGACTTGTCAGCCCCTTTCAGGTTACATAGAGGCACGCGACAGGGGTGCCCATTGTCACCCCTGCTGTTTGCCCTCGCATTGGAACCCTTGGCCATACATATAAGGGCTTCACAGGACATTACGGGGTTCCAAAGTGGACCTTGACAGGACGTAATATCTTTGTACGCAGACGACACACTGATATACTTAGGTGACACTGACAGTTCTCTGGAAAATGTTATGGCTCGGATAGCTGACTTCGGGAAGCTGTCAGGTTTTAGCATTAACTGGAACAAATCAGTACTTATGCCCTTAGACCCTTTGACGAAACCCTTGCCTGACTGTGCTAAAGAAATAATAGTAGTTGAGGAATTTCGATACCTAGGCATACAAGTAAGGCCTGACCCTAATAAATATATTGAACTAAATTTGACCCCCTTGCTTAAAAAAATTAGACTGAAATGCTTGTCATGGAAAAAGCTACCCCTTACGGTTACAAGAACAGTTAACTTAACCAAAATGATATGGGCCCCTCAACTTCTTTACATATTTCACAACTCCCCGATATGGATAACACATAAATGGTTTTCTCAAAGATTCTCAGTTTAGAGATTTAATATGGGGAAATAAACCTGCACGTATTAGTCTGAATTCCCTACAGTTACCTAAAGATCAAGGTGAAATGGCGGTACCACATGCCAGATACTATTTTATAGCCTCACAAATACAACATCTGAGTAATTGGGGGGGAATAGACTCTGCAGATCCAATTAGGTCCTTACTTGTTCCAAAGGACTCTAATGTTTCTGCCCTATCCTACTTGGATGCAGGTCTTGCACACATGGCAGGCTCCCTTCCCTCAATCAAATTACTAAATACTCTATGGAAATAGATCAGGAGTCATTTCAAAATTCGGGGGATATGTTCCTTCACTCTTTTATGGTGGAACATTTACTTTAAGGAACTCTCCAAACTTGAGGATTTTCAAGCATGGGAAGAAGCAGGCATTCACTATATATCACAATTGTATACCGGATCTATACTCAAATCCTTCTCAGAGATCAGAGACAAATTCTCCCTCCACAATAATCAATTCTATAAGTATCTCCAATTGAGACATGCAATCCAATCTGAGGGTAGAATATCGTCTCTGGCCCAGTCAATCACATCCTTTGTTGATGGATGTCTTGTTGACAGATGAGAGGAGGGGCATAATATCTAGGGTATACACCAGATTGCTTAATCTCACCCATGACGCTAGTACGTTACCCTGTAGACGAGGTTGGAAAAGAGATTTGGGACCTATTGATGGAGAGTTATGGGATTTGTGTATGACATCTGCGCCTTTGGTATCAGTATCTGCCTCACAAAGATTATCTAATTTATATTTACTGCATAGGGTATACAGAACACCAACTAGACTACATAAGTGGGGACTAAGAGAAACACCATTATGCCCAAAGCGACGTGGACAACATGGTGATCTATTACATATGTTGTGGAAGTGCCCAAAGCTCTTCAGGTATTGGCAGCATGTCTTCACAACTATTGCGAGTGTGTACCAATTCCCATTGCCACATTGCCGTTGCCGCTGCGCTGGATGAGTCCTCCATCCGCATGTGTGCCTGCACCGCGTGATGCTGGGGGGAGTTATCTGATTGGGGCGGGGACTGGCCGTATATAGATATATATAGGGTTCCCATTTAGGCTTAGCCTGCTTTCAGGCAGTATGGAGATCACCGGGTCAGTTCCGGTTGGCCACTTCTCACCATCTTAAGGTAAGGGGGGTTTCACAGGGATACTTCTGTACTTTTTGTTGTAAGCAGGGGCCCCAGTCCTATTTTGGGGCTACGTCTTATATTATTTACTTTTATTACTTTAGGACCCTACCCCCACCAATTCCCAGTGTGAATCATTACTTTCTGGGGACCTTTGTGCTGTGTCGGAATCTCCTCTGGCCCCTCTCTTTTGAGCTCCTCCCTCAGCTCCTGGGCCCGGGCTATTTGGCTGCCGGCAGTCGTGGACCCCCTTAGTTCCACTATCGCGTGGCATGTGAGTACCCATTGGAGACTAGGGGTTTTGTCTTCTCCTTTGTTATCCTTCCTTTTTTATTCATTTTACTTTCTTTCTTTTGCTTTTTCTTTTTCATACAGTTTTTACCCCATTGTTCTTTTCCTTTGTAGACCCTGGTGCTATATCGCCCCTGAAGTGTTCAATACACGAAACGCGTCGGGCTTACGACATGCACCAGACAATCTTATACCTACAAGTTTTTTATTACCCTATGACCACTTTGGCGAATATTTTTTCCAGAATAGTATTATTTTCCCTGCATCCATTTGGGGGTTGTTTACCATGTTTGCCATGTATCAGGATGTGACTGCTACACGACTTGTTATGACAATCTACACTTGAACTCCAATTGTGTCATTGCACTACTATGTATCAATAAAGTGTTTTATGCAATGTTTGACTGTCCCCCTGGCCTTCTTTGCTCACCTCATCTAAAGTCCCAACCCTCCTGTTTTATGTACTTACGCATAGGGATGGAGACCTAGTGTCTCATTTAAAGTCCCATTCTTCTATTTTATTGCCACAGTACCCGGTGGTGTGCCTGCTTGATGCCCTGGAGATTCCCTCTCTCTCACCGAGCAGTCACATCGCTGTATTACGTCTTATTGCACGCAATGCCATTGCGAGACACTGGATAACCCCGAGAATACCAACCGGCAGGCAATGGGTGGAACAGGTGAATAGATTGCTTATACGTGAGAAGCTTACTTATCAACACCGTAATGTTCTGAAAAAATTTTATACAATGTGGCAACCATGGCTGGATACTCCAGGTTTAGGCCCAACCCAGTTGGTGATGGACAGACTTTTACCAATGTAAGTCTGGTAATAAGGGAGCTCGAATACATTATAGATGGGTAAAATGCATTAACAAGAAGAGATCTGGGTGAAGCACCGAGGTGGAGATACCATACTCTTTAAAAATACAATTTGTTAAAATAAGTTTATTCCCCCATTGGGTACAGTTATTTCATTTTCCTACTGGTCTTGATATGTTAATCTACAGATATGCTGATTGGATATGCTCGGAACCAGATGTAGAGTTCATTTAAGTGAAAGGCATAAAATAACTATCTATATACTCATAAAGGTATATGCTGTTTTACTTCTGCAAAAGTATTTTGTGACTATGTCTGTACCCGGACCTGTAATTATCAATATGTACGTTCTCTAACTGTATGTATATTCACTGATCTTGTTCAATAAACTCTTTTCTAATTAAAAAAAAAAGGTGTGTATATGTGATGACATGTGACACTTAGATTGCACACAGGTGGACATTTCACTAATTATGTGACTTCTGGAGATAATTGTTGCACAAGAGCTTTTTATGGGCTTCAAAACAAAGGGGGTGAATACATACACACATGCCAATTATCAGTTTTTTATTTCTGAAAAATAGTTTTATGTATATATTTTTTTCTAATTTTATTTCACCAACTTAGCCTATTGTGTTCTGATCTATCACATATAATTCAGATTAAAGAAAACATTGAACTAAAGGCTGTAATGTAACAAAATAGGTAAAAAGCCAAGGTAGGTGAATACTTTTGCAAGGCACTGTATGTGGTGGAATAGTAATATGTTAGACTAAACTGACAACAGACCAGAAAGGTGGACCCCAAAATGGTGGGCAAAACAACAGACAACATACATAGTTCACAGTTTTTTTTGTTTCTCTAGCTTCCCACCTATATTTTTGCCTACGTGGACAGGAGGTTCAGTGAACATCTCCCAGCAACAATCATTCTGAAACAGGGTCCATTGTTTTAACCGCTTGCCGACCGCCTGCCGGCAGAATGGCTCCCCTGCGCGAATCGCCATAGCTGTATGGTAGCCGCTTTAAGGGGTATAGGGGGCACGCGCCCGTCGCGGTACTGAGGAGCCAATACGCATGCCCGGTGGCCGCGATGTCCGCCAGGCACACACGATCGCTCCTGACAGAGCCAGAACAAGGATCTGTGTGTGTAAATACACAAATCCACGTTCTGACGGGAGAGAAGACAGATCGTGTGTTCCTAGTATATACGCCCTAGTATATCCGCCCACAGTTAGAACACACTGAGGGAACACAGTTAACCCCTTGATCGCCCCCCAGTGTTAACCCCTTCCCTGCCAGTAACATTTATACAGTAATCAGTGGCTATCTTTAGCTCCGATAGCTGTATAAATGTCAATGGTCCGAAAAAAGTGTCAAAAGTGTCCGATTTGTCCGCCGCAATATCGCAGTCCCAATAAAAATTGCAGATCGACGCCATTACTAGTAAAAAAATAAATAAATAAAACTGCCATAAATCTATCCCCCATTTTGTAGACGCTATAACATTTGCGCTTATTGCAATTTTTTTTTACCAAAAATATGTAAGAATATATATCAGCCTAAACTGAGCAAAAAAAATAGTTTTTTTTTTTTTTTTTTTTTTTAATTGGGGATATTTATTTTAGCAAAAAGTAAAAAATAGTTTGTTTTTTTTAAATTGTTGTTCATTTTGTTTATAGCGCAAAAAATAAAAAACGCAGAGGTGATCAAATACCAAGCTCTATTTATGGGGAAAAAAGGATGTCAATTTTGGTTGGGTACAGGGTCACGCGACCACGCAATTGTCAGTTAAAGCGACGCAGTGCCGTATCGCAAAAAATGGCCCAGTCACGAAGGGGGTAAATCCTTCCGGGGCTGAAGTGGTTAAAGACCCAGTATAAATCTATGTATGTAAACACTCAAATTCTATTGAAGAAAACCTAATGTAATAACTATCACCTCAATGGTAATCTAAGCTGCATAAAACAATAATCATCAAATGTGATGTTTTGAGGGTATAGCAAATAGTTTTGTTTGTTATGGATAGAGCAGAGAAGGGTCAGAAAAAACCCTGCTAGGTTATATTTGCTGTCTGTGTACTATTAGGGAAGTGTCCCTTCACTTACTGTCCCAGAGACACAGCAGAAAGTTATAGGGAATCTCCCAAAGTGAGGGGAGCCCCCCCAGATAGTTGTCCCCAGAACATTTGCCCCATTTTAAATTTTGCCCTCATTTCTTGTTCAGGGGGCAACTCTAAAATTTTGAGTTCCCCATTACTTTCTTCTACGACGACAATGGTTATCAATTTAAATACAGGGGTAAAAACGCCATCCAAAACTAATTAAAAAAAATTTTCCTTACACCCTGTTCCAAATTATTATGCCAATGATATTTTTCTCATTTACCTAAATAATTGATGTAAACAACAGTCAGCATAATTCTCATGTTATCAACTATTAAGAGTACAATTCAAATTTTATTGAACAAACCTCCTAATGATAACACTTTTTTTTTTTTTTCAAAATAAAAAAACTTACAATACACTGGTCCAAATTAGTATGCACAGTAAGTTTCAAAACACTTTATAGGTTGTAAAGAACTGAAAATTGTCATTTGTTGTGTTTGCAGCATATTTACTGAAATCAAAAGCTATTTCAATCAAACATTTGAGCATTTGAACATTTGAACAACATTTTAACTTTTTAACCACTTCAGCCCCGGAAGGTTTTACCCCCTTCCTGACCAGAGCACTTTTTACAATTCGGCACTGCGTCGCTTTAACTACTAATTGCGCGGTCATGCAATGCTGTACCCAAACGAAATTTGCGTCCTTTTCTTCCCACAAATAGAGCTTTCTTTTGATGGTATTTGATCACCTCTGCCGTTTTTATTTTTTGCGCTATACACGGAAAAAGACCGAAAATTTTGAAAAAAAATGATATTTTCTACTTTTTGTTCTAAAAAAAATCCAATAAACTCAATTTTTATCATACATTTAGGCCAAAATGTATTCGGCCACATGTCTTTGGTAAAAAAAATGTCAATAAGTGTATATTTATTGGTTTGCGCAAAAGTTATAGCGTCTACAAACTAGGGTACATTTTCTGGAATTTACACAGCCTTTAATTTATGACTGCCTATGTCATTTCTTGAGGTGCTAAAATGGCAGGGCAGTACAAAACCCCCACAAATGACCCCATTTTGGAAAGTAGACACCCGAAGGAATTTGCTGAGAGGCATGTTGAACCCATTGAATATTCATTTTTTTTGTCCCAAGTGATTGAATAATGACAAAAAAAAAAAATTACAAAAAGTTGTCACTAAATGATATATTGCTCACACAGGCCATGGGCATATGTGGAATTGCACCCCAAAATACATTTAGCTGCTTCTCCTGAGTACGGGGATACCACATGTGTGGGATTTTTTGGGAGTCTAGCTGCGTACGGGGCCCCGAAAACCAATCACTGCCTTCAGGATTTCTAAGGGCGTACATTTTTGATTTTACTCCTCACTACCTATCACCGTTTTGAAGGCCATAAAATGCCCAGATGACATAAAACCCCCCCAAATGACCCCATTTTGGAAAGTAGGCACCCCAAGCTATTTGCTTTGAGGCATGTTGAGTCCATGGAATGTTTTATATTTTGACACAAGTTGCGGGAAAGTGACAATTTTTTTTTTTTTTTTGCACAAAGTTGTCACTAAATGATATATTGCTCACACAGGCCATGGGCATATGTGGAATTGCACCCCAAAATACATTTAGCTGCTTCTCCTGAGTATGGGGATACCACATGTGTGGGACTTTTTGGGAGCCTAGCCGCGTACGGGACCCCGAAAACCAATCACTGCCTTCAGGATTTCTAAGGGCGTACATTTTTGATTTTACTCCTCACTGCCTATCACAGTTTCGGAGGCCATGGAATGCCCAGGTGGCACAAACCCCCCCCAAATGACCCCATTTTGGAAAGTAGACACCCCAAGCTATTTGCTGAGAGGCATGGTGAGTATTTTGCAGCTCTCATTTGTTTTTGAAAATAAAGAAAGACGAGAAAAAAAAATTTTTTTTTTCTTTTTTCAATTTTCAAAACTTTGTGACAAAAAGTGAGGTCTGCAAAATACTCACTATACCTCTCATCAAATAGCTTGGGGTGTCTACTTTCCAAAATGGGGTCATTTGGGTTTTTTTTTTGCCACCTGGGCATTCCATGGCCTCGAAACTGTGATAGGCAGTGAAGAGTGAAATCAAAAATTTACGGCCTTAGAAAGCCTGAAGGCGGTGCTTGGTTTTCGGGGTCCTGTACGCGGCTAGGCTCCCAAAAAGTCTCACACATGTGGTATCCCCGTACTCAGGAGAAGCAACAGAATGTATTTTGGGGTGTAATTTCACATATTCCCATGGCATGTTTGAGCAATATATCATTTAGTGACAACTTTGCGCAAAAAAAAAAAAAAAAAAAAAAATTGTCTCTTTCCCGCAACTTGTGTCACAATATAAATTATTCCATGGACTCAACATGACTCTCAGCAAATAGCTTGGGGTGTCTACTTTCCAAAATGGGGTCATTTGGGGGGGTTTTGAACTGTCCTGGCATTTTATGCACAACATCTAGAAGCTTATGTCACACATTACCCACTCTTCTAACCACTTGAAGACAAAGCCCTTTCTGACACTTATTGTTTACATAAAAAAATATTTTTTTTTTGCAAGAAGATTACTTTGAACCCCCAAACATTATATATTTTTTTTAAAGCAAATGCCCTACAGATTAAAATGGTGGGTGTTTCATTTTTTTTTTTTCACACAGTATTTGCGCAGCGATTTTTCAAACGCATTTTTTGGGGAAAAAACACACTTTTTTACATTTTAGTGCTCTTAGGCCGAGTACATGGATACCAAACATGACATGCTTTAAAATTGCGCACAAACGTGCAGTGGCGGCAAACTAAATACATTTTTAAAAGCCTTTAAAAGCCTTTACAGGTTACCACTTTAGATTTACAGAGGAGGTCTACTGCTAAACTTACTGCCCTCGATCTGACCTTCGTGGCGATACCTCACATGCATGGTGCAATTGCTGTTTACATTTGAAGCCAGACCAACGCTTGCGTTTGCCTTAGCGCGAGAGCAGGGGGGGCAGGGGTGCTTTTTTTTTTTTTCTTTATTATTATTATTTTTTTATCTTATTTTTAAACTGTTCCTTTCATTTTTTTTTTTTTTTAATCATTTTTATTGTTATCTCAGGGAATGTAAATATCCCCTATCATAGCAATAGGTAGTGACAGGTACTCTTTTTTGCAAAAATTGGGGTCTTTTAGACCCTAGATTTCTCCTCTGCCCTCAAAGCATCTGACCACACCAAGATCGGTGTGATAAAATGCTTTCCCAATTTCCCAATGGCGCTGTTTACATCCGGCGAAAGTCATAAAATGCTCGTAGCTTCCGGTTTCTTAGGCCATAGAGATGTTTGGAGCCACTCTGGTCTCTGATCAGCTCTATGGTCAGCTGGCTGAATCACCGGCTGCATTTTCAGGTTCCCTGTTGAGACAGGAGACCCAGAGAAAAACACGGAAGACGTTGGGGGGGGGGGCCATTCCCTCCCACTGCTTGTAAAAGCAGTCTAGAGGCTAATTAGCCGCTAGGATTGCTTTTACATGAAAGCCGACCGCTGGTTGAAAAGAATGATACCAAGATGATACCTAAACCTGCAGGCATCATTCTGGTATAACCACTCAAAGTCGTGAATGGTGTACCTGAAGACAAAAAAATGGTTACCAATAAAGCACAGTAAACGGTAAGGTATAAAAAATTGCATACCTGAAAAGCAAACATGATAAAACATAATAACAATAAAACATTGCAGAATAGAATACAGTAAAAAAGAGCAGAACAATAGAGAGAGAGAGAATAGAGAGAGAAAGAACAATAAAACGACAACTTTTTTTTTTTATTTTATATTTTTGTATGTGTTTTTTTTTTTTTTTTTACACTTTTTTTTGTAACTAACTTTTATAACTGTAACCGGTTCCAAGTTCGGGTCTCTCAAAATGCGATGGCATCTTGGGAGACCCTGTGAAAGTGTGCCTATTATGTGCAATGCTGTACCCTACGCTAATACTCAACTAGTGAATGGTAGCGTTCAAAACATTCACCAATGCAAAGACCAGGATTGTCAGGACAGGAGGGACAATAATAGCGGGTGTCACGCCTATATCCGCGCTTGCTGCAGACACGACATCTTTTTTGGGGGGGTTCGCTGGGTAGGGGTACTCGGGAGGACATAAAGAAAATGCCTCTCATGCAGCCGACTGCATTTGGTTGGGGATGTGAATGGGGGAAGTACGGGCGCTGCAGAAGTGGTGGGTTCCCAATTAGGATTGGCGAATGCAGCAGGAAGGGCACTATGGGCACGACGGGCCTGTGTTTGTCTTTTTGGTGGCAGCGGGACACTACTTATGCTTGCCACCTCACCAGCTTGAACTGCACTTATGGGACTCGCCACGTCACCAAGTGTTACTGCAGTGCTGGTTTGACTACGACCGGGGTGTACTAGGCCGCTGGTGCTTGCCAGTTCACCAAAACGCTACAAAAAAAACTGTTAGCGATCGCAGGGATCAGGCCTGACTCTGCGAACGCTGCAGTTATGCGTTTAGTGTTTTGTAAGTGACAGTGATCGATCGATACTGCACTTGGGTGGGCTGGGCTGGGCCGGGCGGAGGGGCAAAACGCAGGTGCTAGCAGGTATCTGGGCTGATCCCGCTAACACTGCGTTTGTGGGAACCCTAAACTGCTGGGGACGCTAGTATAGATCTGATCAGATCAGATATTGATCCGATCAGATACTATACCACTAAGGGAGGTGTATGCTGCGTGCGTGGGTGTTAGCGGTACTGGCGCTAACCTGACGCTGCCTGGGGCTGGTGCTTGCCAGTTCACCAAAACGCTACCAAAAAAACTGTTAGCGATCGCAGGGATCAGGCCTGACTCTGCGAACGCTGCAGTTATGCGGTTAGTGTTTTGTAAGCGACAGTGATCGATCGATACTGCACTTGGGTGGGCTGGGCCGGGCGGACGGGAAAAATGCAGATGCTAGCAGGTATCTGGGCTGATCCCGCTAACACTGCGTGTTTGGGAACCCTAAACTGCTGGGGACGCTAGTATAGATCTGATCGGATCAGATATTGATCCGTTCAGATACTATACCACTAAGGGAGGTGTACGGTGCGTGCGTGGGTGTTAGCGGTACTGGCGCTAACCTGACGCTGCCTGGGGCTGGTGCTTGCCAGTTCACCAAAACGCTACCAAAAAAACTGTTAGCGATCGCAGGGATCAGGCCTGACTATGCGAACGCTGCAGTTATGCGTTTAGTGTTTTGTAAGTGACAGTGATCGATCGATACTGCACTTGGGTGGGCTGGGCCGGGCGGAAGGGCAAAACGCAGGTGCTAGCGGGTATCTGGGCTGATCCCGCTAACACTGCGTTTTCGGGAACCCTAAACTGCTGGGGACGCTAGTATAGATCTGATCGGATCAGATATTGATCCGATCAGATACTATACCACTAAGGGAGGCGTATGCTGCGTGCGTGGGTGTTAGCGGTACTGGCGCTAATCTGACGCTGCCTGGGGCGACGCATATCACTGCCGGGCGATCAGGGGCTAAACCTTTATTCGGTAATAAACGGCGGGTGCCCTGACACTATAAAAAATAAACGAACTAACCAGCGTCACCCGTAACGGTTATACGGTGATCAGTGGTGAAAGGGTTAACTAGGGGGCAAGCAAGGGGTTAAAACATTTATTAGGTAGTATATGGGGGTCCCTGTCGCTATAAAACGCTGACGGCGAACCTAAATATTTACGTCCCTAACTAGCGTCACCAGCGACACTAATACAGCGATCAGAAAAATGATCGCTTAGCAACACTGGTGACAGGGGGTGATCAAGGGGTTAAAACTTTATTAGGGGGGTTAGGGGGTATCCTAGACCTAAAGGGGGCCTAACACTCACTGCCCTAACACTGTAACTGTCACAAACTGACACCAATACAGTAATCAGAAAAAAAAAAAAAAAAAACCTGCTTGGTGTCAGTTTGTGACGGGGGGGGGGATCGGGGTGTAATGTGTGCCTGGCATGTTCTACTGTGTGTGTGTGTGTTGTGCACTCACAGTTCAGTCTTCTCTCCTCGGCCCGGAACGGAAAATACCGAGCCGAGGAGAGATGACATCATTTCCTCTGCCTCTGTGTACAATACAGAGGCAGGGAAATGATCCCATTGGCTGGGAGCGATCGCGAGGGGGGGGCCACGAATGGATGGCCTCCCCCTCACCACCGATCGCCGGGGGACATTTGCCGACCGCCGCAGGCACCGGGGGGGGTCCGATCGGACCCCCCACCCGCGGGCAGGCAGGGACGTACAGGTAAGCCCTTTTGCCTGCCCGTGCCGCTCTGTCGACGTACATCGTCGTGCGGCGGTCGGCAAGTGGTTAAACATTTTAACAGGTCACGTTACATTTTAACATAGGACCCCTTATTTTATAGCAGCTTCACAAGTCTTGCATCCATTGAACTTGTGAGTTTTTGGACAGTTTATGCTTGAATTTGTTTGCAAGATGTCAGAATAGACTCCCAGAGTTGCTGTTTGGATGTAAACTGCCTCCCACCCTCATAGATCTTTTGCTTGAGGATGCTCCAAAGGTTCTCAATAGTATTGAGGTCAGGGGAGGATGGAGGCCACACCATGACTTTCTCTCCTTTTATCCTCATAGCAGCCACTGATGCAGAGTAGGGATGAGCTTTGTGTTCGAGTTGAACTCAAGTTCAACTCGAACATTGGCTGTTCGGCCGTTCCGGGACACGGTCCAGTACATTCATGGCAGCCGTGTGCACGCGGCCCTGGTCAGTCTTGACCAGGAAAAGGCCTTTGACCGTGTCTCCCATGAGTTTATGTGCAGAGCTCTGCGCAGGTTTGGTCTTGGGGAAATGTTTTGTTCGTATGTGAATGTGATGTACACTGACATTTCTAGTTTGGTGCTGGTTAATGGCTGGAAAACCCTTTCCAATCTTGTCTGGGGTCAGACAAGGCTGCCCTCTCTCACCTCTGCTTTTTGTTTGTTGTATAGAGCTCTTCGCCCGAAGCATCAGACGGAACCCAGAGATCAGAGGGATCACCGCACCAGGACCGGACAGACGAGAGGTCAAGTGCTCACTCTACATGGACGACGTGACGTTGTTCTGTGCTGATCGGCGCTCCATCGACACACTCGCCCAGACCTGTGAGGACTTCGGCCAAGCTTCAGGGGCAAAGGTCAACTGCGGGAATTCAGAAGTCATGCTCTTCGGAAAGTGGTTCCTGCCTTCTTCTGCACCAATTCCTTTCAGCGTCAAGACGGACTTCATCAAAATCCTTGGGGTCTGGTTTGGAGCTGAGGGCGCAGCCCTGAAGTCCTGGGAGGAAAGACTGTCAAAGATGCGACAGAAGTTTGGACTTTGGAGCCTCAGAGAACTCGCCATCGAAGGCAAAACACTGGTACTCCGCAGCGAGATCCTCCCTGTGTTGCAGTACCTCGCCCAGGCCTGGCCCCCTCGGGTCAATACCTGTAAGGCCATCACCAGGGCGGTGTTTCACTTCATCCGGAGCTCCAAAATGGACAGAGTGAAGCGGGTGGTTATGTTCAAGGAACCCCTCAAGGGCGGTAAGGGCGTGCACGACATCGCTACACTATTGAGGGTGTGCTTTGCTTGTAACTGCATCCGCAGGACATTGGTGGACAGAACTGTGGACTCTGGTGGTAACTCTATGTCCCGTTTTTTCCTACTGCCTCTATGGAGGACCCTTGGCTGGGACAAATGGGACAGATCCATCCCCTACAACTGGGACACCCCTTGGTACTACTTGGGCACCTTCAAGTTTATTAAGGAGCTGGGGCTACATGGAGTGAAGCCCGACTTGTGGAAGCCAAAAACTATCCACAAGTTGATCAGAGCATCGGACATTGATGAGACTGTTCCAGGCCTCCCTTCAGCCACTTGTAAAGTGGTCTGGAGGAATGTTTCTTCAAAGAGACTCGCCAACAGGCACAAAGATCTGGCATGGATGGCAATCCAAGGGGGGTTGCCACTCAGGACATTCATGCATGCCAGAAACCTGTGCAGATACAGGCACTGCCCCTTTTGCATCATCCAGGAGGAAACTGCTCTGCATGTTTTCTGGGAGTGTCCCTTTGCACAGGACCTGTTGAGGGCCTTGGAACCTGAACTCAAAGACTTTGTACCACAGACTGCTATCACACACTTTGGTGTGTTGAACGGACTCTTCTGTGGAACTCATTCACAGGAGGACATTGACGGTGCCTGGCGGGTGCTGTGCTGCTTTAAGGACGCTTTATGGTGCGCCAGAAAGCGCCTCATCCACCAGCGGGAGAGGATGTCCATCGAGGACTGCCGCAGACTGGACTTCAAGGAGGAAGAGGAGGTCTGAAGATTTCCCCATACCCCCCCCCCCACCCATGTATCCTTTGGCAGTTCAAATAAAGCTTCGGGCCTGTGAACTCTTTACTCCCTCCCCTACCCCACCTTCTCCACCCCCCCCCATCACACCCGTTGCCCATTTGAATGTTATTTGACTGTATGACTGGACTTTTTGTGAAATGGTTTTGAAGTACTGCTTTCAGGGTAATGCGGCATCATGCATGATGTGATGTTTCGGGGTATTATTACTCTGCACAACACATTAGGCATCATACCGCAGGATGAATGTAATTTATTTGTATGCTTGGCAATGTACTGTTATGTAGTGTATTTATGCGCTGCGTCGCAGTACTGAATGTACCCTGTTTAAGTATTTGTTTTTTGTATATATCTTGCAAAATAAAGTATACATTTTCAATCAAAAATTGGCTGTTCGGCCGTTCGCCAAATTTCGAACATTATGGGCTGTTTGCGCCAAATTCGAGTGGTGCATCACGGCCCATAATTCACTGCGGCATCGCAGTGCATTGCTGGCTGATGATTGGCCAATCACAGCGCCGTCAGCACAGAGAGCCATAATTGGTCAAAGGAAGGGGGCCTTTGGCCAATCATGGCTCAGGGGGAGTAGGTACACGCCCACACTATATAAGGCCACCTGCATGTCGGCCTTGTGTAGTGTGTTGCGGCGTGTGAGAGAGATAGAGAGAGAGTCAGAGTGTCATTTAATTTCAGTTAGAGCAGGCAGGCGATTCAAGTGAGCTGCAGTCAGTGTACTTAGTATATATATGCACCCCAGGAATTGTGTATGTGTGTATTTATATATATACTTATATAAAACTTTTAGGAGGGAAGTTTAAGAAAAACAACTTACATATAAATGCCCATCAATGCAGCCTCATCAGTGTCCATCTGTAGCCTTGTCCATCATTGCAGCCTTGTCAGTGTCCCTCATTGCAGCCTTGTCAGTGTCCCTCATTGCAGCCTTGTCAGTGTCCATCTGTAGTCCCTCATTGCAGCTGTGTCCCTCATTGCAGCCTTGTCAGTGTTCATCTGCCTTGCACTGTGTTTGCAATGGCGTTTAAAAAATGGCGCCGCCATTCTCGGGCGCTCCCGGCCATTCCCAGCGGCTCTCGGCCTCTTCTGGCGGCTTTCGGCCGCTTTCGGGAATGACCGGGAGCGGCCGAGAATAGCCGAAAGCCTCCGAGAGCGGCCGAGAGCCGCCAACAGGCTCACAATCGGCGGGGGATCGGCGTATAACACGCACCCATGATTTTCCCCTGATTTTAAGGGGAAAAAAGTGCATGTTATACGCCTATAAATACGGTATATATACATATACATACACTGTATTCAGTTTAGCTAGATTTCACTTCAGAGTGTTCCTGTTATTCTCGTTGCAGTTTATTAAGTCAGTGTACTGTATACTGGGCTCAGTGTGCACGTAAAGCTGACTGCAGACCATCCCTGTTTCTTCCTAATAATATAGGCTGGGAGTTGATTGAGCTAAGCTGCAGTTTATTAAGTCAGTGTACTGTATACTGGGCTCAGTGTGCACGTAAAGCTGACTGCAGACAATTCCTTGTGTACCTATTCCAATACATCAAAGACAGTATGTCTGGAAGGCCAACAAGGAGAGGCAGACACACACAGGCCAATAAAAGAGGGCAAGCAGGCTCTGTGTCTAGAGGCAACAGTGCTGGTCGTGGACACGGTGCATCCTCAGCACATGGGGCAAACTTGTCATTTTTTTTGGCAGCTGGCCGTGTTGAGCCGCAACATGCAGAAGAGTTGGTAGAGTGGATGACCAAGCAGTCCTCATCCTCCTCATCCTCTCTCACCCAGGCTCAAGGTACTTTGTCTGCCAAAAAATTCAAAGTGCGGCGCTATTTGTTCTGTGCATAAAACACAAAAATCCTAAGCATTAAATGACATTAAAACATTACAATGTGAACAAGGAAAATGCCACGTGAGCACGTGTGACAGTGACTGGTGAACAAAATAGTGATACATATATGTGTTCAATTCAAATAAACATCAAAGACAATATCATATAAAAGTCCATATCCCAATGGAAAAAATATGAAAAGCAAAAAAAATGTCTATGATAGCAGTGCATAGGCAATGATGAACAGGTGTTTTCTTGCACGTGCAGAAAGGTTATATAGACCCGGCAGCCTGGTAGATAAATGGACCATGGAAAACCAGAGGTGCACGGAAGGTTGAAAACAGTGCCAGGACCATCACCAGAAATTATGGAGGCTTACCAGAAGTGGTGGCCTGAAATAGCATATGCCATACAGGTCAAAAAAGCTTGATGACCAACAGGTCTAGATGTGTTATCTGGTCAGATGTCATCATCACACAAAAACGAGGGGGGGGGGGGGAATGGTCAGCACGGCTTCCTCATTAGTAGATGTACCACCATAAGCCAAGCGAAAGATTTGTGTAGCATGTGAGGGATGAAAACACTCACATAGTGTAATAACGTTTAAACTTGGATTTATTAAAAAAATTAGCAATAAAAAACAAACTCACATTTTCAGAAGATAAGAATAGCATGTAAATCGTATAGCGGCAGTCATGAGGGGTCCACCTGACATGTTTCAACTACAAAAGTCGTCTTCTGGGGTGTGGAACCCTCTCACCCCACCGCTCTATTTATAGACAGATAGATAATGACCCCCACTGGAAGTGTCCGAAACCGGAAGTGATTCAGATGACCTTATTTCCGGTTAGAGGAGCATATATTACAAGCTTAGCATTTTAAAGCCATTTGTTTGAAGAAACTAGACACACAGGTCATGTACTTTATTATGAGACCTAAATAATAAAATAATGAGGCAGATATGGATTGGCAGTGGTCCGGATGGTTAAATCCGTGACCAAGCCTCACCATCAGTGTCTCCATCCAAATGAGTGAGAGCGCAACGACACCGCTGCACTCCACATTCAATACCAAGCCTCGTCTGGGCGCGATGACGCGATAACGTCACGCGTGTGGCTGGGTAACGACGGCGGTGCGCTCCAAGGCATCACCCAGGCCTCGTTATCGATCAGCCGTCGTATAACGCGATGACGTCACGCGTGTAACTGAATAACGACGGCGGTGCGCTCAAAGGCGTCAACCAGGCCTCGTTATCAGTCAGTAATCCACCACAACACAGGAAGTGAAGCCCGGCCTCCTAAAAAAGGGGCGGAAAAGACATCAAAGTGTCATCAAGAATGGAAAGCGTAGTGCTGAGATGTGTGGGAATTTAAATGCTCCTCCTGTGGATGGGTAGCCATGATGAACTGGTTGATTTCATGACAACTTTGAATGCTAATAAAAGGGGTATCGCCCTGACATTTGAAGCTAGCACCACTTCAGTTCACTTTTTGGATTTGGTCATTGATAGAAAGGAAGGTGGATTTAGTTTTAGTACTTACTTTAAGTCCACCGATAGAAACGGTTACATATCAACCGATAGTTGTCACCACAGCTCTTGGATCAAATCAGTCCCTAGGAGCCAATTTTTACGGCTGCGCAGGAATTGTAGTGATCAAGACACTTATATGGTTCAGGCTGGGATGCTTAAAGACAGGTTTGTTGAAAAGGGCTATAACCCGTCCGACCTGGATAAAGAGATTGAGAATGCCTGCAGTGTAGATCGCCAGATATTATTGCAGGACAGACCCAAACAGTCCAATGATGAATTCAAATGGTCATTTCTGACGTCCTTCTCTATGCAACACAAACATATTAAGAAGATTTTTGAACATCATTGGGATGTTTTAAAAATGGACAAAATATTGGGACCACTGTTACCTGACACCCCTAAGGTGGTCTTTAGAGGCGTTCCATCCCTCAGGAACAAGTTGGCACCCAACGTTATTGATCCACCAAGGAAACCATCTTTTTTTTCATAATTGGACTGTTTTTTTTCCTTGCAAAAAATGTTTGGTTTGCCAGTATAATACCTGTGGCAGAAGGGCGAGTCATGAGTTTGCTTCTACCGTGACCGGCCGCACATATGCAATCAAGCAATTTTGCACGTGTGCCACTACCGGGATTGTATACCTGCTGACTTGCCCTTGTGGCAAACAATATGTGGGCCGTACTATTAGATCCTTTACTGTACGTGTTTCAGAGCATATTAACCTTATTAAGGCGGGTAGTACCAAACATACCGTCCCTAGGCACTATAGGGAATGCCATGATAGAAATCCTCCTGGCACACAGTTTCTCATCATAGATAAATACACGGCCCCATGGCGGGGGGGGGGTCGACTCTTAGGGGTGTCTCACTGGATATACGAATTGGGGTCCCATTTTCCGCAAGGTATTAATGTCGATTGGGACATCAATTCTTTTATTAATCAGGCGTAAATTTAATTTTGATCTCTTCTTTTTTATACCGAATATGGACATTTACTATTCATGCTAGCCCGATAGCGATGGTTTTTTTAATTTCTTACTTATTGTTATGGGACTGTATGACCTTCTATGTTTTATACCACCCTTATATACTGTATATGTGATCTAGACATTATAGTTGTTTAATAGATTGCTCCTATGCCCCCTATTGGCAGTGTCTGGTAGGCCCTGTGTCCGAACCTCTACACTGTAGATTATGGAGTAATGTTCCCGATTTTTTAGTACACATTTATATACAAACCAACATTTTTTATAACTTGCTCTGATTTTTTTAGATTTTTGTAGGTACTTATAGCACATTCAAGGTCTCATGCATCATGTTATTATGATTTTTTTGGGATCTTTATAAGTACTTATAGTGCATTTAAATTCCCACACATCTCAGCACTACGGTTTCCATCCTTGATGACACTTTGATGTCTTTTCCGCCCCTTTTTTTAGGAGGCCGGGCTTCACTTCCTGTGTTGTGGTGAATTACTGACTGATAACGAGGCCTGGTTGACGCCTTTGAGCGCACCGCCGTTGTTATTCAGTTACACGCGTGACGTCATCGCGTTATACGACGGCTGATCGATAACGAGGCTTGGGTGACGCCTTGGAGCGCACCGCCGTCGTTACCCAGCCACACGCGTGACGTTATCGCGTCATCGCGCCCAAACAAGGCTTGGTATTGAATGTGGAGCGCAGAGGTGTCGTTGCGCTCTCACTCATTGGATGGAGACACTGATGGTGAGGCTTGGTCACGGATTTAACCATCTGGACCACTGCCAATCCATATCTGCCTCATTATTTTATTATTTAGGTCTCATAATAAAGTACATGACCTGTGTGTCTAGTTTCTTCAAACAAATGGCTTTAAAATGCTAAGCTTGTAATATATGCCCCTCTAACCGGAAATAAGGTCATCCGAATCACTTCCGGTTTCGGACACTTCCAGTGGGGGTCATTATCTATCTATCATAGACATTTTTTTTGCTTTTCATATTTTTTCCATCGGGATATGGACTTTTATATGATATTGTCTTTGATGTTTATTTGAATTGAACACATATATGTATCACTATTTTGTTCACCAGTCACTGTCACACGTGCTCACGTGGCATTTTCCTTGTTCACATTGTAATGTTTTAATGTCATTTAATGCTTAGGATTTTTGTGTTTTATGCACAGAACAAATAGCGCCACACTTTGAATTTTTTTGTTGTTATTTTTGATCCTGAGTCTACGGGTGTGTTGGCTGCTATCTTAGTTTACTTTTAGTGCAGCGCTGTACTTAATCTTTTTAACTTTGTCTGCCAAAGAAGCTGTCAAAGTGGCCTCTTCCCTTGGCTCAATGGCATCAGTCACTCCTTCCCTAGCACCACCATGTCCTGAGGAGTCCCCCGAACTGTTTGACCACAGTGTTGGGTACATGCTGCGGGAGGATGCGCAGCGTTTTGAGGGCTCCGATGATGGTACACAGCTTGAGGAAGGTAGTTACGTGAGCCCAGAGAGAGGGGGTGCCCAAGAAAGACAGCAAACTGGCAGTCATGTTCCCCCAGCTGCAGCATACTGCCAGGTTTGCTCCAGTGACGAGGAGGGAGGGGATGATGAGGTCACTAACTTTACATGGGTGCCTGATAGGAGAGGAGGAGGAGGCACATCTCCAAGGAGGCAGGATGCCCTGCAGGGGCCAGCTTAAGGGCAGCCAACCAGCTGCATCATACTGTAGAGCTCCGCATGTGCAGGGCGCTGCTGTCTTTGTTGTTATTCAACAAGTTCTTTGGAGTGGGTCTTTTTTGAGACGAGTGCAGAAGATTGCACCGTTGCTATTTGCAACATGTCTGAAGCGTATCTCGCATGGCCAAAACAGCAGCCGCTTGGGCACCACATACTTGGCCAGACATATGTCAACCTGCCATGCAGTCCGTTGGCAAGCATACATAAAACACCCACACCAAAAAAACAAAGTGGACCTCTCCTTGCTCCTCATCAGCTGGGATCTCCAACCCCACTATACCTTCAGTCCTCTCAGAAACCTCCACTGAGAGGAATGAAGGTGTAGAATTAGGTGTGTCACTGCCAAGTACGTGCGGGCAATCTGCTATCGGTACACCAACGTCTGATTGTACCAGGAAAATTTCCCTGCCCCAGCTGCTGCACCGCCGAAAGAAATTCGCTCCCAGCCATCCACATGCCCAGCGGTTGAATGCTAGCTTGGCTAAATTAGTGATATAGTTACTAAAGCGCTGAAGTGGAAATTAATATATAAATTATGTGAGAATAAAATAAATATCAAAATAATACAGCTGCAATCAATCAGTGACACCCCACAACTTGTATATAAATAAATATATATTGTATATATATATGTATTATCCAATTGATATCATACTACATCTTGTGCTTGCAAAACATTTTCTAAATTAAGTGGATACATTGTTTAAAACTTGTTTTTAAATCATGAGCAGTGAAACCTTAAATAGAAACATATAAAAATAATAGTAAAATACAATGTGTTCTGAACCTTCATATAAGGTTCCCTAAATAGTGAAAAAACCCCCGGGGACCTTGTTCCAATAAATAATGTTATATAAACCTGTGCTCTTGTGAAATTGTGGTTAAAATAAAACATAAAATACAATTACACCTCAAATACTGATTGTGATTAGTCCACTAATTAGAAGCAAAATGATACCTCCTCTTCGCTTTAGATCAGGGCTTTGTGAGTTTTTAGATGGATCAGCGGTGCATAGGCTCAATCCCGTTCATCCGCCTGCATCGGTTATTTTACAGCTTCTAGTAGTCCTCCCCCATATAAAACATAAGATTGGGAAAAAAATACCATCGCGCAAATATAAGCCAAAGTATATGTGAAGCAAAGAACCAAGTATATTCACCCACATGATCCCTTAAACATAGATTGCATTTCCAGATATATGGTCAGTTACACTCAGCTCCGTGCTGCTGCTGATTGAATCACACGCAGACTGCATACTACCGAGAGCGTCACAGGCTCCTTCTCCCCACGCCAAGTTTTAAACAATGTATCCACTTAATTTAGAAAATGTTTTGCAAGCACAAGATGTAGCTTGGCTAAATTGCTACCACTTCAACTGCTGCCTTTTCAGTTGGTAGACTCTGCCCCCTTCCATGAGTTTGTGGAATGTGCGGTTCCTCAACACCACTTTTTTTCACAGAAGGCGATTCCGGCTCTTTAACGGCATGTGGAAGGCAATGTCTTGGCCTCGCTGGACAGAGCGGTCAGCGGTAAGGTGCATATTACCGCTGACTCATGGTCCAGCAGGCATGGACAGGGACGTTACCTATCTTTCACGGCCCACTGGGTGACTCTGCTGGCAGCTGGGAAGGATGCAGGACAGGGTGCAGTAGTGTTGGAGGTTGTTCCGCCACCACGCCTCCAAAATGCTACTAGTGGTGATTCTGACACACCTCTTTCCTCCACCCACTCCTCCTTCTTCCTCCATGGCCTCTTCCTGTGCTGATTTGTCCTCGGAACCAGCGGTGCTCCGTAGGCGTTCAAGGGGCTAAGCGCGTACGTAGGCAAAAAGATGCCACATGGTGCTTGAGCTGGTGTGCTTGGGGGACAAGAGCCACTCCGGGGCAGAGATTCTGTCAGCTCTGCAGAGGCAGGCTCAGAGGTGGTTGAGGCCATGCCAGCTTAAGCCAGGAATGGTGATTTGCGACAATGGCACCAACCTCCTCTCCGCCCTCCGACAGGGACACCTGACCCATGTGCCCTGTTTGGCTCACGTCCTTAACTTGGCGGTTCAGTGGTTCTTGGGCAGGTACCGGGCTTACAGGATCCCCTGAGGCAGGCCAGGAAAGTCTGTATGCATTTCTGCCGGTCATATAATGCCAGTGCTCCGCTGGCTGACCGCCAAAAGGAATTTAACCTGCCCAAAAACCGCCTAATCTGTGACATGCCCACCAGGTGGAACTCAATGTTGGCCATGCTACAGTGGCGGCACACAGCAGAGGGCCATCAATGAGTACCTGTGTGACTATGGCACCAGGACAGGGTCAGGGGAGCTTGTTTTTTTTTCCCCCACGCCAGTGGGTCACGATCAGGGATGCATGCAATGTTCTGTCACCATTCAGGATCAGCAGCAGTCTTCAAGGGATAGAAAAAATGTAGCAGCGCTAAACTAAACAAACATAAATAAATTAATTATTGATAAGTCAGTAGTGAAGTGACAAGAAGTATTTTTATTAAAACAAACACAATCCTAATATTAGAAATGATCAGAATTGAAAATGTCCTTTAGTAGGAAACAAATCGTGCTCAAAGTCCATAAACCAAGTGTAGGTAATAATATATTGAGTGAAGAAAATGAATGGATCATCCACTGCAACCAAAGTGAAGCACCACACAGAATGCGCGCTTACCCCAAGGCAAGCTATAAGAGCCTGCAGCCTATTACCCGGCTAGGGCCTTTATCCAAAGACAGGAGACATTGCCACAGCAGCATCCTAGGCATGTAGTCAGCAGTCAGCCCGGATCCCCCGATTCCCGGGTTCAAATATGTGGTCATCTCCAGGTACCATTCAGTTGTTCCCCAGAATAGAAAAACTCACCATAGCATAATAACGGCGGACCACCGTTTATTAAAAATAGAGTAACGCTTACAATTTCGAAGGTTGAAAACACATAACAGCCGGCTGGCTAATACGAACGCCCATCCACTCGGACACGCACGAGATGACGTCAGCATGTCAGCTCCTCCCGACGTGCGTTTTGTCATATAATGATGTCGTCTGGGGCACCTTCAAGGGATCATTTACAGTCCCAAGAAACCCATGGACTTGTACGTGGCTGGGAGGAGGTGGCTGCGGATCATGTCGCCCTTAGTGACCCAGAGGACTCCGGACCGAATGCCTCAGCAAACCTACGCTGCATGGCTTCCCCAATCCTGCAAAGCCTGCGGAAGGATCCTCGTATTTGTGGTATCAAGGAGAGGGATCATTACTGGCTGGGAGCAGAGGATGAGGGAGCAGAGGATGAAACATCTTCGAGAGGCCTTGCAGAAAGGTTTGTGCAGAAACATCCAACTTACAAACGACTCCTACTTTCAAACAGATGGAGACAACAGGAAGTGAGAGGAAAACTACCCCTAGGAAGGGAAATTCTCTCCTGTAAGAGTTCCTTGTTTCACTAAAAACCCAAAATTTTCAAAATCCAATTGTCATTGGGACAGAAAGTGAGGTGAAATCTTCTGAACAGGTGCACAGACAGCAAAACAAAGGTTACAGGAGTGATAACCCTTCCCTATGTTTTCCAAAAAGCTTAAAGATAGATTTTTTGGCTGGAGCTACACTTTAAAAATGTACCAGTTCAAAATTACAAACAGATTCCACTTAAGAACAGACCTACAGTCCCTGTCTTGTTTGGACCACCTGCTGTTCAGAGTATGTAGGGCCTGGGGGCACCACGCCTTTCCTTTTTTTAAATTTGGGTGTGGGGTTCCCCTTAATATCCATACAAGACCCAAAGGGGCAGGTAATGGCCTGGGGGGGGACCCATGCCTTTTCTCTCAATGATTTTCATCCATATTGCCGGGACCAGGCATTACATTAAAGCTGCAAGCAGTTTTAAATGACTTTTATTCCTTTAGAAATGTCATTTTGTGCAAGGACAGTTCTAAACACGGGAAACACGTGCCACTTTACAGGCATACTATAGACACCTCCCAGGCACGATATTTAAAGGAATATTTCACTTTTATTTTTTCACTTTAAGCATCATTAAAATCACTGCTCCTGAAAAAACGGCCGTTTTTAAAACTTTTTTTGCATTAATACATGTACCCTGAGGCAGGACCTGGGTCCCCAAACCCTTTTTAGGACAGTAACTTGCATATTAGCCTTTAAAATTCGCACTTTTGATTTCTCACGTTAGAGTCCCATAGACTTTAATGGGGTTCGAAAGTTTGCGCGAACTATCGGCCCGTTCGCAAGTTCTGGTGCGAACCGAACCGGGGGGGTGTTCGGCTCATCCCTAATGCAGAGGTATTCTTTGCAGCATGAGATGGTGCATTGTCATGCATGAAGATGATTTTATTATGGAAAGCATAGTTCTTCCTTCTGTACCAGAGAAGGAAGTTGTCAGTCAGGAACTCCACATGCTTTGCAGAGGTCATCTTTACACCTCCTAAAGGGGCCGACTAGCTCTCTTCCCATGATTCCGGCTCAAAACATGACTCTACCACCGCCTTGCTGACGTCGCAGCCTTGTTAGAACAGGGTGGCCGTCCATCAACCATCCACTACTCTATCCATCTGGACCATCCAGGGTTGTACTGCACTCATCAGTGAACAGGACTGTTTGAAAATTAGTCTTCATGCATTTTTCTGCTCAATGCAGCCGTTTCTGCTTGTGAGCATTAGTTAGTGTTGGCTGAATGGAAGGTTTATGTACAGTTGCAAGACTCTGGAGGACTCTATACTTTGATGTCCGTGGGAATCCAGAGGCACCAGCAGCTTCAAATATCTGTTTGCTGATATGTAATGGTTTTTTAGCAGCTGCTCTCTTTATCCGATGCCTGGATCTGGCAGAAATCTTCCTCAATGTGCCTTTATCTGCACGAAACCCATCTGTGCTCTGAATCAGCCACAAATCTCTTAATAGTGCGATGATCACGCTTAAGTTTTCGTGAAAAATCTACTGTTTTCATACCTCGTCCAAGGCATTGAACTATTTCACTCTTTTCGGCAGCAGAGAGATCCTTTTTCTTCCCCATATTGCTTAAAAAATGGTGATCTGCTTAATAATGTGGAACACCCTCCTTTAGTAGTTTTTCCTTTAATTGGGCTCACCTGGCAATCTAATTATCACAGGTGTCCGAGATTGTTTTCAGTGATCAAAAGAGCCCTGAGACACAATGCCATCCATGAGTTAAACTGAAAAACAAAATATTTAATCTTTGCAATAGAATTTGCATAATAATTTGGAATAGGGTGTAAAGATTCACTAAGACACATGTTATGTGCGCCCTAAATCATTGCACCATAAAAGCTTAAAACACTGCATGAGTGCTGGCTATTCTTTACATTGATGTCTCTGGCGGTGCCTTCATTGGCTATGCACCCACATCTACTGAGGTTTTATGGCTTGAGTGCAGGTATGGGTGCAAGATAAGACCCTCTTTCCTTGTTTGCGGTAAACCAATCTCATGTTCATAAAGCCATAAAACATACAGTGGGGACGGAAAGTATTCAGACCCCCTTCACAACAACTCTGTGATTGTTCTTGAATGGCCCAGCCAGAGCCCTGACTTAAACCCAATTGAGCATCTCTGGAGAGACCTAAAAATGGCTGTCTACCAACGTTTACCATCCATCCTGACAGAACTAGAGAGGATCTGCAAGGAGGAATGGCAGAGGATCCCCAAATCCAGGTGTGAAAAATTTGTTGCATCTTTCCCAAAAAGACTCATGGCTGTATTAGATCAAAAGGGTACTTCTAATAAATACTGAGCAAAGGGTCTGAATACTTAGGACCATGTGATATTTCAGTTTTTCTTTTTTAATAAATCTGCAAAAATGTCAACAATTCTGTGTTTTCTGTCAATATGGGGTGATGTGTGTACATTAATGAGGAAAAAAATGAACTTAAATGATTTTAGCAAATGGCTGCAATGTAACAGAGTGAAAAATGTAAGGGGGTCTAAATACTTTCCGCCCCCACTGTACATTTTTCCCCTTTTGTCTAACCGCAAAAGTTGCAAAAGCTTTTTATCCTCAAAAGTAAACATTAGTGTTGAGATCTGAATTTGGGTCAAAAACGATTTCAGCCCTAATTTACAGAACTGGAATCCTACAGACCAGTTAGTATACAGCCAGTGTTGCTGATGCTCCTTCTACCTCCTCTAATCTGGCCAGACTCCTTAAAACTGTCTGAATTATATAAGCACTTTTTATGGCTTGTTACATGAGGGAGTGGCTTCCTCCCCGGCTCCTTATGGCTCATAAAGTCTGGACTTGGTCTCTCTTGGAAACATGCCTTTGACACCGGCCACATCCCTATGATATTTCCCTTCTTGAGGAGTATCCTTGTACTTACTGAAATGTAAGTGTTTACTACTTTTTTTCATTACTGATTAAAACACTTTAATCAGAGGCGCTTTTCTGTCTTTGCTTCTTCATGCAGTGAATAAAGGTCAAAGTGAAAGTATTTTGGCCAGTTCATCACTACTGAACAATAAAGCACACCTGTACAAATAGAAAAACAAAAGCTGGATATGCGTGTCAATTGGCTGTCTCTGGTTAGAGTACTTATTGAATTACTAACACAGAAAAAGCATGTAGTCAGTGTGAGTAAAGTCAGAACTACTTGTCTGTCAACTTGTTCTGGGTCATCAAGCAACTCCAACATTGATGATTCAGCATAACAGCCATCAACTGGCACCTTCTAAATCAGAAATCAGCAAAGCTTCCTCCATACTTTCTCTTTCAGGTGGATGGTTGAAGGCTGCAATAGGGGCTGAACTCAGCTTCTAGTTACCATAGCAATTATTCAATACACAATGGTAAAACAGCCATATCATGCCTTCTTCCCTATGCCCTGACAAAGTCTTTTTGACATAATATGTAGGGCGAAGTAAGGTGGGGGCCAAGGAGCTGGATGCATGCCAATGGAGCTTCAGCAATGAGATCTTCCAATTGTATACCCACTATTACCAGACAAGCTGTCCAGTGTATGGTCTCTTGTCCAATGCACGTTTTTAACTTGATTGTTTGAAAATTGAACTATTGCAATAAAGATGTAGTTTATTGAAGTTGTAAATTTGTGTCACTTTTTTTGGAAAAATAAAAATAGGATTTTTATTACAGCTTACCTGTAAAATCCTTTTCTTGGAGTACATCATGGGACACAGAGCCTTAAGTAATTACTTAATAGGTTATGGGCCACCTTCAGGTGTTGACACTGGTATACCCAATCAAGGAAGTTCACTTCCTATATAACCCCTCCAGGAGCACATGAGTTTTTGTAGCAAAGCAATATACCGTATTTATCGGCGTATAACACGCACCGGCGTATAACACGCACCCCAATTTAGGAGGGAATTTTAAGGAAAAAAAAACTTTTAGGAGGGAAGTTGAAGGGAAAAAAACTTACATTTAAATGCCCATCATTGCAGCCTTCTCAGTGCAGCCTTCTCAGTGCAGCCTTGCCCCAGTGCAGCCATGTCAGTGTAGCCATGTCAGTGCAGCCTTCCCCAGTGCAGCCTTCCCCAGTGCAGCCTTCCCCAGTGCAGCCTTGTCAGTGCAGCCTTGTCAGTGCAGCCTTGTCAGTGCAGCCATGTCAGTGCAGCCATGTCAGTGCAGCCATGTCAGTGCAGCCTTCCCCAGTGCAGCCTTGTCAGTGCAGCCTTCCCCAGTGCAGCCTTCCCCAGTGCAGCCATGTCAGTGCAGCCATGTCAGTGCAGCCATGTCAGTGCAGCCTTCCCCAGTGCAGCCTTGCCCCAGTGCAGCCTTGCCCCAGTGCAGCCTTGCCCCAGTGCAGCCTTGCCCCAGTGCAGCCTGGGATCCCCTGTCCCTGCTTGCTGGGATTCAAAATCGCGGACCGCGATTTGAAAATGGCGCTGCCGGCGCCGAAATACACAGAGCCGGTCCTCGGCTCTTTCCGGCGGCTCTCGTTTACTTTCGGTTTCACTCGTAGCCCCGAGCGGAGCTATCCGAGTAGGTTCGGATAGCTCCGCTCGGGGCTACGAGTGAAACCGAAAGTAAACGAGAGCCGCCGGAAAGAGCCGAGGACCGGCTCTGTGTATTTCGGCGCCGGCGGCGCCATTTTCAAATCGCGGTCCGCGATTTTTTTATTTTGACAGCTCGGATCGCAGGGTATCGGCGTATAACACGCACCTGCGACTTTCCCCTGATTTTAAGGGGAAAAAAGTGCGTTATACGCCGATAAATACGGTACTTAAATCCCAAAAGAGGGGAGGGACCTCTGTGTCCCATGATGTACTCCAAGAAAAGGATTTTACAGGTAAGCTGTAATAAAAATCCTATTTTCTTTATCGTACATCATGGTACACAGAGCCTTAAAGAGGAGTTCTCATTTAAAAAAAAAAATAAATTAAAAGCAGCTACAAATACTGCAGCTGCTGACTTTTAATTGGACACTTACCTGTCCCAGGGTGCAGCGATGCGGGGGATCAAAGCCCCGCTTGTCCCCCCCTCTGTTCGGCGGCACCGGCATTGCAACTGTGGGCGCCGGGCTGTGGCTTCACAGCGGGGCACCCACTGCGCGAGCGGCACCGCGCGCCGTGATTGGCCGCTCAGTCATCTGGGACCTGTAATGGGTCCCAGAAGATTGACAAGAGGGAGGAAGCAGAGCTGAGCCCTTCCTGTCCCGAGGGGAAGTGATGTCACCAGCCCAGGCACTAAAAGAGGCAGACTACGAGGGACCCCCTAGCAACAGGCATTTAGAGGTGAGTTAAAAAAAAAAAAATTCCAAATGTTTGTTTTTATTTTTTTTTAGGCACATTCATGTATTTTTTTTTTTGGGTGGAACACCACTTTAAGTAATTACTTAATGGGACGTCTCATAGCAATGCTACTTGAGGGGAGGGAGACACAACCCGCAGGGTACCCCCAGACTTGAGGACTTATACTGCTGCCTGCAGCATACTGCGCCCAAAGGCGATATCCTCATACCTCCTTACATCAACCTGATAACATTTTTGTGAATGTATGCACTGAAGACCAAGTTGTGGCCTTACAGATCTGAGACATGGAGGCCTGGTGACGCACTGCCCAAGAAGCACTAACCGCCCTGGTAGAGTGCGCCTTAACTTGAAAAGGGGGAATCTTACCCCTTAAATTATGAGTTTGAATTATAACTTGCCGAATCCACTTAGCGACAGTGGATTTCGACGCTGCCTGTCCTTTCTTAGGACGCTCTGGCAGAATAAATAAGACATCAGTCTTAAGAATCTGAGCAGTTGTCTTTTTTTTTTAAAGTTTTATTTATTACTTTTAACATAACAGGTACATACAAGACCCATTGGGCCACACACAAAAAGAAACTATTTCTTCAGCATTGACTCTCTCCTCATTCCTCCAGACCCTCGCTCGGTGAAAAAACCAAGATAATAATGATTAGGCCTTTTCACAATAACAGTCAATGATAGATGTAAGATATGTCAGATAGTTACGTACATGTTAAAACCCACTGCAGGTACATTCTATTAGGTGCCACTCAATCCGCTACAGTAGTTTCACTATTCATGCAACTGCCCCACACTTTATCAAATTTTTGTGGTATGCCCCTGCTAATGCATGTAGCTTTGTATAAAGGTGCAGCCCTATTTACCACACCCTTCCACGCTGATACAGATGGAGGATTGGGCTTTTTCCATGATAACACTATCATTTTCCTAGCGTAATAGATTAGGATCGTCAGCAAAGTTCGAGTCACTCTTTTTGGGGCTAGATTGTCCACCAGTCCCACACGTCTATTGTGGGCTGTATAGGAATAGCTGTTATTTCTGCTATACATTCTGTGACCCCCTTCCAAAATACTTGAATGTTCGAGCAATCCAAAAAGATATGCATGAAATTGGCAGTGAGGGAACTGCACCACCAGCAACCAGGTGACCGGGTAGGGAACATCTTAGCCAATCTAGCTGGAGTAAGATATATGCGATGCAGGAATTTAAATTGAATGAGTTGGTCTCTAGCAGAGGCCAATCTAGTAAAATGAATGTCCCATATATCGTCCCAGTCATCCCCGTCCATCTGGGGGAACACCTCACCCCACACCACCCTACACTTTGCAAGGAGATCTCCTCCCTCACCGAACAGTTGTTTATATATTGTAGACAAGGCCTTGTCCAAAGTGTCCTCCCTCAGTAAAGACTCAACATCACTCTTTTTCAGGGTAATACCAATATCTCCAAATTGGGCATTGTATGCATGTCTGAGCTGAAGATAACGGAACAAGTGAGTGTTGAGAAGATTAAACTTAGTTTTCAGGGCGTCAAACTGTAGAAGTTTCCCACCACCCACTATGTCTTTCAGCGTCTTAATACCAAATTTAGTCCAGATGATTGGATCTGGGTGCACATAGAAGTGTGTTAATTTAGGATTCTTCCAAAGTGGTGTGTGAGGAGAAATCTCAGAAGCGCTACCATCTTGGTCACTACTACCCATGCCCTACTGGTTGCACGCATGGATATCGTGAGTCTATATGGAGCCCTGAAACCCCGGTACGGGAGATGTGTCAGTGCCTCATAAGAACCAACAGCAGCTGCCTCTAGTGTGTTAGCAGTGTCATCCTCAGGTATAGTAAACCACCTATGTACAACTACTAGCTGACCCGCTAAGAAATACCTGTGAAAGTTTGGGACCGCCAATCCCCCTTGTTTCCGCGGCAGTTGTAGCACCCGGAGTTTAATTCGGGGGTGTCGCCCCTGCCACAGGAAAGTCGTTATGAGCTGATCTATTCTTTCTTTCTCGAACATCACGGGACACAGAGCCACAGTAATTACTGATGGGTTATATAGGTATCACTGGTGATTGGACACTGGCACACCCTAATCAGGAAGTTCAACCCCCAACGCCAGTGTCTTAGGTGATGGACATGTAAAGATGTCCTGTGCTGAGCTCCAAAGCGATTATCCTATATCCTATACTGAGGCCAGGCGAACCGGATCCATTCCAAAGTGTCTTTTCTAGGCCGAAATGGATGGTACCCGGGCCTCGTGTCAGAAGAAACTAGGTTTTACCTGTAACGCTTCTCTTTTTAGAGAGCTGGACTCCGCATATTAGAAAATGTTTTTTTCTAGCCTAATTTCTAGCTGGGTGCTTTACAGGGCCAGAACTGTGGATCCCCCTATTCGTAGGGGGCCCCAGTCTCTGACGTTTTTTTCAAATGGAGCCCACCGTGAGAGGCAAAGATTGGGTCTGTACAACAAACCCTGCGGGTGGATAAGGTAAGGGAGATTCCACAGAATTTTTTAATTCTAGTAGGTTTCTCCTTTAAGGTAAATGCATGCTATGCCTATTGTGACCACCGGGGGCTGCCAAGAGCACATACCTTCTCATGCTGATGTCTGTCTCAAGTGTTCGACGCTGCACAAGCTTCTCCGGCCGGCTCCAGGTAGGATGGATGGGGGGCTCTCCTCGGGGATATCTCCCCCCTAGACTAGGGAGGGTGCAGGTGATCTGTAAGGCGGTTAGACACCACACTTTCACAGCTGTCGCGGCCACTGCTGCCGCCATTGCACAGGCAGGCCCATCACTACCGGCCTCTCTCCCTCCACTCCCCCAGCCTCCTCCATGTTGGTTCAGAAGGGTCGGCTAGCGCGGGAAGCACTCGTTTTTTCAAAAAAGAGGGGGGGGGGCACGGTAGAGGGGGGTTGGGGCGTCAGCACAGCGTGCTCAGACGCCCACAGATGCTGGCTGCAGGCTATTAAAGGCACTAATTACAGGTGCACTAAGCCTTCTGGAGGGACACAGAGCTGACGGTTGCATGTAAGGTGGGACACAGGCATTCTCCTAGTCAGCATTTACTAAGGTAACACCAGACTGGGCATTTGGTAGCAAGGCTTTTAGCCAGACTACATTGCTCAGCAGTCAGTGTTCATTTTGTGATACCTCCACCTTGTTGCTTTGCACTATGGGTAGAAGTGGTTCAAGCACCCCAAGAACCAGAGACTCTAGGGGATCTCGTTCAGGTGCTGAGGGCCCCCTGTCTGCAGCATCCTCCCCCCCTGAGGGGCCAGGGACGGCTAGCCAGGGAGAGCCATCAGGGTCAGAAGCTATACCTGCTTCTGGCACTTCAGCCCCTGTATACATTACACAGGAGGTTTTTTCCTCAAACATTAGTGGTTTAGAGGAAAGATTTTAATGGCCCTGATTACATCTTCAATCGGTGGAAGAAAACGCACTAGGCCTTCCTCTGTTCCCCAAGACCCTCAGGAAGAGGAGCTCTGGGATTAAGGAGAGGAATCCCTTTCAGAGGATCGGGATGGGACGGATGATTCCTCTTCGGAGGAATCAGATGGAGAGGGACCCTCTGCGACTTCCCAAGAGGAGAAAGTCTTAGTGCAGATCCTTACTGGATTGGTCCGCTCCACATTTAAGTTGCCCATATCTGAATCAGTTAAAGAACCCTCTTCTTCTTTAGGGTCACTGAAACCTCCTCAAACAGCACAGGCTTTTCCTGTTCATAATTTACTTGAAAAGCTTCTTTATGCTGAGTGGGATCACCCAGATAAACATTTTTTTCCGCCGAAAAAGTTTTCTACACTTTATCCTATGGAAGAAAAGTTTATTAAAATGTGGGGAATACCAGCCATTGATGCCGCCATTTCCTCTGTAAATAATAGTCTGACTTGTCCTGTAGACAATGTTCAGATGCTCAGGGATCCTGTAGATAAAAAGATGGAATCCCTATTGAAGAATGTTTTCTCCTTAGCAGGTTCAGTGGCTCAACCTGCAGTAGCAGCGATTGGAGTCTGTCAGTACTTAAGAGACCATGTTAAACAGGTCATCAAGGTTTTACCTGAACAGCAGGCCCATGCAAACCTCTCGTCTGTCGCTAGGGTTAGTGCATATATGTAGAATCCTATGGTTGAAAAACTGGTCAGCCGAAGCACCATGTAGGAAGCTCCTGGCTGGGTTTCCATTTCGTGGTGAAAGGTTGTTTGGAGAAGACTTGGATAATTATATCAAGAGAATCTCTTGTGGGAAAAGCACTCTCTTACCTGTTAAGAAGAAGAGTAAGCGTCCCTCTTTCAAACAGACGCTGTCCCCAGCGCCGGGGGCTTCAGCCTCCAGGCAGTCTCGACGGCCTCCTCCGTCTGGACCCAGAGACAAGTGTCAACCCCAGGGACAAAGGAATGCCTGGGGGAAGAAGCCTACTAGGCAAAACACTAAGACCTCTGCATGAGGGGGCGCCCCCGCTCACTCGAGCGGGGGGAAGACTGCGACAGTTCTCAGGGCTCTGGCAGGAGGATTTCCAGGACAGATGGGTAATCTCCACAGTAACCTCAGGGTACAAGCTGGAGTTTCAGGAATTTCCTTCTCGTTTCCTCAGGTCAAGTGTCCCCAGAGATCCAGAGAAGAAGCAGTCGCTCCTTCTAGCATTAGAGCGACTTTTGTCGCAGGAGGTCATTATGGTAGTTCCCGCGAAGGATCAAGGATTGGGCTTCTATTCCAACCTTTTTACGGTCCAAAAACCAAATGGGGATGTCAGACCCATTCTGGATTTAAGGGATCTGAACCGATTCCTAGGGATTTATTCCTTTCGTATGGAATTAATTCGGACAGTAGTCTCCACCCTGCAGGGAGGAGAGTTTCTGGCATCAATAGACATCAGAGATGCATATCTGCATGTGCCCATTTTTCCTGCTCATCAGAAGTTTCTGCACTTCGAGATAGGTGGGCGCAATTTCCAGTTTGTGGCTCTGCCTTTTGGGATAGTGTTCACAAAGGTCTTGGCTCCTCCTCTGGCCAGATTAAGGGCTCAGGGTATAGCTGTAATAGCATACCTAGATAACCTGCTCCTGATAGACTGGTCGGTAGCCTCCTCGAACGGGAACTTGAGGACCACAGTCAAGTATCTGGAACACCTAGGTTGGATCCTCAGCCTAGAAAAATCTTTCCCAAAACCAGTAATAAGACTGGAGTATTTGGGTCTAATCATAGATACAAGCCAGGAGAAAGTATTTCTACCTCAGGCAAAGATCACTGCCTTAAGGGAGCTGATTCTGACAGTCAGGACCAAGAAGGGTCCTTCAGTCTTCCCTTTGTATGAGGCTACTAGGGAAGATGGTGTCTTCATTCGAAGCAGTTCCCTATGCGCAGTTTCATTCAAGAATGCTGCAACACAGTATTCTGTCGGCCTGAAACAAGAAGGTTCAGGCATTAGACTTTCCGATGCACCTGTCTCATGCGGTGCGTCACAGCCTCAATTGGTGGCTAATACCCGAAAACCTGCAGAAGGGGAAATCCTTTCTAGCGGTTACCTGGATGGTGGTAACAACAGATGCCAGTCTGTCGGGTTGCGGAGCAGTTCTGGAACAGTCTGCGGTCCAAGGGGTGTGGTCCAAGACCGAGAGGACCTTACCCATCAACATTCTGGAGATCCGTGCAATTTATCTAGCCCTAAAGGCTTGGACTATCAGGCTACAGGGCTGCCTGGTCAGGATCCAGTCCAACAATGCCACAGCAGTGGCTTATGTCAATCATCAGGGAGGCACCAGGAGCCGAGCTGCTCAAAAAGAGTTGAACCAGATCTTAGTCTGGGCAGAGAAGCAGGTGCCATGTATATCGGCAATCTTCATCCCGGGGATAGAGAACTGGCAGGCGGACTATTTAAGTCTCCAGCAGTTACTTCCAGGGGAATGGTCTCTGCATCCCGACGTCTTTTGGGCCATATGCCAAAGATGGGGGGTTCCAGATGTAGATCTCTTTGCATCCCGATTCAACAAAAAGATAGATTTGTGACAAGGACAAAAGATCCTCTTGCATGCGGGACAGATGCGTTGGTGATTCCGCGGCATCGGTTCTCACTGATTTATGCATTCCCGCCTATTCTGCTACTGCCACGACTCCTTCGCAGGATCAGGCAGGAAAGGAAGTTGGTACTTCTGGTGGCCCCCGCTTGGCCCAGAAGGACTTGGTATGCGGAAATAGTAAGGATGACGGTGGGTTCCTCATGGGCCCTACCGGTACGCCCAGACCTGTTATCTCAAGGTCCAGTGTTCCATCCTGCCTTACAAAAGCTAAATTTGACGGTTTGGCTATTGAAATCCACGTTCTGAAGAGTTGTGGGCTTTCAGGTCCTGTGATATCTACCTTGATCAATGCAAGGAAGCCAGCTTCCAGAATGATTTATCATAGAGTCTGGAAAGCTTATATATCCTGGTGTGAATCCAGGGGTTGGCATCCCAGAAAATATGTGATTGGTAGAATTCTTGATTTTCTACAATTGGGATTAGAGATGAAGCTGGCCTTGAGTACCATCAAGGGCCAGGTCTCGGCCTTATCAGTATTATTTCAACGGCCACTTGCTTTGCATTCTTTGGTCCGAAACTTTATGCAGGGGGTGACACGTCTTAATCCTCCAGTTAAGACGCCCCTAAACCCCTGGGACTTGAACTTGGTTCTGTCTGTGTTACAGAAACAGCCTTTTGATTTAATACGTCAGATTCCTTTGGTCTTGCTGACATAGAAGTTAATTTTTCTGGTAGCCATCTCTTCTGCTGGAAGAGTATCAGAATTAGCAGCTCTTTCCTGTAAAGAGCCTTATTTGATTGTACACAAGGATAGAGTGGTACTGTGTCCTCATCCTAGTTTTTTTACCGAAGGTGGTTTCAGATTTTCATCTAAACCAAGACATTGTTCTACCTTCCTTTTTTCCAGATCCCTGTTCTCCGGAAGAAAGATCACTACATTCTTTGGATGCAGTAAGAGCAGTTAAGGCCTATCTGGAAGCGACTGCTCAGGTTTGCAAAACGGATGTTTTGTTTGTGCTGCCAGAGGGTCCCAGTAGAGGACAGGCAGCATCAAAAGCTACCATTTCTAAATGGATTCGACAATTGATCATTCAAGCTTACGGTTTGAAACAGAAGATTCCTCCGTTTCAGATCAGGGCACATTCCACAAGGGCTATTGGTGCTTCTTGGGCAGTGCATCACTGGGCCTCTATGGCTCAAATCTGCAAGGCCGCAACCTGGTCTTCAGTCCATACATTCACCAGATTCTATCAGGTGGATGTGAGAAGGCATGAGGATATCGCCTTTGGGTGTAGTGTGCTGCAGGCAGCGGTACAGGGTCCTCAGGTCTGATTGCACCCTACTTGGTTGTGGTCCCCCCCCCTCAGATAGCATTGCTCTGGGACATCCCATCAGTAATTACTGTGGCTCTGTGTCCCGTGATGTTCGAGAAAGAAAATAGGATTTTTTAAAACAGCTTACCTGTAAAATCCTTTTCTTTTGATGGACATCTCGGGACACAGAGGTCCCGCCCCTCTTCTAATACACCATATTGCTTGGCTACAAAACTGAGGTATCCCTGCAAGGGGAGGGATTATATAGGGGGTTGAACTTCCTGATTAGGGTGTGCCAGTGTCCAATCACCAGTGATACCTATATAACCCATCAGTAATTACTGTGGCTCTGTGTCCCGTGATGTCCATCAAATAAAAAAAGGATTTTACAGGTAAGCCGTTTTAAAAAATCCTATTTTTGAATATATATCTCGGAATCCAAACAGGGGAATTCCGAAATATATATAAAAACAGAGGTAAAAATATCATTTTCACTAAGTTCACCCTACCTATGAGTGTCAAAGGTAGATTCTGCCATGCCTGTAGTCTGGATTTTTGTTTAGTCAAAAGTGGATCGACATAGATATGTGACCCCAGATATTTGATCACCTCTACCCTCTGCAAGGGACAATCTGCGGGAATCTCACATCTGGAGGATGGCGTCCTGAGTGATTGAATCTGGGATTTTCCCCAGTTGACTTTCAGACCCGAAAAGTGAGCAAAGGAATTTAGGAGGTCTAAAGCTGCCGACAGGGAATTCTTGGGGTCTCACAAAAAAGAACCATATCATCCACATACAGTGCCGTTTTTTCGGTCAAGCTACCCACCGTTATCCCTTGTACCTCCTCAGAGGCTTGCAAGGCCGCTGCCAAGGGTTCGATCATGATAGAGAAAAGTCCCGGGGATAAAGGGCATCCTTGGTGAGTGCCCCTATATATTGAAAAAAAATCAGATAACATATTGTTTAACATTATGGCTGCTGTGGAGCAATGATATAGAATGTCGATCCACTTTCGGAACTGAGGACCGAATCCTAATACCTCCAATACCACCCTCATGTAATTCCAGTCCACAGAATCAAAAGCCTTTTCCAGATCTAGAAAGACCAGTATTCCACCGCTGGAAATTGGGGCCCAACTGAGTGTGGGTGAAAACCTTGCGCAAGTTAATATCCGTGGCCTTTTTGGGCATAAAACCTGTTTGGTCCAGGGAGATAACCTGCTGCAGGACCAACATAAGTCTAGTAGCTAACAGTTTGGTCAGTATTTTGAAGTCCATATTTAATAAAGAGATGGGCCTATATGACGAACACTGCAGTGGGTCTTTATCTGGCTTAGCCAATAATACAATATGAGCCTCATAAAAGGAGAGGGGGAGGCTTCCCTTTTAAAAACAGTCTGTGTATAATTGCAGCAGTCTGGGTGCCAGGGTCTCTGAGTAATGGCGGTACCACTCAATTGGCAGACCGTCGGGTCCAGGAGCCTTACCACTAGGGAATGACCCTATTGCAGAGACTACCTCCTCCTCCATGAACGTGGCATCCAGAAAACTGCTAGATTCCTCTGGCAGCTCAGGCAACTGTAGGGTCCCTAATGTGTCCCTGAGGTCATCAGTGTCATATGAATCTATAGGGGAGTACAGTGTCCTGTAGAAGGATATAAACTCCTGTACTATGTCTTCCCCGTCTCTCAATATTTGTCCGGACGGAGACAGTATGCAGAGAACTACTGTCGGGGACGTGTTCACTGCTGTCAGGAGAGCTAATAGTTTGCCATTTTCATCTCCTTTTTCAAAAAATCTTGCTGCACTCTTTTGCAGCTGGCAAGTAGTCACATCCTGATAATATAGAGATATATTCCTCCTTGCGAACTGTAACTGAGCCAACGTGTCAGGAGAGGGTGAATCAGCATGTGCCTTAGCGCATTCTTGTTCTTTGACCTGGAGTTGTTTTTCTACACTATTCTGCTCTGTTCTCAGTGCTTTTATGGCTGATATGTATACCCCCCGCGTGGTGGCCTTGAAGGCCTCCCACTCAGTGTGTACCCTTGCTGATTTTTCATTAATCTGCCAAAATGTATCAATGTGCAGTTGCAGCATCTCCTCCACAGTGGGTTGCTCAACCCATTCAAGAGACAAACGCCAAACTCTCCTTGAGCTCTGGGAGCCTAGTTGCAAGGTAATCTGAAGTGGGGTGTGATCCGATAAGCCTCCCGGAAGATAGGTCGCCCCAGCCACCATTGGCAATAATGTCCCATTGGCGAACGCCAGGTCTATTCTGGAAGATGAAGCATGTACCGAGGACAAATAGGAGTAGCATCTGTCCTTGGGATGTTTCCACCACCATATCTCTGACACCCGCAGCTTCCGCCCAATGCGACAAGTCGTGGTTTGGAGCCCTGTGTGGATTGGACGTGTCCAACGTATAATTAAGAATATTATTGAAATCTCCGGCCACCAACAACTGAAATGGAGTGTGTGGTGCCAATTTATCCAACACCTCGTACAGGGTATTCCCTGTAAAAAGAGGGGGAAGATATGCATTTACCAGGGCCAACTTGCGGGAATAAACTTCAATTAGTAAGTATCTGCTCCCAGGATCAGTAATCACCGTTTCTATGGAGCAAAGTAAGGACTTGTGCAACAAGATAGACACACCTCTAGCATAAGACGAATAAGTTGCATGTATGGCTCTGTGCATCCAGGGATGTTTCATGGCCAGAATTTTGTTGCCTAGTAAACGGGTTTCCTGTAAAAACATGTGGGGATGTTGAGCCTGTAAAAATTTCAGCACCAAAGCTCTGTTGTATTTTGATTTCAAACCCCTGACATTCCAGGAGATGATTTTAATATTCACGGACATGACTGTAATTCAAAAATTTGCCACTAGATGGAGGCCTAGGAGCACAGGTGAAGTCCAGGGGCACACAGAGCCATACAGTATGCTGAAGAAAAAACATTTATCCACCTACAAACATTACGTTTTGGTGGAGCCTGTTTCCGAGTGTCCTCCGGTCTGCCAACCATGCAGTTCCGAGGATGCCACCACAAACACATGACCATCAAAAAGGTAGAGCAGATACAAAAAACAGAACATAAGAGAAGACATGAATAAAAACTTCACGCCAGAACAATTCCCTGTCTTGCCAGCTTAAAAGAATGGGTGAGAAAACAGAAAAAAAAACACAACCCCTGCATCAGCCGGCAGACTTAATCCCCAAAACCAAAAAAACCCAAAAATGGAACAATGTCTTGTAGAGTTATTCCATATGTCCCTTAGGAAGGAACAAAAAAGTCCACAGGGTGAGCACTAGCACTACACACCTTCTGTGAGTACTCTTTGCAGAGAGAACATCTGGCTCCATGCATATTGTAGCCATGAAGCAGCTATACATATGCTGCAACATCTTGAAGGGAATATTTTATGTAGTAAAAGCAAGGTCTGTACACATGCATCCCCTGGCAAAGCACACCGCCATTAAACCTACTGGGAAGGATAACTTGGGATAGGATTATAGTCAAAGCGTATGCGCCTGCCAGTGCACAATCAGCCTTCACTGCACGGATTGTGGTAAAGAGCAAAAAAGAAAAAAAAAGGGCCTCGTCTCCAGCAACAGGAGAAACGAGGGTGACAACCCAGCCCAAACAGAATGGAACAAAAAATAAATAATGATTCACTTCAATCCAAGGTATCCAGCCAATCTGAGACATCCGAGGGGACCTCAAAGAATTTCACAGAGCCCCGGTGTTCAACACGGAGCTTACTCGGGTACAGCATACTATACGTGAGTCCCTTTTCCCGAAGCCTCTTCCGAACCTAAACAAACGTGCAACGGCGCCTCTGCAACTCCGGGAAAAATCTGGGAAAAAATGCAGGGTCGTATTCTCAAACCAGAGCTGTGGTTTCTCATGAGCTTCAGCAAGGATGAGACCTCTATCCCGGTAATTTAGAAACCTCACCAGGAATGGTCTGGGCAAGGCGCCTTGTGGTTGCGGCCCTGTGGGGACCCTATGAGCGCGTTCCACAATGTATGCTGAGGAGACTTGCTGTAAATGGAGGATTTCTTTAAAGAAATTTTCAGCAAAACTGGCTGGATGAGAGCCCTCCGCGCCCTCAGGAAGGCTCACCATGCACACATTATTGCGGTGCAGTCTATTTTCAGCGTCTTCAGACCGCACCATCTGGGTTTTAACCGTGCGTTGCAGGTCAGCGACATTCTGGGAAGTGGTAACCGCAGTATCCTCGATATCCGAAATACGATTCTCTGCAGCAGTGACACGGCATCTAAACTTGTCCATGTCTTGGCGGATAAAGCCACACTCCATGGCCAGTGCATCTATCCTCCCCATGACCATGGTTTTACTCTCCTCAATGGCCGCCAGGATGGCTGCAGTGGAGGCAGTAGCTGCTGATTGCTCCATACCTGAGGGCTTCTGCGGGTCTCCTACGTTCTGCTCCATGTCCCTTAGAAGCTGCAGGGCTGTTTGTATGGCTGCGGCTCGCTCTACACCGGGGGCTGCGATAGCCGCCACACGTGTCACTGCTGGAGAACTTTGTGTCTTGGGAGGTGGTTGTTTCTTTGTCGATCATCTTTTGGATGACATCTAAGGAATCAGGAGGTGCCCCCAATCACACTGCCGTCGTCCACAGGCCAGGAAGCCACTCATTGCAGGGGATCGGAACAGAGAGCCGGGATGGAAGCAGTAGGATGTGGAGGATGCTGGGCCCCTGGACACAACTGTCAGCCCTCACAGTTCTTGGCAAGATGATGGAGTAACTGAGGGCTATTTACAGAGAGCTGGGATAGAGGCAGGAGGATGTGGATGATGCTGGGTCCCTGGACACTGCTGCCAGCCCTCACAGGCAGTCTCCACCCAACACTGAACTGTTCTTGGCAGGATAATGGGGTAACTGCGGGCTACTGCCAGAGAGCTGGGATATAGGCAGGAGAATGTGGGTGGTGCTGGGCCCCTACACAGGCTGACTCCACCTGGCACTTGTCTAGTCTTGGCAGGATGTTAGGGTGGCTGATGGCAGCAGCGTCCACACCCTGGATTACAGGCCAGGCCAGCCACAGCGCTCCTCCACGGGCCGGCCGCGTAGGAAAATGCGGTGGGCGGCAGGCTTCTCTAGGCTGCACTAGGCTGGACCAGGCCGCGGCCGCAACGGGCGATCACGGCGGCCCCGCGGGTCACCGGACCCCACAAGGTACAATATAGGGCATGCAGGATTATCAGGGAGTCCCTTACCGCACTTCCAGGCCGGCAACAGCTCCCTCCATCAGGATGTAGGCCGGGAAGATGGCGGCGGCCGCGGGTGTGTAGGATCCGTGTCTCCCTGGCCAGTCATGGACGGATCCTGCCCAATACAGACACGGGCTGCAGCGGGGTAAGTAGAGGGACAGGCTGGCAGGTAGATTAGCTGGATTTAGGCGTTTTAGTGCTCAGATGGCTAAGGATTAAGATTAGGATTCCTGGAGCTCCTCTCTCTCACGTCTGTCTCCGCTCACATCCGAACACACCCCCCGAGCAGTTGTCTTTAAATAGATTTTCACTGCTCTCACCACATCAAGACAATGTAGTGACTTTTCTTCCCTGGAAGATGGTTTTCGAAAAAACGATGCCAGGACAATATCTTGGTTTAGGTGAAAACCTGAAACTACTTTTGGCAAAAAGCCTGGACGAGGGCGTAACAGCACTCTGTCCTTATGAATAATCAAATATGGCTCTTTACAAGAAAGAGTAGCCAATTCCAAAACCCTCCTTGCTGAGAATATAGCAACCAAAAATACCAGCTTCCTTGTCAGAAGGACTAATGCCCTGTACACACAGTCAGAATTTCCGACAGAAAAAGTCTGATAGGAGCTTTTCATCATATATTCCGACCGTGTGTATGCCCCATCTGACTTTTTACGTCCAAAATTCAGAGGGACTTAGATAGAGAACAGGTTCTATATTTTTCCCCCCGGAACAAATTCCAATCAGGAAAAACGCTCGTCTGTATGCTGTTCTGACGTACCAAAAATAACACATGCTCTGAAGCAAGTACGAGACGTCGTACGTGTTGTCCCGTCGAATGTATTGTACATCACCGCGTTCTTGATGGTCCGAATTTGGTGTGACCGTGTGTATGCAAGACAGCTTGAGCAGAATTCCGTCAGAAAAACGTAGAGTTTATTCCGACTGCAAAACCGGTCGTGTGTGCGCGGCATAAGGGAATATGCTATATCGGTTTAAATGGCTGTTTTTGTCACACTGACAAAACTAAGTTCAGTCCCAAGAGCTTAATGGTGATTTAACTGGTGGACTAATTCGCATCACCCTTTGCATAAAACCCCTGACTAAGAATGCGTAGCAAGCGGTTTTTGAAACAAAATCGATAAGGCTGAGACTTGGCCCTTAATAGTACTCAGGGACAACTTTATCTCTATGCCTAATTGTAGAAAGGCAAGAATTCTGCCTATGACATATATCCAAGGGTGCCAACCCTTGGATTCACACCAGGAAACATAAGCCTCCCAGACTCTACAATATATAGTTCTGGAAGCTAGTTTCCTTGCATTAATCAAAGTAGAGATAACTGACCCGGAAAGCCCACGTTTCTTCAGAATGTGGGTTTCAATAGCCAGGCCGTTAAATTTAGCGTTCGTAAAGTAGGATGGAATATCGGCCCCTGTGAGAACAAGTCTGGCCTTAGTGGAAGGGACCATGGATCCCCCACTGCCATCTTTACATATTCTGCATACCATGACCTTCTGGGCCATGCTGGTGCTGCCAGAGTTACCGGTTTTCTTTCCAGCTTGATCCTGCAAAGAAGTCGAGGCAGCAATTGAATAGGGGAAAATGCATAGATCAGTGAGAACTGATCCCAAGGTATCACCAACGCATCTGTTCTGCATGCGAATGGATCACTGGACACAAAGTTGACTAACCTTATGTTGAACTGGATGCTAAAGATCTACATCCGGAGTCCCCCATCTTTGACAAACAGCCGAAAATATGTTGGGGTGAAGAAACCATATCTCTGGGAATAATCTGCTGGCAACTTAAGTAGTCCGCCTGCCAATTCTCTATTCCCGGAATGAAGACTGCCGATAGGCACAGAGTATTTCTTTCTGCCCAAGTTAGAATATGGTTCACCTCTCTCTGCACTGAGAGACTCTTGGTGCCTCCTTGGTGATTGATATAGGGCACAGCTGTGGCATTGTCGGACTGGATCCTGACAGGACAATCCCTTAACCTGGAAGTCCAGGCTTTCAAAGCCAGGCGTACTGCCCGAATCTCTAGGATGTAGATGGGCAAGGCTCTTTCGGTTCTTGAACAATGTCCTTGGACAGTTGTTTTCTCTGTCGTTACCACTTTCCAGATAAGTGGTCTGAAGGATTTACCTTTTAGCAGATTCTTTAGTAACCACCAATTTAGGCTTTGAGACACCCTTGGGGACAGCCGCATTGGCAAGTCCAAAGCTTGGATCGTTTTGTTCCAAGCAAATAGAATACTGTTTTGCAACAGTCTCGAATGGAACTGGGCATAGGGAACTGCTTCGACTGAAGCCACCATCCTTTCTAACAACCTCATGCAAAGGCGAATGGAGGGATCTCCTTTTGACCTGACCATCCACACCAACTCTCTTATGGAGTTGTTTTTTGCTTTTTTTGCCTGGGCAAGAACACCCTTTTTCTGGGCTGTATCTATGATCAGACTCAAATACTTCAGCTTTTTTAGCGGTTTTAAGGGAGACTTCGCTAGGTTGAGAACGCAACCCAGACTTCTTAGGTTTTAAGGAACCTAAGAAGAAACAGAACTATCAGCTGACTCTACTAGAGGTACCTTGAAATAGGCACAAACCATCTCTGTAAGAGATTTGTACCAGCAAATCTCTCAGATTGTGAGGCTGAAAAAAGATTTAACTCCAGTTATCTCCTCCACAGAGGAGTAATAGGTTTGCCTTTCTTCCTGATCACTTGAGGGTAACCCCTCATCCTCTACCCACTGTTCCCTTGTTAAGGCATCTAAGGTGGGGGAGGGGGATCTAACACGCTTCCCATTCTTGGATAGCAGATGCAATTAATGTCGCTAATTTTCCTTCTAGGCCCTGCAGGGCGGAGGAAAAAAGCATTTTCAATCATGATTATACTGGCTGAAATGTTTTCTGTGCCTGGGCCTAACCTTGAGGCTTTCCTCTAGAGTCTGCTGGTGGAAGCCATCGCCAGGAGAAAAAAATCCGTTTACACTTTCTTTTGACTGGCAAGAGAGTACTCTTTCCACTAGAAATCGTCTGGATGTATTTATACAAATCATCGCCAAATAGTTGCTCCCCATGAAAAGGGAAACTAGTCAGAAGCTCTTTGCAAGGTGCTTCGGCTGACCAATTTTTTAAACAAAGGGTTCTACGCATGTGTGCTAGCACATGCGCAAGGCGGGACGCCTGGTGAATAAAATCTTTCCTAGTGTCTATAGCAAAACAGAATGCCTTGGTAATTCGGCCAACTCATGGGCCTGTTGTGCAGGGACCTCTTTAAGAGCCTCTGTGAACTAGTCCTTTAACCGGTTCCCGGCCAGCGCACACCGATGTACGTCGGCAGAATGGCACGGCTGGGCAAATGGGCATAACCATACGTCCCTTTGAATTTGTGGCCGTGCCATTGAGGAGCTCCATGAGTCGGGTCGCGGGTCCCGCGGACTCGATCACCGCGGGGATACTCGCGATTGCCTCAAGGAGAGGACGAACGGGGAGATGCTAATGTAAACAAGCATCTCCCCATTCTGCATAGTGACAGTGTCACTGATCTTTGCTCCCTGTGATCGGGAGCAGAGATCAGTGACCTGTCACACATAGCCATGCCCCCCCCACGGTTAGTAACACTCCCCAGGACATACTTAACCCCTCCCTAGCTCTTAGTGGTTAACCCCTTCACTGCTAGTGTCATTTACATAGGAATCAGTGCATTTGTATAGCACTGATTGCTGTATAAATGACAATGGTCCCAAAAATGTGTCCTCCATGTCCGATGTGTCCTCCATGTCGCAGTCACGATAAAAATCGCTGATCGCCGCCATTACTAGTAAAAAAAAATAATAAAAATGCCATAAAACTATCCCCTATTTTGTAAACGCTATAACTTTTGCGCAAAGAAATCAATAAATGCTTATTGCGATTTTTTTTTACCAAAAATATGTAGAAGAATACGTATCGGCCTAAACTGAGGAAAAAAATGTTTTTAATATTTTTTGGGGATATTTATTATAGCAAAAAGTAAAAAATAATGTGTTTTTTTCAAAATTGTCGCTATTTTTTTGTTTATAGCGCAAAAAATAAAAACCGCAGAGGTGATCAAATACCACCAAAAGAAAGCTCTATTTGTGGGAAAAAAAGGACGTAAATTTTGTTTGGGAGCCACGTTGCACGACCGCGCAATTGTCAGTTAAAGCGACGCAGTGCCGAATTGCAAAAAACAAACTGGTCAGGAAGGGGGTACATTTTTCCGGGGCTGAAGTGGTTAAGGACTGACAGATGCCTATTGCAGCGACTGCAGGCTGAGTAACGGTATCTGCCAAGGAAAAAGAGAATAGTTCCCCAGGATATTGGGGAACTAGAGAAACTGCAGAGAAGGGCACCCAAACTGATAAGAGGCATGGAGGAGCTCAGCTATGAGGAACAATTAGCTGAACTGAATGTATTCTCTCTTGAGAAGAGGAGATTAAGGGGCGTTATGATCAACATGTATAATACATTTATAGGTAGTCCATATAGTGAACTTGGTGTTGAGTTATTCACATTATGGTTGTCATAGAGGACGTATGGAGGAAAAGAGATGTCATCTCTAAATACAGAAAAGCTTCTTTATAATAAGAGCTGTGAAAATGTGGAAAAGACTCCTTCAAGGGGTGGTTATGCCCCGCTCAGTAGATTGTTCTAGGAAAGGCCTGGATTCTTTCCTAGATACACATAATATATCTGGATACTAATATTTATAGGTAAAGTTGATCCAGAGAATATCCGATTGCCTCTTGGGGGATCAGGAAGGAATTTTTTCCCTGCTGGAGCAAATTGGATCATGCTTTATTAGTGTTTTTTTGCCCTTCTCTGGATCAACTGTGGGTATAGGTATATATTTCCCCCTTCTATTGGTGGAACCAGGGCTTTTTTTCAGCGGGAACGCGGGGGAACGCAGTTCTGGCACCTCCAGCACTGAATGTATGTAATAGCATGGGGTGCGGGGTGTGCTGGAAGGTCTATTGATGTTGGCCGCTGGGGGATCTATTGTCACTGGTGGGGATCTGATTTTGTGTGAGGGTCTATTGTTGCTGATGGGGAATCTATTGTTGCTGGGGGGTCTTATGTTGCTGGAAGGGATCTACTGTTGAGGGAGAGGTCTATTTTTACTGGCTGCTGGAGGATCTATTGAAGCTGGCTGCTGGGAGACCTGTTGTTGCTGCTGGGGGGGGGGGGTTCTAATGTTGCTTGGGTGGATATTTTGTTACTGGGTGTGATATTTTGTTGTGGGTGGTTCACTGTTGCTTCAAGGAATCTATTTTTGGGGTGGAGTCCATTTTTGCTGAGGGAACTATTGTTGTGTGGAGATCTATTGCTGGGATTCTATTGTTGCTGACTGCAGGGGATCTATTTTACTGCTTTTCTTTTTATCATCAACATGTTCCATACAAATGATTTAGCACCACAAAATGATACTTGGTTCTGTATTCTCTAAAAGGGGCAGTATTG